>OZ057408.1:17012640-17152761 GCA_964056735.1 Allodiplogaster pararmata | reverse complement strand
CTCTCTCACGTTTTGATTCAGCTAGATTCAGCCCAAATTTATGAACAATTTGGTTTTAAAAAATACAGCGAATTTTTTTAAAATTTAAGTTACATCATCGAGCTGATGAAGCTCTTAAAAATTCGAGTTAAAAGAAACCTTTCACAATAAATGAAGTAAATTTGGTGCTACTTTCACTAGTGCAAATGAAAGGGTGATTGGGCGGATCGTTCTCAATCTGATAAGCATGATTTGGTGTTAAAGGATGTTCCGCCTGACTATGAGACGATCGGAACAATTTTCGGGTACGCGCTGCAGGCTCTTTCATGGCTCCTCATTATTCTCACTTTCCCCTTCAGTATGTGTGTCTGTTTAAAGGTGAGCTGCTTTCCATCTCTTCACGCTGTTGGCATCTACTATAGCTCCGGCCAGACCAGACCAATAAGGATTAGCTGTGTTGTGATACGGTTTACGTACCTAAGACGTATGGTCTCGTTTGCATAAACTTTGCCTAGAGATATATATGTAGAGAAAATGGCGAAAGTAAAATTGTCAGAGCTCAGACAGCCAGAGTGCACGTGGTCTAGCCGGAAATATAGTAGGTCCATTGTTGATAAGAGTACCCTGCATTCGGCTCAAATATGATTTATATGCCATCAGCAGCAGCTTCTTTCCTATATAACCAAACAACTAGTTATTTGGTTACTTCAACAACTAGTTACTTCCAAATCGTATGTTTTCAACATTTATTTCAAAGAATAAAGAACTCAACTTCACTATTCTCCGCATCAATACCGAATTTCTCTTTAAGTATAATAATTGTGTTTATAAAAAAAACTAAACTGAGTTTCCAGGTAATAAAAGAGTACGAGAGAGTAGTTATCTTCCGGATTGGTAGACTAGTCTTCGGCGGGGCAAGAGGGCCTGGCATGATCTTCATCATTCCTTGCATTGACACATACAGGAAAATTGATCTCAGGTAAAAAATACAAATACATAATTTAAAAAAAACTGTAGGTTATTTTAAGTGGCTTGAACATACAGTCAAAACATGTTCTTGATATTGATTGATGTTCTCGAAATTAGTTCAAACACTTAAGGATCTTTTCCGTAATCCCTAACCCCTTTTGGGTACTGATTCCCAATTTAAGAATCTGTTGTTGTTGCCAATAACTTAGTGTCACACAAGCTTCTTCACAAGTTTAAGATTCAAATTTCGTTTAGTGGTTTGCGTGAAAGGTAATTTAGTTTTTGTTTGAAGTAAGGCAAATATGGTAAAATAAGGTTTTTTAACGCCTACATGTATTGGAGCTGATGCGGGTGTTGAGAGTTTTCAAAGGCTTTCTCCATTTTCAAAAAAAAAAATAGAAATTAACCACAAAAGTAGTTTTACATTCTTCTTCAGTCTTCTAAACAGAAAAAAAAGAATCTTCTAAACTCAGACAATTTATTTTTCAGAACACAAAAAAATTATTGACGGTTAAATGTCACCGATCTAAAGATTTCGGGTTATCGTATAGAACACTCAACTTTTCGAAAACTAGCGTGATTGGTCTAGTTGAAGGTGAACATATGTACATATTATACTTACATATGTATACTCATCCAACACTTTCTGGTTGGTTAGGGTCCACCGCGCTAAAATTAGCTAATTTTTAATTTTCGAACGCTCCCACCGTTTCAAGAAAAAAAATGTAGAACTGCTTAGAACGCTTAAAGTTTCTGACCCTTTTAGATAATAGTTCTATGAAGCATCGAAATGGCTTCTCTCTTATTTACTCTCCAATTCTTATAAAATTATGATAGTAAATAACGGAGTAAATAACGCTTTTACCCTAAACTCAGAGGATAAGGATTTTAAGGTTGCGAGATTTTTCTTTAGTGCGTGTAAGTATGCAAGGAGATGGAAGGGTGTATCTTTGTCCTCGCCCTGTTTACAATTATGTAAATGTTCTCTTCGAATAAGAAAAAATTAAATTTTTTTAGAAGCCAAATTTGAAGGTAATTCCTCATAGCAATTATCTAAGACGCGATAGTTGGACGTTTAATGATTTACTCGTTGGGAAACTGTATCGGTTGCCTCAAAGTTCAGAAATAGCTAAGACCGGATTAATAACGTTATATTATATAGTTTTTGATGATTTAAGTGGTGATAAACATTCTTAATTATCTTAATTAAAAGAAGAGTCATTCCGATCGATACTAATAAGAGAAATAAAGATCCTTTTGCTGAAGTGAGTGATTTGTGTTGAGGGTTGTGTCGTACGCGGTTCCTCCACAAGAGATTCTGTCAAAAGACTCTGTGACGGTGTCTGTCGACGCCGTCGTCTACTTCAGGACTTCCGATCCAATCGCATCCGTCAACAATGTCGACGATGCTATTTATTCTACTAAACTTCTCGCTCAAACCACACTCCGAAACGCTCTCGGTTTGCTCGAATAGAAATTCGTTTGATACATTAGACAGTTTCAGATAGCTGGTCGATTAGGTCACTAGCATCCCCTCAACGCAAGGGGTCATCTAGTTCCCCGTTATGAGTCAGGTCACTAGCATCCCCTCACGGAAGGGGTCAGCATGTTCCCCGTTATGAGTCAGGTCACTAGCATCCCCTCAGCGGAAGGGGTCAGCTAGTTCCCCGTTATGAGTCAGGTCACTAGCATCCCCTCAGCGGAAGGGGTCAGCTAGTTCCCCGTTATGAGTCAGGTCACTAGCATCCCCTCAGCGGAAGGGGTCAGCTGGTTCCCCGTTATGAGTCAGGTCACTAGCATCCCCTCAGCGGAAGGGGTCAGCTAGTTCCCCGTTATGAGTCAGGTCACTAGCATCCCCTCAGCGGAAGGGGTCAGCTAGTTTCCCGTTATGAGTCACGGCCTGCGAGTGCTTTTTTGGCTCATCACTTGTACATGAATACCTGTGATACAGTATATTTACAGGCATGAAAACTCTGACAGAAATGCTCACAGAAAGAGAAGCAATAGCGCAACTCTGTGAGACTATTCTAGATGAAGGAACAGAGCATTGGGGAGTCAAGGTTATTCCTAATTGTTTTTTGTTGGACTAGAATTCAAAATAGCATAGTAGTATCTTCATCATCTCAACCCAGTTCGATAAAACGTTACATACGCATATACTCTCACAAATTTGAGCTCACTGAATATTCACATCTGAAAAAAGCTACTCTGTTCACAGATAATTTGGTTTTCGGAAGGTCTGTGAGATCAGTAATAATTGAAACCTTGATATATTAATTGAAACCTTGATATATTAATTGAAACCTTGATATATTAATTGAAACCTTGATATATTAATTGAAACCTTGATATATTCAGTGTTTTGAAACAGAGATTTTGTTAGTTTGTGATTCTATATTCTTAGATCAGTTGACTTTCGTCTCTTCTTGATTGAAGAAGTCTTTTTTCCCACTCATATCCTCTTGAGTTAAATGAATAATGGGTTTCGAGCATGCAAAAAAACGCTTATTTTAACACTAGCAGTTTAAGTTCTTTTCTCATAGTTGGCAAAATATTTTTTTACATAAGATCAAGAGACTCATGATGAAATTTTTGTGAATTTTCCTCCCCTCTCTGTGACTTCATAATTTGTGACTGCAGGTGGAAAGAGTGGAAGTGAAGGACATCCGATTACCGCAGCAGCTGACGCGAGCTATGGCGGCGGAGGCGGAAGCGGCTCGAGAGGCGCGTGCCAAGGTCGTCGCGGCGGAGGGAGAACAGAAGGCGTCGCGTGCCCTCAAAGAGGCTGCCGATGTTATTCAAGCCAACCCGGTTGCCTTGCAGCTGCGGCATCTGCAGGCGCTCAACAGCATCGCGTACCTTTTCAATTATATTCGCTCCAAGAATGAAAACACAAATTATAATAACACACTTATTTATAAAACAAAAAAGTTACAAAAACACAAATGAAAAAACAGAATGAACGCTCACTACGTTTGTAGAAATCCTGTCAGAAATAAAATCATACCAAGCTGATTTTTGTGTGATAAAGGAGTTGAGGTAGAGAAACAACCGCTTTGTTGAGGGTGAGCATGGAAATTCTGGTGTTTTCTGTTATGTTAAAGAAGATTAATAAGAGAAGGCATCTTTAAGGGCGGAACACAACTCCACCATCGTCTTCCCTGTGCCTGTGGAGATGTTCGGAGCATTTATGAAGAAGGATAACTGATTTCCGACGAGAGTACTGTCATTGAGTGTCAGATAGTCGCCTATAACTCTGTCAGTATCCACTAAAATCAGCTTTCAATCTGTCAGGGTCAAATGAATACGTCTGTTATCCTTTCAGTTTCAGATTACCTGACTTCTCACAGTATCAGTTGAAATGACCTGTAACATGACCTCTACGTTTAAAAGCATCAGTTGAACTGACAATCTAACTGACCTGTCCTTTTGACAGTATCTGTTGAACAGACCTGTCAACTAGTCATTATCAGTTTACTGACCTGTCAATTGGTCAGTGTCAGTTGAGCCGATAAAGCTATCTAGCTTGAGTGAGTGCGTGTTTATTGTCTCCCTCAGCAGTGATATGAGGAATTTTCCCGTATCTCATGACATCTTGTCAATCTCACCTGCCGTTTGTCTATCAATTTTGTGCTTTACTCAGTTATTTTTTGCATTAGCATTCTATGCAGTGACATAATTAAAAAATTTTTGTTAACAAATTTTAGAATCCCTCTTTATCTTATTTTTATCGCGTTATACCCAGCTTTAAAAATTCTCAACCCGGTGTGTTAAATGAAAAATTCTTGGTGAAAAAATAAATTCCGAATGAACTAGAATATAGTGTTAGGAAGGTTTTTGATTAGAATGCCTACTGAATAGAATATAAAAACTGATTATATAATGATTGAATGATTAGAACTGATTAGCCAACGATTTGCTAAGAGGAGATTTTGCCAGTCACTTGACAATTGAGTGGTTAGAAGGATTGTAAATCAATAATCACGTAAGTGAGAAGTCCTATTGCCAATTCGCACTCAAATAAGAAGTCCAATTGTGAATCGAGACTCAATTGTCAAATTCCCCCATTTTCACATTCACAATTTGTTCCTGTGAATAATTTTTTTCGAGTTTTCGAATTGTACAGAATTTCAATGCACTGTAATATTCTGTTCTCTTTTATAGCTTGAAAAAGCTCTATGATCGTTCTAGAACTTTATTCGATCAAATATGCAAAAATGTCCTTTTGAATGAAGAGAAAGGTTTAATCATTGAAACAAGACAGTATAATTAATATACAAATAGACCTATGCAAACGGAAGATGTTGTTTAAAAAAGACTTCAAAATTTAATTACTAGAAAATTTGTTTTCTTCATATAACTCGTATAGGATCGAGAATAAAACATCCTCAAATAATAAATTGTTTTCGTGAGAATGGTGAACAAAATATATTTTTTTAATTGTTCAGTTGCGATAACATTTAAATTTCGATTGATACATGATAATACACGGAAATAGTCTTGTCGCGGAACAATTCGTCTGGTAAGGCGCGACGGAAACGTACGACAATCAATATTTTAATGAATCTAGATGCCCTTTTATAGGATCTTCTGAACACAAGAGCGTCTGCATGTTTTAAAATTTTTTGTCCTGACGGCGTTTAACTTCTGTTTGGACTCGGTTAGCCAGAATCTCTTCTGTTTGGACTCGGTTAGCCAGAATCTCTTCTGTTTAGACTCGGTTAGCCAGAATCTCTTCTGTTTGGACTCGGTTAGCCAGAATCTCTTCTGTTTGGACTCGGTTAGCGAGAATCTCTTCTGTTTGGACTCGGTTAGCGAGAATCTCTTCTGTTTGGACTCGGTTAGCGAGAATCTCTTCTGTTTGGACTCGGTTAGCCAGAATCTCTTCTGTTTGGACTCGGTTAGCGAGAATCTCTTCTGTTTGGACTCGGTTAGCCAGAATCTCTTCTGTTTGGACTCGGTTAGCGAGAATCTCTTCTGTTTGGACTCGGTTAGCGAGAATCTCTTCTGTTTGGACTCGGTTAGCGAGAATCTCTTCTGTTTGGACTCGGTTAGCCAGAATCTCTTCTGTTTGGACTCGGTTAGCGAGAATCTCTTCTGTTTGGACTCGGTTAGCCAGAATCTCTTCTGTTTGGACTCGGTTAGCGAGAATCTCTTCTGTTTGGACTCGGTTAGCCAGAATCTTTTCTGTTTGGACTCGGTTAGCGAGAATCTCTTCTGTTTGGACTCGGTTAGCGAGAATCTCTTCTGTTTGGACTCGGTTAGCGAGAATCTCTTCTGTTTGGACTCGGTTAGCGAGAATCTCTTCTGTTTGGACTCGGTTAGCGAGAATCTCTTCTGTTTGGACTCGGTTAGCGAGAATCTCTTCTGTTTGGACTCGGTTAGCGAGAATCTCTTCTGTTTGGACTCGGTTAGCGAGAATCTCTTCTGTTTGGACTCGGTTAGCGAGAATCTCTTTTGTTTGGACTCGGTTAGCCAGAATCTCTTCTGTTTGGACTCGGTTAGCGAGAATCTCTTATGTTTGGACTCGGTTAGCGAGAATCTCTTCTGTTTGGACTCGGTTAGCGAGAATCTCTTCTGTTTGGACTCGGTTAGCGAGAATCTCTTCTGTTTTGACTCGGTTAGCGAGAATCTCTTCTGTTTGGACTCGGTTAGCGAGAATCTCTTCTGTTTGGACTCGGTTAGCGAGAATCTCTTCTGTTTGGACTCGGTTAGCCAGAATCTCTTCTGTTTGGACTCGGTTAGCGAGAATCTCTTATGTTTGGACTCGGTTAGCCAGAATCTCTTCTGTTTGGACTCGGTTAGCGAGAATCTCTTCTGTTTGGACTCGGTTAGCCAGAATCTCTTCTGTTTGGACTCGGTTAGCGAGAATCTCTTATGTTTGGACTCGGTTAGCGAGAATCTCTTCTGTTTGGACTCGGTTAGCGAGAATCTCTTCTGTTTGGACTCGGTTAGCCAGAATCTCTTCTGTTTGGACTCGGTTAGCGAGAATCTCTTATGTTTGGACTCGGTTAGCCAGAATCTCTTCTGTTTGGACTCGGTTAGCGAGAATCTCTTCTGTTTGGACTCGGTTAGCGAGAATCTCTTATGTTTGGACTCGGTTAGCCAGAATCTCTTCTGTTTGGACTCGGTTAGCGAGAATCTCTTCTGTTTGGACTCGGTTAGCCAGAATCTCTTGCATATCCGCGTCCTCTGCTTCCGTGTTGTCTCCTCTTAAGTACTCCTTTGTGTAAACGGTAAAAATAAGAAAAATCCCGGAAAGCTGACTTAAAAATAAGTTTTTTACATCGAAAATATAACTCAATTTTTCCCGCAAAAAACCGAATAGATGTTTTCATAGCTGAATAGGGTAGTGACCGACCGGGCGAGAAGAGTACCAATGATGAAGAGGACAAAGACTCACACTCACAATAGAGATGAAGAGCAAGCTTTTTTAGGCATGAATAGAATAAATTCTATTGCATTACTTTCCTCACTGAGAAGAGGAGGGAAGTCTACATACTTACACGCCTTTTGAGTCATCATAAACCTCACAAAAAAGTCCAGTATAAGTCGAGACTGTAGGTAAGAGTATTCCCTACTCCTCCTTCATATCAAACAACGAATTTTTATACCGAACAGAGGAGCGGATTGTTCGCAGAAACTTGTGCAAAAATCGTGTGGTGTGACGGGAACCGAACGAGTGACCTTCGCTTCTCGGGCGATGCTCTTAACCCTTGAGCTACACATGCACACAATAGAATGCACATTTTAAGGCCCATACAACAGGACACTGAGTTCACGGTCTTATAAAGGCAGACTTCTAGACAACAAGGGGTCCTTTTCTAATAGTCGGATTTTATAATTTCAAGATTCTCCATGTTATTTATCTTCTGAATACTTAATATTCGGAACAATGTTAAATGTTAGATTTTTAAAGCTACTATTTTTTAGTATCTTTCTAAAATTTTTAAAAGCCAGTATTTACTTTTCGAAGCTTTTCAAGTACTTTTCCAGTATCTTTGACTTTGGCTGCGACCACGTGGAAAATGCGAAGAATTAACATGCATTCTCAATACATTTCGGCTGCGTTTTATTAAATTTATGTGAATAAGTTGCACAGACTCTGTCCCTGTTATACCTAAGGAAAGTTATTTGAAGCAAATTTAACAATGCGCCATTGTTAAATTTGCGATTGGTGGTAAAAGGATGTCCAGCGGGAAGACGATGGTCAGAGATCCCAAAGACATAGCGTCAGCAGCGTACGGCTTTAGAATGATAATCGACACGTGAGTCCTTTTAAGGTTTTTTTTAAAGTGAGGTTAAAAAAGTTTTCAAAACTTATGTAGGTGTGCGGTTGTATGAAAAAAACTACTGACCCAGATGGGAAAAAAATCATATTTTAACAAAAATGTAATTTTTTCTTTCATGAAACTAATGATAAGAGGAACAATCGAGGTTGATATAAAAAATATCAAAATATTAAAATCAATACAAAAAAGCTCTTTTTCATCTTCTTCCTAGCGTTTATCCTTTGAAGACTGTACCACGCCATTTCACCCGATCAGCTGCGTCTTCCTTCTTCAGCCCGGCGGTCACCATGTGTACTTTGATAAATTCTCGCCACCTAGTTTTGGGTCTGTCTCTGGATATTTTGCCCTCTACTTCTAGATTCCAGGACTATTGAGAAATGAACTGGGGATTCAATTTCATCACGTTTCCTTAACATATCAGCCTTGATTCTTGGAGCTAGTCGGATATAGAAGCGATGCCTAGAATTTCTCAGATGGTTTCATCTCGCACCTTGTCTAAGCGAAAGTCCGAGGCTCCATTTCAGCATTTTCATCTCCATAACACGCATCATCTGTAGAATCGCTGCTGTGTATGGAGCACATTTGAAGCCGTACAACGCGACTGGTCTAACAACTGATCGGTAAATTTTACTTTTCGGTCTGTCAGGCGTTCGCTTGTATAGTACACCGGTTGATTCCTTCCGGGTAGAATTGACATCAGCATTAGCTGTATCCTTGGTATCTAGGTCTGAAGTGATGTAGGATCCAGGGTATTTAAAGTCATACACTTTCCGGAGTTCTGTGCTCTTTAATGTTCTCTAATGATCCGAGTTACTCTTCCTCGATTTCAAGTACTCGGTCTTTTGGAGGTTCTGTCGCACACCATAGTCATTGAAAATCTCATTCCATTTCCTAGCTACCTCTCCAAGTCCTCTAATGTGTTCAAACATAACACAACGTCGTCAGCATACAGTAGAGTTCTCGGGGGACTTGCTTGTAGATCTTTGGTGATTGTGTCTGCTGCTGTGTCCATTATCAGTATGAAGAGCAGAGAGGAACGCGCAGAACCATGATGACGGCACTTCTAGGATCAGCATACATAATTTGGATCCATCTTATGTACTCTTCTGGGACTAGGTGGTTCAGAAAGAGACAACTACATATATCAGCTCATGAGGCACACGGTTAAAGCCTTCTCCAAGTCAAGGTAAGCACAATTGACTGATTTCGCATTTTTCCTGTGTTTTTTCTAGAAAGAGACAAATGGCGAATTTAGTAGCATCAGTTGTCTTTCGACGAAGCCTTACTTATTGAAGGTTGTGCTAACGATTTTTAGCAGCCACTCTTCGAGGATTTTTTAAAAACAATATCATTGTGCTGTGAGGAATGATTATTATGGGCCAGTAGTTGAAGCATATTGTGACATCTCTTTTCCCTTGTGGTATGGAACGGTTTCTGATTCGATGTTAGAGACTTCCTCAAGATTTTCTCTCCATCGCTGACAAATTTCCGCAGGAGTATGCCGTTCCGGTTCTTCATTGTCCTCGCGTGAGAAAGGTACTCTGCTGCTGATGCTCGGGTTTTGCAAATCCGGAAAATTTTCATCTCTCTTTAAGCTGTGTCGAGCTTACTGTAGATTTCTTCCACGGCTGAGGAGAGTGCCTTCGCTAGGCTCTCTTTGCTTCTCTCTTCTCTCTTACATGAAAACAGGGCTCGGTCGGCTCCGATCGTTTCCATTGCTTGAGAGCCGTTTTCTTCTCTCTGACAGCACTTTGAGAATCTGCATTCCACCACCATGTCTCTTTGTCAACAACGCGTTCGCGACCTGGATTTGTTGAGCTCAGAGTGTCTCATCGTCTACAGCCTTCAACTTGTCTCGAACAAATCTCTAATGCTCCTCAATGGAGTCAGGGAACGTTTTTTTTCGGAGAGTGTCCGGGGATAGGGCGAGAAGGAGCTGATGCAGTAAGCGAACTTTGTTATCACGTACATTCCACCATTTGATCCGAGAAACTTCATTCAGAGGCTTTCATGGTTTATGGGAAAAGTTTGAGTTCAGAGTTTTTTTAAAAACTTGATGGTGCTGCGAGGAGATGTTGATGCTCGGAATCATTTCGCAATTAATATATGAAATTAAGGTTGATTGCGTCATTCAGAAGTCGATTTGAGTTTTCCTTCCACAACTGCAATACGGGGTGAGGTGAGACTCTCGTTTGTAAAAGAAGGTATTGCAGATGGAAAGATTGTGCTCTTCGGCAAAACTCAATAATCGCTCTTCTAATCGGGGACGTGCAGGCCCTGCTAATTGATTAAATCGAGGACGCGGCCCATTATCACTCAAAGATCCTTGCATATTTCTCACGTCGATCGGGATCTAGAAGGCCAACTCTGATGGTGCATGTTGGTAAGAGACTTAATTTACTCCATAGACCGCTTGTCGCACGAACATACAAGCCATAGTCTAGCCTAGCGTTCCCTTACGGCCCTTTGGGCCACATAACCCGGGATTTTGAGCTGTGTTGGCTAGAGGTTATTATTTGGGCACGAATCATGACCCTGTCCCTTTGGCTAAAAATATAACTTAAACTATATTTTTAAAAAAGCCTAAGAGACTCATTTTTGCGCTAAATTAATAGTAAAACATTAACTTTTTCATTGTTAAGTTCAATTTGGTATTCATCCCAACAAAGGTTTTCTCCCGAGTATTGAATTTTTGAATTCTCATTCTTAAAACTTGAGTTCAACAAGTTAAAATATATTTAGCCGGGCAAATTCTTTTGAGTTTCGAAAAAAATCCTCGTCTTGTATCGCTCACTATAGGGTATACTGTAGATGATCAAATTTTTTTTCGTGGTTGACTTATAAATGGGATCACAATAGAATTGTTAATGAAGAATATCGAAATGTTTCAAATGGAAATAGTTAAAATCGATCATTCATAACTTATATAGAAATATGATGATTGCAGGAAAATTTATAATCCATGTACAGTGTGTTTCATAATCATGGCACACACCTGGAATTTCGTCATTGCGGAATTTCGGTGGGTGGAAATCGAAATAGGTGTTCCCAGTTTTTTCCCGTCTTCAAAAACTACGGTCACCTTTCTTGTGATCCCGTAGAAAAATTATTACGACAAAAAATATTTTACGGACACCGGTCCATAATAAAGACACATATAGCGCTAAGGTTGATTCGTCGCATCACGTCAATTTGAACTCATTCTTCCGGAAATAGTTGCGTTCCACTTACCATGGTGTGCTCATACATATTGGTTAACTTTATCGACCTCTCTAAATTAAGTTAGACCTATACTGGGCGGGTTCAGTGGAATAATAAGAGGGTTAAAGTCTGTATCTGCGCTTATTTATAGAAATAGTCATGATCTGGCGATACACAACGATGAAAAAGTCGCAATTAAGTCATACATAGTGACGGAAATGTTCAAAAACAATTATCGAAGGTTTTTTTTAGACCGAATAAATTTTTTAGACCGCTTTGTTTTCTTGACTTCATATTTGTTCAATGACTCAAGTTGGACCAGATTCGAAATGTTCAAATCACTTTTTATAAGAATACTGCCTATTGGATAATTTACAAGAGTTGTTTTTCAATGACCTTCATTTAGTCTTTCAAAATTCCGATCACAAAAAAAATTCTTGGTGTTTAATTTTCCTTTTAAGGGGAACATTTCCCATTGTCCTGGATAACATTGACGGTTATTGCAGTTTCTCGAGTACTCCGCAGCGACAAGGACTTATCGCAGAGTTGCATTTTGTTATGCAAAGTCTAAATAATAGGAAAGAAGGAATACTTGTCACTGATCTCATAGTGTCCAGAAATACCGCCTGGGGCGATCTGCACGCACACAACGGGGGGTGAATTTCCTATACCGGGGAAAGGGGAAGCAAGAGGGATATCTTGTAGATCCGTGTGAATCTTTTTTCTCTAGAACTTTAGTGGATTCAAATAACAAAAAACACCTTTTTTCTCACTTATTCACACTTTACATTCCGAGAAGAATTTTTTGTAAAAAAAAACTTGATGTTGAAATATTCTATTCCCTGTCTTTCATAATTAGCATTTCTCCCCCCCCCGCCTCCCATTTCGGGCGACACTCGAAGTACTTGATAGATTGGAACTTGATTCAGCTTTATTCCAGGGCTATTCTTGGCTCTTCAAATTAAAACTAATAAAACGAAACCTCCTTTCACTGCTCCTCTTCTCTTTTCCATTGATCACTAGTCTTCAATTCTCTATTATCTCTGAGTGCAAACTTCTGTTCATTTCATTTCTCTATCGCTCTCTCTCTTTTTTCTTTTACTCTTTCACTCCTCTTGTTCTTTTTTCTCTCTCTCTCTTCCGCTCTTTCTTTCTCTTTATTTTTCTTTCTCTCTCTCGCGTTCTCTATCTTTCTCTCTTTTCTCTTTCTATAGTTAATGTTCCTCTCCTTTTAGTCAAATCTTTTCCTCTTCTCCGATCTTCTTCCTTTTCAAACTCTTGCTCTGATCACCTCGATACTTTTTTATTCCTCAGGTATACTTCCTACTTAGTTCAGGTCTTTTCCCATGGCCCTTCTGGTGCTTCCCACGAGTTCACTTTGTCCAACTGAGGTATTCAAACCTTTTTCACATCAATGCAAATTTATTGGAAAACTTTTTGTGCTCAAGTGAATAACTGGCCCTCTCTCATCGACCGTTGCTATTTCTCATAATTTTTCATATATTACTTCTCTTTAAAAAAGGCCGGATGAAGTTGCATTGTAGACTAGCTTTGGTCCAAGCGATAATATAATCATAATTCTTCCCAACAAGACGTAACTGCCTTTGAACTGTGCAGCTGAACATGTGTTGAGTGAGCATCTTTCTATTTATATTTCTCATGGTTCTACTCATTTTCAGTCATGCTTTGAATGTCTTTTTCAAAGCTAAAAAATACACCTCGATTCGCCCTAATGCGGATTGAAATTTCTTTATCTGGATTTTCTCTTTTGCTCTCTCTCGAACACTTTTTCTCTAAAGTTTTTTTTGCTCTCTGTCTTTAATGGTTTTTTTCTAACACACACACACTCTCTCTCTCTCTCTCTCTCTCTCTCTCTCTCTCTCTCTCTCTCTCTCTCTCAGTATACTCTCTTCCTCTTCCTCTGTTTTTTGCAAAGTTCGACCTCATCCCTTCTCCATTTCATAGACTCAGAAACTTCTAGGAGTAAAGTAAACGAGAAATAATAAGATACGACGTTCTGCTGTGCAAGAATAGAAACATAGATAATTTGGTAGACGGTAGTCTGAGTGGAACCATTTCCCTCACATATGTACTATTATACATCCTCTCTCCTTACCCTCATCAACTTCTCTCTCTCTCTCTCTCTGTGTCTCTTTCCCTCCCTTTTTCTCTTCCTTTTTCGTAACTTCATCCTTTTTCTTCATTCTTTTATGCCTACTAATATACTTTATTCCTCACTTTATTCTTCCACTCTCACTCTCTCCCCTGTCACGTTTTCTCCTATCTCTTTTTTCTTTTCTCTCTACTCCACTCTCTTCCATTTCTCTTTCTCTCTCTTCCATTTCCTGTAGTCATATCGTGAGTAGTAATTGTGTGTATGTTGTAGTATGTCTTTATGCGCGTGCCTCGATCCCTCTACTTTCTTCTTTCTTCTCAATTCACAACAAATAGGGACGAATTGATCTAAGTCTCGCTTCATGTTCTGCTATTTAGTCAGATCATTCTGATTTTCAGGAGGTGAATTGATGTACGGCAAAGGAGTGTGAGAACGCATTTTAGAGGAGTCGGAGAGTTGTGAAGTTGGAGAGAGAGAACGAAAAAAACAGAGAGTCTAAGAGAGAAAGAGAGTGAGTGAGAGAGAGATAGAAGGTTGTGGTTTAACAAGAAATGACATCAGAGTACATTTATGAATACTACTTAACTAACAGCTTAAACATACAATGCATAGTGAGCAAGTCCATTATGACGTGAGACTGTCTTTCTGATCCTTTATTCACTCTCCCTCTCCCTTCCTCGCTTCTATGTATGTATGTACAGGGTGGCCCATATATTCGCAAACCAATCTTTCGGCGTTTGTAATTCAATTTGTAGTGAACGCTGAGCTCCAATTTTCACATATGTTCTTTTCATATGTTTTTTTATTACATGGTTCAAATTTCATATCATTTGATCAATTCTCAAAAGAATGGTGGTCTCTCATAGAGCACGCTCTATCATTGTGGACTTGCACAAACTTGGTCGATCAAATACGCGCATCGCTAAAGATCTCAACGCCTCGCAATCTTGTCTGAAAAGCAATCAAACGGTTTGAACAGATCGGTACACTTGTGACTTGCCCCGAAGAGGTAATCCTCGATTAGTGCGCACCCCTAACAAGATTGAGGCCATGAGGAAGCGAGTCGGTCGAAATGCTAGGCGTAGCTTGAAAAAAATGGCCTCCGAGATGAACTTATCACGCAACACTCTTCAAAGAATCGTTGAAGAGGACTTGAGTCTCCCCCTATAACGTACTAAAAAGGCTGCCATCCTAACTCTAAAGAACAAGGAGAAAAGACTCAAAAGGTGCCGCGCCCTAATCCTCTGGACGCGCGACAGTGCTCACCTCAGGACAGTCTTCTCGGATGAGAAGCTATTCACTGTGGAAGAGGCCTACAACCCTCAAAATGTGCGAGTGCTTGCTCGGGACTCACAGGCAGCTAATCATACCGGTGGATTCCTGCATAAAGCTTCCCATCCTGCAAAAGTCATGGTTTGGGACGGAGTGTCCGCCACCGGCAAAACTCCCCTTGTTTTGTTCGAACCAGGAGCCAAAATTAATCAGGAATACTACCGCCAGCAGATTCTTCGGAAAGTATTGCTTCCTTGGTCTGCTTCCCAATACCGTAATACACCTTGGGTCTTACAGCAAGATTCTGCGCCTGCTCACAAGGCTATCGGAACACAGGCATGTTGCAACGCTCATTTTCCCGACTTCATCTCCAGCGCAGAATGGCCCTCCTCATCGCCCGACCTCAATCCGCTGGACTATTCTGTGTGGTCCTTCCTTGAGAGCAAAGTCAATGCTCATCCTCACTTGAATCTGGAGTCTCTAAAAAAATCCATGCAGGAGGAGTGGTCGAAGATCGACGAAAAGTACCTTCGTCCAGTGATCGAAGCGTTCCCAAAGCGACTCCGGGCTGTCGTTCGTGCCAAAGGGGAACGAATTGAATGATTTTTTGACCCAATGTTTTTATTAATGTGTGCTGATAAATGTACGAATTTGAACACTCTTGCTCACTTATGCACTGAGATACACGTTTGTAAACGCGTTTGCGAATATATGGGCCACCCTGTATATTTGATGATTCTCTCTCGGAGACTGTCGTCGCGGTCAAAGTCATATGTGGTTACTTGCATTCGATTGCCTTTATGACTGCCTTGAAGTTGCAGTTTATATGAATATGATAAAATATATAAATTTTAAAAATATTTTTTTCCTTTTTTCTTTCTTCCAGTCTCTCTCTCTCACTATTTCTCTCTCTACATAACTCTGATTACTGTATCAACATCTTTATCTTTTTTCTATCTTTCTCTTTATTTTTCTATCTGCTCTCACTCTTTCTCTCTACCTTGCTCTCTTTCTCTCTCTCGCTATCTCTCTACCGCGCTCTCTCTCGCGCTCTCTCTCTCTATCCCTCTCTTTCGCTTTTTCTCTACCTTGCTCTCTCTCTCCCGCTCTCTCGCTATCTCTCTACCTTGCTCTCTCTCTCTCTCCCTCTCTCTCTCTCTCTCTCTCTCTCTCTCTCTCTCTCTCTCTCTCTCTCTCTCTCTCTCTCTCTCTCTCTCGCTCGCTCGCAACAATACTACTTATGCGATCCCAGCTTATATGAGTAGAGAATCAAATGACCTTCTCTTTTGAATTGGACCAGCATTTGAACTTGGAGGTAGACTCTCAAAAGGTTTCTCTATAACTAGCATGTCATCATACTTCGTGACAAGTGGTCATGCAAAGATTCTGTGATTGACGGAGGGTATACAGTGTATATCATAAACCAGAGGATGTCAATGTTATCACACTATTCCGTTTTTCTCTTCTGAGCAGCTTCATCCACTTCTTTTCTAATATTCAATTCACAACCCGATCTCCAACCGTGTAATTTGTTTGGTCGGGTTTTCCGGTACAATTTTCACTCATAGTGTCCGATACGAATCAGAGCGCAATTACAGTCCGAATGGCACAATTAAAATTTATATCAATTTTCCGAATGTTGAGCTACATCAAATGGTTTCTCGTTCTGTGCTGATAGAGAAGCTGTTGAATGGGAGAGAAGAAGTCCTGGGAGCTCCCTCTACCTCGCATGCTTCCTGGGACGATATTCAAGCTTTCGAAAATGTAAGTTGGCTTTTGTTTATTTCATGAACATGATCAAATGGTTTCTCGTTCTGTGCTGATAGATATAGAGTTTTGCGATAATTCATTAATCGTCCGTTACTGAAAGAATCTAAACGTAGACATTTTTTTACTTGAAACTTATTTGAAAAAAAACTGTAGAGAACTGTAGAGTGTATTTTAATCCTTTTTGCTTGTAAAATAAAATGTAAGCTATATCAAATAAGTTTTTTTTTTCATTGAAGCCGAGAAAGTTTTTGTTTGAGGACACCTTCCGGGAAGTGAAGGGGAAGCTACCAAACCTGGACAATCTCATTTGGGGAAAAGTTATAGTAATGGAGAGAAATACTCGCACCGCCAAAGTTGGTGCCTTTTTGCGCTCTTCTCTTCACTTCGGAACATTTGAATACTTTGATGCAATTGACTATGTGCTTCTGAGAAACCGGATAGAGTGCCAATCGGCGCTGCAGGCAGCATACGGAGAGAAGGAAAGAGGTAGAGAACAATAGAAAGACCGAAAGAAAAGAAAAGGATGAGAGAGAGTAAACGAGAAGACAAGAGAAAGACCGATATATTGAGGAAGAAAGAGACAGAAAAAAGAGAAATATAGAGAGAAAGAGAAAGTAGAGAGACAAAGAGATGAAAAAGAGAGAGATAGACAAAAAAGAGATAGAAAGAGAGGGAATGAGAAAGAAAGAAAGAGAGAGAGAGAGAGAGAGAGAAAGAGGAAAAAATATAGAAAGTGAGAGAGAGAAAGAAAAAGATCACGCAGATTCAGATAATCTTTTTTTTACATTTGGACTTTTATACAGGCAAGAAAGTTGGAGGGAGAGGGAGAAAAAGATAGTTTATAGGGAAACGAGCCAGAAAAGAGCAGAGTTGTTCTGGAAAGAGTTAAAAGGAGTAAGGGTGTAGATCACTTGCATTCACTTTAAGCTGCCCTTAATCGGGTAATTTTTCCTCGTCCATTGTCAGAAAGCGACTTGAGAACATTTCAAAACCTGTGTCTTCTTGCTTTAAAATGTGAGCAGTCCGCTGTAAAATTAATCCGAATTTAAGACGGAGATTTTCTGAGGAAAATGAGTGACGCAGAAAATACAAAATAGGGATTCTTAAAACCTTACTTGCCCCGGTATAACAAAACTTCTGCAAAATTACAATTTCCAGGCCTATTTACGAAACTCCAGCATAAGAATAGACGGATCTCGGACGGAATTCGACGGCATACGGTAAGTTTACGGAGCAGTTATCTACGGCTCACGTTGTAATCTCTTTTATCTTTTTCTGTAGATTCGGTCTTCGACGCTACAGCAATCCACAGCGGGACGAAGCTGGAGAGAAGACTCTCGAGGGCCTCGAAGAGGTGGATCAAAATCAAAACATTTTTGTGCCAGTTTCCTGTTTGGTGGAAGGGGTTTCTGATGAGGGGAGAGCTCAACTTGTGTTTATTGATTTGCATCGAAAACCATAGAAAATCGATAAATTTGTTGATCTGAGATTAAAAAAATAACCATAAATTCTTCAAAAAATAAGCTTCCTTCGTGCTCTTTATCCATGTTTTTCCAACATTTTCAAATGGTGCAGTTCCTAAAGAAATTAACTTTCTAAAATCTTGCAAAGGTTTCAGATCAGGTTTTTTTCTCATTATTATTGTTTTTCCTGTTGTTTATTTAAAAATTAAGGATCAATGAGAGCTTTGAAGGGAGTGAGCGTTCGAATAGACGGCGGCGGCTCAGTCTGGGTGCGATCCAACGGGGGAAGTCGCCTCTTCTCCTCGCGAGGAATGAACAGCACACAGATAGAACCGTGTGAGGAGGTCAAGGTACGTTTCAAGTGAATCCGACGCTTTACTTTGGTTTTCTTGTCGACTTTAGTTGTAACAACTAATTTTTTCAACTTTTCGTTAACTTATCAAAACTTATCGCTGATAGAGGGGTTTAGGCCCTACAACTTAGTAAAAGAAATGAGCAACTTTGGCGTTGGCCGGAAAAGTTTTAAAATTGTTCAGAGTTTCAACCTCTCGAGTCTGAATGGTCCGAGAAATAAAAGTCAAAAATTTCTAGTATAGTTAATCAAAAAATGGCCTAGTGACCATCTTTGTGGAATAAAAATCAGAGATACGTAGATTTCCAACGCTCAAAAAAAAGAGAAACCGTATCGATGTACTTCATCATTATACAATTACCTTTGCTTTCTCCTTCGGATGTTTAACTGAGAAGAAAGTATACCATTTTTTTATAAATTGCCTCAGAAACCATGCTTATTGAAGATCTTCGACTTGCGGCAGTTCAAAGCAGATTTAATGGAGAGGGAAAATGGTCTTGTCCCATCGCGTAATTTCTCAAGGCGTCACCCGCTCACTGACTGCGTCGTCTACATCAAAGTTTGCTATTTTTATGTAGTGTTTCTCAAATTTGAACAAAATTTAGAAAATTCAATGTATCTAGATTTCATACAATTACTTCTGAAGGAATGATGTTATTATGGAATTCAATTTGTGAGGTTAACATTCACTTGCTTATATGTATATGTCGTGTCAATAACTTTTTTCGCTCAAGTTTTTCAGTCGGCGTTTTGTACAAAAATAACATAAAAATAGTCAAAACTCTTGCCGGCTCTTACCCCGTTTCTTTCTAGTTCTCGCCTGCGCCCGCCCTGACGTGTCCTCTCTGGCTGTGTCTCGTCCACCTCATCGCAGTGGAGATGACCTTCATGCTAAATCCATTCTCGTCACCCGCTCTCTCTGAATCGGCGGCCTCGCCAACTTCCTCATTTTCCTCGTCATCCTCATCTAGCAATGCTCTTTCGGCAAGACCTCTACCTTCCCTGCCTATTGGTCTCTTTGAAGGGCAAGTTAAGCCTGGTTAGTTATTACTAATTATGAATGGAAAGCAAGAGACATTTTTAGGCTAGAACTGAACTACACAAAACCTGCATCACTTATGTAAGTTAAAATGGGAGACTATTCCTCAGAATTCGAGGCAAATCCAAAAAAATAGAAACCTACTCCAAAAGAATTCAAAAACATGGCTCTGTAGGACCTAAACGAGGTTCAAATTTGAACTTTACAATGCAGGGCCGTACGAGGACTCCGTTTCGGCTTCTTCAGTCCTCTCATCTTCCGTTCAATCTTCTTCAGCAAGTGAACACAAACTTCTCATCTCCAACAGGAACCGCAGCATTTCTTTCGAGAAAGCTTCAGCCGTCATCACTGCCAAGTCAAGGTTGTCAGAATCAATTGATATAAAGTATTAGCTGTAGACCAAATCAAGAAAACATGCATGATTTTTGGTTAATCGAGGTCGTTTATATTACTTCATTTTCCGATTCGACGATATTTGGTAAATAAATTTTTTCGAAGACTTTCCTGAGTACGAGTTTTCATACCATTTTTTGTAACTAATGGAGCGTTAGAATTCAACTTTTCACTTTGCAAAGTAATTTTCTGCAAAGTGATCCCGTCAAACGCTCCAATGTCTCACCACGAATTACCTTGAAAAGAAAAATGGACTACGGTATTAATTTTATAATAACTTTAACTGTTGGACGTAATTTTTTATGAATTTTACAGAAAAATCGTCGCTTTGTCTCAGAATGCATGTGTTCTTTCTTTTTACGTAGTCCATGTTTCTTTTCACGGTAATTCGTGGTGAGACATTGGAGCGTTCAACGGGATCACTTTGCAGCAAATTACTTTGCAAAGTGAAAAGTTGAATTCTAACGCTCCATAAGAAATCCGGCTCTTCTATACTCTCGGGCATATCCTGCGTCTTGTCTTGCAGACATTGGAATACTAGACGATAAAATGGCTTTAAACGCTACGGTCTGGACAAATTTCTTCATAGGTGATCATTTTGAGCATCAGAGACTCCGATTCTTGAGAAAAGTTTACATCAAAAAATTATTTTTTATTAAAAAATTGTTTTTCCAAAAAAAAAAACGCTTAGGCTTAGTAAAAGTTTACGCTAACGAGGCCGTACGGCTTAGGCTAACAAGACCGTGTCGAAAAAATGCCACTCTGCACTGTCTGGCGTCTAGTATGCCCGAGAGTATATAAGAGCCAGAAGTTCTTAATCTTCAATTCTAATTTACATAGTTTAAAGGCAGTGACGCCTGGTTAAGATGACAAATGGTTGAACTATCGGACAGAAAAAAGCTAGTCCTCCGGGTGGGATCTAACCCAGACCATCTCGACTCAAACCGGGAGCGCGTGTTACCATTACACCACGGGGACACATTCTGGGTTCGATCCCGCCGGAGGACTAGCTTTTTTCTGTGCATTAGTTCAATCATTTGTCATCTTAACCAGGCGTCACTGTCTTTGAACTGTGTAACTTAGAATTTGAAGATTTATCATCCAACTTCTATCTCTCTTCTGTCTTGATCGTGAACTCTGGAGATACGCTCCATTTTTTTTTCGAGTTTAAGTTTTATTTGATATACAATTCAATTCTTTATTCCTTGCATATATGATAATACATACATTGGAGATCTGTCGCGGGTGCGAATTCAGTATAAAGCGCATATAATTTACAGATTGGCAAAAAGAGACATATTACTAAAATCCAAAAAATCAAAGTCTAAGTTTTGAGTAAGGTACAATTGTGGATGATGGTAACTGTTGGAGAGCTTTTTAAAACGAAGCTGGGGATGACATTCTTACAAGAGTAGATGAAAGAGAATTCCAAGTATCAATACAGCGAGAAGAACAGGTACTATGAGAACTGAGAATCTTGAATGGCAGAACGATTCTCAAAGAGTGAGAGATAACGATTGTTATGGGTCCATTCATGACGCAATCGCTTGATAAGCATGCGTGAATAAGAGAACAAGGCATATGAGCCTTTCATAAAACACTATCACACGGAATAGCAATGTGTCCCCGTGGTGTAATGGTAACACGCGCTCCCGGTTTGAGTCGAGATAGTCTGGGTTCGATTCCGCCCCGAGGACTAGCTTTTTTCTGTGCGATAGTTCAATCATTTGCCAGAAGTTCTTACTTGATAAATTTCCTCTTTTTTAAAAGAGAATTTTGAGATATTCTCAAGCTTCCTGTCACTCGCAATTTTTTTTCAAAGTTAAGCTCGGTTAAATATTCTTTCGCCTTGAAATTTAGGTCTTTATCCTTCTTTATAATTTGTTTTTCAATGTTGAACGCTAATCTATTTTCTCTTGCTTGTTATACCGCTACACTTCGTTTTTGCGGTTATTTTTTCTACCTGGCATTTGTTTCCTATTGACTTCATTTACAAACTAAATAATGAAAAACTTTTCCAATCAAATCTCAGCAAGTAGAAAAAAGTATTTTTCAAAATTGGTTTTGAGGGAGAAGTATCGTGGAGGAGTGAAAAAGAAGCTGGTGAGGACTAATTTGCACTACCCTGAATGCCCTGAGATGAGTCTGGCGGCCGCGCCGCAACAGACGTGGAGGGACCCCAGACAGTTCAGTTCGGTAGTCGACTTGAGGTGCTTGGATGAAATGAAAAGACCCGCCTATTTCTGCGACGGACTAACCAAAAGGGGAGGGGCTGGCCATCATGGCAGTGTCACCGCATTGAATCGATACTGACTGACCGACTGACAGTAGATATTCACAAGTGTCATCCCTTCTTAGTAATAGTTAAATGGACAAGTCAGTTTCTGAGGTCGGATATACAATGCTACATGTGAGTGCTATTCAATTGTGTATGTATTTTGAAACATAGAAGCCTTGCAGTGAGAAGAAAACATTACTAATCAATGATGTCAGCGTTGAGCGTCTGATTGAAACAATTGGCTACTTTAAATTATAGCTTTCCGTTTAGAGTGTCATATTGTGTCTGAACTTGAAGAAATAAACACTTTTTAAAAAAAACACGTGCTTTGGGGTGTTTTTTTAAATATAGGCGAACGGCCTTGTCACACTTTAAAAAAATCAAATACTGAGTATTAGTTTTGCCAAGAAAAGATGTACAAAAGCTATTTCATTGACTTTCCAGTTTTTATCATACAGAAAGGATTGTCTGATTACACAAAATCCATGCTAATCATGTGATCATAAAATTACTTTATGTACATCTATCCGTTGTACATAGTTACTGTTGAATATGTGTTTTTCGTTAGAACCTTATACATACATATACAAATCTCACATGATAATACAGCTACTCGAAAAGATGACTCGTCATCGACCTATTCCGACCTAGTACGACCCAGAGTGAACTAGTTTGACCCAGTACAACCCATTGTGAGCCAGCATGGCCCAATATGAGCTAGGGACATGCAGTTACCGAACTTCATTAAAATACGCGTACTAAGTAATTAGTACATGAAATGTGTATGATGTGATTGACGACGTCGTCAGCGAGGAAATGATCTGCGAGAACTCCTTTGTTCAACAGCTGCAAAAGGATAAGGTGAATGTGAGATTAAAAGTTTGCCAAAATTGACTTCTCTTGTTCTCAGACGCCCTGATATAAAAATGTTGATGTTTATTATATGAAAAATCGACCAACTAAAAGAAAATTGAAACAGGAAAACAATCGATACAGAAGAAATTCGATACAGAAATGAGGGTCATATACTAACGGGCGGGTATGTGAGTAGGGAAGAGAGGGACGTCCACTGGATATACTGGAGGAGGCGGCAGCACGGACATTGGATCAACCATCACAAACCTGTGACTCAGTCGTTACTTTTTTGTTTTGTTTTTCTCGCCATCTTTTCCTTTCTCTCGCTGTTTCTCTCTCTCTCTCTGTATCTCTTTCTCGCTATACTTTTCTACCTCACTATCCTCCCCTCTATTTCTGTACGTTTTTTGCACATTCAGCTGAAGAAAGTTCAATCTCTGAATGTTTTTTTTTAAACAGAAATCTAAGGTTCCTATCCTATGTTACGTAATTCTCAAGCAAAATTTAGTAACGAGCCTAAGTTTCTCTCAAGTTTTTGACAATTAAATCGTGTTACCTTAATAATATTTCACACGAAGTCAGAATTATATATGTCTCTTACCTCCACGTAAACAGTTATGAAGAGAAGAGGTACTTGAACGTTACTAGCCAGATTGTATTGAATTCATAAGAACAAACCTTTGTCGTTCCTTCTCGAGAATCGCGTCCGTTCTTACTTTGAAGATGATGGCTCCTCCGACATAGAGACACATGAAGAACATCGCAGTTGATATTGTCATCACCAACGCGAGGACCAGGGTGTTCGAATCTGCAGCAGATTATATCACGCGGGACAAAACTATTTCAATTATCTTATTACTTCTCACTTCTTTATATCTCTGCATGCTTCACTATGTTATACTATGTTTCAGTCAAGCTCAGCTGGTTATCAACAAGTCTTAGCTGGTCCTAAAAAATAGAGAGAAAGAGAAAGTCTAAAAGAGAAGAGATGGAAAGAGAAAAGAAAACTCGATTGATAGAGATAAATGTATAGAGGCAGAGATTAAGCAATTGAGCTCATGGCAGTCTTCCAATCATAAAATGACACTGACTTGAGGCAGGTATGAGGATGACAACATTGCTTTCGCCCATTTCTGTCACTGGGAGAATGTTGCCCTGCAGGGAGTGGAATTCGATCTCCTCCCGGGAGATAGCTTCTATCATCCAGGCGACTATTTCCTCTGCTGCCAGAGAAGGCGATGGCTCCTCAGAGAATGGAACGGTCACCGTCAGGTTGAAGACCATTCCTGTGAGGAAGTAGATTGCTTCTTTCAAGTACAACTTTTATCTTCCCCGTAATAGAATTCGATACTTTAAATGATAGCCTTTGTTTTTATTGATTGCTTAAATCGAATAAAAATGAAGCGATCTTGCCATTTTAGCTATATAATTAATGTTCTATGAGCTCGCCAGCCGTGTTAAACAAAAAATACTTGCTGATTGAGTGATTTTAGTAAATTGCACCATACATGTGGAAGATATATGTATAAAAACGCTGTAAGTCTGTTTCGTCGCAGGCTCAGACATACATCTCCCTGCGCTCAGTAAGTGGGGCTAATCAGTGTTCCCAGAAAGAGTGAAAATTTTGTCAAAGTGTGAGATATGGGCTCGTATACGCGGGCCATTTTTAATGAATAAGAAAAAAAGCGCTTCCCTTTAAGAATTCTCAAAATCGGTATGGAGGTGCCATTCCGTTTTCTAAAAAAAAGTTTTTCATAGTAGACATTATCACTTGTGTTTCGAACTATATTTCCCTCAAAAACTATACTCGGGAAAATGTTTCCTACAAGTACGCGCATCTTTTTTACAATTAAAATTAAATATGAATTCCTGAAAATTCTGAATTCTCTGTTTTTCAACGGTGAGTTTGGATGTTATGCTGATTGGAGGCAAACCTAGACTGATGAGGACATTCTTGATGCGGAAAGGAGATATCCGGAGAGCGTTCACAATGCTTTCCACCCACATCTTCTCGACAGTGGAAGATGAGTTTCCCACGACGGCGGAGTAACTTCTCTCCATGAACATCATCACTTTACGTGCGTAACCATCTCCAGCCAAAGCTGCATAAGGCTATTTCGTTATTTTAAAATCTTTTTTTTTACCAAGCATACTTTTTTCAATACTCGGTATTAATATATTTCAACGTATGAAACTTTTTGTATAACTCTTTTTCTATGTTCCAATCTTATTTTTATTGCTTTCAGATAAAATGCCTTTTTCCATTTACGCGATCGTATTGTATGTAGTATGCCGTTCAAAATTATACATAATAGCAGTGAGTCAGAAAAGTGAAAACTGAAATATGGGGTAAGAAAAAAAGAGAAGGATTAGATAAAGCACCCGATTCGGCTAATTTTCAAAAAAAAAACAACATGAACGCTTGCCAAGACTATTATTGTTACAAAAAAGGCTTTCAATTTGTTTGTTTCCTTAATCTTATATTTTTTGAAGATTAAAAAAGATTTTTTTCAAAAGTTAAAGTAAAGAAAAAATGGCAGATGCGTCTATCATTAACTGACCCCTTTGCTTGACATGATAAGAGGTGTTAGTGACAAAGACGGAGTTGTAGGCCCTTCCCCCTCCGGGACTCCCCACCACCCGCAGAATTCCTTGCACCGACTGAACATCAACCAGTATCACAAATTTCAATTCTTCATTAATTCTGCACATTTTTTTGGCATCGATGTTTCTTTTAAAATTGTAATTTTCTAGAAAATTCCGAGAAAAGAACGAGAAATGAAGTGAAAAGTTGTGGAAATAAAGAAGAACAAGATGATAAAAACAGCAGAAAAATCAACAAGATTGAGATCACGAGATAGAGCAAAAAAATTTGGAGCGAGAAGAAAAGCATGTATGGAACGGGATACTTAATCACAAGAGCAAAAAAGAGAGAATAAAAGCGAGAGTGAGAGAGAAAGAGAGTGAGAGGAGAGATAGAGAGAGAGTGGGAGAGAGGTACTGACATAAGCATTAGTCATTTGTTGGAGTGTGAATGGCGGTCGCAGAGTGAAGGAGACTGATGAGAAGGTCGAGCCATCTCCATCGGATGAGTCGTCGACGATTCGCGACCACTGCAGCCGCGAGTTAACGACCACTTCTGAGATGAAACTCTGCCGTTGCTGACTTGTTGCCAGGCTTGTCGTGCTCTTAAACTTACGGTTGTAACCACGACAACCTCGAATTCGGAGCCTCGTTTCTGATCATACAGCAACCAAACGAAAAACTTTTTTTTCCAGTACAAGTTTTATTTTTCAGTTTACCGTTCTCACTACGACACTCGAATTAACGACACAACAGCAGTTTGAGAGAATCCATTTCAACAATTGAAGATGCAAATTGCAAAGAAGAGAACTCATGTACTACTTTACTAACCAAGTTGAAATTGAAAACTATTTCGTTGTAACTGGAGATCGCTGGCGGCGTAGGAGGGCTAACAGTGAACACTCTGCAACAATATTCAGAGGATTCCTGGCCATAAATAAATATTACTTCCGCCCATAAGTTGTCAGATCAATGTTAACTTTCAAAAAACTTCTAAAACAACAAACCCTATGATTCCGTATCGAGTACAAGTGCATTCGAATAAAACTTGTCCATCATTGTCCGTGATTCCGTAAGAGGAAGACATGCACACACTTGGATCCCACATGGTGTGATCGAAGATGAAGCACTAAATTGGTAAGTGAAGTGGAGAAGAACAAGGATATAATCTATAATGTTGAAAGGGAACTGACGGCGTAGTAATTGGAGACTTCGTACGTTAAGAGCGGTATTTTTAGTATGTATGGAGAGTGTGAAGATACGGTACCCCCCGAAACAGGATCCACTAGGAATATCTGAAATTTTATGTTTTTCAAAAAAATATTTTTAAAAAAAACGTTTTCTTAGTTACAAAAAAATGCGTAAAATTATGGAAAAGCAAGTTTGGTTGTTGCAAACAAACGTCATAGAAATTTGAGGCTGAGCGGTTTCCATTGAGAGTACTGTACTGATTGTTGTAGAAGAAATTGTTGAAGTGAGAATTGTCTTTGGCAACTGTCGAGAGAATTTGGGCGGAAGCCAAGCAGACATAGTTGCACATGGTCTCGCCCTGATTGCACTTCCACATACCGTACTCCTCCACGAATCCCACCGAGAAGTTCAGCTGCAGAGTAGAAAAACTCGAGCAAAGTAAAACAGAAAAGCAAAGCTTTCTTGAAATATAAAACTCAAAACCTGGAAAAACCGCTTTAAATTTTCTAATATATTTCTCAGCCTTTTCGCTCTGTGGATTCTCTCTTTCACTCTTTATTTGTCTTCTCTTATGCTGTCTCTCTTTCTATCTTTCTAAATTCCTAAGATGAAAACTTACTGAATAACACCTTCTTTTATACCGAACAACTTGATGAGCTGTGAATAATTTTTGGAAGTTCTCAATTGAAAAAATCTTCAAACCACAGTTTTTTCAACCCCCGCCATGGTGAAAGGAGTGAATGTGAAGTTGTTTGAAGAAGGCACGAGAGACTGCGCTTGCAGGGTTGTGTATATATGTCCCTGTGCATCAAGTTTCTACCAATTGAAGTTGCTGTACATCGTATCATACTTTGCATTTGCACTCACCTTTGCATCGGAAATGAACCATGACAATTTCAAGAGATCCAACAGTAGGCACTTTTCATAAATCAATAACATTAAACTGATGATTAAAACCTTCATAAGAAAATGAGAGTATCATGTTTTCAACAGAAATATTTAATTTCAACACTGTCAACAAAATTATTAAACATTTAAACGGTCTGGAATTGTTAGAAAAACGTTGATTGTCATTTTCAAAAATGGTTAAGCAAGTGAGATGAAAGCTTCGAAGAATTTTAACGAAGAAAGCTTCAAGTGCTGAAAGAGAAATTGGAGAGCACCGTTCTATTTTTAAACACAATTTATTACCATTTTAACAAATTATCATAATTTGAGTTTTATTCAGAATCAAAGTTTTCATTAATCCAAGAGTAAGTTTTGGAAATTTCAAGTGAACATCTTTTTAGGAATAGAAACAGAAAATGAAAAATATCATAGTGATTTTGATTTTTCTGTACTAAAAATGAAGTAAAACTCCATTTCATTAACTAGAGCCTTCTTTTATATTATGAAATTATCACTACTTTCATTCTTATTTATCTAGGCCGATGAGTTGTAAGTTCTGATTCAAGAAAAGCAACTTTGAAAAGTTATGAATATTGTCGTTTGAATATTGAATATTCAAGAAACACGTGAATTGTGTGATTTTATAGTTATTTATAATAAAATGTAACAAAAACACACATGGTCACACATGGTTACAAACACACAAACAACTTAGGTGAAATTTTTGAATTTTTTTTGTGGTTTTTGCCGACTTTTTTGTTGATTTTTTGAGGCAAATTTTTTTGAAAATAGTCAAAAAACAAGAAAAATTCAAAAAACGGACAACCAAAAAAGCCCAGCCCTGGTCGTAACTAGCGTACATGATTTTTTGGCAAACAAATACACGCATAGCGGAAGTAGAGACTCACTCTTCTGATTTGTCAAACTTACTTGAATTTCTGTTCTAGTCATATTCCTTGCTTCTGTGACTTTTGCTATAACGAATAGTGAATCTTTTGAGACAAATTTCGAAATGTTCGCAAGCAATACGCAAAAAAAATAAGGCAAAAAAGATTGTGGCAGAGCCGTTTCAACCTGCGTGGTGCATTATCAATAAAGTTTTGGAAAAATTCAATGATTCAGAGCATTGGAAATTGAACTTACTGGTGAATACTGAATTTTTTCTATTTCATGTGCTCACCGAAAGCGTCGTTATTCGAGACGAGGAGGCGTCTGTCATCTGACAAGAAGACGACAAGGTCGACGTGATGGACGCGAGATACGGCGAGACAACACTTGCATTATGGCTTAGCAGCTTGTCGTACCATATAATCGGTGACTCTTTCGCACTTAGACTTTTGCCGGCTGTAGACGAGACAGCTGAGCTCATTGTGTCTCGCTTCAATCGAGACGAGGCTCTACTTTCCGCGCTCAATTTGCTCTGATATCTAGAGACCAGCTCGACAACTCTCCCGACCACAGAAGGAGGGAGTTGATCTAGAGACAAAGTCACCGCATCCAAGACTTCCGCGTGTTCCTTGTAGTCACTGCAATGCGAATAACTTCTAAGTTCTTTTTGAGTTCAACGTTTGATTTAAAACTACTTCAACTCAGTGAGCATGAAATTGAGATAGTGAGCGAGAGATGTTATGAGAGAAGAGACTAAACCTTTGCGTATCGACACTGTCAAGAAGTAGATTGATGATTATATCCGCTATATCTGAATCCATCGATCCGTTGCACATTTCTCTGCGCAGAGAATGAAGCTTTTGCAGAGCCGAGTAGTTTCTCCCTTAGAACATTTAACTTATGGTAGCTATTACAAATTATAAATTATACATTAATATGTATAATGAACACATTGTCAACCATTCATATTAAGTCAGTAATGCAAACTAATCTCGAACAATTTAATGAGATGTCTCGTTTCAAATTAATAGTTAAAAATTAAAAAAAAATTTTTTTTTAAAATTCAAATTAATAAAAAAAAATAACTATAAAAATATAACCAAGTAACAAAAAAGGAAACATTTTTTGAAGAGATAATCGGATAGATTGAAGTGTTCTATATAGAAAGAGATGGCTACCGGAATAAATTGTTTCTTAAAAGACTGAAACAAAACAAGTAAACTCAATTCAAAGAAATTCCTCTCACCAGTGCTGATATCAGTTCGAATTGACGAGGTGACAGAAACTAAAGACTCTGTCAAATTTCGAGCCGGTTTGACAGTCAGTACAGGGGTATAGGATGACGAGCAGGACGAAAGACTGTCACATACTTCTACCATCCCAATGAATCCCAGGCGAGCATCGCAAGCAGCTTGTGGTGCAGGGTTACCTAACGAAATCATTCGACAAGCTTAGAGGAAGCGAATGAGGGTGCTAACCATTGAGTGAACGATACTCAACATGAACCTTGTCAAACAGGGCTTCGACTACAACATTGTTCTCTATAACGATTCTCAAGAAATTTTTAATCTTTATCGCCAAAAGCTGGGGCCGTATTTAGAGATCCAAGATGAACTCCGGGGTTAATTTTACCCTAGTATTTTGTAGACCTAAGTTCAACTCAGTTCTGTATTCAGAGACAAGACGGGTGAGAGCGTCTCAGCTTTCCTACTAAACTTTAGTATAAAGTTTACCCTAAAGTCTACTCTCTGAATTCCATTTTGGCGAAACTACAACATAGTATAAAGTTTATCACAAATTTTAGTATAAATTTTTGTCTCTGAATACGGCTCCTGGAATCAGTATGTGTAACAAAAAATAGTTAGACCGAAATATATGTCACAACCAGGAGTTAAATGGTCATGTAAGACCCTCTGTCGGCGGGTCTCTGTTTTTCTCAAATCATAAGGGGGGACCCCCCCTTATGTTATAAGAAAACAAATTTTTTCGCGGGTGTCTGTTTTTTTGAAGGTGTCTTTTTTTTGTTTACCATAAATTTTTGTATAAAATTTTGTCTCTGAATACAGCCCCTGGTCTGATTCTTGTATATCTTGGCTGCCCTTGTTGGATTCTTTCATCAGTCTAACCTTTGCCTTAACTTTTAACTGAAGTTTTTTCTCTTTTCATATACAACGTCTTGAACCTTGACATATTTCAAACATCCAACGTCCTAGATGATTGAAAAATGTTGCTTTGTGCCTTCGACTAGAAACTAAAGCAAGTAATTTCTTTCTCTTGTAAACATGTAGATAAATATTTCTAAACTTTTAAGTTTTGAATAACATATAAGTTTGAGAGAGAACCTGAAGGTAAGATGAGGTCGATGGAGGGAGACATAGAGACGGGGAACCACTGAGTCTCGTTAAGGAGTGGCTGAGCGTTGATGGTGAGGAGGCCGAATCTGATGGACAAGGGAGGATTCTCATCCGTCCAGCCATCACCGAGCGAGAAGCTCACGGGACTCAGCGCGGTCAGTGAAGAAGCATTAGGCCATATCTCAATCGGATAAGCTCCGAAACGAGACCGTGATTTTAAAAAAAGCTCACCTGTCTCTAATTTAATCTCCTGCGGAACACTTTCAAATTATCTTGAATTTTTGACTTATAGAAACATTAAAATCTTGAGGTTTCAACGCATACTGCATAATCAACCAAAAACCTGCAAAGTTTTACCTAATGCATCAAAAATATTAAGACAAACTTAAATAAGCAGTTTCAGGTAAACAATACAGGGTGAAGCTTGAATATAGTGCGAAAAGTTTTCAACCGAATTTGGTTATATTCATCCGAATTTTGGTTGAAGCATTCGAACTTAAATTTACTTACATCATCAAGTGGTATCAAATCCATTAGATCCTGCCTCCCCGTTCTCGTACGACAGCGCTTAGTCTTTCAGGGTATTTGTTGATCACGGCACGAAGATAGCCCGGTGAAAGATTGTCCCAGTACTTTTTCAGGTCTGCTTTCAGAGTTCCAAGTTGTGGTAAAGAGAACCACAGACTTCGGCCTGCATTTCTTCCCAGACCGTATAGTCTAAAGGAATCAGATCGGGCGACGAGGCCGGTCATTCCTCTTTCCAAATAAATGCCGGGAGAGACGCCGCGCACCAATCTCCTGCTGAAAGACTTAGGGACTTCAGTTAAAATGTGCATATGTCGAAGGCTTCAGAGCATCTTGTAAGACGGCTTTGAAGCAGACATGGCGATCTACCTTGACTTTAGGCTCAATGAAAACATGCGGGTTCTTGCCGCTGGCACAGATGGCTCCTCCTCAGACCATAACATGAGGTGGATGTTGAGTTCTGTTGACGATACGATTCTACCACCAACGTCTGCCAGAGTTGGTGATACAGCCATTAAGCTTGTTTTTTGAAAGTTGAATGCAGCTTCAAAAGTAAAAAGCTTCTCATGACTGAAGATGGTATGTACATTCAAGTCGCCCGTGCGTGCCCGTGCCAACAAGGAGCGCGCTTTTTTGTTCCTTGCTTCTTTCGGTGAGCATCGCTCGCTTCCGAAATTGATAAGAGGTCATACCTAGAGCCTCGTGAACAATCTTCCGTATCAACCTCGCAAAAATTTGATAATCACGAGCCATTTTCCTTATGCTTCTTTTGAGATTTGAGATTTCGGCGAATGCGTTCTCTAACCTTCCTGATGACTCTCGACGAGGTAGCCGTCAAAGGTAAACCTTTCCGGCGACGGTCTTGAGTTCCTCAAACTTCTTTGAAACGTTTTATGGCTCGATGTACAATTTAATGGTGTACTTTCAGCATGCGAGCGATGTCCGCTGGTCGTTCACCTTAGGTGTGCGTTGAGAGGATTGCAGTGCGCATCGGACTGGCGGCGACCATTCTTTTCCAAGTTGACCAAACATAATGAAGTTTTCAAGAATAAGAAATTTTCATGAAAATAGAATTGTATGATTTTGAGAACTGTTAAATTCGCGTGCCATTTTATCGCTACAATTACACCCTACGCTGTATATCTCGTGAGTTGGAATATGACATCCAATCCTTAGTCCAATTCCCATTTTTTCCAATTAGGTTGTTATCCAAAAACTTTAATATTTTCACGATAATCCTGCCATTAAGAATCATTCGATTAGTAGCCGATTTGGCTCAGTTAGAAAGTGTTCTTTTTACTGTCATTGAATGTGTTATATAAGTGTAACTTTTGAAGATATTCCTATTCATTGTTGATATGGAGAACTGACAAGAATGTTTCCTGCGACAGGAGGTGAGTTTGTCTGTAAGTCAAGAGAAGCAACTGCATCACCACCGTCATTCTTCGCGATCATCTTTACAGTATACCTTTTTCCGGGCAGGAGCCCTTTCCAACGCGGGCAGCTCAAAAAAGATTCAATGATCAATGATTCATTTTATTATTTCTAGTGCCACAAAAGTGATCGCTCTCCTATCGAGTTGACTTTTGAAGCACGTTTGATGATTTTTCAGATCTAGTCTAACCATGGTTGATCAATGGTTGGAATGGTTATCGTGACAGTGACACTCTTAGCCAATCTTGTTTCATCTTCGGAGAATGTCATTTCGGGAGAAGATAGGAACGTCTTTACGTCGACGGCCTCTGAAATAGGTTTCTGGTTTTAAAAAATGCAACAAGAGTGAATCTCGCTTCAACAGTTCAAAAACAAACTGCTTCAAGACAACTCCTGTCTTCGAATATGCTTACAGCTAGGCAGACTCACTGTTTTCCTATATAACATAAAGTGATCAAATGTCTAATTTCACAGTTGTTCGGTTCTATGACACGAAAGCTAAACTATTTACCTCTTTTTTGTTTGAAAAAAACGAAAGGATAACGTCGAAATGCGATGCTTTGAATTCTTAAAATCTTTTTGAGATTCCTAACCTCCGTCGAGTAGAAGCTCCCAAGTCGTCGTTAACTTTCCATAGTTACTTGATACGAAAGCCCGGATTCTAAAATTATTTCCGGATGAATTTTGGTTTTCTGCCAATATTATGATGCAATTCCCTGCTATTTCTTTACTAAAGGAAACATCAATTAGAATTGAAGGCGTCCACGAAGGCTCTGTCTCAGTTAAACATAAATATAAAATTTAATATTCTCTAACAAAAGGCATATACTCCGAATGAAACTGATTTGACGTACGAGGACATACCGAACTAATTGATCTACGTTGACTTTATCCGTAGCAATGGCATCGAATTGAATGGAAGGCGTCCTTGAAGGCTTCATCTCAACTACCGTATTCACTGTTGCGGTAAGACCACTCCCTCTCATGGTGTCCGTCATGTTCAGCCTAAACTTTTCAAATTATGCTGCCTTAACACAACTAATATAGATAGAACAGAACCTTGTTCCCGAAGTAAATGAGTTTGCGGGTATGACCATAATGGGCGAAGTGGTCAGAATATTCGTCGGAATCCTGCATTTGACATCGGGTGTTATTGTCGAATTGTCATAAGGAATTGTCAAAAAGTCGAAAGCTGTCATATTAGAGCATGTCCATTGGTGACTGAGAGATGACACTTCCACGTTTGGATCTGATGACCGAGACGCGTCCAATGTCTACAAAGCAGTCTTGTCAGCGAGTCACTCGGGGAAAGGAAGAAGAACGAACGATAGTTTTGTCGACTGGGACCGATATCCGCATGGCGTCAACGACGGCGACGAGTGGAAGCGCAGTGTACTTCAACAAAGCATCTTAGTGACCCATAAACACACTGATGACCCATCAACACTTTAAAATGTTTTGTAATGCTACTCACCGTGATGCTTTCAGTTGCAGTCGCACTGTAGTTCTTACCCTCGTGCACCAGTGAGGCGTAAACTTTCAGGTTTACTGTTGTATTTATTGTGTACGTGTAGGGCGAGATACGATAAACCGCGGCCGTGCTCACTTGCTGCCCATCGAGAAGCCAGGAGTACTGTTTTGATAACACCATTGAAACATAGTTTCAGCTGATCAATAGTAGAATAATGGTATTAATAATAACAATAATAATAGCAATAATAATACTATGCATTATAATAAAAAGTAATATCAACAACAATAATAACAGCTACAACAATTCATGAAAAGTTTTGATAAGAGCATGGAATATAAGTAGATTAATCAAAATTTCATTTGAGTACAAAGAAGAAAAAGCCCTGACAGAAACATTCGCTGGGATTTTGGCCACAGTGCATTGCAGGAAAGAGGCATTGGCAGTGAGCATAAGCCTCGTTGGTGTGGAAAGCACCGAGCTGCCACCCGAAATGGACAGCGATAGCATCGATGCCGTCGGGGACACCCGCAGCGTCCAGTTTCTCGAGGAACAAATCGCAGCGAAGTTGCATGCTTGCACAGTGAACGACAGCTCTTTTTGAACCTAAAATCAGTCGATGGACCGTTTAAATGGTAAATTAACAGAGAAGTTCAGAGTTCCTCACCATTTCAGTAGGTAATTCAGCAGAACGACCGTTGAAGGAGCGAAACTTCTCCACTAAGGAAGAAGAGGAATCTGATTGAACAAAGTTATTGACTTTTTAAAAAATCAAATAAGGCACCTTAAAACATTCTTCTTATTTTTGATTATGTAGATTCATAAAAGCATCGCGAAGCAGCATAAATTGTATAATATGAACCATAAATTGTATAATATGAACCCTCAGAGGAGATTTATGCAGTGTTTTTATTGGCGAAAACATAATAAAACATTTAAAAAATCTCGTTTTTTGTTTAATGGCGTGAACGTCTTGTTCTAACCTACAATAAAATTTGTATAAATTTTTGTACTCTCTCGCCGCAAGAAAAAAAGACATCACTGCTCATGTCTCTTACGTTTTATCTCTCTCACTAATTGTACAAGTCTTAGGTTAGAACAAGACGTTCAAGCAATTCGAAAAAAACGGGATGTTATGTTTCATTATGTTTTCGCAAATAAAAACACAGCATAAGTCTTATAAAATAGGGTTTCGGAAAGGAAGTTAACCTTTTGGTAAAGACCAAACGTATCGTATAGGCCGATACCCGCCCCCGGAGATGTGTACCAACTGGAGCGTGATCTTCTTCTCGCAGCTCATAACTTCTTTGGGAGCAGATATTGTAAAATTGGGAGTATTTGGAACCGCCGGAAGCACAACAACGAGGGTCGACTGAACAAATTATCTTTGTATGTATAAATGACATTTAAAAAATAACAGAAAAAAGATTCATTATATAAATTGTCTGGTAAGTGTGTAAAAAGATTTAAGCAAGCAGTGATAAAACTCTCCCATTTCTTCTGATGATATGGCAGTAACATTTACGAATAGTCAACAATTGTTACAGAAAGAAGAAAACAACTTACAACTGGGCTTATTTTGAAGTCTGTATACAACCGTGGTTTGACCAGAATATTTGATCCGATTTCGATGGAGTTGTTCACCCCGAGAGAGATGAGCATACCATGACCAGTGCTCGAGCAGCGAGATTCCTCTGATGCATCACAATTTGAAGATTTTTTGTACACTCCAGACGTTCATAACAAGAAAAAACATCCACAAACCTCCGAAAATTGTAACATCCATGAAATAAGCGGAGCATTCGATAGGTTGAACAGGAAACGATTGTGATGTAGAAATTTGCAGTCCGCGTAAGTCATTGGTCAGGGGCACCAGTGCGATGCCTAGGCATTTATTAATTATTCCTTCCGCTTCGTACGAGACGGGTTTCTATAGTCATACATAAGTGTTTCTATAGTCATACATAAGTGTTTATATAGTGATACATAAGTGCCAAACTCATGAAATCGAGATGAACGGAGTTACTTTGATGATTAAAGTCTTGAGACCAACCATGAAAAAAAGAAAAAAAGACCACAATGATTTACGAAAGCCATTTTGCATAAGTTTTATGATAAACAGCCTTCTGCAAAAGTAAACTGAAAGAATTTGGTTTTTTTACAATGAACGAATTTCCACGATCCAACCTGTAGGGCTTTGAGAACTTTTTGTTGAAGTAGAATAGCGTGCCTTGGACTTGTTTGAATCTTTTTCAGGGCTGTTAGTTGTTGGTAGGAACGTAGTTGATGAAGGCACTGCTGACGTTGGGCTAGGGCTAGATAGTTTTTGTGTGGTGGAGGTGGTTGAAATTTCCTGAGAAAACTTATTTTCCGTTACTAAATTGTACAGAATGTGTTGTGAAGGGTCTGAATCGCTGTCGCACTTGATCGTTGAAATGAGAAATCTTCTGTATCAACATCCTCATTCATATTCGTTCTGCTGAATTCGTTTAGAACTGATAAATAATTTTTTATCCCGTTCAAAACAATTCACATTTTACGCCATCACGCGTCTACTGAACTTTTAATAAATCTTCTTGTCATATAATTTGAACCAATGTATGTACATACAGATATAGTCAAACGAACACTAAATTAGTATTATGATTCAGAAAAATTGGGGATAAGTTTAGGCGAGCATCTTTCTTTCTTAGAAAACTACTCACAGGAACTTGAGTGCTGGGTATGGTCATGGCAGAAGATGTGGATTCAGCTCTTGTCTCCGTTGATTCACTTATGAGAACTCTCATAGGTTCTCTGAGAAAAAAGTTCCTATGATTATTGTGTTGAAGCTTTTTGTTGATACGTTTGGATTATTTATATCTTTAGCTACTGCAATACTGGTTAATTTAGAAGTATAATACCTAATTTCTATGCCTGCTGAGAGCCTATTGCTTTCCAGGAAACTGTTGACGTTTTCTACTTGCAGAAGCACATAATAGTTGAGAATATGAATATTGTGAAGGAGCGGGAAACATATGTAAATCCGGTTTGACAGAAACGTTAAATTGATGTCATTGGATTGAGACATGGAATGTCTTTTTACATGAAGAACTAACTGAAAGGCCAAGGTCGCTTGTTCAAGCATGCGCGAACGCACACCGTACACTTTGTAAGCTCCGGCCGTAGTCAGAGAGGAAAGTTCACACGTGAAGATCTCCCCATTGACTGTTGCTTTGAAGACGTAGTCTTCGTCTGAGAAGAAAAGAACGTAGTCTTCGTCTGAGAAGAAAAGAAATCCCACCAATCAACGTAATAGTTTGGAATGTGAGGTTAATTTTGACAAACCTGTGATGCAATACGGCTTCGAATTGTTTAGAGAAGGATCCAGGTAATGTAGTTTGAAGTTTATCTCAACAGAAAACTCAATTTAAAAAATATAGATATTCAAAAAAAGTTTGTCACGTGATCAGTCATCAGATTATCAGCTTGAAAGGTCTCATGTTGCGGGTTCGGTTCCCATTCGGTTGTTTCTCACTCTCGTTCTTCATTTCGCTCTACACTCACTAGTCTGGTTGAACCCGGTCTCTAGTGGAATTTACACATCTTAACATTGTACCGTCCCATCAATATAACAAACACTATACCGTCTAATTAATATATTGTACCACTTGCTGAAACAGTTTTAAGCTGCTCTTTATGTATTTTCTTCTTAACGGAATTCTATTGGAAAAGAATAATTTAAACTCTCATGATAATGAACATAAAGTGTGCTGGAAAACGTAAGAGTTTTTTTATTTTTGCAGAAAATCATTTTTTTAGCTATGAAGCTGCAATTAAAGTGTAGTACTAAGGATGGAGGATGCAGCGTGTTTTTTTCTCAAAAAAATTAGATAAAAAAGTTTGTTGGAATAAAATGTTTATATCTTTCAAAAATCAAAAAGAGCATCAATCTTTCGCACGTAAAATATGACTTTGCTATCAACCCTATCATTCACAGTGAAGCCATGGGACATATAAAACGATAAAAAGTGAAAATCATCTCATCGATAATTCTGATTATTGATTGAAGCATGAACTCACTGTGACAGACTTCTGAGTCAGATAATCCGGAAATTGAGACATGAAGTCATTGTCGGAAGCGACATAGTCAGTGAAAGGAAGTGCAGTCAATTTAGATGAACATTGGAATCCTCCTTCGGCGTCTTAAGTTAGTCATTAGATTAGTTAAGAGTTTGAATGAATTGCTCGTGCTCGCATTGTTTGAAGATGTTCGGCTTTTTCTCTTTTGGCTCTGCTCGATTTCATTTGACATTTCTAAGTCAGTGTTCAGCAAAATGTGGATGTTAAAAAGATACGCCCAAATAGCCTCTTTTCTCCCTTTTTCGACCACAAGCGTCTTTAGTAGATTGATTAATGTCACTTTATGTTCTCGGCACTAACAAAACGGTTCGCATAAGAACGTTATGAGTTGCACAAATAATGATATGCATTGCTAGTTTATCGAGAAAAAACAACAAGTTAATTGACAAACCTCGCGTTCTCATTTGACATATTAGTTTGGTTGAGAGGCTCGTTTTGACATTCAAATGAACGACAATGGAGTCATTATGAAGAATACTTGAAACGACATCTGAGCGGTAATTATCCGGGAACTCCAGCTGACACTTCACTGAGATTAAAGACTTGAAGTCGCTCACTTGGGAAATGTCCACCTCAAGTTCGATTTATCAGAACAATGAATGGAGTGAGAAAGCACAGAAAAGGTTTTAAAACATTTTGGGTCACGCTTTCGAAAACTCGTGCAAATGTTATCCGAGGTTGAAAACTGAACCTGGGCCCTTTCCTTTTTTAAACGTAACTTCTTGATGCACACTTTTTGCTCCAGTTTTCGAAGGCCATTTTCACAATTGATGATTCTTATTTCTCTCAGCTTCTTCAACTCCTTGTTTGTATCAGGAGCTAACCGGTTTTGATCATACATGAGGTTAATATACTTTATGAAAAGTAAAAACCGGAATTGGTGGCCAAAAACTCCTAGTACAAGTTCTTTTTTTCGAGTCATACATATTGTGACATCTTTTCGAAAGTGTTTCTAACTAAATTCCACAGCAATAAACCAAATATTTTTTTCAAACCCGAAATTGTTGCGTGTAACTAGCTGCCGAATCAATTACTCCAGGCGATATAGGGCAATCGAGGAGCCCCGGGCTCGGAGTTGATACATCAGAGCTCAGGAATAATGATGACCTCAATTATACATTTAAAATATAAAAACAAATCTATTATATTATATTATATTATATTATATTATATTATATTATATTATATTATATTATATTATATTATATTATATTATATTATATTATATTATATTATATTATATTATATTATATTATATTATGTATATTATATTATATTATATTATATTATATTATATTATATTATATTATATTATATTATATTATATTATATTATATTATATTATATTATATTATATTATATTATATTATATTATATTATATTATATTATATTATATTATATTATATTATATTATATTATATTATATTATATTATATTATATTATATTATATTATATTATATTATATTATATTATATTATATTATATTATATTATATTATATTATATTATATTATATTATATTATATTATATTATATTATATTATATTATATTATATTATATTATATTATATTATATTATATTATATTATATTATATTATATTATTATATTATATTATATTATATTATCTTATCTTATATTATATTATATTATATTATATTATATTATATTATATTATATTATATTATATTATATTATATTATATTATATTATATTATATTATATTATATTATATTATATTATATTATATTATATTATATTATATTATATTATATTATATTATATTATATTATATTATATTATATTATATTATATTATATTTGCATATAGAATACATTACGATTTTCATCATGTATCTACTAGATACTTATACAATATGTATACTGAACGACAAGAAAAAAAACTTATGATAACCTCTGACTAGATGATGGAACTGTAGGAATATATTGATTGATTGGTTGGGTTGTTGTAATACTGTACTCCAGTGTTGAAGAAGGGGTACTGTACTCCAGTGTTGAAGAAGGGGGAGGTGTCGGATAAAGGTGAGAAGAGCCTTTTTTGCTACCCGAAGAAGAAAGAACACTTGCTTGAGTTGTTTGCGTAGGAAGAAGAGTTGATAATGTTTCCATTAAACTCGAGGAGTCAAAAGACACTGCGTTCTCCTTCAGATCATCGGATGCAGTAAACGAGCTTCTTGATGTTTCTTGACTGTAGTGTACTGTCAGAATTCCAAGAGTGACTTCAAGAGCTTTGGTATCCGATTTCAAAACATTATCTCATTATCTGAATCCTCTTTAGAGTACCTTGTCGACGATTCGACCCTTGATGTTTGTTTGAATCCCGAGGTTCGTTTGATCTCGGAGGTTGGTCCGATATTGAATACTGGTTCGATTTCCAAGGTAGTCTCAATATTGTCTTCTTCTGCTTTTTCCATGCCTAGTGAGGAAATCTGATTTCTGTGTCCCAAGACAATGGGTGTAGAACTGCGTTCTTCCAGTATTCTTGTATTATATTTTAGGCTTGGATTTGTCCTCTCAGTTTTAGGAACTTTCAGAGAACTCAGAGGATTTATGGTCTTTTCAAATGTCTTTGTGAGAGAAGTTACACTTGCATCTGCTGTAGGGCTAATAAGTGTAACAACAGAGTCAGAAAACATAACTTCTGATGAGGGAGTTAGTTTCCGCGCACTGTCAGTGATTGTAGATTCCTTAACAAGAGCTGTTGATCTTTCTTTTATCAGTGGTGCATACTTCGTTGTTAGGGAAGATTTTGAAAAAGCGTCGAAAGCACTTCTATGATCATCATGAGTTGGAAGCAAAGGTAAGCTCTCTCCTGATTCAGTTCTTATCGACGAGAGACTTCCTTCTGTAGAGAATGTATTCGATATAGCGCCGGGCTCTGTAACTCCGATAAAGCCGATCGTGAGAGGTCGCTGTTTGATGGCCGTAGAAGGCGGTGATTGCGACGCTTCGGGGGACGAAATTGGCGGAAACAGTGTAGTAAATTGTGGATTCTTCGAGGAAATAAGAGTTTTCAGCGTGAATTTGGAGATGTCAGTTTTGGAAGAAACATCGTATATTGACTTGCTCGAAGTCTTCACGGGGTCGTCAGTGAACGAAACAATAGAAGTCGAAGGAGAGACGAGTTGACTCCAGGCTGGACTAGTGAGGATGTCACTCTTTGTTGGAATCTCCTCAGTTGGAATATCTTTACTCTTTTCGATTTCTATAGTTCGTTCCATCGATGGCTGAGTATATCTTTGAATCCAGTGAGCGTCATCCTTCAATATTTTGTTCACTGAAGTTGTCGTTATGCTGATATCAATATCATAATCTTCGCTTGTCGAGCCCACGGAAGCAATTGATCTTTCAGACGCTTTATTGCTAGAATCAGCCATTTTAGCGGAGGTTGTTTTCTCTGTATTTACATTCATTTCATTCTTAGCATTGATCGATTCGCTGACTTTGGTGTTTTCTGACTTTTCGACGTTTAAATTTGCTTCTTCATTCATTTCCGAAGTGCTCATAGACAGTAAGGAATCATTGGGTGAAGTAGATAGCGTGAGTGCAAATGCTTTCAGAAGCATGGCCGGACTCGAGGATCTACCCGAAGAACTCCCAGTCATTGTGTAAAAATCGTCGCTCAATTTACTTTGAGTTGTCGGTGCATCCTCGCTCATAGAGAGGTTGGTCGAAATAAGATTTGTGCTATTAACATTAGGATTTAAAAAAAATGAGCTGCTCACCTTATCTTCAACTGTGATATTGGGGACAGATATCATGGCGTCCCCCGTAGTTGCAAGGAGTTCAGAGCTACTAGAAGCATTGACATCAGCAGTATTTGTGATTAGCAGTGGAGTTTTAGGCAACTCATTGCTTGATGGTATTACTGAAGTGATAGATACTGTAGACTCTGATACAGGAAAAGACTTTGTTGATTCGCTGCCGTCGTCCGTTACTGAAGTTGCGGCCGTAGGTGCCTTCTGGTTCATTGATGCTTCAGCACTAGTTTGAGAGAAGCGGTCTTCCGATGGGTCGAGGTTAAAGGTTTCATCCGTCCGTTGCGTTTTCCAGTCCTCTACAGGAATTTGTTTTGAGGCCAAGCAATTTTTTGGGCTTTTCGGAAACGAGTTCAGTACTAAGATATGAGGTTTCATCATAACTAGTGAACAGCGTTGATGATTTATTTGACTCAACGAATTCAGTTGAATCAGCGCTGGAGTTCACTAGAAGACTCGAAGCTTCTGGAACCGAAAGTTCCGATTCTGCTCTCTTCTCCTCTTTTTCTGCAGGTACAGCTTGACTTGTATTATTAGGATTACTCGCCGCTCTCTCTGTTCTTTCTAATGACTTTCCTGGATATACAGACGCTACCTTAGTAGTATCGGTGACATCAGCCGTTTCGGGGAATAATTTACTCTTTTCAGTGACATGGAGTCTGAGGCTCCACTTCTCTGTCAATACTGTTTCATTTGCTGATGACTCTGTGTCATTGTTCAGCAAACTTTCTCGATAAGTTTTATTGGAGGGTGCAATAGTCTTTTCCCATGCTTCAGTGTTTTCTATTGTGGAATGGGGAGTAAATGTCAAAGGGAAAGCTTCACCGGTAAGAGTTTCTGATCGCACATGATTTTCGCCTTCTTTCATGCTTTCTTCAGATGTCATCATAGTTGACAATAGTTCTTTAGATCTCACTTTCGGTGTCAGTGGAGGCTCAACAGTCGTTTCCATTAATTCTCCGGTCATCGCCTTTTTCGCGGTTAGCTTCTCAGTAGATGAGATGTTTGTTTCTGGCTCATCATCGATGAGCATTCTTTTTTCGAGACCGACCTCGGTTGATTCCGTTGAGTTTGTTTGATTCTCTCGAAATGTTGGCCGGGTGGTTGTGTTGGTTTCACTTTCCCTATAACTTGAGCATTGATTATGAGTGGATAGATGAATATTCTCGAGGCATATTACAGCAAGAACATACTAGAAACAAAATCTTGAGTCGAGAATCACTATAAAAAATACCTTTTAGACGATTTTTCGAATACCACATAGGGACACAAGCGAACGAATTTACGAGCCACTGGCAGCTGAGAACAGTTCTGAAGAAAATTTATCTTATTATCAACTGATGGGACGGAGAATTCTATTTAAAAAAAACCTACTTTACACTGGTCAAAATCCAGGGCAGAAGGCTCTCCGGAGTTGAATTTCTTGGAGCCAATTATCGACTCCGTCGTGGAATCCCATAGTAAAACCGTAAAAACAAGGGCAGATCGACGACAAAAGCGGTCGAAAAGGGGGGCAGAATAGGGAACTGCCGGTAAGAAGGAAAGAGACATTTCGGGTGGGACGAGTATCAACTGCAAGTACCCTATAGTATTTCAGAGCTGACAGAGACAGTTTCCAAGTTTTTGCGAGGAATAGCAGCTTTTTTAGTTCTTAAAACAAAGTACCGTTCAAAAGTATACGAACGATCGCGTTTTTGTCTGTAAAATTGTGAGCGTTTAAGATATGGCCATTCTTTTGAAATATTCGTATGGGTATGTGGATTTTTGTGAAATAATTTTAATAGATCTATAAAACCAGCTCGCGCACTAACATCTATAGGAATAGTTGGACAAAAAACTTTGTATGGGTATCCGGAGCATTGTGATAACATTCGATTTACAAATCTAATTATATAGGAAGAAATGGAGAGAAAAAAACATGAAGTGCACTTTTTCGTCCCTTTTTTCGAAGGTTCTGTCAAAACCTGAGAGAGCGGCTATCCATCTTAGCTATGGCATCAGCATTTTGAAAATGGCTCGTCTGTTTACGATGAGTAAATTGACTGTTCATGCTTTCATTACCGGACAAAAACTAATGGAAGACAACGTGAAATAACTTCTCGCATCGACCCAGTCATTACACCTATACCCAAGAAAAATTCAAGGCTGACCGGTAGCGATATCAAAAAACTGGTTTATCAGTTCTACGGAATCAAGGTTAGTTTTTGTTTGATTGATAAATGACTTATCGACACTATTTATGGTTTAAGTGTCCATTTCCGCTATAAAACGTCGGCTGTGTCAATTTGGACTATTTGGACGTAGACCGGTGAAGAAACCGCTGATCTCTGAAATAAACAGAAAGGTGCACCTGCAATGGGCTAAGGACCACCTTTGCTAGAATTTGGAAAACTGGTATGATGTGAACGATGAGAGAGCATTTGTTTTGGTAGTAACTGACGGTACACAACATTTGGAAAACGTGTACATTCGAGAATTAATCCTAAGAATAAGATTTTACCCAGCCCAGTATTAGTAACTCAAAGTGTTCTATAGAAAAAGTATGAGCCCAAACCTAAGTGGGTACAGTTTCTCGCTTCGCTAACTGGCACTAAACTGTGAACCATGGAGTGTGTGTGTGTCATGGTTTGGCGCGCATTCCATGCAAGCGTGTTGGAATATTCTATAAGATTGACGGTATAATGAAGGAAGAGCACTATCTAGAGATCATGAACAACATATTGTTCACAGATGGACGTGTTAACAGGGCTCGAGAATGGTCTTTCCAGCGAGATAATGACCCGAAACATACTTTGGTCTTGATCAAGAACTCGTTCTGTCAGATAAGAATAAAGTGCCTGAACAGACCGAGCAAGTCACCAAGCCTAAATTCACATGAGCACTTGTGGGAAGAGCTGAGCAGAACACTTTAAAGCAAAACTGCGAGAAGTCGGGCAGAAAAGTTTGAATATCTTGAAGAAGCTTGAAGAGCTCCCGACCGCTTCCGACCGCTTCCTTGCCTTTTAGATGTAGTGCAGTGATATAAGTAAAGGGCGTGGCAACTAACTGTTGACTTTAAAGTTATAATATATTCTTATGGTTTTCGTTATAGTCATTGATCGATTATTATAACTTTTCGTTTAACGCAGTGCGAAAATGGCACTTTTGAAGTTTTTGGAAAATTGAGAATATCAAAAGCTGTTTGTTTGTTTGTTTTAACTTGCAAAGCAAGGTCTAAAATTGTTTTTTTGATTATTAAAAAAACTCGCTGAGAAAATGACCTAGATGCTCACATTCTGAACGAAGATATGTTGAAAAATACAATCGTTCGTACAATTATGAACGGGGTATCGATCTGGCTTCTAGCAGAAAGAGAAAACTTTACAGATTTTTCTTCGCACTCACTGATTCCTCAATTTTATATATAATTTGGTTCAAGGATCTTTTAGTTGTATAAGCTAGAAAATGGACTAAAACGCATTCGATAAAAGAAACAGTATCGAAAATCAGTGTTCATAACACAGTCTAGCCTATTACTTATTCATGATAATAAGAATTGTATGGAAAAAACCCAACAGAACCTTTTTGGGCTTTCCCGTATACTGCTCAGCAGGAAATGCGTATACAGGTAAACCATCCACGAGAGAAACTTCATCCTTGGGTAAAGAGCCGATACCCTTTCCTGTCAGAGAAGACAGGTTCATGGAATTTGATGTTACTCTTCTTCCGCTTGAGTTGATCACCCATTCTCCCACATAAGCGTCTCCCGCTTCGAGTATCTGCAACCATTATTGTCAGCACGGCCCATTTATTCTTCAATGATTGAGAGCACGACCCAATCTTCGTTCACTTATTGAGAGCTCGACCAATTACTTGTTCAATTATTGGAGGCACGATCAATTTTTTTCCTTTTGTTAAGTGTTGTTAGCATGTTAAGCACGAACATGTTAAACTGAACTGAAGGGACCAGACTGACATTCAAAATCTTGACCGGAAGAACGTTTTCCCCTCAAGACCACAGATACCCCACTATGTCATATAAGTTCAGTCTGACGCAACCCAGTTTCAAACATGTTAAGCTCTCTAATAAATTCTCAACCAGAGTAGTTCCTCCCAGAGCCTGTATTTTCGATCAATACATTCAAAGCATTCAAAACAGCTATCGGTAAACTATAAATCCTCATATTCTCGATTTCAGACCCAAACCGTCTTTACCAAATCGACTTACTTCTTTGACTGTATTAATTCTCACTTTGAAAAGTGTCACGCCTTGATGTTGATACGAATCACTTCTCTATTTGACCCATATCTGCACCTTCCAAAATCACCCTTGCTATAAAGTATTATTATTATTTATTTAAAGCACAATCTTTTTTAAATGAGCTGGGTAAGAAATTTGAGAGAATACTAAATCAAAATGGCAACCTTTCTATGCTTTTGCGAGTAAGAACAGGAAAAACCTGCACCTTACCAGAAGAAGATGATGTGCAGAAGATGATGCTGGTGTTAAACTGCGTATCAGGGCGCCGATTGAAGTAACAGAAGATCCGACTGGTTCCGCCCACTCGATGTCACTTTCGGAGGATCGACTCGCAAGTAGTTTGGGAATCGAATAGTTCAAAGAAGACGGGGAAACAGACAAGGTGAGATCGCTCTCTGAGAAAAATCATCGGTTTATAGTTTAAAAAACAATACTCAGAAATGTTTTCAAAGAATTCATAGACAAAAAAGGATATATGTGAAATCATATTATGGAAGTTGATTGAAAAGATAGAAGGGAGAAAGCACGATCATAATCGATCACCGCGATTAAATTAATCCACAAAGTCTGTTTCGCCCCTGCTCAGACAGACTTCTGTGCTCTCTGGGTGGGGCTCTTCAGTGAGTGCCCAGAGAGTAAACATAGGATAAATTAGAACGATAATTTAACATATGTTAAACAAAGAAACAAACAAATAAATTCAAAAAATTAACAAACAAAACAAACAAATAAACAAACAAATATGTCACTAAATATCAAAAAAATTGAAAATAAAATTGGAATCACTTATTTATATATAGGTAAAGATAGATTTATGTTTTAAATTTTGAAAAGGTTCAATTGCCACTGCTAACTTGAAAGGGTGATCTTGCAGGAGTTTTCATTTGAGAGACATTGCAGCCACGAAGAGAAAGGGACTGCGTGTGTAAATGGAATTCCAGTCAAAACAATCAAGAGAATGAAGCTTATCATGTTGGATCCTTGTAGCGGCGTCATATGAAGATCTTCGAGATGCCTTTTCCCATTGTGGCAGTATTCTCAAACAAAGTACATATATTCTAAACTCAATCAAAAAAGGAATCACGGATGGAAAATGAAATAGGCGTTGCTAAGAGAATGTGATAGTCACCTGAGAGAGCGGAGAAGCCAGCAGAGTTGTCCTGGATACCCACACAGGGAAAATAGACCTGAAGGCACAATAGACGGCCTCCTCAGGCTGTGGTAGGAAGTGAAACAGAGAGGGCGACCGATAGAGCAAGATAGAGAGAGTTTAATGACAGTGAGAGAAAAAAAAGAGAAAAAAGAGGAAAAGGAGAGAAAAAGAGTAATAAGAAGGTAGAATAAGAAAGACAAAAATAATAGAGAGAAAAAGAAAATGAGAAAGAACAGAGAATGTAAGATTTGTCTCTGTTTTATAAAACCATTGTCTACTAAAGTTTGGTTTTAGGGCAGACCTGTCACCTATGATCAAAGACTCATTCATGTATACCAAAGATAACACAGAAGATGAAGATAATACAGTTAATACAGAATAATACAAAGAAGTCCGTAAAGTCAACTAAAACATCCCTGTTTGAGCGACTGATAATTGCATGAGATCCTTTGCCCTGGAAGCTGAATTGCTTGCCCTGTTTTTTTTATGCAAGAAAGGTGGATATTTCATAGCGACTCCAACGACTCCATCGTTCCTCTCATCGCTTGCAGTTACAAATATCATGTAGACGTCGCTTACTCACAAGATCGCAAGCTGAGCCACGGTCATCCAAAACGAGAAAGAACTAATTTCAATTAAAAGCTCCATTGATAAATTCTCATAGTCGACCTTCATTCCGGGTTTCTCTTGAAAGTGAATGTGCGCAAGAAAATAGCCTCGGTTTTTTAATCTTTTCATTTATTTATCATTTATCAAGTCAAACAAGAACCTCAGGCAACAAAGTATGATCCACCATGGTTGAGTATGGGTTGCCATATCGTGGGCTGATCGTGGATGCTCTTGTGTGTGTGATGTGGATGGGCCTGTAACCGATTTTTAATAGTGTGTTAAATCGAGAGACTTTTTCTCTGACCGCAAAGAATCACTCCAGCTGATCTTTATCTCTCTCTTTTTCTCTCTTTCTTCCTCTCTCTCTCTCTCTTCTCTCTCTTCCTCGCTCTTTCTTCCTCTCTCTCTCTCTCTCTCTCTCTCTCTCTCTCTCTCTCTCTCTCTCTCTCTCTCTCTTTCTTTCTCTCCCTTTCTTCCTCTCTCTCTCTCTCTCTCTCTCTCTCTCTTTCTTTCTCTCTCTCTTTTATCTCTCTCTTTCTCTCTCTCTCTCTCTTTCTCTCTCTCTCTCTCTCTCTCTTTATACTCTGTCAGATATTTTTTCTCTGAATCTCTTAAAAACATAATCATCCATGATACTTTTATCTGCGTCTCTCAATATTACACGCTATTTTCTTTAACGCTCTCTAGCGTTTTTCTCTTACAGTGCAGTCTTTCTCAGAAAGACACTTTTTTATACACTCTCTCCGATGTGTATTTTTGAATCTTTTATTGGACAATTTTTTATCACGTATTTCCAAAAATCACTGTTTTCATACACGCATAATCTATGGATACGATCTTGGAAGGAAGCCATCTCCTACTCTCGCAACTTGCACTCTTTGCGGTAAAGAATACGTCACGTATTCTTCCGCCTTTGTAGAACAAAGAACACAAAGATTAGCAACAACATTTTATCATCTCAAAGACAAGACGAAACAAACAGAAAATGAACTAAATAGCTTAGTATTTTATTACTTAGAGGAAAAAACAAATCGAGTAAAAACAAATCTAGTTTCAACAGTTAACCATGTCAAAGACGAAACGAATCTAGAACCAAATGAATCTAAATTATAACACATTCTAGAGATATTCAACTTGCAATACTTCGACCGGATAGACTGCTCCATTTCTCCCTCGGAAACAGGGGCCATCCTGTCTAATTATTCTCACGTCGTATTGTGCCAGAAAATAATCCTGCAATACAAACATTTTAAAAATTGGCTAAAAAAGGACTTGAAACACAAAAGAGAAATTTTAAAAAACTAACAACGAGCGGGACTCGAACTGGTCTCAGACCCAGACTCTTCTTCCTTCCCTCCACCTTCAGCCTTACGGTGATGGGATGATAAACGCGAGTCCTTATGTCCAGTTGCAGATGATCCAAAAAAGTATTTTTTTTTCCATATGTGTTGTTTCTATCCTCAGATTAACGAGGGAATCATTAATTTCATCCATCTGGCTCAATGTGAGTTTGTCATAAATATCTACATTCATTTTGATTCTCAGATAGGTAGCGAGAGCAATGTGAGGCATCTGAAACTTACTTTAGTACCACAAGTAGGAGGCAAAGGAACACAACCTCTATTCAAAATTGAAAACAAAAGAAATGAAAATTATTACAGAGTGGTACCTGTACTCCCATCTAGAGATCACCCCGAATGATTAGTAATCACTAAAAACTTAAAATTTCATTTTATAGGGTAAAAAACTTACCAGAAGCTACGAGTAATTGTCGATGAGTCCTTTCCATTTGAAAATGTCCTTCTATCCCTCAAGTTCTTGACAATGATGTTGTGGTAAATTGCAGACTGCATCCGTGAATTAGTGAGAATGCAGGATTTACACAATTTGAAAGTGACAGTACAATCAATATGGGATATGACGGTAGGTTTGGAGCAAGTGTTACAAACAGCCATAGTAATGAATCTTTGCGGTCTGAATACTGAGAAATCCCTTCCAAGTTGTTGAGGCTCTTCATGAAGGTTGACGTGCTCATGTGACGGAAACTCAACAGTTAACGGTTAATGTAGTGAACATATAATATAAAATTTTAATGAACCTCAGTGTTTTCCTCCAGTCGTTTTCTTTTGCGTTTGAAATGAACTTCCTCGTGAGTAGAAGTATCGCTTGACTCGGACATCTTAATCTTCAGATAACTAGTTAACAGGTAGAAACTGCACAAATACATTATCAGATTCATCCGCGAGTAAGTGAAATGAGCCAATATCACGAATGTATCTAACACATGTATCTCCTTCAATACGCTTTCTCGCCCGGCGTAGAGTTATGCCAGTATCCATAACAGTTACCACATCTTCGCAATTACTTGAGAGTTCCTTTTCTTTTTTGATGGAAGACTCAGAGTTAGTAGATGAGTCAGAAATTTTCACAGGGGCCTTCTCAGAAAGGAGGGAAATTTTGTCACTAGACATGGTGAAGTAAACGATGAACTATGATTTCTCTTCATCTATTTATACATGACTTGAGGTGACTTAAATACCATTTATATACTAAAGAGTCATTTTTGCTCAAATTGTGACGATGGAGTGATTTGAGCAAAAAGCTTAAGCTTTTACCTTTACATCTGTTATAGAGAAAATATAAACAAAAGTGTCCACATACATTGCTAAAAAGACTTTGAACACGAAAAGGAAACTTTTCTACTCTAGGAAAGTTAGACAACCACGTTTCAAGGGTATTCAAACACTCGTCTCCGTTTGAATCATAGTATTCAGCAATATTAAACTTATTCACAAATACAGCAATCCAGTGTTCTCCTGGCAAACTAGACTTGCTGGTGTTGAAAATAAGGCAGAAAGGTCGACTCTCGGGAATATCAACAATTGCATCGGAGGGGAAACTTCCTAGATAATAGAACCTTGTAACAGGACAATTCCTCAGAATATTATTTAGCTCTATATTAGACAAAGCAACTGCGTTAAACAACATCAGTCATCCCTTTTACATGGAAATACAATTGTTATGAATATATCTACACCTGTTGGTCATTGAAAACATTACGATAATGATCGATTTGATACATTCCGTCATACTCGGCATATACTATGAGTTGTAGTCCGGATGGAGGAGTTTGTTCAGCAAATCTCAAAGCTATTTGAGTGGTTCCACTTTGCACAAGTTCAAAATCATTATTAGCATCAGTTGGTACAAGATTAAAAGCAAAGAGAGTGAAACCGTTCCTATAGTGCTTATAAGATATTGCAATGTCACGATTTTCACTTATAGCTCCAATGTTTTCATAAAACATTGCGAAAGCTTCTGCATAACATTTTTGCTTAAAGTTGATTTTGAGAGGCTGAGCGGGGAAAGTAACTCCTCTTGCGTCTATAGAAACCTCCGAAATATTAAAGTGCTTAAAATTGAATGGATTCTTGGACGAATGACCATCAAAAGCATCCTGCTCTACACATCCTACAACAATACGTCGTGGAACAATATCGGTGAAAAGCGTTGAATATGGAAAATCAGAACGTCCGCCGGGTATCGAAATTACACGTAGACGTGTTCTGTGATAAGGATATCTTGCAGGGTATGAAAGTAATGTTTTTTCTAAGGCGAGACCAGCTGAACTTATCACATCTACCGCACGCATCATGAGCTTCATGGAAACGACTTCGATGGATATTCCAGATTGTTTACTTGTTGTGAAATTTTCTGTTATAAAATCATCAGAATTACGATAGAAACGAAACTGTAGATTGAGGTGAGGAACGAGAAAACGGTCAGTGGAAAAGTGGTCAATGTGAAGAGGCGCAACTAGATCCACAACATCATTAGATAAAAGCTCAACTCTGGAGTTGTATCCGCTATTCTCGGTACTTTCCAAACCTTCCTCGTCATCTTGATAATAACCACTGGCTTGAAGGAAACCTCGCTTTTGATCTGTACTATGGTTCAAAAGACACTCCAAGTAAGCTTTGTAAGCATAATTGCTGCAATCAAATACTTGCTGATTGTTTATCTCAAGAGTGACCTGGTTGAAGAAAGTAGCACCAATGTAATTAATCAAACCGTACTTCTCCTTAATCAATACGTTATCAGCACCTGTAGGTCGTTTGACTCGGAGACGGATAGCAATGTAGGATTTGCCAACTTGAAGGAAATGTCGTGAATCAACCAAATTGAATAAATATGGTCCAGAGTTGTTGATTGGAGTACTTGTAGGTATAGATAGCCATCTTGCGGATTCTAGGGCAACTTGCGTTGAAGGTATCTCAAACACACTCAATTCACTTCGAGAAGATGGAACAGATTTGGGGTCGATTAGTTTCCCCATTTTTTTTCACTTGGAGAAAATATCCTTGAGAGAGTTCAGAGACTTTTGAACCGTTCTGTGTCGCTGACGTTCCACTACTGACCTCTTTCGAGCCTTGACTCTACTTTTCTTTTTGACTATCCGAACTTTCCGCTTTCTTTTACCTTTGCCTTGCTGTAGTCTAGCGTTTGCTCGGTTTACTAAATTTTTATAGGCTTGACGACCGTGCATCTTTAGGGAATCTTTGACATTTTTACCGTCAATGATGTCATCAACGAATTTTTCACTTGCATTCACAGCTTCACTAGCAATAGACCTCCCTGCTGATTTGGCTATTGGCAGAATGAAACTGAATAGCTTTGAAAGAACACCACCCAAACCAGAAGCACCACGCTGATAAGGATAACCACGAAATCCTGAACCACTCTGACGTGCTTGCTCAATAAACACATCGTACCAGTCAATACAAGAGTCGGGATTAAAAGGTACATGCATACCTACTCTGCTGAACGTTTAGGTTTGAAATGAAGTACCATGCAGATCTTTCCCGAATGAAAATTTATATGTTCATCAAGGTCGTTCTTGATATCAACAGTAATGTATTCAAAGTCTCTGTAGCGAACGGCGACATATTGAGGTCTTGTGAATGAAACGTTTATATTTTCACCCAATTCTCCGTTTGTGGCTATTACTTTCAAAAGTGGACACAAAACATTAGAAACCATTTGATTCTCGACAATATTGACATAAATGAACATCATTTCTTTAGCGACATGAACAGGATGAGAAGAAATGTAGGTTGACCGATGTTCTATTGTTTCTTTAATACCCAAAAGATAGGCGAAACGTTTAGAAAAAATTACTCTTCCAATCTGTTCAGGTAGAGTTATTTCACATTTTCTCGTATATGGGTTGTAATATAGCATGTTCATGTTTTTCGTATTATACTTGAAACTGAAGAATTCATTCAAAGAGTAGTTTATCTGTCCAACCAAGTCGGATCCTGACTTGTAAGAGCATGGAGTCACAGCCACAGTTCCAACGCTACCGTTGAAATCTTTCAGAAATATCGTGTTATCATTGAAATTATCATCTTCCCTTCTATCGGTCAAAAGGTCGAAAGTATTTGGGTAAATTATCTCTGTTAGCGCAACTTCGTAATCCTCAAGCAAAGTAATTGAAGAAGGTAATTTGACGCGAAATTTAGAAATCACATCCTCTTTACAAGTGTTACTTAAAAGAGTTAAGTAAAAGTCCTTCATAATTTGTTAAGAGTGATGGATGGAGATGGTAGTAGATACCCTATACAGGAAGAAAGAATGGCAATCCACAATTTGTTATCAGGACAATTCGAGAATGTTAGGTTATATATAGAAACCGAAACTACAGCATAGATTAACATGACTTGGGCGACGTAGACAACTAAAGCTCTTGAGCAAGAAGATGTACCCAAATGCCAAGAGTTACCGGATTCTTCTTGCATCGCCGGAAGGTATCCAAGAATTGAAACTGGATGGATAACCTAACCACTTTACCAGTAACTCAGTTTTTCTATTTTTCTGCCGTTTACATAAAATTTTCTCAATTTTAAACTCTTGTTTAGGAACGTACTTGACGAGTTCAGGCTCATAAACAATACAGTCAATCTCCTCACCGTTCAAGTCTTCAATGATATAAACAGGAGGATCCTTGTATAATAATTTTTTTATTCTGAAAACTTCTAATGTGAAGGTGTTTTTATAACCTTTTTTGAACAATGTATTAAACTTGGAAAGTCTGACCGTGTCTCCAACACGAAACACATGTTGAGGAGTTTTATACTTTTCTTCTCCGTATAGTTTTTGCCACACTTTCTCCATGTTTCCATGATTAACATCAGCGGGTGGTATTCCTCCGATAGATTTGATCGGTGAGACGTTCAAACCATGAACTACATCTTGTAGTACATCTATCCAACAATATGTATTATTCTCAGAGAACACACGCTACAGACGGGTTTCAACCCGTTTCACAGCGTTCTTAGCAAGCGCACACTTCACATTATGGTTCTTTGGTTTCTTATGTATTATCTCTTTTTCACTCAAAAGTTTTTGAAAATGTGTATTTAAAAACTCTTTTCCCTCGTCAGTGTATAGTCTGAACGGAATTCTTCCGCTAGAGTAAAGTATACCATTATAAGCAGTCGCAGTTTCTTTTCCAGTTTTGTTTTTGAGAGGTGCACACATCACAAATCGAGAGAGGACGTCAACAACAACGAGAATGTATGAATATCCCTTGTTATACCTCTTCAGATCAATAAGAACAGCAAGATCAGCTTGATGATCGCTGTCAAGCCCCGTCGACTGAATTTGGCCTGTTTTGAACTTTGTTCTAGACGGATAATGGGCCGTGTATGTATCACTTTGATGCAGAAATCTCTTCACTTCTTCACGAGTCACCTTAATTCCGGCATTATTGGCTGCTTTTAGCAAAGCATTCACTCCTCTAAAACCTCCGGGGTTTTGGCGGTCTGAATATATCTGCTCCAATTTATAGTCTACTGACTTGAGAACCATTTGCTCACAGCAAAATCTGACCGATTCTTGTTCGCAATCATCTCAACAGGGAATCCTGTGGATACAAGTGCTCGAACAAACTCTTCGCTACCCATAGGAGGTGTCGAACGACTCCGCCATCTATTAGAGAGATCCGAAATTATCGGCAAAACGTCAAATTCTTCATTTTCCAAGTCAATTTCCCTTTGTCGTTTATTATAAAAATTTCGGGAAATTTTCTTAAATGTTCAACTATCAAATCAGCTTTTGACTTTACTGTAGCATTTGTGAATTTCAATTCATCCAAATAAATTTTCTCTTTTTTCTCTTCATTTATTGGCTCAGGTTTAGTCGAAAAGTTTTCAGAATTCAGGGTTAAAGCAAGAGTTTTTATAGAGGAAGGTGTTGTTTCTACACTATCAGCATTAGTTGGAACGTGAGTCGACATCTCTCCCTGCCAGTTTTGTTCTGCATCTTGATAATTTATATTTTTATGAATAGTTGACGTGAGTTGCTGGAGAAGGGCTTGATACAATCTCAGACGTTTATCATCACTCTCTGTCGAAGAGAGCAAACTGCGTAATTCTCTCTCTATTCTTTCAATTTGGGTTTCCGGTTTGATGGAAGAGAGCGCCGCTAACCTTTCTTTAGGCACTAACACCATTTTATTGAAGGAGGGCATTGGAGAGTAAAGTACTCGCCAGGCTCACAAGTATCGGTATGATAGGTCCAATGAATCCTCCCCCCATCTGGATGAGGGTCTTCTTTGCTTTTTGAATGTTTCTTATAGGAGCAAGTTTACGCATTACTGGCGCAAACTTTTTCATAGTTTTACATGTTTTCTTAGGAATCGGAACATTTCCATAGAGAATGTTACAAATAGCTTCAATAAGACAGATCACTTCATTATCTGTCAATCTTTGTAATCCTTGTTTGAATTCTTTGTCTTTTGATAGAGAAGCAATGCTCTTGATACACTGTTCAGACCAAACCGCTCGCTTCATTTGGGAATATAACAAATAACACGATCAGTCAAAGGAAAAACACTTGTGCGCAGACGGAATTTGACATCTGTATTCTTGTGTAAATCAACGAAAAGATAAGCATGAGGTTCACGGGTTGCGTCCTCGTAACACTCTATGAAAAACGTTCTATTGGTAGGGTAGAGTTGAGTGGCAAGATTACGTATAGTGAGTTGATCCGAATTGTTTTTAAACAGACAAAGATAACTAGAGTTTATTCTTAAATAACGCATCACTCTAGAATAAAACAAGGAATGCACAACAGCAATAACCGACATATTGTAATGATGAGAGGCTACAGTGAATAGCTTCTCAGCATCAGGCCATTTATCGAGAGCAACCATCAAATCGTCAAGAATCAGCAAAGTAGGGGTTGACATTAATTTTTTAAGATTTTCTAGTTGTGGAAGGCCTAAACACATGGTTACTCTATCAAGGTTGGCAAATTCATCATAACCTTTTTGATATTCGTTATAACAAAAGTATATACATTTTGGTACTTGTTCATAAACTAGTTCAGGAGACTTAATTATACGATGTACAAGGGTACTTTTACCACAACCACTAGGCCCACACATCAACATTGTGGACGGCCACTCGAGAAGCATCACAATAAAGGGAATGAACAGTAACAATGAACAGTTTTTAATCATATGAGATCAGTCCTTATATCCATATGGGGTTCTGTTGTACGTCCCCCGGACGATGACCCTTTTGTCGAACACGGCGTTCAACTTCTTCTTTTGAAGAAGAGATGTCACCGCGTGACTTCTCTCTGTGACTATTCGGTCATAGACGACTGTGACCGGGAAAGGTTTCTCACCTTTCTTCATTTCCCTTACAAACTGTCGCATCTGCTCGAAATGGATCTTCTGCGATGCTTCGGACGTGAGAGGGAAGCCTTTGCACTTTACCACGCTCTTTTCCTGCAAGAAACCAAGACGTGTTTCTCCAATTTGAAATCCTCATGACCCAATGAATGTAAAACTCTCACCATGCCGTCATGCGTGACGTATTTGTATGCATAGGCTTTCGGTCCCTGCGACACGAACTCTGTTCCTTTTCCAGGAATTTCGTCCGTCAGGTCCCCGAGAAAGTTCCCCTTCAGCTCCTCCAGGGGGTCCACTTCACTGTCTTTGTGAATGTAGATGACCGAATCCGTGTCTAAAAAAAAATATAGGGTTCAAACAAAAAGAATTGGAATATACAGCAAAGAATAATGAAAAATTAAAACGAACCACAATACAGCAGTCTGGAGCTTTGCACACGCGAGATGATATTGTAAAGTGTCACTCTCGCGTAAGCCGTCGTGAGCACAGCCGACGCCAGGGAAGTTGTGCTTATCGGCTCGGAGTGGCCAGTCTTCTTCTTGAAGGAGACCCAGAGCTTCTCATCGGTGAGGACAATAATGTCCCCAACCTCGGTCTCGGCCTCGATCAGAAGGCTGTGCAGTCTTTCGGGGGAGATAATCATTTCCTGTTGTTTCCTTCCCGAACGTTCTCCGAGTTTTCCCCACTGAAAATTCAGAAAAATTTGTTTGTAATTATCTAATACACAGAAAGAATCTTACCAAGGAGTTGAGCATCAGCTTGGCGACTTGTCTTGCTGCGCTGTTTGGCACCATCTTTGCAGGGTCGAGCGTCACTCCCTCTCTCTGCTTGAAGGCCTCAATATACTCGGCCTGCTTCATGACGTCATCGCCAACGTCTCTGGGCCATCCGCTTGCCTCCTTCAAACAGCTTCATTTTGAAAAGATCAAATGAGATCAACAACACACTACTGAACAATAATTAAAATCACTAACCGTTTTGAGCTTCACAAAGGTGTTCATGTATTCGGAGAGAATGCCGTGACGTACATGCCCGCTTTCAGGATTCATCTCGTATTGACTCCAGTTCTCATAATGTCTTCCCTGAATTGTAGTAATGAATGACTGTGATATATGTATATATGAAAAGGGACTACCTCGTATGCGTTCAGAACTGTATAGCCAGTTCTCAAGGCGAGCTTGATCTCCTCCGTGGCCCATGTTCCTTCGAAAGCTCTCTCCTCATCCGTATGCGAGCATGAAGTTCTCTCTGGGGACTTTTCCAGAGCACATTGTTGACATAGTGCGTAGATGCACTTTCCTCCCACTCTCATACATAGAACCGGTAGATGCAGTTTGGGTGGTGCCAATACCTGAACAATAGGATTGTAAATAAGTAACTGGAAGACGTTACGAATTCAATAAGAAAACATACTCTGCACTTGAGGAATCCATTTACGCCCAAATCTTGTGCATCGTTGATTGGGCATGGGATATCCTCTCCAGAAACGTAGACTCCAACGCCGATAGGATAGGGCTTGTACTTGTTGGTGAACGGGTACAGGCTGAAAGTAGATTGTTGAACATAAAAAAGACCATGACAAAGAGATAATCAGTAACCTGCAAACATCTTGATAGCGGATGCTCCATCCTTCTTGACATTTTGCGTGTAGTTTGAACGTCTCGGTTCTTCCGCCAAAGAATGCATCGTTGATATCAAGAGGCTCCTCAAATATAAATTTATAGGCAAGTCATTTAGGAATAAAACAAAAAGAAAATTACTAGAATTCGATGCTTCATGAAGATTGTCCTCATCTCCTCGTCCCGACGCAGCATCTTGTTTATTTCGCACTCTCGGTAGACCTTCACCTTGTAGTTTGGCTCGAGTACGCTGAGCCTCAACTTGTTGTCACGTCTTATTTCGGCAGCGGTGCGGCCTAGTATGACGGCGTCATCCTGGTATGAGCAGGTGCATGCGTGGTAGTAGCATCCATGTACCTAGAAAATATTGTTTTAAAAACCCAAATGTTTCAACATTATCAGCTAACCTCGATAGCGACCGGCTTCTTGCCCTCTCTAGGAATGTAGCCGTCCACGTGGTATCTTGTTCCAGGGACTCTGTGTTCCCCTCCGTGCGTTGCATCCTGAATCATTTGTCCCTTCGTCTCACGAAGGTATCTGCAATAGTTTAAAGTTGAACAAAGCACAAAGAGATTGAAATTTGCTTGAGTAACTTACGCCAGAAACTTGAGGGCTAGGATGCTCTGTCTCTTGCATGGAAGTATCGGTGCTTCAATCGCCAGATTTTCCTTTTTCAGAAAATTTCTCCGGAAGATGAGCATCGCTGCACTTGCAGCTGTGACACTCTCATGGAAAACGTGGGTGCCCGATATACGGAAGCACTCCGTGTCGAAGGCCGTTGCGCCTCTGCTGAGCAATGCCACATCAGAGTAGCAGTAGGCCAAAATTTCCTGCCGAAAGTTGAATTCTACTCCACTTTGAGCCGCGTGCCACTCCAAAAACTGTTGTTTTCCCTTCCTCCTTCATTTGAGTGGGATTGTAGAAGGTGGAGTCAGGAACGACTCCAATGTAGTTGTAGTTTTGAGGGCAGTTGAAGAGATGGGGGAAGTAGCCTGAATTGAAAAACATTTTACAAGAGATGAGGGAAATAATTTAAGTTGAAAAGATTTTACATCAACTGTTCTTGTAAGAGAATACAACAAACCTTTCTTTAGCTCCGGTATTCCAAATGCCTTGGGGAACGATGCGAGTGGCATTTGCAGGAAGTTTATCGTGTCCACAAACCGCACGCTCCTGATGACCATATGCAAGAGCTTTAGTCCCGAGAGTATCATCTTACTCGGGACATCGTCGCTCGACATCATGGTTCTCAGCAGAAATTGGCCGTCATACCTCAAACAATACATGATTGAAGAAGGATAGAAAACGAAAGAAATATATGAGTGTCAAGAGAGTAAGAAAGTTGGCTTACCCCTTTAGGTTATGCGCGAGAACCGTTGCGTTACGGTTTTCCTTCAGGTTCAGCCACTGGACGAACTCGCTGACAAGGTCCCTGTTGCCTCCATCCAAACCATGCCATACATGGACACGACGCCCTCCGCATTGATTGCACGAGTCTTGAGACTCGTGAGACTCTGGCGTGGTGTGCTGGCAGACACTGCACGAGCGGATGGCAATGATGACGTTCGGCTTGTGAACGTTTTTGCCATTCTCGCTCACGACTGTCGACTGAACAAATTAATTGTTGAGGGCTAGTTTTGAGAGAGCTAGTAAGAGAGAGCCAGTTTAAAAAATATATATATATGTACTACCTCAAGATCGAAGGCGATAGTCTTGAGTCGAAATCTGGAGGAGATGGGACTCGCTGGTGCAACGAAGCATGTTGGGTGGTCTTTAGGCATATCCGTTTTGCATCGAGGGCAAAACGACATGCCGCATACGTGAGCTCGTCCTTTTCGTCCTTCGTCAATAACCTTCAATAGTATAGAGTAACGCTTTTTCCAAGGTGAACAAATCAAGTAAATTGAATAACCTGATTGCACGTCTCACAGATTTGGACGCGCTCACATCTTGATGCACCTCCTCGGACACCCTGCTCCAAGTGACGTTTGAAACAGTCCTCGTTGTTCAATTCAATTCTTTATTTCCATGTACACAAAAACAGTTTCACTTCAACATTTAATGATCACAAATTAAACATGGATTATGATTCTACTAGAAAAGAATAAAAGAATTGTATTACAGTGGCAGTGTGTCTACAAAAAGTGTTCTTCCTAGTTTAACTTAGTCGCAGACAATTGGCTCGGGTAAAATACAATTTATCGGTAGTTTTCTGAGTTTATTCATAAATACTTCGCTGGAATGGTTACATACTACTTCGCTAGGTAAGCAATTCCAAATAGTGATCGACCTAGAAGCACACGTAGAAAACCTAAAGGAGTTTAGAGCATATGGTAAGGCGATTCTTAATGGATGGGTATTTCTAATAGCTCTAGTAAGAGGAGCTATAGTAAATAAACGAGAGAAGTCGAACTCTGAGTAGTCGTGGACTCTCTTATGTATAAAAACTAAATCAGAAACAACCCTACGATATTCAAGAGATTCTAAATTTAACATTTTTAAACGTTCAGAGTAAACTAGACGGGTAAGTCCTTTCCTAGCCAAGATTCTTTTAGTGAAATTTCTCTGTACCCTTTCGAGGTCCTTAACTAAGCCAATCGCTGTAGGTGACCATACAACCGAGCTGTATTCGAGGATCGGACGAATATAAGTAACGAAAGCACGGGTTAATACAACCAGAGAATTGGTTTTGAACGCGCGCAAAAAGAGATTGGCGAGGTTTGTAGATTTCTTACAGACATGCTCGACTTGTTTATTGCAAGAAAGATTACTCGAAAAGACAACTCCTAGATCTATTATTTCGGAAGAGTTGGCCATTGTATGACGATCTAGCTGATAATTTTGCATGGGGTTAATACCAAGATGCGAAACTATACATTTTTGAGCTGATAGTTTGAGATTGGACTGTTGACACCAGTTGAATACATTGTCTATGGCAGTTTGGAGGTCAGACGAAAAAGTTGGTACTTCACTAAATAATTTAATGTCATCGGCGTAGATAGTATAATTTACATTGGGAGTAATTACATGTTTTGTGTCATCAATAAACAGTAAGAACAGTTTCGGTCCAATAGCTGAACCTTGTGGTACACCGCTGGTAACAGAAGATGAGCTAGAGAATTCGTTGTCAACACATACAGTCTGAATTCTACCAGTCAAGTAGTCCGCAATCCATTGAATGAGGTTACCGCAGATTCCTAACTTTTTTAGTTTAAGAAGTAATAATATAGTATCTACTGTATCGAATGCCTTTGATATGTCAAGAAAAATAACATCGACGGCTTTACCATGGGAGAGTATATCAGCGAAATAGGAATGAGATTGCACCAATGAAGTCACAGTTGACCTTTTGTTTCTAAAACCAAATTGATGGGGAGACAGTAGATCATTTTGCTTCAAGTAGGCATCTAGTTGACTTATTATAACATTTTCCATCACTTTGGACATTGAACAAGTTAGGGAAATGGGGCGATAGCTAGACAATTGATCCGCTTTAGATTTAGACTTTAAGATTGGTTTAATAATAGAAGTTTTCCAAAGAGAGGGAACTTTTCCGACTAGTAAAGAGTTGTTAAATAGAATAGAGAGGGGCTTGAGAAGAACAAATCAAAGTTTTTTAATTACTATATTAGGTATATTATCCGGAGATGTGTTGCATTTATATTTCAATTGATTCAAAGCTTTAAGTATCATATCTACATCTATGACATCGAATTGCATATGTGTGGAAGTTGATACATCGGTATTAGGTATAATACTGCGAGGTGTGGAATAAACAGAAGAGAAATATTGTGAGAAGGCGTTTGCTTTAGACAACGAAGTATGGACTGGCAAACCAGAAGGGTCTACTGGGTCTACTAAAGAGGGAATCACAATGTTACGGCCTTTTGTACGACTTTGACATTCAGAATAAAAACGTCTTAGGTTTCCTTTTGCTACAAGTTTGGCTTCTCTCTCCATTTGAAATGCATATAGTTCTTCAGAAAATTTGGCAGATAGAGTATTGCTATAAACGGAATTAGGGGAACGAAGCGATGCGCGTTGAAGTTTGTCATACATCCTTCGCAGCTTCAAAGGATACTTATCTAATTTACCTTGTTCGGTAGAACAAGGCACAAAACGATCTATCAGAGAAATTATAAAATCAACGATATAATTATTAGCGGTATCCGGGTCGAGGGAAGAAAGAGCAAGTGTCCAATCATGAGAAGAAATCAGAATTTCCATCATCCCCCAATTCGCACGCGAAAAATTTCTAATGAGAGACTCAGGAGTCTTTGACATAGTTGCAAAAGTTATTCGAAAATCAACGGTGGCATGATCACTGTTTGAGAAAGGAGCAGTGACAATACAATCGCTTATAATTTGATTATTACAGAGTACGATATCTAGAACATTAGGGCCACGCGTAGGGTGGGAGACATATTGGAAAAAGTGTTCATCGCAAGCAAAGTTTAAAAAGAAAGAATGGCTTTCATTATTGGAAGTGGTCAGATTTTCCCAATCGATGTCTGGTAAGTTGAGGTCTCCTACTATGACTATTGGTGTATTGGTTAGAGAGATAGACTTGATAAATGACAGTAATGAGATCATTATCGAATGAGAGCAAGAAGGTGAGCGGTATATGCACACACAACGTATATGACGTGGGAAAGCGTTGGGGTTGTTGAAGACAAATCGACACCGAGCGCATTCTTTATGCAGCTGGCCACTACACTCTTCGATGCGCGGATGGGTGCATAGAGAACATCTCATGGGGCAGTTGTAATGGGCGTCTCTGTTCATGTACATCGAGTTGCAATTCCCGCAATAGTAATCGCTGTCTGCAAAGAATTTTCTTCTGAATCTTTGTAATTAAAACATTAAACTTTCAACTAATCAACAAAAGATTTTTTCTCTTTTGGACCTTTGTTATTAAAACAATAAACTGTCAACTAACCAAAGAATGCCGGGATTTTCTTGATGTGGTTGTTGTTGTAGATTGCCCGCCGTAGGTCTCCGGCTGGGTAGACGAGGTCTTCTTTGACATGGCTCAGAAAACAATAACCTTACTTACATCATTTATCTAATCACATTATTTCTCTTTCTCTCTCGGGGTTTATTTTTATTTTTATTTTTATTTTTATTTTTTTTATTTTTTTTCCCCTTTTTTTTTTGAGAGAGAGAAAGGAATCACTGGTATAAGAACTTAACAACAGACGTCGGGCTATTCCACAAATCTATACTTCTTAGAAGTGTGTGGTCACAGCGACACGAGAATAAATGACTAGTTGTATGTGGCTCTTCTAAACATTTTGGGCAAAGAGGTGATAGGGCAGCTCCTATTCTGTGTAGGTAGCTGTTAAGGGAACTTGCATAGCCACTACGTAGTTGCGATAATGTTATTTGTTGTTCCCTGGGAAGTTGATTCGTTGATTTATGGATTCTGGGAGGTTTCTTACCTAGAACTGGGTTAGGGGAGCAAGATCTAATGAAATTTCTAACAGTTTCAGTATGTATTCTTTTAAGTGCGGCTTTCTGATCACTGTCTACTAGCATAATTTATAAGTCCCTGGCATGTTTACGAATAGTTCTAGGTGGTTTGGGTTCCATGCATCGACGATGGGAGGGGTGGTTTGGGAGGAGTCTTGCTCTTGCAACGAATTGCTTGGTAAGCATCGTGTTGTGCTCCTTTATGGGTAACATTTCGCTTTCTAGAGCTAAGTGCTCTGTGCCGGCCATTGCTAGGTTTCCTGTTGCTATCCGAATTGCTCTATTTTGGTTTGCCTGTAGTTTTTTCCAGTTCGTCTCGGCCGATTGAGGGGAGTAAATTGGTGCGGCGTAGTTGAGAACGGATCTGGTCATTGTTTTGTAGGTTGCAAGAAGGGTGTTTTTCTGTTGGCCCCATGTTCTTCCTCCGAGGGCACGTAGTATATTCAGTCTTTTGGCCGTTCTCTGTTTAAGGTATTCTGCATGTTGTCGGAAGGTGCCGAGTTGGTCTAAGACGACACCGAGTATTTTGGGTGTTTTAGTTGTCGGCAAAAGGGTTCCGTGGATTTCTACCTTGGGTTCTTTTTTACATTCGCCTGTATGGGTTGTGAAAAGAGTGACCGTAGTCTTTTCCTTGGATATGATCATTTTACGTTGTTCCAATTCTTCTACGAGTTTCGGTAGGAAGTGGTTGATCTGATCTTCACAGGTTTCAATACAGGGGCTTGAGGAGAGAATTGATATGTCGTCGGCGTAGGCTGTCATCTGCGTGTTTCCTGTGGGTTGCGGGAGGTTGTTTATGTAGAGATTGAATAAGAGGGGGCTGAGTACTGCTCCTTGTGGAACACCAGATCTGCATGTGAGACGTCGACTGCTTTTTCCTTGGAAATCTACCTTGATTGTACGGCCTCTTAGGTAGCTGGACATCCATCAGACGATGGCTCTTGGCATATTCGTTTCAGTGAGTTTCTTGCAGAGAAGGGATATGTTCACTAAGTCATATGCTGCAGTGAGGTCAAGGGCGACCATGAGAGTGCGGTCCGGGGGTGGTTTCCGATTGAAGCCGTTTGTTATTTTCCCGGTTATTTCCAGGAGTGCGGTAGTAGTCGAGTGCTCTTTGCGGAATCCATGTTGCCAGTCAGCGATTTGAAAGCCTTCCGCCAGGAATGGTAATAAGACCCGTTCGAATGTTTTGGCTATAGGTGATAGTATTGATATTGGTCTATAGCCGTTCAGGTTGCTGGAGTCCTTTCCTGGTTTAGGTAACATTATCACTCTTGCATCTTTCCATCTGGACGGGATAATACCTGTTTGCAGCGTGTTAATGAAGAGGATGCAGAGGCATTTTCTGAAGTTTTCACCGGCCATTTTGAGTAGTAGAGGGCAGATGCCTTCACTGTCTGGGCATTTGGAACCTTTGGTTTTCTTGATTGCTTCTTCGATCTTCTTTCTTGATGTGGTCGTAGTGGTTGGCCTTGAGTCGCAGTCCAATGACTTTTCCATCTCCAGCAAAGGGGCCTCGGAATAATGGATGCTTGGCTCCATCAAATACTATGAGCTGGTAGTCGGTGAGTCTCTCTTGCATCTCCTTGACATCGGCAAGGTCATACGACTTCTTTTCAGGAAGACCCAGTCGGTTGAGTAGCTCCAGAGCAGCCTTCTGCTGAGGCTTCATGAATCGAGAAAGAGCTCTCCATTTGGGGAAGTCTCCTTCCCTATTCAAGTAGGCAATGCCTACGGCGATGGCTTTCGGGAGGCAGTTGTTCCCTTAATCAGCACAATTGTTTAGCATATCGTTCTCGTACATCTGTTTTAAAATGTATATATGGTATGTATACCCAATAGTTCAAAACAAATTGTAATTTCACCAACACCTACCTATGACTTTTGTGATGTTATCGTCTCGACGGGACGCGTTGTTGGCCGGTCTACCCGATCCTGATGGCATATCCACCCAGGAAACACGCATTTCAAGCTGAAATTATACATTTGAGGGGTGAGAAAAGTGAAACAAGGCTTTGAATGTTTACTAACGTTTCCGAGAACCAATGGGGCGATGATGCCGGTACTCGTCTCGGCGATTGTCATCTCGCGCCTAAGCGTAGAGGCACTGAACCTCGAATAAGAGACGGCCCTCATCCCAAAGTTCTTTGTGCTTCCGTCCTGTGTGACGCCCACGGACACGTACAAATTGCCCCCTGCCGGTTTCGATGTTTCTACAAGGTCGTGGACTACCTGTTAAAAAAGGCATTTTTATGTTGATATTGAGTATGCAAGGAAATAATAATAACTCATTAAATCATGTTATTAACCTTGTCGAAGAGGTCCTCAATGGAGGACGTGCCATTGGCCAACTCATTCAGCCTGAAGGTCAAGTTCTTTTGAACTACTCCAAAATTTTTGGAGTATCTGTTGTCTTCTGCGGTGAGGTTGTAAAAGTCACTCACATCATGCTGGACGCCGTTCACGACAAGACAGTCCTTTAAAACGCATTCTTTAGTACAATTATTAATGATAATCTTTAATAAATATAATAATAAAAATAATAATAATAAATAATAATAATAATAATAATAATAATAATAATAATAATAATAATAATAATAATAATAATAATAATAATAACAAATAATTAATATTTAATTCATAATAATAATCGCATTCTTTAGTACAATTATCAATTGATATTCTCTCAAGATTTACCTTTTCAATCTGATCCTCGTCTGAGTCATCTTCGTCGGAGGATGATGGCTCAAAACTCTGCATTTCAACATCCAAAGATGTAGAGGGTCCCCCTCCATAATGTATTCTGTCCTGCTCCATCATCTCGACGTCCTCATAAGGGCAAGGCATCTGCTCCTGGAAACTTTCGGGTAAAATGTTTTTTTTTTCTTCAGAATGATAAAATGTAAAATTCCTCACATTGCTCAAGACACATCGAGACAGTTCTTCAATATTCATTCTTTTGTACAATTATTTACTGTTTTTGGTGTTATATGAAGATATACCTTTTCAGTCTGCTCTTTGTCAGAGTCATCTTCTTCAAAGGTAGAGGACTCCAAACTCTGCATCTCAACATTCGAGGATGTTGAGGGTCCGCCTCCATACTGTATTCTATCCTGTTCCATCATTTCGAGGTACTCCTCATAAGTGCACGGCATCTGCTAAAATAAACGTTGTGTGAAAAATGATTGTTTATTATCAAAATAATAAAGTATAACCATTTCAGGATTCTGATAAGCGTCCATGGCCGAGGCTTGATCTGACGTAAGTTATCTGGAATTGTTAGACAAATTAATAACACAATAATTCAGTTGACAGATTGGTTCTTATCCGGAGAAAATACAAGAAGACCCGTGGCCGAAAAGAAGATTCGTGCTCACGGACAAGGATACGAGAAGGTTGGTAATATTGAACCTAGGGTTAAAGAACAAATACTAATGACTTTTTGTTGCAAGATTAACGAATCTAAAGAAAGTGTCGAGAAGGTGAAGCCGATTCAATACGTCTTCAACATTGAGAAAGGAAGCAAAGTCGTCTTCAATTTTCACACCTTCAAGTGTAAGTTGACGTCAATCAGTTATCTTATAGTTATCAAAACAATCACTCTCCCCCTCCTCCCGCATCTTCCGGTTTCTCTCTCTCTCTCTTTCTCTTTTACACACTGTTTTTTCTCTTACTCTCTCTTTGTTCCGTGATCTCAAGCTTCGCTAATGGAATGTCTGGAGATTGCATAAGCTGATAACAATAATCATCGGCCAGAAACTTGATATTTAGCTCTTTTAGCTTCATTTACCGGAAACTTGACATTTACATATTTTAGCTTCATTCATGATCGGATGTAAGGTCAAGCTGTTGTGCTCTTTTTTTGTTGTCCTTTATCTATCTCTGACATTTGATTACTTCTCTTACTTTGGAAATTTCGATTATTTCAGAAATTTACCCCTTCCGGACCCCTACCAAAACGCTTACAGAATGTGTTAGTTTTCTACTTTTGTCTTATTTAAAGATTTTTCGGTTTTTATCATCTTTTTTTTTTCACAAACCTTCTTTCCAGTTAATCAGGATGGACACCCCAAAAGTCGAGAATGAGATGGGCAAAAACATGGACAAGAAGAAAAGCGACAAAAGGAAGATGAAGGTTTAAATTGATTCATAACGTATTTAAGGATGAAGTAGGCTTTCAACTGATTCACAAGGTATTGAGAATAAATAACCTTTTTTTTCCAGGTTGTAGAAGAGCGCAAGACGAAAGAGAGACGGCTTGATGAGGTTAATTTTACAGTTGGCAGATATGATATTTAATGTTTTTCGTTGTGATCAAACTCTGACATTATTGAAGGTGCCATATCGCCCCATAAGAGGAGACGAGAAGCTGGCTGCTTTTTCCCAACAATATCTAGGCCAGACACGTTCACATATGCTGTTGCTACAGCTTTGCCGGGCCTGTGGTGAGCGTCTTCCACTTGTGAACAAGGAGGTCGTTCATGAGGGCTTGCCTTGTCTGGTGGTACCTTTGTGCTCCACCTGCGTCTACACCAACCGTAAGAGCGGTTGTGACACATTTTTCAATATCGTCTTGAAAAATATACATAACCCTTGACTGAATATAGATTTTTTCCAAATGAACTGTTGAAACTAGATTTATTTTTACTCGATTTGTTTTTTTCTCTAAGTAATAAACTACTAAGCTATTTAGTTCATTTTATGTTTGTTTCGTTTTGTCTTTGAGATGATAAAATGTTGTTGCTAATCTTTGTGTTCTTTGTTCTACAAAGGCGGAAGAATACATGACGTATTCTTTACCGCAAAGAGTGCAAGTTGCGAGAGTAGGAGATGGCTTCCTTCCAAGATCGTATCCATAGATTATGCGTGTATGAAAACAGTGATTATTGGAAATACGTGATAAAAAATTGTCCAATAAAAGATTCAAAAATACACATCGGAGAGAGTGTATAAAAAGTATGTCTTTCTGAGAAAGACTGCACTGTAAGAGAAAAACGCTAGAGAGCGTTAAAGAAAATAGCGTGTAATATTGAGAGACGCAGATAAAAGTATCATGGATGATTATGTTTTTAAGAGATTCAGAGAAAAAATATCTGACAGAGTATAGAGAGAGAGAGAGAGAGAGAGAGAGAGAGAGAGAGAGAGAGAGAGAGAGAGAGAGAGAGAGAGAGAGAAAGAGAGAGATAAAAGAGAGAAAGAGAAAGAAAGAGAGAGAGAGAGATAAAAGAGAGAGAGAGAAAGAAAGAGAGAGAGAGGAAGAAAGGGAGAGAAAGAGAGAGAGAGAGAGAGAAAAAATAGAGAGAAAGAAAGATAAATAGAGAAAGAGAGAGAGAGAGATAAAGAAAGAGAGAGAGAGAAAAATAGAGAGAAAGAAAGATAAATAGAGAAAGAGAGAGAGATAAAGATCAGTTGGAGTGAATCTTTGTGGTCAGAGAAAAAGTCTCTCGATTTAACACACTATTAAAAATCGGTTACAGGCCCATCCACATCACACACTTGTGGTAGAACGACGGAGAGAGCGATTCGAAGAAGTCTTGCAACTATACCAAAAATTTCCTTATTTGGTGACGAACTCACCTCCAACTGCATTCATCATCTCAGAATCGCCAATTCGTGATTTAGGAGTTCATGTTGGTAATGAGCTCTCATTTGTTTTCCATATTCCATATTGAACAGGTAACAAGACGAGCATTGAAATTGTCTATGCCTTATTCAGATCACTATCGATAAAAATAGCAGCACCATATATTATATGCTTTAAAACCTATGTTCTGCCGATGCTAGACTTTGCTTCCGTTGTTTGTCTCCCCACAAAATTACCTTGATCAGAAAATTAGAGAATGTTCAACATGTGTTCACAAAATTACTACAGTTACGTTGTGTTGCACTCACCGCAATGGTGCAATTATGAAAGTAGATTGATAAGATTTAACCTGACATATCTCTATGCAAGAAGATTAGAAGCTGATATTCTTTTGGCTTTCAAAATTCTCAAAGGTTACACTGACGTTCATGTTTTGTAAATTTTTACACTTTCAAACAGTGTAACGGTCCTCCTTTTATGCTTTCCATATAGGGCACACAAACAGAAAACTCACTTTTTCACTCTTTCGCTTATCGGGACATCTCGATTTTTTATGAAATTACCGGTCAGTCTTCTCAGGAATCAAACCATTCTAAGTTTTCGGATAAATTTGTCATTGCTGGATGTTTCAGAGTTCTTAAACATCGATTTAAGTTTATAATAGTCGTTCATTCTCGTTCTCGTTGTATTTTTTTCCTTCTCTTTTTTTAGTTCTTTTTATAATAATTATCCTTAGTTTTGTCAGCAGAGTCTTCCTCGTGTTGTTACATTGCAAAATGTATTTCAATAAACCATAAACTATGATTTTACCTCACCTTCGTTCTCAAATTTTTTCTCTGCGATGTTGTTCTGCATGGACCGGAATAGGTGGTAATCAGAGAGTACCATGTTGGGCTAGTACGGTGGGTGAGTCATCAACTCCTATCCCAGCTCCAGCAGCTTCTGAACCTCTTTTTTTCCGCAAAGTGTGGTCGCGCGTTGTCATGTAGGAATCGAATCTTGGCGCTCTCTTCGCCTCGAGCCACCATAGCTTGCTACACCCTGTCGATTTGTGCACATTAGACATGTGCTGTAACAGTCATATCGTTAGGTAGGAGCTCCCAGCATACGACATCGCGTGATTTCAAACAAACAGCATCACCTTCATCGGGTGAAGTCCGGGTTTCGGAATCGCTTCTGGATGCTCGTCCTTGCTGAACCACTGGTGCTTGCGCGTAATATTGCAGTAGGCCACCCACTTCTCGTCTCCAGTAAACAATGTATTCACTCGTCTTTTCCTTTGTAGGAGAGAATTCGTGAGGCGGCCGTTACTTCTCGGTTCCTGTCGAGTGGCTTCAGGTCGTGTAGCAGCCATTGCCCGAGCTTGTGTACTTTACCGTGCTCGTGAAGCCCGTTCTCAATGTTGGTGTGAGTGCTCTGCAATCTCCTAGCAAGTTCGTTTGGGATCGGCTTCGACAAAGGATCGAAGATCCTCAAGATCGAGCTGGGCAAGGCCGTCCTGGACGGTCGCCGTCTTCCATCTTGCTATCGCCTTGCTTGAACCGACTGAATCAAGCCTGGTACTGTCGTTCACTGAGACATCCTTGCTCGTATGCCTGACATAAATTTAGATGTGCTGCGGCAGCGCTCTCGCCCAGCTTGGAGCAGAAGAGAAGAGACGCCCGTAGTATCAGTTTCTCGAGCTCACACAATTCAGCTATTTGAAAAGCTAATAGAATGAGATGACTGAGAGAAAAAACATGGGAGTGAGACCTTCATATACCTTAACTAAAGAAATGTCTAGAAAACTCCGGAAAAAATAACTGACTTTTTTTAAACCGAGAATATTTTCTTGCGCACCCAATTTCATCACCAACGAGTTAAGACTTCCTTTTAGGAATAATTTATTAGGTTAAAACCATCGGTTATGTCAAAGTATTCGAAACATAGTTTAGCTTGACTCGTGCAAATAATCATAGCTCACCTAACACCCTCTTCTAGTTCTTACACCAATAGACTTTCAATTGTAGATGTTGCAATAACTTTCCTCTTGTCCCTAACTTTGCCAAAAACCGTTTCGAGAAATTCATTATTCAACGTTCGTATTCGTTTAAGATGCTTCTTCAAAGACCCAAATAAAAGGATGATATAAATGCATATAAAGTTAAGCCTTGTCAGAGCATATGCAGAAAAGTGATAAGAAGACGTGATAATGTCGAGGGAGAGAGACATTTAGAAACTGGAAAAAAGGAGAAAATTGGCTGAATGGGGGGGGGTTAGTAGTCATGCTTGTATTCTCCTTATGCAAAGAGAGCACTCCTTATCGAAAAAATTCTTGGAATAGCTTCATTAGCACCGAAGGATGGGTGTGCAGACTACGCGCCCAACCAAGTGGTACGTTCTTCTCGGAGTCGGATTCGCGTGTCTCCTCATTAGTCTTGTGCTTCTCATCGCCTTCCCCCTCGCTATCTTCCCGTCATTGGTGCGATCCCAAATACCGTTGAAGTGAGTGGTTTTGAAAAATGATTCAGTAGAATTATTTTCAACAAAGGTAATTAAAAAACGAATTGTAAAAATTTTTGAATTTGAATTCTACTTCAACTAAACCTGAAGAAATCCGTGTTTTTTCCTTTTTTTTATCGAGCTCTTAGGGTTTGAGAGAAAACGAAGACGGGACATTAACAAAAACGACGAGTCTCTGGAAGGATCTGCCAGTGAATAACTACTTCAACTTTTATTTCTTCAACGTGACAAATATTGACGAAGTCCTCTACGAAGGAGCTAAGGCTCAGTTGGTTGAGGTCGGACCGTACACATACTTGTGAGTTAGCACTTTCTTTTCGTAAGTTTGATCTTCTTTTTTTTTTGCTTTAAAGAAATGATTAGAAGAAGAGGAACTGAAAGAGAGAAGTAGAAAAGAAAAGTAAAAAGATGAAAAGGGAATTGAAGAATCAACAGTTGAAAGAAGAAGAGGAAGAAAAAAGATATGTAGATGGTATGTACATATGTACATACTTATCTAAGCTACGGGTCTGTATAAAAATCCCAATTTCTATGTCTGTCTTAATTTAGTTAATTTGCCCTTTCCTTCTTACAATCCCGTAAAGCCATATTGGCTTGATACTCAACTTTCTTGAAACTCAAAGCGGTTTGGGCTTCCTCATACTACTACACGGTATTTTTTCGCAATGATAATGTGTGTTGATTGAGAGAGAACGAGTTCAAGGAGGGATTAGAATGGAGGGACGACGGCAAGAAAATCTTCTTCCGCAATAACAAGACCTGGAAGTACTCCCCGAAAGCTTCCTGTGATGGCTGTTCTCCTGAAGATAGTGTCACTCTACCGAATCCAGCCTATATGGTATTTCCATATTTGATGTGCTTTTCTTCTATTTCTGCCAATTTTTATTGCTTTTGTCTAATTCTCTCTCGAATTCTTCTCGTGCTCTTCTCATGATTACATTCTGTCCTCGTCTTCTCATGATTACATTCTGCCCTCGTCTTCTCATGATTACATTCTGTCCTCGTCTTCTCATGATTACATTCTGTCCTCGTCTTCTCATGATTACATTCTGTCCTCGTCTTCTCATGATTACATTCTGCCCTCGCTTCCGCCTCTCTCAAACAATGCTGCATGGAGATAAGCGTGAGAGAAACACAACAAACTACAATCGTTGATTTACTTCGTTAGTTTGTTACTCGAGTACACCAAATGAAAAACAGAAAGAAATTTGAGTGATCTTCCAGGCGAATAGGTGTCCTTACAGTCCTTAGTCCTTACAATCAAAAGTTGAGTAATGCTCACTCACAGAGTTCAAAGGCAGTGAAGCCCATATAAAGCAAAACCAGAAAATTGATTACTGAAGAGAAAATTTAGAAAATATCAACAATAAAAGTATTTCGATGTATTCGAACACATTACTTCGCCACTGAAGTATGTGTGTTTTTCTGCGTGTTTTTCACTCTGCGTGTTTTTCACTCTGCGTGTTTTTCACGTCTTGAACAGTCAACTAGCGATTTCCTCTCTCCATGCCAGTCACAAGAGCACATAAACGTTTGCTTCCTGCAAACCCAACTCCTAATACTTCCCCGTCGAGTCCAAACACGCGAGGCATCTCTACTATTATCACTGAGACGCTCTCCTTCGCCAACAGTGACCCACCGCCAGGCGTTCCCAAAGGGTTTTGGGACTCGATTTCTCGGCTCTTAATCAACTTATCAACTACTATTGAACAATTGTCTTCGGCTAACTCAATTTGCAAATGCTCCCCTCTCAAGCCCATCCCGGACCACTCTCAAGCTCTTCATCCCTCTGAATCAGAGATTGAAAAGCACAATCGGCTCAGATCAATCGTAATCGTTGGCTTACCTGAATCTTCGGACTCAAACCCATCTATGAGAATGGAACATGACGAAAAAAAAGTCGCTTCAGTCCTGACCGCACTAAATCTTGAAGTACGCGCGCAAACTATCTTCCGCATGGGAAAACCTAGTGATCGTCCTCGTCTTCTCAAAGTCCTTCTCCCTACTCGTGGTCACTTGCTGAAGGCTCTGCAAGCCGCTTCCACTCTGAGATCTACTCCCGCCTGGAACGGCACTACTTCTGAGCGAGATGAATGGCGGAAGATGCGCGCCGAGCTGGCCAACCTGAAGAAAAGTCATTCGGAAGAAGGCTGGGTTATATACAGAGATCAGCTATGGAAAAAAAAGGATATCGGAGCGAGTAAGAGGAATGCAAGCCCATCAAACTAGTAAACCCAGGTCGCTTTTCAAGTTCTTTGAATTTTTCTTTTATATCTAGCCTAAAAAGTGTATTTATTAATGCTCGTTCCATTAAAAACAAATTACCTGCATTGCACACTTATTTATCTGTATTTAAACCCGATGTTTTTCTCATTTGTGAATCTTGGTTGAATAATTCGATTGGCGATTCTGAGTTGATTGCGGGCTTACCCTACCAGATTTTTCGCGCTGATAGAACTAGCAAACGAGGTGGAGGAGTTGCTATTTTGTGCAGGGAGTTCTTACCCATTTCTGTTGTAGAAATTAAAGAAAAACTTACTTCTGATATTCTCGCTATTGAAATCAATGTACCAGAAACAAATACTTCTATTCGTTTGATTCTACTATATAGGCCACCTAACACAAGTACAAAGCATAATGAACTCCTATTCCAAGTCCTATCGAACCTGTTTTCAGTCAAAGAAACCGTTGTTATGTGTGGTGATCTCAACTTATCGGTTGATTGGGAATTCCCTACTTCTGCTACAGGTCAAGAAAAAGCTCTAGTTGATCTCGTTCAAGATTTTTCTTTCTACTCCGACGCATGATGATAATGTACTTGACGTAGTAAGTACATGGAAGACCCGAAACGATACTTAATTGTAGAACATCGGCCCCACTCACTGCTACTTGTGATCACGCTATAGTCTCATTCTCGATCGACCTGTTTTTTGTGAATGATTTACAGGAGCCACGTCTCAACTATTCGTAATGCGATTTCTCGTCGCTAATAAAAGATTTGTCTAAAATTACTTGGACATTTCTCTTTGATGATTTCATTGACATCGACTATTTATGTGCTCGTTTTCTCGCTACTATACATCCTCTTATCATTGCTCACACTCCGATTGTTAGAAGTAAGTTGCCGTTCGAGAGTTATCCGTCTCATATCCGCCATATGCTCAAACACAAAAACGAACTATTCGAAAAACTTCATTGTAAACCTGTTTTCGATGAGTATGTGAGGATATGTAAAAGATTGAGCAAAGAAATAACAAAGTTTAATATTTCGAAAGAGAAATTACTTCTGAGCTCGAACAAAAAGCTGTATAAGTTCATAAATTCTAAGTTTAAAAAGTTTACGAAGATTGGTTGCATAGCTCAATCCGGAACTTTCCTGGTCTCCGACACATCTAAGGCAAAGGCCCTAGCTGACTTCTTCTCCTCTGTTTTCATTTGTGACAATTGTGTACAACCTAATCTATCTTCCCGTAGAATTGAACACGCTACAACTAACTGCTTGATTATGCCTCAACAGGTATTTTTTCATCTCAAAAAATTAAAGCCTTCCTGTTTCGTTCCAAATGATAACGTTTCCGCCATAATTTATCGCAAATGTGCGCAGGTATTAAGTGAACCACTGTCGTACTTGTTTAACATTTCATTGTCACTGGGCACCTTTCCGGAGTTGTGGAAACAAGGTATTGTGATCCCCATAAATAAAATACCCGCTCCTAAAATGCCCGAGCATTACCGACCAATAACTATCTGTCCAGCACCGGCCAAAGTTAAGAATTGTTTGTGGCCACTTGACCCGCTGGTGCAGCAGATTCTCGCTAATTCCTGAAAACCAGCATGGTTTTCGGCGACATCGTTCTGTGATAACAAATTTATTGGAGTCCACCAATTCTTGGCACAGGGATCTAGATAAGGGAAATTCTGTTGATGTTTTATATTACGACTTCGCAAAAGCGTTTGACACCGTCTCGAAGATTATAGATGCTGATATTCTTTTGGCTTTCAAAATTCTCAAAGGTTACACTGACGTTCCACTTTGTAAATTTTACACTTTCAAACAGTGTAACGGTCGCACCTCCTTTTATGCTTTCCATATAGGGCACACAAACAGAAACTCACTTTTTCACTCTTTCGCTTATCGGACATCTCGATTTTTTATGAAATTACCGGTCAGTCTTCTCAGGAATCAAACCATTCTAAGTTTTCGGATAAATTTGTCATTGCTGGATGTTCCAGAGGTCTTAAACATCGATTTAAGTTTATAATAGTCGTTCATTCTCGTTCTCGTTGTTTGTTTTTTCTGTTTTTTTTAAATCTTTAGTTTTGTCAGCAGAGTCTTCCTCGTGTTGTTACATTGCAAAATGTATTTCAATAAATAAATAAAATGTACAGAATAATTTTTCTCACATGCGCTGCAAATTGGTTCATTTTCAAGACAATAGTGAGTCTGCGGATGAAGACGGACGTCTCGCGTCTGTTTGGATTCCTTCTCGACATTCTCCTGGTTTCGACGGGAGAGGAGCCTATAAGGTTTGCTCCATTTTCCCTTCATTCTAAGTTTTGTTGAACGTAACTTAATGTGTTTAAAAGCCTACCCTTAAATTTTTAAAATTTCCAGTTTTTCAAAAGTCAAATTTTTTTCTTTCAACTTTGCATAAAAATCTCGTGAATTGAAGTTCCATGCATATTTTCATCGTGTCATCTGGTAAATGACAGAATAAACATGATATGGTAAGAACAGAAAAAGTAATGGTTTGACCCCGAGGTAAAAGTTTATTGCAGTGGACAACCAACAGTCGTATGAAAAAGAAGTTCAAAAACACATTTTTTGATTAAAAAAGACATTTGAGAAAAAGGAATATATTATCTGGATTGAGGACAGTTCCGGTGGGCGGAGTTCTTTTCGACTCTTATCCCGATCCTCTCATCGAAATACTGAACAGCAATCTGACGGTGCTCATTAAGCTGGCTTGCAACGGCACTCTATTCGGACTACCAGTACCCGATATTCAGTATCTGGGATACTTCCCCAAGGTTTCCCAGACATTTTTTCTGTACTTGTACGCTATTCAGTTATATAAAAGTCTTGTTTTAACGACTAGGTCATGAACGATAGCATTTGGTAAACTGATTCGATGAAATTTTCAGAAAATTAAGGCAGAGTGTTTCTAGATCGTTAGCTGAACCGGGTGAAACTTGTAATCAAGTTAATATTATAGTAACGAAGATATGTTTTGAGCTGTTATTTTGTGATGATAATGTAGAGAAAAAAAAGATAGGAGAGAAAATAAGAGAAGCAGAGGAAGATAGAGTCAAGATTGGAAGCATTGAAGCGAGAAAGATTTATGAAAGGAAAAAAACTAAATCTTTTGAAATTGGTAAAAACTAAAGCCCTTGATGGTTAAACCCTCAGTATACAAGTTAATCAGCCTCAGAATAAAGATACTCTTTCTTTTTTCTCGTGCAATTAGCGCTTATCACATGAATGATCACAGTACAACCACACGGCAGACGGGGACTACCTCATCACGACTGGTGAAGACGACGTTGACCAGGTCCAGGAAATTCTGGAGTGGTCGGGAATGACGGAGCTGCCCTGGTGGGAGGGAGTTGCTCGCTCCGACCACGTCGGAGCCGGAGGTAACGCCCAGTTGCCTCTTATGTTTTTCTCTTTTCAATTACGGCGACATTTGAGGAAAACATGAAGAACAATTTGAATAGCTATGTATCCTTAGTACTTTAATTATAACGTGCTCAACCCGTTAGGAGAGAGAAATTATGAAGTTCCGTTCTTCACCCTAGAGTCGAATTTTTCCTCGTTTTCAAGAAACAAAAGTATGCAAAGTATGCAAAGAGGAAAACTAGATTACTAGAGTGAGAGCAGAGACAAATGAATTAGTTGAGAGATATAGAAATAAGGAGCACAATATAGAAAAGAGAAACAGGGATCGACAGAGAAAGAGAGAGAGAGAGAGTGAATCTCTAGCTGGAACTCGAAAAGCTTTTCTTTAATTTCAAAACATGAAATTAAAGAAAAGCTTTTCGAGTTCCAACTAGAGATTCAAATTTGAGGGATTTAAATTTAAAAACACAGAAAATTTTCTGTTGGAGATGGCACATTCTACAAACCTTTCCTGACGAAGGATGATAGGCCGAAGCTGTTTGAATCATTTGTATGCCGGTGAATGGTTTCGCTTTTCAATTTCATTTGTCATTTCATTACCTCTCCTCTTTTTTCCCTCATTGTTACTCAATCTTAAGCTCCCTTAATCTTTTTTTGCACTCTCTTTTCCCTATTTCAATTTGAGCATTCCAGAACTAGTGTTGTAAATTACAGAACTGTGTAAAATTCTTTCAAGTTTTGATTTTTAGTTGATAACTTTTTCCATTTTGTATCCAGTAGTTTGAAACTCTTACCATTCATTTCACTTTATTTCAAAAAAATTATTCGGAAATCACGGAAATATGAATACTAATGGTTAAGCTGCAACAAGAAAACAATTGTATAATATATATTAATTTTTTTTACGAAATCTTAAACTCGATCTGAAACAGGTCTAAAACACGTTTTTACTTTGAATGAAACTAATCATTCTTTTTTTTAATTTGAAAATTTTTTTCGTCAATTTTAGCAAAATTGGAAAACTCGAGTTTTGGTGCAAATGAGTTTTATCTTGATACAGACATAGTATTACAGTACACACTCAGATGAAAAAACACACAAAAAATGAGAATATCAGGACAATATATTCGCTTTTTGCAAAGTTATGTTCAAAAGTTAAATTGTTTGATCGAATTGCCAGGTTACTGTATCTTTTAAATTAAGAACATTCGATATGGAGTACGTCACGAAAAAGACTGTAAACGACATCGAAACTTTGGAGTTCCGCTTCTCATCCGATTCTTTCGACACGACACTCCGGAGTAATCTTGGATACCAATACGAGAACACAGAAAGAGTTGTATGTTCATGAAATAACAATTTTGTATTCATATATCACAAAGTATGTGATTATGAATTAACAAGTTAATGCTGCAGTATAGAGAAGTTTTCGGTTTTTTGCCTAGTTCGTGAAAAAATTTGCTTTGATTTCCTTTCAGCTTTCTAACTTTGTTTCTAAGCAAGAATTACTTCTGATTCCTCCCATAAGATGTCTTCAGGACTATTATCCCTCATGGCCTAGTTGTCCAAATCACACTTTCAACCCCTTCCGGCCAGCTTGCGAGGCAGTGGACTGCCGAATAGGCGAGAACTACTGCGACGATTGCTGTGATGGGAGCCACGATGCGGATACCGTATACCTTCCGCCAGGGATCGTTCCCCTCAGGTGCCTGCCAGGTATTTCGAGACCTTTTTCTTCATCATACATATAACTTAACAAGAATAGTTAAGGACCGAACGAACTTGATACAAAAACGAGTCTCTCGCCTCTCTTCCAGATTATGTCAGCATTGTACTTATCCTAGACGTTAATCCGAAAAAAAGCTCATACACATGCAAGCCTCAGACGCGTTCACAGTTTCATTTTAAAACTTTCCAATTCTTCAGGGCAAAACAAATTGATACCGTTCCCCGCGTTTTTTTCCCCTCCACACTTCTCTGCGTCTCCTCCGCAAGTCCACGAGACCATGGTCGGTCTGCGGCCTGACGAAGACCTCTTCTACCCGGGCACCTGGTTCATTAACCCGGTCAGCCTGTCTCCCAGCCATTTACGTTCATATAAAAAGTTTTGCCGAAAGCTATTCTTCATGAGAATATTTTTCGGTAGAGGATGAAAATGTTTTATTCTGGAGGATGGTCGCTTAGTTTTTCTTCTCTCACGGTTGTCACATTGTTATCTCGTCTTCATAACAGAGCTATTCTGTACCGCTTTTGAGAAAGACTTGTGAATACTAAACGAAAGTTGCTGCAGACTACCGGGTCGACGGTGCACGCCATCTTCCAATTGCAGCTCATCATTCCTCTCTTCCTCAATGAGCAGTTCACGTCTGTTTATTCTACTGATCAAGTGACTCTGTAAATGTAAAAAGAACTGAAATGTGCTAAGAGAGGTTGACAAGTCAGGAATAGGTAGACAAAGTGAGAGAAAGAAATAAAACGTGTATGAGAGAGAGAGAAATCTTAGAAAGAGAAATTGTGTGTCTTTGTGTGCATTTTTGTGTGTATGATTGAACAAATTAGGCACGTGAATAGAAAGAAAGAGATTAGAACATGAGAAAGAAATAAACGAGGCAGGAGAAATGAGAAAGTTGATGCCTATTCTCGATCCCCCCTAAAATAAAGAACTGGGGCCGTATGCACGTACCATTTTTGGTAGTAAATAATGAAGAAAACAGTGTTATCTTAGAACACTTAACACTATTTTCTTCATAATTTCCCACCAAAAATGGTACGTGCATACGGCCCCTGGTCAGAAAAATCAGAAAAGGGAAAAGACAATCTGCCTGCGAATAGTTCTATTCCAAATACAATCTTTCAAGGTTGAGCACTCAGAATGAGGACAGAGCTACAGCCTTTCTCTCACTGCATGTAATAGTGATTCAACTCAGAAAGAGTTGAATCATTATAATAGAATCCCTGAAAAGCTCAAGGATCACTATATGGTTTTTGGTGCAGTCAATAGCTAAACCGATGCGGTTACATTTTATTAACATTGCGTATTTTTTGTGCAAACATTGAAATATTGAGTGTTTTTCAAATATTGAGTGTTTTTCATGATCATCGAGTAATTAATTTTTTGGACAATATGATTCATAAGAAAAAAACCATTGATGAAGAGGCTGACCATGAACTAGAGCTGAGATATCAAGGCCTATAAACGAAATCAAGTTAGTTTCGCAGCTATTGCTGCGTACAAATTTTTGAGAGAGGTTATTCCATTTTGCGTGGGGTGCATATTACAGCTTAGAAATCAGAGGTCACTAGTAGAGGCAACCTAATCCTTTTTAATCCACTCACTAATCTTCAGGGAAGGGGAATATCTATCGGTCCTTTTCTTGCATTTCTCTTTTTATCTTCACTTTTCTCTCTCTCCTTTCATCTCTTTCGTTCACTTTCTTTCTTCTATACAAACACTTGAGGCATTCAAAAAAGAGATCGATCCCATCTCCATGACTTGGTATCAGAGCTCTCTTCAAGCTTCCTTCTTAAATATCTCTTCTGCCACTCACTATTCTCGATCGCTCGTTTCTTCTCCTTTCTTTTTTTTAAATTTTCACTTCCTTAAATATTGTCAAAATATCATAAGTTAATTTCTGTTTAATTGTTGGAAATCTTTTCTGACCGATATACATTAATATTTATCTTCGTTTCTGGTTACGTATTCCACATTCTTCGCTCATCCTCAGAGTCAATTTCCCTTGTGCTAGATAATTGTGACTCCGTTCTCGTCCCCCATAATCATTGCCTGCTAGATAACTGTGACTCCGTTCTCATCCCCCTAATCATTGCCTCCGGGTAGGGTTTCCATAGCAAGGGTCTAATATGTCGGAACGCGCTGACCAAAGCCGCTTTCTCTCTGCAGGTCTCTTTCGCAAGTGCGAAATGCTCTGCTGCCCTCCTTCTGGCTGAGGGCGGACGCCGGCATGAAGGATTACGCGCATGATTTCGTCTTAGTGAGTGGAGCAGAAGGCGGGGCGTAGCTTCTTTTGTTTTTTCTTTCCATCCCTCCCCCCGGTTGTTTCCCGCTCTCCTCCCGTAATCTGGAGATCGTAACGATTTAATTGTCATCTTTGCTCTCATAGTTGCGCGACAAGCTCTCTTGTAGAGAAATCATCTTGAGAAGGGGAATCAAAAGTGCTTCCAAGTTTACAGTTTTACTGATCATTAAAGGTTACTTTCTTTTAATAAAAAGTCCTGCAAAATGGGATAAGTCATTCGGACTAGTGCTAGCTTTTTGCTGTTAAAAGGAGATTTTTCTTTATTGCAGATGAAATAACTTATTGCAGCTGTCGTCCAAAACGATTCCGTCCATCATACTCGGAGTCGGAATCGCACTTCTGATTCTCTCTCTCCTTCTTATTCTAATCGCTCTCATCTGCATTAATCGACAAGGAAAGAACAAAAAAGCTAGTTAATTTTCAGTTCTTTCCGTAATTATGATCTAATATTCCGCATAAATCGTGATAACAAAACAGTCGATTTGTAAGAGTTGAATAGATTAAATAATCTGTCATTAACTCAAATTTTCGAAATTTTATGATCTTATGAAAATTGTTCGGTTTCATATATTATATATATATATGTATATATATTTATTTATTCATCATTTCTATATCAATTTTGTATTTCCACTCAGAATGAATGCACTGAAACCGTACAATTTTCATAAAATAAAAAAATTCGAAACTTTGAGTTAATGACAGAATAACTAATCTATTCAACTTTTACAAAAAAACAAATATATATATATATATATATATATATATATATATATATATATATATATATATATATATGATATAATTATCTTCCTTGCGGCGGCATGGGATGCGGAACAGACCTATCTTGTAGAAACAGTGGCTGCGCATTGGGTCACTCCTAGTGTGTTTAGCAGCAGTGGAGAGAATTCGCGCAAATCACGCCAACATTTTTAAACCTTTATGGTTTCGGAGAGGGGTAAAGAATAAGGGCCCAAACTTGGTACTCTTCACCCAACACTACCATTATGCCACGCCCGGACAGAAGACTAATAAATGTAAACTAGCTTTCTTTGAATGATAGCAATGTGTGGCACTAAAAGCCAGTTGAGTGGATGAAATTATATTTTTTTAAAAATTAGAAGAAACAACGAGGGCTTGGTTCAGGTGCTGAAGTTGTCGGAAGGAACTGCCGATGCAAGCACTGCAAATGAAACTCTTCCTCCTCCGGCTCCTCTTAGAATAACAACAGCACCAGGAGATGATCAACCAGTACAGCCAGTTAGTCTATGCAGATAAAGAGAGAGAGAAAGAAAGAGAGCGAGAGAGAGAGAGGGATAGAGAGCGAAAGAGCAGAAGAAACCAGAAGACATAGAGATACTGAGAGAAAAAGTGGGATAAGGAGAAACAGAAAATAGGATGAAGATGAACAAGTGAAATAGGGTGGCGTCGAGAGAAAATAGTAGAGAAAATAAAAATAAAGTTTTTTCTCTGACTTGTTCACTTCATCGTCATTCAAATGTTTCTTTTTATTTTCACCATTGTTTTGCAAATGTTCTGTTCTTACTTTATATTTATCTTCTCACTTTTTCTTATTACTCTTCTTCACACATATTTCCAGTCTGATTTGCTTTCTTTTTTCCTTTTCTGCTCTAAATCATTCACATCTCTATCTCCTTCTCTCTATCTTTGCATCTTCCTCTCCCTCTCTGCTCACTCTTTCTCTCTCGCTCTGTCTCTGTGTGTGATCACTCTGTCTGCTCACTCTTTCTACTCCTCTCTCTGCTCAATACTTCTATGTCAATTTTTTCTACCTCTCTCTCTATCGCTCTCTCTCTCTTTCTTTTAATATGAGCCTGGTTTTGTTCCAGGTTTCGGCCCCAGCTCTTGAGCAAGCAAGTGGAAGGGAAAGTCCTGAAAGAGTGAGCGATTGGAACAACATTCTATTTTTGGTTATTATGAGTGCGATATATAATCAATGTTTTCTAGCACAAAGCGTCAACGTTTCATCCGTCTTCAATTCCTTTAACTAATCTTGTAAATATGAAAAGTATAATTAACGTACTCAGATTTCGGGTTCGGTAATACGATACTTTCTGGGGGAAATTCAGCGCCGTGTTAAAGTCTTGCATGAGACTTTTAAATTTCTACATACAAACCTGTGAAGGAATGGGGCTAATTGGACACTATCGGAAAAGGGTTTTTTTTTATAAAAAGGGAAACTGCATCTAATAATGTGAGATGTTAATTTGCTCATGAATAAGTGTTACAGATAGAAGACCTACACTGGCATAGTAAGACGTTGCGAGATGAGCGCTATTCCCCTGCGTCAGTCATTCTTTTTTTCATTTTTCTGTTGTTGCATTCCCTGGCTTATAACAACATATTTATCGTGTCATGCAAGATTTGAGCTGATATGAACTAAGAAGTCCATTCGATTAAGAATCCATTCGACTAAGAAGTTAGAGATTATCGCAGCGGAAAGTTCATTTGAGTTCAAAGTTGAGGTATAACTAAGGATAAATCAAAGTTCGGCCGATAGGGTTTTAGGTATCTAACGTGTTTTTATTCGAAGACCGAAAATCAACAATCTCTCATGAGTTTAAATGTACCCGAGTTTTATTCGAGCGAAAGGTGAATGAGCTACATGCCCAAAATAAATGTCTTGCAACTCAACAAGCTTCGTGATAATGTTTTCGATTGGTTGCAGTAGCGTACACGAGAAAGCAGTGCGTCCCTCAGGGCAACAATGGACTTGATTGTCCATTGATGTGTTTTCGAGGCTGTAAAATTTTCGAGGAAAATAAATCCGTGCCGATGTCACCTACATGACTTCGAAAGAAAACTCATTATTATGTTGTGTTTTTTTAAAATTTAAACTATGTAGCCGAAGATAATAGCTTATCATAGGTTCAACTCTCGAAGATAATAGCTTATCATAGGTTCAACTCTCGAAATTAGGGTAAAATTTTAGCAATAAAATAAATTAATACTGAACAGATTTCTGTTTTCTACTGTACACATTTTTGTTACATCGCAAGTAGCGAATGAATACTCTGAATCTAATAATTTTTCCTACAAAAAATTTTGTAATTATTCGAGATGTTTTATTTATTTCGCAACAGCTTTTTTGTTTCATTCATTGATTTATATTTTACACACTCCGGTAATTAGACAATTGCTTTATTTAAGGCACATATTAATTGCCTGTATGATGCCTAGAATATACCTGCTTTTTGAGAGAGGCGTGTTGATCACATTATGCTACTCAAAACGCACTCTACTCGAACATTCATGAATAAACCTGTCTGACCCCTGCAGTGAATGTTTTCTTGCATATCTCAACCAGTTTCTCTAACAAATGACTCCATAGAATGCTATCAAAACTACAACTGATATCCGATCATATACTTTGTTAATCTGTATTTGAAAATCGTCATTCTGTATCCAAAAACTGCTTTTCCCTGTGGGAAATGGAGTGCTGAATCGTTTTTGTGAAGATGGAAGATTAACTAAAACTTCTAGAAAACTGCTCTGCTTGGTAAGTCGATAGAGAGAAAGGGAGAAAGAGTTATGAAGTGCATCTCAAGAAAAAAATTGTGTGAAACTAGGGTGTCTTTATTGAAGCAAACCATGTGCGGAAAATCGCAGAAACTTTTTATGGAGAACCGAGTGAAAACTCATTATAAGTAGCAGTTTGGAAAATTGTGATTGGTTTTTTGTTGATTAATATAGAGAAAAGCGTAGTCAACTTAGTTTGCACTTAGGTGAGAAACTGATTAGCGCAACATCGTAGATGAGTTGTAGAGAGAGAAGAAAAGATATAAAAATAGAGACCAATAGAAGATTGAAGTAGAAAGCGGAAAAGACAGAGAGAACGAGAGAATGAGTGAGAAAGAGGGAGAGCGAATGAAAGAGTGAGAGAAAGAGAGAGTGCATGCATTTAGCTAGCCATTCCGAGTGGCAGCGTATAAAAGAAGAATGCTAGGGGCTGCTCCCTCAGTGAATAGCTCCTCAAGATGAAGCTGCTCATCGGCACCACCGCTACTGCCGCGGTCATCACCATCATATTCGCGATGGCCTACATGTCCAGCCTCATCAGAGACATTTCTCTTCTCCAAGAGGAAGTTAAGACTGAAATGGATGAATTCAAGGTTTCTCCCAAGTACCTTATAGTCCTTAGTGTTGTGGTGAAGATTATAAACTTGGCCAGAGAAGACACAAATAGCAAGGTGCGATAGCAAGGTAATGTTTCGTGATAACCGTTATGTCACAGCCGTCCAAAAGTCCAGCAGATGAGACAATGATAAGCATATGTACACGTTCTACAAGTGGCTTATGAAAGCATGAAATTGCAGATTCTGGCCGATGACACTTGGCAGCGCATTCTGGAGCAGCATACGAACCCCTCCGGAGACACCGCAGCCCCGCCCAATTTCCAATCCCTCTTCACTATTGGCCGCAACAAGCGTCAGGCTTATTGCAACTGCGGTCCTTCCTCTCTGGGCTGCCCATCAGGCCCACCTGGACCTCCCGGAAACCCTGGAGCACGTGGATTGGACGGCAACCCCGGAGAACCCGGGCGACCAGGAGCGTCTGGACTTTCCCTTGCTTACACGCATGATATCCCCGGCGGCTGCATTCGCTGCCCACCAGGACCCCCGGGTCAGCCAGGTCAGTCCGGCTTCCCAGGGCCCTCAGGCTCTCCCGGAGAACCAGGTTCTCCTGGCCCCGGAGGACAGCCTGGTAACCCTGGACCTCAAGGAGAGCCTGGATCACCCGGTGAACCTGGTCGCCCAGGAAACAGCGGAGGACCAGGGGCTCCTGGACAAGAAGGAGTCGAATTTCTCCAAGGAGCACCCGGATTACCTGGAGAGCCTGGACGCCCCGGTCCCCAGGGTGGACCAGGAAGTCCAGGAAATGACGGCCGCCCTGGCAATGATGGACATCCCGGAGGACCCGGAGCTCCCGGTAATCCAGGCCGTCCGGGATCCCCTGGAGAGCCAGGCTTGCCTGGTCTGGACGGCCGCCCTGGCCAGGACGCTCAATATTGCCCCTGTCCTGCCCGAGGTGGTGCGAGATACACTGCTGCGCCCGCATGGAGCTCTTCCTCATACAGCAACTCTTATGGAGGATGGAGGCACTACGCTGTTTAAGTGACTTTCTCTCTCTCTCTCTACCTTTCTCGTTTCAAAAATTCAATAAAGGATTCACGGTATGACCTCTTACATACAATTAAAGTTTACAATAGTGATCATTCCAAAGAGCATATCATTCCAAAGAGCCCCTGAGGCTTCCAACCCGTCAAGATGATGAATTGCTATTTGATCAACATACGAACACCCTTCTCTCACGGCGTTGCAGTACTTTGCTCTTGTTTGAGTTTTTTCGAATCTTAAGTTCAAGAATTTAGTCTAGCAATATAATACGTCGCCGATAAGAAACTCAAATCAAATTATGAAACATGACATTTCTTCTCCCGGCTGTGTTAGGCAGTTGTGTCTCCCCTCCTTCCCCTATCTTTGTCTCTGTTTTTACAAGGTAAATCCAGCGTTTGGTCCATCACACCTGGAATATTGTGCAACGAATTAACTGTTTCAACTCCTTCCATAGACTTGTGATAACTCGTTAGTGAGGAAAGATATTATAGTCCTTGTTTATTCTACTTTACATATATGAAAGGCATTAAACCATCGTATCAATTACATTACAACCTGTTAAACTTATAAAACTACCTTATTTTCATATCATTCCACCAAAATACTAGAAGATAAAAAGCGTAATGTGGTTGCTCATAAAACGTTCTGGACGTAAGGCCAGCACAAACTTACGATTCCGCTTCATCGAAAAGTTTTCGAAATTTATGTTTCAAAATGAAATTTGTTCAAAACTCTCGAGCAAGAGGTCGAGAGAAACGGATAGCGAAGGCCGATTCCAGCGAATTATTCAAGCTTTAAATAAACCAGATAGCCGTGATAAAAATTAGAATAGTACCAAGTCTAACCAAAACCAGAAAAAGGGCTTAAAGGTACCCTAAATCAAAGACTGTCTTTCAAATAAGCATGATTTGCCCTTCGGAGAGCATACAGATATTTTCTGCACTCAATTGAGAGTAAGCTGCTTTGACTTCTCCTTGTGTGAAAGGAAGTCTTCCAGCTGCCTGCAAAAAAACCCCACAATCTCTCATGAGCTCGAACTTCCAGTCTCACATAAAATTGAACTCACAATATTCCATGAGCTTAAACTGAGAGTCTTTCATGATTCGAACTCATAGCTTCCCAAAAAGAACTTACAGTAGTATGTATGAGCTTAACTATGAAGTAATTCGGCTGAATCGTCCTATAACCAAGAACTCTGTTACCAAAACCTCGCCTAAACAATGAACACTAAGTTCTTTTTTCCGTTGAAATCATAATGCGTATAGCCGAAATTTATGCGAATAATCAATGTGTATAACCTAAGCGGTGCACTGCTTTCCAGAGCTGAAACCATGTTTGTTAAGAGAACGAACCTCCTGGATAAGCTCTGTGACTCTCTCCACTGGGACCATGTCCTGCTCGCCCATCTTATCGAAAGCCTTACGCAGATGCTTTTTGAAGGCCTTGTACCTGACATCAACTTTCATTACCAAGACCAGAAGAATAGCAGCTGTTCAACAACAAAAAAAGAATTGGCGTCTTCTTTGGCTATGAGAATAAGATAATTCGCTCCTTTCTTTTCAATCTCGGCCCCATAAACGGGAAGATTCTTCACTTCGTAAATCGTTGTATGTTCAAGGCAATTGTGAAAGGCAATCAATTCTCAAGCTCACTCTTTATAGAACATACCTATAATCAAAACAACAAAAAAGCGGAGTCGCTTGAATCATTTTCGCTTAATGAGTCCCCGATGTTCACAATGAAAAGCGTAATGCGTATGTTTTTTGTTGTGAATGGAAAATCGGATACGAACTGGATTGCCTTAGAACTCAAAACAAGACTCCTTTCTACAGGGTGGCGCGAAAGTACGCAGTCCGAGGTTTAGGAGTGTGCTACGCACTATTTCGTGCACGCACCGATTCCTTTTTTTGATTTTCGAAGTTTATTGTGTTTTAAACATCGTGTTGAAGTTTGACAACGATTGTTTAAATTTGAAGGTAATGACGGGTCCCCATCTCCAGCGTGCCGCTATCGTCGATTTGCACCAGCGCGGGTACTCCAACTCCGACATCGCGAAACGCCTCGTCGTCCGTCGAGATCTTGTCTGGAATACCATCAAATGTTACCGCGAGCTCGGAAATCTTGAGGACCGTCCAAAAATGGCCGACCTCGATCTGCTCGGACGCCGGCGAAGATAAAAGCAGTGAGGGAGCGAATACGCCGAAACTCTAAGCGGAGCATTAACAAGATGTCCCAGGAGCTCGAAATATCCCGCTGGTCGGCTCAGACCATCGTCAGGGTTGACCTCGGCATGCGCCCTTATCGTACTCGCAAGGGTGCCTTGTTGTCTGCCAAGAACACGGCAGAGCGCGTGAAGAGAAGTCGGGCCTTGCTTCGCGACACGGCCGCACCTGGTGCCGAAGAGATAGTCTTCTCAGACGAGAAGTTGTTCACGATCGAGGAGGCCTACAACTCCCAAAACGTGTGGGTTATCGCCAGAGATCCTGAGGAAGCCGATCGCAACGGAAGAGTCGTCAACCGCATCTCCGATTCAGCTCAGTTGATGGTCTGTGCGGCTGTCTGCGCTTCGGGCAAGTCTCCGCTCGTCTTCGTTGATCAGGGCGTGAAGATCAACAAGCAGAACTATATCAAAGACATTCTCGAAGGCGCCTTGCTTCCCTGGACCCGTACGCACTTCGCTTGCCGCCCGTTCTGCTTTTAACAGAACTCCGCGCCCGCTCACAAGGACGTTGTGACGCAAGAGTGGTGTGCGAACAACTTGCCCACCTTCATAACGAGTAAGCAGTGGTCCGCCTACTCGCCGGATCTCAATCCGCTCGACTATTCCGTATGGTCGGTCCTCGAGGCGAAAGCCTCGGCTCGTCCCTACCCCAATTTGGCGTCTCTGAAGAAGGCCCTGCTCAAAGCTTGGGAGGAACTCGACGTTGATTACCTGCGTGCCACGACTGATGCTTTCCCCAAGCGTCTCTGCCAAGTCATCCGCGCCAAGGGCGGCCGCATTGAAAACTGACTTCACCCAGTTGTACATATATATGTTGAGAATAAAATGTGTTGAATTGAGAGGAATTGGATTATTGATTACGATACAAAAGCGTTTGACTTTCGGACTGCGTACTTTCGCGCCACCCTGTATTTAAAATTAATATCATTTGTGGCTTTCGCTTCATAAATTTTGCAAAGCGACATACATCTTGTTTAAGACTAAAAATATATAATTCATACAATATTTGAAGAAAAACATTTAAAAACTAATTAATTTATAATGAAGACTCAATACTACGATATAGAAGTGGGATGCTTCCCATTGGAGATTAAGATGAATGAGTAGACGAACCTATCGACACTGATGACTTCTGCCTGCTCGTCAACCTTGCCCTTCTTGGCCGGAGGAGCCTCTGGAGAAGCCGACTTGGCTTCTTCCTCCTTCTCTTCCCTTAATTGTTTAAATAGTGGTATTATGCTAACAAGGCCCTTTTTTGTTTTTCATCCTCACTTACTGCTTACTAAATTACAAATTTGAAGGGAAAAATTAGAAGCCTCTACTTGAGTGGAGAAGGTTCTAACTGTGGTTGAGTCGTCTTAGCCATGACTTCTTCATCATCGACTTCCATCTCTTCATCTTCCTCAATGTCATCCTCCCTCTCTTCTCCTCCCTTCCTCTTTCTCTTCTTCTTATCCTCCATCTCCAATCTCTGCTTAGGCTTCTCCTTGAAACAGGCGTAGTGCAGCAGATTGTACGCCTGCAACATACAACTTTTCAATACATAGTTCCAACCAGGTATAATATAGTGACCTACCGCTCCTATGCGGCGGATACGTACATGTATAGGTGAAATGTCTTGATTTCTCGATAGGTAGAAAAAAATGTCACTAAAAAGAATGTTACTGGATGCTGGAGCAACAGAGAGAGAGAGAGAGCAACGACTATCAATGAGAGGAAAATCTCGAGTTCAATTTTTTTTTCGGGTTGAGTGGGGGATACGTACATACACCCATTTGGACCGACACATAATATCCCTGGTTCCAACACCGTGTCACGATTTATAGGCTTCCGGTAACTGTCGTGGGCGCAAACGAGACACTCAACTTTCGCTCTCTTTTGATGTGGACACTTTTTCGGCCGGTGATGAAAAGCAGTTTGCGTTGTTATATCATCTAATTTGACTTGAGGCGAGTATTATTTTACTCTTGTGTTAAATATAAAATATCTGCTGACCTTCTCGGCATCTGATTTCTCGACCGTCTTGGACAAACGAACTTTTGCCATTGCCGTCGACAATCGAATGAGCGTCTCCAATTGACGCGGTGTCACGGGCATTGTCTGGCATTCAGTATAGTCATTGTTAATTCTATTTCAACAGTCTGACATTCATTTTCATGGTTTGTATCTGACCTAGAATACGGTAATTTTATATTTTTGTCAATCGACATAATCTAGTTCATCTAGAATCTCTCCTCTCTCCTTCCTCTCATAATCTTTAAATAACGCATCTAAGGATCGAATTTAGAGGCTCGAATTCTCCTGACTCGAATGAATGTACCTCTTCTGCAACTTCTAAGAGTCCCGCTTTGGTGTTCAAACAAGTTTTTGCTTTCTCTGGCCCATCCACAATCACAATTCCCATCAAGTGTTTTCATCATGTTTTCAAACGAGGACTGAATGTGTCATTTGTATGATACATTCCACTGCTGATGAGTGAAAAGGGAAAGGGTCTGAGAAGTAAAAGTACCCTCTCGGTGTCACCGTCACTCGTGTCGTAGCTGCGCAACTCTGAGTAGCAGTCTGCGATGAAGGCACTCGCTGCTTCCGTCAGCTGTGGCTGCACATTCCTTGCCACATGAATGTACTTACGCATGAAGGCCTTCGTCAGAATTACCTCCCTCAACAATCATCTAGTTAATGACAAAAAATTCACGCTTTCGAAATTAAAAATAAGAAGTTCAGTAAAGAATGATGAATATTTGAAAAACACTAAATGGTTAATGTAGATTTTAAAAAAAGCCTAATCACAGTCAACCAAATTTTCAGAGCTTTTCAAGCAGGTGAACCTGAAGTTTTCTGTAATTGGTTGGATCTTTGTTGATCTGCTGGGAAGTTCTGCTCAGCTGCTGGGAAGGAACACAATAATATGTAACCTGTCTCCTACTGCTGTCCATCCCCGATCCTTCTCATAGATTTCGTCCGACTTATCTTCTCCTTCCACATCAAATGTGCTCATTGTTTCCACCTCTCCGCCCATTGGAAGAACCGCGCCTAAAATTTTATCGATCCACAAATGTATTAGAATGACTATTGTAGTTCCACTAACCATCAGTCTCTCCTGGAGTACGGTATCTGTGCATCTTCATGACCGCTTTGGCTATGTCCATGTCACGGGTCGCTTCCGGCTACAAAAACATTTCTCGAAGTCAGAGTGAACAGAAAACTAAACACAATTAAGAAGTTGAAGCTTTTCAAAAAACCTCGTCAAGGAGAACAAAGATGAGGTCAAATCTGGAGAGAAGAGAGTCCTGCATGTTGATGTTTTCCATCGGAGAGCGATACGGATCGTATCTGGGAAAGTCACTAATTAACGTCCTCTTCTTACAAGTATCGAAGAACATCCCGAAAAAAAGACTCTTTTGCTCGAGATACCGGAACACTTTTGCCTAAAACTTTCCTGAACAACTCCGCTTTTCACAAATGTTCATTGATAACCAAGCCTTTTGAGCAGGCTAATCTGCCAAATGCGAAGAAAAGCAAAATAAACATAAATAGAATAAATAAAACACGATGCCTGTGAGCCTTATTGGCAGATTACCTCGTTCGTTCAGTGATCGCTTCATTTAAATAAATAAGAAACCCCTTTGAAATTAGTTAGAAACGAACTTTCCATAGACGGGATTAGCTGCTGCCAGAACGGAGCATCTGGCATTCAGTTTGGCATGAATGCCCGCCTTGGCTATGGTAACTCGGCCCTGCTCCATGACTTCATGGATCGCCGTCCTGTCCATATCAGACATCTGGAAGAACGTCTTCAATTAATCTTCTCCTTTTTTCTCTACATCTAAAAGCACGACACGCGTTTTCCTCAGAAGAAAAACACTAACCCGGTAAAACTACCATAGGTGAAATAGGTCTTAATTTTTCAATAGGGGTCGATCGCTGAAATAGGCAAAAAAATTTCCGCTTCCAATTTGACGAAACCGGTTGAGGCTGAGTTATAACTAAAGAAACGTTATGTTTATTTAGAGATAGGAAGCTTTTTCACTCTAATCGGAGAAAACTCTGATACATTAATTTAGAGTGAGGAAGAAGGTCGGTAGTTCTATCTTAGAGTGAGGAAGAGGGTCGGTAGTTCTATCTCCCTAATTTAGAGTGAGGAAGAAGGTCGGTAGTTCTATCTTAGAGTGAGGAAGAGGGTCGGTAGTTCTATCTCCCTAATTTAGAGTGAGGAAGAAGGTCGGTAGTTCTATCTTAGAGTGAGGAAGAGGGTCGGTAGTTCTATCTTAGAGTGAGGAAGAGGGTCGGTAGTTCTATCTCCCTAATTTAGAGTGAGGAAGAGGGTCGGTAGTTCTATCTCCCTAATTTTTTTGCCAGTTGACAGTTTACATATGAAAACTACTGACTGCTTTTTGGGTTATTGCTAGTATGAGCAGCAGATTAAGGAAGAAGATGAAGAAAATAGTTACATACTAAGACTATTACGTTTGTGTTCCCTTTGCTGGAGTGAATATGCCTAGGGTGAGGATGAGTCTTGGACCCATTGCACTATCATGATATCTCACGCAATCTTTCATCTCTTTCGACTGATATTGTTCGCTGTAACTTCAAGATAATGAATTTTGGTTGACAGTTGATATGTGAGAAACGTAGGAATAGATATATTGATGATAAGATAAACTCCGAGTTAGTTCACCTTATCAAACTCGTCGATGCAGACGATGCCCCGGTCGGCGAGGACCATGGCTCCGGCCTCGAGTCGCCGCTCTCCGGAGTCGGAATCCGTTGTGACTGCTGCGGTGAGGCCAACGCCAGAAGATCCTCGGCCCGTGGTGGTGATGGCTCGCGGAGCGATGCTCAGGACATATCTTCAAAAAAATTTTTGCTCCTCAAATATAATCTGGAAACCAAGGCGCTTTCTGGTTGTGAGCAGGGGTTAAATAGTGACCGGATCGGTCCCGTCGGCGGATACATGTACACACACTATTGACAGGGGTTAAATAGTGACCGGATCGGTCCCGTCGGCGGATACATGTACACACACTATTGACAGGGGTTAAATAGTGACCGGATCGGTCCCGTCGGCGGATACATGTACACACACTATTGACAGGGGTTAAATAGTGACCGGATCGGTCCCGTCGGCGGATACATGTACACACACTATTTACAGGGGTTAAATAGTGACCGGATCGGTCCCGTCGGCGGATACATGTACACACACTATTGACAGGGGTTAAATAGTGACCGGATCGGTCCCGTGGGCGGATACATGTACACACACTATTGACAGGGGTTAAATAGTGACCGGATCGGTCCCGTCGGCGGATACATGTACACACACTATTGACAGGGGTTAAATAGTGACCGGATCGGTCCCGTCGGCGGATACATGTACACACACTATTGACAGGGGTTAAATAGTGACCGGATCGGTCCCGTGGGCGGATACATGTACACACACTATTGACAGGGGTTAAATAGTGACCGGATCGGTCCCGTGGGCGGATACATGTACACACACTATTGACAGGGGTTAAATAGTGACCGGATCGGTCCCGTCGGCGGATACATGTACACACACTATTGACAGGGGTTAAATAGTGACCGGATCGGTCCCGTCGGCGGATACATGTACACACACTATTGACAGGGGTTAAATAGTGACCGGATCGGTCCCGTGGGCGGATACATGTACACACACTATTGACAGGGGTTAAATAGTGACCGGATCGGTCCCGTCGGCGGATACATGTACACACACTATTGACAGGGGTTAAATAGTGACCGGATCGGTCCCGTCGGCGGATACATGTACACACACTATTGACAGGGGTTAAATAGTGACCGGATCGGTCCCGTGGGCGGATACATGTACACACACTATTGACAGGGGTTAAATAGTGACCGGATCGGTCCCGTCGGCGGATACATGTACACACACTATTGACAGGGGTTAAATAGTGACCGGATCGGTCCCGTCGGCGGATACATGTACACACACTATTGACAGGGGTTAAATAGTGACCGGATCGGTCCCGTGGGCGGATACATGTACACACACTATTGACAGGGGTTAAATAGTGACCGGATCGGTCCCGTCGGCGGATACATGTACACACACTATTGACAGGGGTTAAATAGTGACCGGATCGGTCCCGTCGGCGGATACATGTACACACACTATTGACAGGGGTTAAATAGTGACCGGATCGGTCCCGTGGGCGGATACATGTACACACACTATTGACAGGGGTTAAATAGTGACCGGATCGGTCCCGTCGGCGGATACATGTACACACACTATTGACAGGGGTTAAATAGTGACCGGATCGGTCCCGTGGGCGGATACATGTACACACACTATTGACAGGGGTTAAATAGTGACCGGATCGGTCCCGTGGGCGGATACATGTACACACACTATTGACAGGGGTTAAATAGTGACCGGATCGGTCCCGTCGGCGGATACATGTACACACACTATTGACAGGGGTTAAATAGTGACCGGATCGGTCCCGTCGGCGGATACATGTACACACACTATTGACAGGGGTTAAATAGTGACCGGATCGGTCCCGTGGGCGGATACATGTACACACACTATTGACAGGGGTTAAATAGTGACCGGATCGGTCCCGTCGGCGGATACATGTACACACACTATTTACAGGGGTTAAATAGTGACCGGATCGGTCCCGTCGGCGGATACATGTACACACACTATTGACAGGGGTTAAATAGTGACCGGATCGGTCCCGTCGGCGGATACATGTACACACACTATTTACAGGGGTTAAATAGTGACCGGATCGGTCCCGTCGGCGGATACATGTACACACACTATTGACAGGGGTTAAATAGTGACCGGATCGGTCCCGTCGGCGGATACATGTACACACACTATTGACAGGGGTTAAATAGTGACCGGATCGGTCCCGTCGGCGGATACATGTACACACACTATTGACAGGGGTTAAATAGTGACCGGATCGGTCCCGTGGGCGGATACATGTACACACACTATTGACAGGGGTTAAATAGTGACCGGATCGGTCCCGTCGGCGGATACATGTACACACACTATTTACAGGGGTTAAATAGTGACCGGATCGGTCCCGTCGGCGGATACATGTACACACACTATTGACAGGGGTTAAATAGTGACCGGATCGGTCCCGTCGGCGGATACATGTACACACACTATTTACAGGGGTTAAATAGTGACCGGATCGGTCCCGTCGGCGGATACATGTACACACACTATTGACAGGGGTTAAATAGTGACCGGATCGGTCCCGTCGGCGGATACATGTACACACACTATTGACAGGGGTTAAATAGTGACCGGATCGGTCCCGTCGGCGGATACATGTACACACACTATTGACAGGGGTTAAATAGTGACCGGATCGGTCCCGTGGGCGGATACATGTACACACACTATTGACAGGGGTTAAATAGTGACCGGATCGGTCCCGTGGGCGGATACATGTACACACACTATTGACAGGGGTTAAATAGTGACCGGATCGGTCCCGTCGGCGGATACATGTACACACACTATTGACAGGGGTTAAATAGTGACCGGATCGGTCCCGTCGGCGGATACATGTACACACACTATTGACAGGGGTTAAATAGTGACCGGATCGGTCCCGTGGGCGGATACATGTACACACACTATTGACAGGGGTTAAATAGTGACCGGATCGGTCCCGTCGGCGGATACATGTACACACACTATTGACAGGGGTTAAATAGTGACCGGATCGGTCCCGTCGGCGGATACATGTACACACACTATTGACAGGGGTTAAATAGTGACCGGATCGGTCCCGTCGGCGGATACATGTACACACACTATTGACAGGGGTTAAATAGTGACCGGATCGGTCCCGTGGGCGGATACATGTACACACACTATTGACAGGGGTTAAATAGTGACCGGATCGGTCCCGTCGGCGGATACATGTACACACACTATTTACAGGGGTTAAATAGTGACCGGATCGGTCCCGTCGGCGGATACATGTACACACACTATTGACAGGGGTTAAATAGTGACCGGATCGGTCCCGTCGGCGGATACATGTACACACACTATTTACAGGGGTTAAATAGTGACCGGATCGGTCCCGTCGGCGGATACATGTACACACACTATTGACAGGGGTTAAATAGTGACCGGATCGGTCCCGTCGGCGGATACATGTACACACACTATTGACAGGGGTTAAATAGTGACCGGATCGGTCCCGTCGGCGGATACATGTACACACACTATTGACAGGGGTTAAATAGTGACCGGATCGGTCCCGTGGGCGGATACATGTACACACACTATTGACAGGGGTTAAATAGTGACCGGATCGGTCCCGTGGGCGGATACATGTACACACACTATTGACAGGGGTTAAATAGTGACCGGATCGGTCCCGTCGGCGGATACATGTACACACACTATTGACAGGGGTTAAATAGTGACCGGATCGGTCCCGTCGGCGGATACATGTACACACACTATTGACAGGGGTTAAATAGTGACCGGATCGGTCCCGTGGGCGGATACATGTACACACACTATTGACAGGGGTTAAATAGTGACCGGATCGGTCCCGTGGGCGGATACATGTACACACACTATTGACAGGGGTTAAATAGTGACCGGATTGGTCCCGTCGGTGGATACATGTACACACACTATTGACAGGGGTTAAATAGTGACCGGATCGGTCCCGTCGGCGGATACATGTACACACACTATTGACAGGGGTTAAATAGTGACCGGATCGGTCCCGTCGGCGGATACATGTACACACACTATTGACAGGGGTTAAATAGTGACCGGATCGGTCCCGTCGGCGGATACATGTACACACACTATTGACAGGGGTTAAATAGTGACCGGATCGGTCCCGTCGGCGGATACATGTACACACACTATTGACAGGGGTTAAATAGTGACCGGATCGGTCCCGTCGGCGGATACATGTACACACACTATTGACAGGGGTTAAATAGTGACCGGATCGGTCCCGTCGGCGGATACATGTACACACACTATTGACAGGGGTTAAATAGTGACCGGATCGGTCCCGTCGGCGGATACATGTACACACACTATTGACAGGGGTTAAATAGTGACCGGATCGGTCCCGTCGGCGGATACATGTACACACACTATTGACAGGGGTTAAATAGTGACCGGATCGGTCCCGTCGGCGGATACATGTACACACACTATTGACAGGGGTTAAATAGTGACCGGATTGGTCCCGTCGGCGGATACATGTACACACACTATTGACAAAAAACTCCCTCTCTTTTCCTACCATTTTCCTTCATCCCCTTTTCTTTTTTCCTCCAAACTTTGAGCGGCGGATACATGTAAACCCAAATTGGGCGGCTCCATTTAACCCCTGGTTGTGAGCAGGGGTTAAATGATTACCGGACCAGCTATCTTGGCGCATACATGTTCGCGCCAAAAATGATCTTTATTCCGTTCTATTTTACTTCTCCTCTACTTCTCTTTTCACTTTTTTTGCCTGTTTTATTCCTTTTTCCTCGCTCGGCGTGTAAAAAACATGTATCAGACCGGTCCTGGTTGTTAGTGAAATCTATGGACTATTCAAGAGAAAGGGGGGTTCAACTTCTCTGTTCAACTGGCATTCTCTATATTCATTCACGATCTAGAGTTTAGTTACCTATACGCTTTTTTGAGAGATGATATAAACAGCCTGATTCTGAAGCGGAAGACCTTCAAAAAATAAAGTCTCATAAGAAGAAAATTTATATGAATGTTTCTCTCGGACATTTTGGCAGGTCGCTTGCATGAGTCATATATTGAATAAATAGGTTTTCAGAGTAGATCAGAGACCTGGGTAATCGATAATCGTGGTTAACCTGAGCAGCTGGCTTTTCGCGACAGAAGGGTCTCCGATGAGTAGCAAGTTAATGTCTCCTCTTAAGCGGCTTTCGTTCTTCAACATCTGAAGAAAACATCAACGAATTGCAACTCGGAATAAAAATTTATATTTGAATTTTTCACGAATAATTGATCAGAGGTCTTAGCTATTCTTACCGATCAGAGGTCTTAGCTCTTCTTACCGATCAGAGGTCTTAGCTCTTCTTACCGATCAGAGGTCTTAGCTCTTCTTACCGATCAGAGGTCTTAGCTCTTCTTACCGATCAGAGGTCTTAGCTCTTCTTACCGATCAGAGGTCTTAGCTCTTCTTACCGATCAGAGGTCTTAGCTCTTCTTACCGATCAGAGGTCTTAGCTCTTCTTACCGATCAGAGGTCTTAGCTCTTCTTACCGATCAGAGGTCTTAGCTCTTCTTACCGATCAGAGGTCTTAGCTCTTCTTACCGATCAGAGGTCTTAGCTCTTCTTACCGATCAGAGGTCTTAGCTCTTCTTACCGATCAGAGGTCTTAGCTCTTCTTACCGATCAGAGGTCTTAGCTCTTCTTACCGATCAGAGGTCTTAGCTCTTCTTACCGATCAGAGGTCTTAGCTCTTCTTACCGATCAGAGGTCTTAGCTCTTCTTACCGATCAGAGGTCTTAGCTCTTCTTACCGATCAGAGGTCTTAGCTCTTCTTACCGATCAGAGGTCTTAGCTCTTCTTACCGATCAGAGGTCTTAGCTCTTCTTACCGATCAGAGGTCTTAGCTCTTCTTACCGATCAGAGGTCTTAGCTCTTCTTACCGATCAGAGGTCTTAGCTCTTCTTACCGATCAGAGGTCTTAGCTCTTCTTACCGATCAGAGGTCTTAGCTCTTCTTACCGATCAGAGGTCTTAGCTCTTCTTACCGATCAGAGGTCTTAGCTCTTCTTACCGAAAAACTAATTTTCGTTTTCTTCACTGCACCTGCACATCGTTTGAGAAAATGGAAGCATTCAACTTCCTTGAATTTAACCTTAACGAATTGGGAAAATAATCTGCTAACCTTTTCCACTCCTCCCAAGAGCAAACAAAGGATGGCCTTTTTAACTTCCAAATGTCCATATATCGAGGGAGCAATCGATCTGCTAAGAAGCTCCACAATCTACAACTCGAAAGCAATCGATCTGCTAAGAAGCTCCACAATCTACAACTCGAAAGCAATCGATCTGCTAAGAAGCTCCACAATCTACAACTCGAAAGCAATCGATCTGCTAAGAAGCTCCACAATCTACAACTCGAAAGCAATCGATCTGCTAAGAAGCTCCACAATCTACAACTCGAAAGCAATCGATCTGCTAAGAAGCTCCACAATCTACAACTCGAAAGCAATCGATCTGCTAAGAAGCTCCACAATCTACAACTCGAAAGCAATCGATCTGCTAAGAAGCTCCACAATCTACAACTCGAAAACCTCAGATTGAGACATTCAATAATAGTTGACTAAAAAGTTAATCAAATGCATTCATTAGAATTTGAAGCCCTAACGGGACGAATTTCATTCACATTATTATAACTCACATTTTTGCGTATCAAATGACTAACATCATGTCTCTTGGATATTTTCTTGATGGTTTTCACATCAGAAGAGTCAAATTTAGGAATGGCCTCTTTGCTGAGCAGTTGGATGTTGTTGGCTATGATGATTGTCCTGCAACTCCGTTCATTTGACTCACAGCTGATTGGCTTTAAAAAGAAACCAAAAGCTTTTGCTGCAAAGCCAGGTATAGTCATTTCTATCAGACTAAACATACTTCTGCACCCATCCAATTCTTTTTTAAAATACATCATTTATTTCTGACTTAGAACTCATTACAAGTTATGTGACATTTTTTTTTCTAACTCAACGCTCTAAACTTTTCAGATACGAAACAATTTGACAGGTTACTTTTCTTCCTTGTTCAGCTAACCCAACTTATTCTCAACTAAAATTACGGAGCTGTTTAAAGAGAAATTTTACCTGAAAATGCCGCTTGAGAAGCCATTCTGTTTGTTGGGGAGGCAGCGGTACAAACCGACCACGCGAACTCGGTCTCCCGGTTTGACACGATCCGCCAAATCATCATCGGCTATGATGTCTACACTGCGGGGCAGTTGACCGGCTGGAGCACATTCTGGGAGCTCCTGCAAGGAGGTCCTGCTCCAACAGATGTCAATCAGTCATCACGAGGGAAGGAAGCAGAAACGAAGCATTAGAATCTGTTATCAGTAAAAGTTAAATTAGAATTACCTGGATAGAGAATGTTTGATGATCTCTGTAGACACTCAGACCAAATTCAGTCTCCAGAGGGTTCTTGTTCTCATCTTCCGTGGGGTAAACATTGCTAGATGGGAAGGCATTGTAGGATGTGAGATCAGTGTACGCTCTTTCCAAGGTCTTTTTTGTTGCAGGGCAATAGTGGACGCTCTTTAGTAATTTCGGTCTGACGGTGGAGCCTGAATCATGAATCATGCATGATTCAGAATGCTTCAGCGATAGTTGGAATGTAGGGAACGGTGACTGATTTGTACTACATATGTACAACAATAAGCATTGAAGTGAAAAGAGAACGAAAATCTCTCTGAAAACAACTTCAGAACAAGCAGCTGAAAAATAGCTTTTCTTCAAAGGTTTCATCTCTTTTTTGCCCTATGCTTTATAAGCAATCTCTCCTATATTTCTGAGGTGTGTGGAAGATAAAAACACTCATTTTGATGAGAAGACTCGTACTAAATTTGTTAGTGACTAACACTTGGTGACTATTCCTTCGCAGCACATCATGTTGCGGAGGAAGCTGCTCTGTTAGTGACTCTGTTAGTGACTAACACTTGGTGACTATTCCTTCACAGCACATCATGTTGCGGAGGAAGCTGCTCTGTTAGTGACTATGTTAGTGACTAACACTTGGTGACTATTCCTTCGCAGCACATCATGTTGCGGAGGAAGCTGCTCTTAAGAGTGCGTGGATTGACGTGTCTCTTCCCGAAAGAACCCTCAAAGCCAACATGGATGACTCGGCCCTTGGCAAAGTCTGGATCAGCTCTCTGCACCATTTCACGCGCAGCTTCTTCCAAGCAGACAATCTCTTCGACAAACGCACTCAGAAGCCTCAAGATCATTATTAAATGTTAAAAAAAACTTGTTTTTGTTCTTTTTCTCCAACTTTTTAGCCTAGTTTTAGGTTCACTACATCAACGTGCATCTGGCTTCTAATCAGAGGTTAAATAGTAACCGGAACAGGTATGTTGGCGCATACATGTTCACGCCAAAAATCATCTACGTTCTCTTCTTTTAACGCTGTATTTACTATTCTTTTTCTATCCCTTCTCCAATGCGCTGGGCGCGTACAAACAGGACCAATCTCATTTAACCCCTGCTTCTAATTCGCATTTCTGAATTCAACGGTTTTTGAACACTGCAGAAACTTTTTTCCAGAAAACTGAATTAGGTTGCGAGCCATCACATACATTTTATTATTTGTATTACAATTGAAAATTGAAAAGTCAGTACACCAAACTGTTAAAAAGCCAACCTAGCAGCCCTTTCCGGAAGTTGTTGTCTCAAGTCATTGAGATTAACTAATAATCTGCAATCTCCATCAGAAATGAGCTCCTCCACTTTGGTTACATACGTCTTGCTCTCAGACTGCAATAGCGTAACTATTTGCTTTGGTAAAAGAAATCTTTCGAATTTTTTTCAAGCTAATGACGTCTTTTTTAGGCCATTACAAAAGCACGCCGTGCACACTGTGTTCATTACAAAAGCACGCCGTGCACACTGTGTTCATTACAAAAGCACGCCGCACACTGTATAATTACCAATGCACGCCGAGGCGCGGGAAAGAGAGAAAGAGTGTTTGACGCACTATATTGTTTCACACTATAATTTAGTTAAGAAAAGTGATAATTTTTACTAAAAGAATACTTTTGGGCCATTACAAAAGAAATATATTAGGGCGACGTTTTAAATAAAGCGCATGAGCGGAGTTAAGAATTTTCCCGCGCCTCGGCGTGCATTGGTAATTATACAGTGTGCAGCGTGCGTGCACAGCGAACACAGTGTGCACGGCTTGCTTTTGTAATGGCCCTTTTTTAGTGAAAACTGAGAAGTTCTTAGGTTGTTAAAAAAACGCTTTGATGAAACGAGCGAGAAAAAAACCAACTGCGTGTTCATTATGGGGCGGGGCCGTATGCACGTAACATTTTTGGTGGTAAATTATGAATAAAATAGTGTTAAGTGTTTCCGAACAGGCAAAACACATAATTGTGTGATTTCTATCGAATGCGTGTAAATATGAATCAGCTCCTTAAATCGAATAACTGAATAAGATATATTTATTTACAAGGAATCTTCATGAACAACTCACGCTAGCTAGAATGATAATTTAAAAAATAATGTTTTTTTTTTCAAATCTTACGGAGTCGTCGAGAAAGTTGAGATACTCCGTGATGACTTGCCTACTGCGGACCTCATCTTGAGGGTCGACAAGAGCTGCGGCGTTCATGTCTGCAAGCTCATTTTTAGGTTCACTACAACTAGTTCACTATTAAATTTTTCCAAATCTTTCATTTCGTCAAGTGCTTCAATGAATGGATAGAAAAATTAGGGAAACTTGCAAAACCCAAAAATTTAGAAGTTCGCGCGCAGTTGTTTTGCCGCACAACTTGACCTTTGATCACGATGAGTTTTTTGAGAACTTTTAGATAGAGGTAAAGATAAACTAGAGGTATAAACATTTTCGGTAAAGATGAACTGTTATGAAGCATTATTGTTTTATTAATTTATCGATTAATTACTTTTACAATGTGATCTTTTGGTATTACAAGTACATTAGTTTGTGTAAAAGCAATTTTCGTAAATTTTTAGCCTTTAGCAACTCAGACGCTCTGTCTCTTCATTTCTTTGCAATTTGACCAAAACGAAAGTCTTAAATTCTCAAGATTTACATATTTTTCTGATAGTTTTGCTGAAAAATCTTTTAATTAACGACACAAATTTCCGTTTGCGATTCAAATATTACCTTTACAATTCACGAACTTGGTGTGGTTGAAGTTGCGGTGTTGCAGACCGACAGAATTGCTTACGTAATTTTTTATATTGCCGCACATTTTCGACAGTCTTTGAATGCACCTGCACATCAATATGCGGACTCTAGTTAAGCATCGGAAAAAATTTTTTAATTCAAAAGTTGTTTGTTAATGAAGTTGTAGAATTCATTTCCGTTTCATTGAATTAGGATGGGAATCTCTCGAGACTCATGGCATAAGCGCCGCTCAACTGGTGGGAAGCGCAGTCCTCCGCATAAAAAGAGAAAGTTCGAGCTTGGTCGCCCACCTGCCAACACCAAGGTACTCTATTTCAATTTTGACGATAGGCAAACATAAATTTTTAGGTATTTTCTTTGAGCTCGTGTTCATTTTGTACCAATTCTTCCAGAATTGTGAACTCGGAAGCTTCATAGACGTTTATTTTTTTACATGCTATAATAAAACTTGTTAAAAAAAATTTTTCCTAACAGAAGTGTATTATAATGAATAAAATCCATCGCGCGGGCAAAAATTGGCACTCGGCTGAAACGTATTATTTTCGATTATTCAGTTCAAAGTTGGCTTTTTGAAAATAACTTTTTAAAGGTTGTTTTTACATTAAAAAAAAAACGCTTAGGCTTAGGAAAAAAATTACGCTGAGGCCGAACGGCTTGAGCGAACGAGACCGCATAAGAAAATGTTAATTTTTTGTATTTTTTTTACCATTTTGGAACGCACCGAAAAGAGCCCCCACCAAGTGAAGTGCGCCCCCCAAGTTGGGACATTTTTTATACGGTTTCGTTAGCCTAAGCCGTACGGCCTCGTTAGCGTAAACTTTTTCTTAACTGAAGTGTATTATTCTCGATTATTCAGTTCAAAGTTGAAGTTGACTACGGCGATCGTGGAGAAGTGTGGTCCAATTGAATTCGTTTTTTTTTCGCATGAAAAGTTTTCTGGGGTTACTTTACGAGGTAAAAACGTTTCTGAGAAGTGCGAAGCTGGGTCTGAAGTGTTTGAGTATGTAAAAAAAAATCTTTTGAACCTGGAAAATTCTTAATCTTGTTTGCAGTACCTAAATAAAACGTGATTCATACGTAAATTACTGTATGAATATGTTTGCAGGAAAATTTTTTATTAGAACATGTAAATTTAAAAGGGGAAATAATAAACATCTACCAATTTTAGTGAAACGTCTACCTAAATAAAAAAAGGACGACAATTTCTTGTCTACCTATTTTGAAAAACGTCTACCTGATTTGATAAAAACGTCTACCTATTTTGAGAAACGTCAGCCTAAATTCGTGCAACGTTCAACTATTTTCGTGAAATGTCTACCTATTTTAGTGAAACGTTCACCTATTTTTACAAACATGTCTACCTATTTTGACAAACATGTCTCCCTATATTAGTGAAACGTCTACCTATTTTTACAAACATGTCTACCTATTTTTACAAACTTGTCTCTTTCTTTTTTCTTACTTGTTCTGTTTCTTTCTCTTTCTTTTCAAATTATCTTTATAAATTTTGGGGAAAGGAAAGGGGGGAGGGGGGTTTACCTAAGAAGGGAAGGGAGGGGGTCCTAAAGGGGGGAGGAAGAGGGCGCAACCTAAGCAAGGGGGGGGGGTAGGGGCCCTAGGGGGGGAGGGGAAGGGGGCCTAAGGAGAAAGGGGGGAAGGAAATTTTCATGAATAAAATCTCTTTCTCATCATTAAAAAAACAGCAAAAAGCCATTAGATGCAGCGGAAAGTCAACAGAGACAAGAAAAAGTCATAGGTTGACGTTGCACGAAAAAAGGTTGACGGCGCACGAAATCAAAATGTCAAAATAGGTGAACAAGTTTGTCTAAATAGGAAGACGTGTTTTTTCAAAATATGTAAACAAGTTTGTCAAAACAGGTAGACATGTTTGTCAAAATAGGTGAACGTTTTACTAAAATAGGTAGACGTTTCACGAAAATTGGTAGACGTGTTTGAGAAAATAGGTAGAAAATGCAGGAAATTAGGCTGAATTTTTTTTTCCATTTAGGTAGACGTTTCACTAAAATAGGTAGACGTTTATTATTTCCCCATAAAAAAATACGTCAGCCTAATTTCGTGCAACGTCTACCTATTTCATAGGTAAAATCAGTTTTAATTTTTCAATAGGTCAATCGCTGAGCTTTTTAAAAATTCCAACTTCAACTTTACAAAACTGGTTGAGACTCAGTCATAACTAAAGAAACGTTTTATTTAGGAAAAAAATTTTTTATTTCCACTTTTAGCAGAGAAATATCTGATCCATTCAATTTGAGTGAGAGAGAGGGTTGTTGTTCTTGTTGTTTGCCTGTTGAAGATCTCCAGTTGGGTAGACGAGGTCTTCTTAGTTATGCCTCAGAGAAAAATGTCCTCACTTACATCATTTATCTAATTACATTTATTTCTCCTTCTCTCTCGGGATTTATTTCTTTAATTTTTTCCAGGGAGAGAGAGAGCGAAAAAAGAGCAAAATAACGGAAAAAGAGAAACATCGATGAAGAGAAATAAGGAGGAAGATATGGGAAGACAGAGAAAAAGGATGATATGTAATGAATAAATGAGAGGGTCGGAAGGTCGGTCGTCCTAGGAAATTTTCTTGCCGGTTGTCAGTTCACCTATGACCTATTTTAGTCAAACACGTCTACCTATTTTAGTGAAACGTCTACCTATTTTGACAAACTTGTCTCTTTCTTATTTTTTTCTCTTTCTTTTTTCTTACTTGTTCTTTTTCTTTCTCTTTCTTTTTAAATTATCTTTATAAATTTTGGGGAAAGGAAAGGGAGGAGGGGGGTTTACCTAAGCAGGGAAGGAAGGGGGCCCTAAAGGGGGGAGGAAGAGGGCCCTACCTAAGCAAAGGGGGGGTAGGGGCCCTAGGGGGGAGGGGGAAGGGGGCCCTAAGGAGAAAGGGGGGAAGGGAATTTTCATGAATAAAATCTCTTTCTCATCATGAAAAAAAAACAGCAAAAAGCCATTAGATGCAGCGGAAAGTCAACAGAGACAAGAAAAAGTCATAGGTTGACGTTGCACGAAAAAAAGGTTGACGTCGCACGAAATCAAAATGTCAAAATAGGTGGGTGAACAAGTTTGTCTAAATAGGAAGACGTGTTTTTTTTCAAAATATGTAAAAAAATTTGTCAAAACAGGTAGACATGTTTGTCAAAATAGGTGAACGTTTCACTAAAATAGGTAGACGTTTCACGAAAATTGGTAAACGTGTTTGAGAAAATAGGTAGAAAATGCAGGAAATTAGGCTGAAGTGTTTTTTTTTTCTTTTAGGTAGACGTTTCACTAAAATAGGTAGACGTTTATTATTTCCCCATAAAAAATACGTCAGCCTAATTTCGTGCAACGTCTACATATTTTAGTCAAACACGTCTACCTATTTTAGTGAAACGTCTACCTATTTTGACAAACACGTCTACCTGTTTTGACAAACTTGTTTACCTATTTTGAAAAAAACACGTCTTCCTATTTAGACAAACTTGTTCACCTATTTTGACATTTTGATTTCGGGCAACGCCAACCTATGACTTTCCGCTGTATCTAATGACTTTTTGCTGTTTTTTTTCATGATGAGAAAGAGATTTTATTCATGAAAACTCCCTTTCCCCCTTTTTCCTTAGGGCCCCCCCTTCCTTCTCCCCTCTCCCCCCCTAGGGCCCCTACCCCCTTTGCTTAGGTAGGGCCCTCTTCCTCCCCCTTCTCCCTTTAGGTCCCCCTCCCTTCCCTGCTTAGGTAAACCCACCTCCCCCTTTCCTTTCCCCATAATTATAAAGATAGTTTAAAAAGAAAGGAAAATGAAGAGAAAGAAACAGAACAAGTAAGAAAAAAGAAAGAGAAAAAATAAGAAAGAGACCAGTTTGTAAAAATAGGTAGACGTGTTTGTCAAAATAGGTAGACGTTTCACTAAAATAGGTAGACGTTGCACGAATTTAGGCTGACGTTTTTCAAAATAGGTAGACGTTTTTTTCAAATCAGGTAGACGTTTTTTTAAAATAGGTAGACGTGTAATCGTCGTCCAATTTAAAATAGTCGCTACGGTTTAGTTTGTAATCTTTACTGAGTTCATACTTCAAAAACGGATTTCAAAAATAACATTGAGTTTTTACCAAGAAACTCAGCGTTGAGAAGCCTGAACATGATTGTGTTTTGGTGTGAAAAATTGATGAATCTTTCCAGATAGGATCTAAGCGTGTCCATCTTGTGCGTTGCAGAGGTGGAGCCATAAAACACCGAGCACTCCGCCTTGACACTGGCAACTTCTCTTGGGGTTCAGAAGGTTTGGTGCTCAATTTTTCTTGATGAGCTTTCCCTGCCTTTGAATTGTAGAACATAGTATCCGATGGTTTGGTTGTTCTTCATGACAGACCGTTTCGCATTTTTTGTGGGATTTTTCGAAGGAATTTATCTCACTAATTAAAATATCACATAATGAGGCTTTTAACAAACTTCGCCCTTTGCCTACGCCCTGAACTCTTTCGTCAAACTTTTCTTACCGTATTCAGCTCACCGAAATCCTTTCTACTAGTTTCTACGCTCTGAGCGTAGGGCCTAGGCGTAGCGGGTGAACTTTGTAAAGGCCCATAGTTGAGACAGCTTGTGAGATGAACTTTATGGTAGAAAACTTGAGGAACCGCCCGCAAAACCCGTATCGTAGACACTGTCTACAATGCCTCCAACAACGAATTGGTGCGTACTAAGACTCTTGTCAAAGGAACCATCGTCACTATTGATGCGGTTAGTTTTATATGATTCGACAGTCTTGTAAAATGTACACTATTTCTTTCTATGATTTGGTTTATGACAAAAAATGCGCCTTATGCGCGCGGTCTCCCTGCGTCTAGCCTTTTCAAAAACACCAAATTTAACCACTTCTTGCGATTTACTAATTTTCCTGCCGACCTACTATCAAATGATACTGAAAGTTGAAAAAAACCTACTATCAAACGACACTGAAAGTTGAAAAAACCTACTATCAAACGACACTGAAAGTACTTTTCTGTGATTTACTAATGAATTTTCTTCGATTTACTAATTTTAGAGGCCATGAGGCAGGAAGACCGTGTCGCTAATGACCCAAAAAACTACATTATCTCAGGAATTTATCACGAAAGTAAATTTACTCAGGAAATAATCAAGCATCTCTCATAGATCGCTCTTAGATCATCTCTGTCTCGCTCTAAGATCAGCTCTAATTTTATATAGAAAATGTATAGTCTGGACGATTTTATAAGCTCAAAATGTTGTTTTTTACCCTCGAAGTTCGCATTAATTAGTTGTTGTTGTTTTTTTTTAAACAACATCTAGCTTTCAGACAGTTGATCTTTTTTGATGACTGATATCCGGTGTAGACATTATCACAAGTACCGGTTTAGTATTGCGGCGGTTTCGGTTTCTGATTAAGCTTTTATCGGCTCGTTGAGCTGGTGAATGCTGTTAATCATAATTTTCTCTATTGCTTCATGCTAAAATGTCCTACGCCAAGGTAAGTAAGTCCTGATAGCATTCATAGCTCACCAAACATGGTAAATTTCTCCCGGTCGTCTGCCCGGTCCAGAGGTTAAATGGAGCCGCCCTATTTAGGTTTACATGTATCCGCCGCTCAAATTTTGGAGGAAAAAAGAAGAGGGGATGAAGGAAAATGGTAGGAAAAGAGAGGGAGTTTTTTGTTAATAGTGTGTGTACATGTATCCGCCGATGGGACCGATCCGGTCACTATTTAACCCTTGGCCCGGTCCCACAGAAAAAAATTTTTATACCGAAGAAATTATAACAGAAAATGATCTTTTCAAAAAGATTAACGTTCTCAAGTGAGTAAAATGTCGAATATTGAACTCCGACCCGTGCTACGCGAAACAAAAGATCAATTGAACACGGAAAACAGTCCAAAAATTTTGTTCATTCCCCCCCCCCCCTTCGCTTCCCGATCGCCAGGGTCGCCCGGTCACCCGCCCAAAAAAAGAAATTTTCAGCACATCCTGAGGCCGGTTGCTAGAACAGACAAAAGTGTTGTTCGGACCAAATTATATGGTTTTTCTCGTTGCTTACTTTTCAAGAAATTTTTGGTTTTTCAACTTTGGTTTTCCTGACCGATCTTTTGTACGAATTTGTTATCCTAGGTTACCACAGGATAACAGTCAGCAAAACAGTTTCACCAAGCACTTTTAACACTTTTTTCTCTTTTCCTTTCTGTTTTCGTACAAAAAAAACTGTAAAAAAATTTTTCTTAGCGTTTTTTTGCAAAAAAATTGATTTCTTTTTTTTTTATTTTTTTGATTTAATTCCAACATGTTTTTTTCTCTTTTTTACCTTTTTCAAAAAAATGTTCATTTTAGTAAGATATGAATCGAGAAATTTGTGACTTGGATCGGAAGAGGTTTCTACTTGTCAAAATTGGTCTTTTTGCTGAAAAACTTAGTTGATTTTCAAATAAATATGACTTCCGGTTATCAAAAATAATTATTCTCTGAAATCAAAAAGTTCGCGATAACTTCGAATATGCTTTTGTATTTGTAAAGTAGTTTCATGAAACGGGACTCAAATAGGTAAACTACGGTAACACTATTACTTTGGGTCAAACATATACAATATCTCAAAGAGCATGGTGAAATAGACTAAGAACTCTATTTGAAGTTCAAAAATGTAAAACAACACCCAAAGTGCGTCAACTTTTCGAATACAAACGTTTTACCAACAAAAGTTTCTTCTTGCAAGGGGATAACTTTTTTGACCGGAAAACGCGTTTTTCGGTAAAACGTTTTACCTGACAACAACTCTGGTTTGTTCAACGTCTTGCAACCGGCATCCGGTGAGCTATGATAGCATTGGTTAAATATGACTTGATTTTCAACAGCTCGATCGTTGAAAGTAGGGTGAAGTTTCATTTATGTAAGAGGAAAGTTTTTTTTTAATACATCAAACATAGTGTAGTTAAAGAATTCTATTTAAAACATTGATTTCTAATGAATAAAATTATTCTGTTTGTTCTCTTTCATGTGATTTGTCTCCAGGTTCCATTCCGGCAATGGTATGAGGCTCATTATGCTGCTCCTCTGGCGAGAAAGAAGGTGTGACATTTAAAGATTTATGTATTCGTATCATATACTTATTGTGTATTCGTATCATATACTTATTTTGTTCAAACTTTTGAAAAAAGATTTCTTTCCAAAACAGTAACCGACTGAAATCTTAGTTCATAGGTTTGCATTTTGATGTGAGAAACATGATACGAGTTCGCCTCGGCGTTGATTCGAATCAGGGTTGCACATTTTTCATTTTTCCGGTTTTTTCAACATTTTTCGAGAAAAAAAGTTTTTCCATCGTGTCGAAAAATTCGAAAAAAGTTTTTTTCCCCTTTTTTTCGAGCAAGCCTGATTCGAATGGTTTAATCGTTGGAAAAGTTCAAGAAACCAGATTTTCTGTTTCCGCTTTTATATCAGAGATTAAATAACAACTGACTCAGCTATGTTGGCACATTCATGTTCACTTCAAAAATTGTCTTCTCCTTTTCTTTTTTTCTCTAATTTTCTTTTTTTTAACCTTTGCGCGTCAATTTTCTAATTAAACTCGTTGTGTACAAAAACTTTTTACCAGTCTCTTTCCACGCATGTTGAATCATTAAAAAACATGCACAGTAAAAATTTGATGAAGTACAGGCAAAAAAAGAGCTTTGTTCTGTTGAGGTTCTGTTCTGTTAGTCCAATGTTGAGTGTTGTATTTTGTGTAGGGAGCCAAGCTGACAGAAGAAGAAGAAGCTCGCATCAACAAAGTCCGAACCAAGACTGCCCAGAAGAAGTACACCCAGAGACAGAAAACCGGCGAAGTAGAACAGCATTTAATTGAGCAGTTCCAGGCCGGAAAACTTCTCGGTATGTTCTATTTTTTTCTCTTTTTTTGTGTAAATGTTGCCAGTTTTTTTCAAGTCCACCAATACTAGTGCCTCTTTTATAAATAACATTTTTGCATTGAATGAGCAAGATATCAAATCCTATGGGCGAAGAGATGATTTCTCAGGTTCAAAACTATACGCTCTTTGAGCAAACTTATACTTTAGTCCCGACTGAACTATAGCACCCCAGTGGTATAAGCACCCCTTTCCACCCCAAAATTGCCGTTTCCGTGGCACTTTTGCCGTGTTTAGACGCCCCCTACCAGAATGGGTTCGATGGGTCAAATAGGTTTAAGAGAGCGCATGGCCACTTGCGCTCCTCTGGTTCTCTATGCGCTGTGCCTCCTCCTTCTCTAGTTGTCTGCGCTCTCCTCTTTTTGTTGTCTGCGCACTTTTCTTCCAATGTGCTGTCTCATCGGAGGAATTACAGCGCATAGAGACGTATAACATGACCCATTGAACCCCCTTTGGTCCAAAAACGGCAAAAGTTTCCGTTCCATAGTAAAACATACCGAAATGAAGAAAAGCTAAAGGTGAAGAGCAGAAATGGAGGGGTCTAAAGTAAAATGTTTACCATTTAACTTTAGTTCCCGACCATACAGAATGGGGGGTTGATGTACGTACGCGGATCTTTTTTATAATTTTGGCCCCCCTCACAGCGCCACTTCTCCGATCCTGATAATTGTAATCTGTTTTGTCCCAAGCCTAAGCAACCATTTCATTTAACCCGTTACTGTGAATCGGACATTTTGCAGAGCGACACTTTGCATCCAACATTTCGCACCGAAAAAGTTCCGCATCCGGTAACTCACAGTAAATTGTCTTAGCTATTTTAAGCTATTATTCACTGTTTTGCTTATGCAAAACTCAAGCTAATAAGGCCGTAAGGCTTAGTCTAATGAGACCACATGAGAAAATTTCTCAGATTAATTTTTTTGTCAATTCAGTGACTAAATTTCTAAATTCCATCACCAATTCGTGAATCAGCATGATTAGAATTTTTCTAATGCTTTGGATGAAAAGTGTCGCTCTGCAAACTATCCGGTGCAAGTTGACGCTCTGCAAAGCGTTGCTCTGCAAAATGACATGAAACCCCATTTCATAGAAAAATAGTACAATTCAAACACACATAACAAAAAATAGTCCGTGGTAGCATAAAACAACCCACAACAAAAAAAGTCCGTTGTAGCATAAAACAACCCACTAATGGTGATGTAGCATCCTATAATGCCGGGTTTGAAAAAGTTGGGGACCTTTTTTTCCCGTTCGGAGGGCTGAAGTAAAATCAACCCCCTTTTTTCCTGATGAAAATTCCAAAAATTCTTATTATAAACACATTCAGCATTTAAGTGAACATCTCCAGAGAGCGTGAACAATATGAATGGTGCTCGGTGAGGTTGTGTGTTGTTGCAGCTCGGATCGCTTCTCGACCTGGTCAAGTGGGCCGCTGCGATGGATACATCCTAGAGGGAAAAGAACTCGAGTTCTACCTTCGCAAAATCCGTGCCAAAAAAGCGAAATAAACATTGTTATATTTCCCTCAAGAATGCCCATCTTTGTTTTCCATTGTTATGGCCGTTGGATATAAATTTGATGATTGATGTTGGAGTTGAGTTGTTGAGCACAGGAGAAGTACTAGCAGATATAGGAGTAGAGCGGGGAGGGCTGTGAGATCTGTCGATGGGGCAGCGAAGAGGAAGAGACGTCGTAGTAGAGATTGGTGTAGTCGAGGGACCTGGTTGAGAGAGGTCAGACTGTTTCATGACCTGTTGAGTGGAGAAAACATGACGAGGGGTGCGAGACGGTCTATCGAAGACAGGAGGAATATGGACGAGATGTGCATCGACCACTTTGACGTGAGGTTGCGTGGGGTCATTGTGGATGCGATGACATTCTCTTTCAGCAATCAATTCGATAGGAGATAAGTCGGTCCTTGCGTAGCAACCAGAAGGTCACAAGTAAATGAATTTAAAAAAAAAACATTTCAACAGCACAATGTGGGGTTTTTTAGTGTGCAAGAAAAAATGACAGACGACCACCAAAGGCGGAAAAATTGTTGGAGAAAAAAGTTTTGCAAAATTAACTTGACTTTGTTTCTGCAGGTTCGTTTCACTGGTTCATCCTTATGTTTTTACATTGAAAAAACACCCGCTTTTTTTTTCTTTTCACATAAGGGCCCCCCTCGTGATTTGAAAAAAAACAACAACAGAGACTCCCCGACAGGGGCTTACATGACCATTCAACTCGAGCACAGTCACTAAAAGACTGTTTGAATACAGAGTTTTTTTTGAAATATGAGGTGGAGTCTCAATAATTCATAAATGTTCAAAAACTTGGACTTTGAGCATTGTTGAAATGTTCTCATTGGTCCACTGGTTTGAACGCGAGACGATTTTGCGAGTCGCAAACTACGCATATAAGCCATGTGAACTGGAATACTCAGACCCTACTATGGAGTGTACTACAAATAAACGTTGGATTAATGCAAGACACCCAATAAGGCTATTCTCGCTTTTTTAGTTTAGAGATAGCCTTTCCGGTACGTAACACGATGAGCTTAAAGCCGTTTTAACGATAATTTAAAGATTTGTGCGTGATGTTAAGTTGCTGACTTGGTCGTGCGTTCATTTTTGAAACTACCGGTTCAGTTATCGGATATTCTTCGGAAAGTTTTAGTATTATACATCACTTGAGGACCAGTTTTATCCCACGCCGCACTGCGTCTCTGACTTTTTTACTGTTTCGTTCCCAAGCCTTAGAGTATTGTTCCTAAGCCGTTTGTTCTCGATGTCTAACATACTGATAGAATTTTTTAGGATCCGAAAATAATGCTTTCTGTCTAATCATCTCAAACTTTTTTCATTTCTTTATCCAGTTTCTTAGACGCACTTTTAAATTCTTCTAGAACTGCAACAACATGAATCTTAGGGAAAATAGTTAACTTATGCTTGAAGAGCTTTCGGATATGCTCGGGATAAGTTTCGAAAGATGATTCTCTACAGTTTCTGGAAACAAAATCGTTTATCAATCATTTAAAAATCGGATTAAAGCGATCAACTGAATCATCGACAGAAAAGAAACCATCAAACAGCATTGTCCAGTTAGTTTTGGACAGGACATTGTTTATATTTTATAATTGGCACGATACTAATCAAAAACCTTCTCAATAGGTTGCGGGGGAGAAAGAGAATCGACAGAGAAAGTGATAGAATTGTGATCTGAGTTGGAAAACGAAGAGCAAACTGCAGTTCGAGCTATTTCCAGCATTAGCAAGTACACGATCTACATATTTTTTTTACCATGCGTTGGTTCAGTGACGAACTGTTGTAGAGAGAAATCTGTAAACATCACAATCAAAGGTTCTGCAGAAGGAAACTTATTATTAACAACCAGTTCTAAGTTGAAGTCCCCACATACCAGCGAATTATGAGGTATTGCTAGGAGCTGAGTGAGAACATCGAAAAAGTCAATATTTTGGTCAGAGGTAGGGTTTGGTGATCGGGAACAGAGAATGATTCGGGTTCTCGACAAACACATGTTGCATATACGATCAAAAGCAATTACATCAGCTAAAATTTTAGTCTTTAGAGATACTTGAGAACAAACCATATGGTTTCGCACAAAAACACAAACACCTCCACCTATTTTCGATGTTTTATCACAACGAAGTACATTCTAAGGTAAGTTTGCTAAAAGAGATGAATACGCTATGTTTTTATTCAACCAAGTTTTCCGGTAGATCTGCAACAACTAAAGACCGTGCTCACTTATGAGCCTCTTCATCGGACTTTGGTAGAAAGACATTTGGCGCTCCAAACGAGTTTCTATGCGGAATAGAAACAGTAGGAGGAGCGTTTACTTTGCACTCGCAAGATTTGGATGCGAGAGCTTCAAGAGTGGAAGACAGTATTGTTATAATGCGAGAAATCTACTTTCAGAGTAGAGCGGAGATTCTTGCTGGAGTATCTGTTGTGGCGAAGGCGATCGCTTCAGCGTTCACATCAGTAACGACGGTAGAATTGGAATTCTTCGTTGATGTAAACAAGATTGAGGACTTAGGCGATGTTGCTTTCTTAGTTTTTCCCATTATTGATTGGTTGAGTGGACGATATGAGAGCTTAAAAAAATTGGGTCACCACTCACTAAGAGAACAGATTAGGAGAGTGAGAACAGACTAGGAGAGTGAAAACATCTCAGTTGAACACGGAATCTCAGTGAAAAAAATTCTAAACCTAATAAATACATCTCAATAAGCAACGAAATGAAAGGGGATGGGGAACGGGGGTGTACCTGAGCAGGGAGGGATGGGGGTCCTGAAAGAAAAAGGGGGCCCTATCTTAGCAGAAGGGGATAGAGGGAGGGGGTCCCTAAAGTAAGAAGAGGGCCTTACAGGGGTTAGGGCGCCGCCTAAGGAGAGGGTAGGGAAGAACTAACAAATCAGAGTAATCACAACATTTTTACTTTTTGAATAGACAGATTAGTTTTTCGGTATTAGTTCAAGAAACCCTCCAGAATTATCAGGTTAAAAAATTTGGTGTTGCGCTTTCAAGTAAAATGCGTTAGACTGTAGCGCATACTATAGCGAATTTTAAACTTTTAATGAAAACCGTCACAACTTTTTTACTTTTTGAATAGACAGATTGGGTTTTCGGTATTAGTTCGAGAAGCCCTTCAGAATTATCAGGTTAGAAAATTAGAAAAAGTTGGCGTTGCGCTTTCAAGTAAAATGCGTTAGACTGTAGCGCATACTATAGCGAATAAAAAAAACAAATCATCATACCCTGATTCAATAAATTGAAAATGAACTCATTTCCTAAATTTTTTTGAAATATGAAAAAGTGCCGGCGCGTACATGTAGTGAACTGGAAATCAAATACACTATTTAAAAAGTGTTTTGGAATCTAATTCTGACCCATTGTCATATTAGCTTCTTAAGGTTGCGTCCACCCTAGACTCGCTCGCAATAACTCTCAGAAGCGATACTGGACAACTCCTCTCGGTTGACGTCACAGACTTCGACTCATGAATCGCCGATAAAGTATTTGTATTACATTGAGAATAAAATGTATGTATTTAATAGTGGTTTAACTTTAGCTTGTAAAATTAAGATTATCAAAATATAGCTTAATGAAACTGAGATTACCAATGTTGTCGCTAGCTATTATCCTGTGAATTCTGTTTTTCGGTTTACTTATAAACGGGTTTTTAAATTCTCATTTTCGCTCTGGTGATTGTATAATTATTGATGTTTCCTATTTTTTTTGCTTTGTTTTAACATTTCAATTAACAAAATATGTATCTATTATTGATAATTGAAAAACAATAAAATTTAAAAAATCGAAAAAAAAATTGCTATTGAGCCATTGTCATCGCAATCTGACCCAATAACACACCGATGCTCTACCGTACCTATATCTTCCCTCAGACAGGGCACTTCAAATTTTTTTTCCTGAATTATTTTATTCATTCACGTTTTTACTTTAGTATAATGTTTTTTTTCTTCTTGATGAGTAAAAATTAAATAGGAAAAGTTTCCTTTCGAAAATTTTCTTTTAAAATTCCCCCTCCGCGCTGCGGTCTCTAGTAGTATGAGTGTTGAGTGGTTTTTTTGGATTGATTGTTGTCGCAGATTTGACTTGAATCGTCCATTCAATTCAATTCTTTATTACGGTTGAACACATTGCATTGTTTAAGAGTGTGACAACGGATGACTGATACAAAGTAATTTCAGTGTTTAAAGCAAATATTTGAGGAAATAATGATGTTAATACCATAGTTTGTTTTTCCTTACTATCAAGCTACTAGGCAATACTCATGTGTTAAGTCCTTTTGTTATTCGTTTCGTCCCAGCGCCTTGTTCACATTGGCAATCTGCAAAGCTCTTCCAGTCACTTTCTTCATAAGACTCACCAAGGATTGATCACTGGTTGCTTTCTTACTAACCACAAATAGCGTTTAAATCTTTTTCTTCCTAGCGTTCATTTATCGCGCCGCGGGGGCATGGTCCAATGTGTAGATGGCACTACGCAACTTGACAGCTGCGTCTTCAGCCCGGCCCCCGCCATATCATATTCGATGCAGTCTCGTCAGCGAGTTTTGGGTCTACCTCTGAGTCTCTTGCCGAGTACATAAAGATTGAGAAGCGTGCTGGGGATTCGATCTTATTACTTGCTCGTAAAAAAGTGCCTGGATCAAAAATACTTGAGTATCACGAGATTATTTGGAGAGCACATAAAAACAGATAAGAAAGGCTTTACTTCAGAAGATTGGACTGGACTATCAAAACTCGGCAGCAGGTGACTCAACTTGAATATATTCCTTTCCCGAATAAGCTGATGGTTTGAATCATCTGCTCCTATGCTGCCCAGATATATCGGTGCGACCCAGGGAGAAGCCTATCTCAATCTACCCCCATGCTGCCCAGATACATCGGTGCGACCCAGGGAGAGTCCAATCTCAATCTACCCCTATGCTGCCCAGATATGTCGGTGCGACCCAGGGAGAAGCCTATCTCAATCAACCCCCATGCTGCCCAGATACATCGGTGCGACCCAGGGAGAGTCCAATCTCAATCTACCCCTATGCTGCCCAGATATATCGGTGCGACCCAGGGAGAAGCCTATCTCAATCTACCCCCATGCTGCCCAGATACATCGGTGCGACCTAGGGAGAGTCCAATCTCAATGTACCCCTATGCTGCCCAGATACATCGGTGCGACCCAGGGAGAGTCCAATCTCAATCTACCCCTTTGCTGCCCAGATATGTCGGTGCGACCCAGGGAGAAGCCTATCTCAATCTACCCAAATGCTGCCCAGATACATCGGTGCGACCCAGGGAGAGTCCAATCTCAATCTACCCCTATGCTGCCCAGATATGTCGGTGCGACCCAGGGAGAAGCCTATCTCAATCTACCCAAATGCTGCCCAGATACATCGGTGCGACCCAGGGAGAGTCCAATCTCAATCTACCCCTATGCTGTCCAGATACATCGGTGCGACCCAGAGAAGCCATTGTTTCACCAGGTTAGTTCGGAATTTAATCTCAATAGAGCGCGTGCTTCGGAGTGAGAAAAATGCAAAAAAATAATAGCCTCATTATTTCTGTCTCTCATCTCAATAATTTTCCGCTAACCTGAGGTGAATCCGGAGACTCGACAATAACTCCGATGTTGGGGGAGTAGTTCGAGTCCACTGCTCCGCAACCGGCGCACACATCTGCGGAAATCGCTCTATTCGTTTTTTCAAGTTTTGAATCAGATTAATTTCGCATGCTCTCGATAAGCACTGGGGCAGCACTACATCGGAATACTTGTGTTCTACGATAAGTAAAAAGTGAGCTTACATCCTGTTTACGAAGACAAAAAACATCACTCTAATGGTTTTCCACAATCAGAAGCTTTGATGGCTTTAGTACCAATAATATAATTGTTCGCAAAACCTCTCGGAAAAAGAGAGCTGGCTGTATGTTCGATATAAGGATCAAGACCACCACATGAATTAACCTTTGTCTGTTTGGTGAATTGACCATATTTCATCTACTTGATCCCTTTTTTCTCTTTAATATAAAAGTGCTCTCAAAAAACTTGCTCAATGCCTCGCTTGGCCCTGAAAGAACTATGTCAACTATAAATACTCAAAGCTTTTATAGGAGAAAAAAGGCTTGGGAAAGTTAAGAATTCTCAGTTCGTTCCAGTGTATCGCAGCAAAAATTTAAACTTTTATTTTTCAGATTTGATTTTATGAGATGCTTACTCATATCAACAGTGAATCAATAGTGAACAAAACTTTTTAACACATATTTTCAAAAGTTCATGTGTTCAAAACCATGTGTTCGTGACATAATAATAGCGTTATCGTACTTCCCACCCCACCACTAGTTAAGCAGCCTCTTGCTTATATACACCGCCACTAGAAAGATAGTCCATGCATATCCGTAACTTTTATTGTTCATTGTGAACCTAATTTCGAACGGAATAAAGAATGAATGAATATCAATATACAACCTAAACCATGAAGAAAAAACCAACTTCTTCTCTCTCAAAGGCAGGAGAAGACATCCTTGAAGCCTTCCTTCTCAGCTAAAGTGGCTCCCTCTTCCTCCTCAATCAGTCGGCCCAGCAGCTTCATTAGGACTTCTTGGGCGTCCTCCTGGGCCTCGCGGTCGTAGCCGAACGCGTCTGGAACGATTTAGTTCAAGTTATTGCGGCTGAAATGGAAGCCATGCTCAGCGTTCAGCGGTCTTTTAAGAACCTTACTAGAGACTAGGTCTATTGTTTATGAAACTGTTTTTTTTAGAAAGGTGCCTCTTTTTTGATACTCTTTGTCTGGTTGTGAAAAACATAATGGTCAAAGAAGGGGATGAATTTCATCTTATCAATCGTATGTTCAATTTCATATCTCACACCGATTTTTCATGGTTCCCTGACTTTTCGCATCAAGACAATTCACATCGCGACAACTCGCACCCAAGTTTCGCAAAAAAAAATTTCTAATTATGCGGCTGGTTGTTGTTGTTGTTGCCGGCAAACGTCTCGCGTCGAAGAGAGTTGGCCATGGAGGGCCGCTCTCTCCCTCTCTCTCTCCTCTCTTTTTTTATTTTTTTTCATTTTTAAATACATCTCTTCTTCTTTCCTTCACAATAGTCTCAGAAATGAGGCTACTTCTTTTGGTTTCATCCAGAGATCTTCCAACGTGAGTCTTGTTGGACGTCTAGCGCATTTGAAGAGATGGGCCACGTCGTGAGGTCCTTTGAGACAGTCTGGGCAGTAGTCAGGTATCGAGTCATCGATCCGGTGTAAGTAGTGGTTGGTGTACCTGCTGTAGCCTGAGCGAAGTTGGCTCAGCGTGCAGTGGGCGTTTCTCGAGAGGTCCACTTCTTCTTCATTTATGTCCGGTGGTGGTCGGCCGCCCAGTATGACTGGACCTTGGATGGTTTCCTTTTCTTCTGAGACCATGTTTGTGTGGACTCGGTTGGCGACGTTTTTCCCGTTGTTCTTCTCTGCTGTTTCCGACAGGGCTCTTTCAACAGTGCTTCTGCATGCGATGTAAAGATCAGCTTTCATGTTGCGTGGTGGGGGTCCTTGGAGAAATAATCCGTGATGGAAGTGAGTTTGGCTCAAGGTCCTTGCCAAGTATTGGGCTGATAGCATGTGAAGGTGCGATTTCGATCTCATAACTTTAGCTTCGGCATGTATGTGGTCGACGCTGGCCATTTGATGGTTTCCTGTTACGATACGCAGGCCATTGTTCTGTCCTCTTTGAATTTTGGTATGTGCTGAGGAGGAGAGAAAGCTGGCCCAGGCTGGAGCTGCGTAGCTGTATATGGATTGGCAAATGGCTTTGTACGTGAGACGGAGTGTCTCCTTTTGGTTGCCCCATGTACTGCCGGCTAGCGCCTTCAGTACATTGTTACGTTGCGACATTCGGCCTGCTATGTCTTTCGCATGATGACTGAATGTGAACATAGAATCATATGTAACTCCAAGGATTTTGGCGGTATTCACGGTGGGTACGCTCTGACCTCCGATCGAGACATCTAGGATAGTCTTGTACTCTTTGCTGTAAGGTGTGAAGAGTAGAAGCTGGCTTTTGGCAGGAGAAATAGATAGTCCACGATCGTGGATGAACTTTTCGATGTGTGGGAGACCGGATCGTATGTGTAGCGAGGCAGTGGAAATGCTCGGATCTGACGCCCATAGCGTTATATCATCAGCATAAGAGACGATTTTGATGTTTGGATCGTTGTTCGGAAGATCGCTTAGATATAAATTGAAAAGAAGCGGTGAGAGTGCGCTGCCTTGAGGGACTCCGCTTCTGATCAGGGATGAGCTTGAGAGGACGTCGCGAAAGGATGTACGGCTCGTTCGTCCTCTGAGGTACGATGCTAGCCATTTCTTTGCGAAGTTTGGGGCGTCGGTTTGTAGGACGAGATCTATGAGTACCGCTATGTCTATGCTGTCGAAGGCCTTTGACATGTCGATTGCCAACATCACTGTACGTTTAGCTGGTCTCTTCGCGTTAAAGCCTGCAGCTACGTCTTTTGAAAGAGTGAGGAGGGCAGAGGTGGTGGATCTTCCTGTGGTGAATCCATGCTGGTGCTCAGCTACTCTTACGTACGGCTTGAGTTCTTCCAACAGAAGTCGTTCTATGATTTTCGCCATCGGTGAGAGTAAGGAGATCGGTCGGTATCCTGGTCCATCCGTTGCCTCTTTCCCTGCTTTCAGGAGTGGGAGAGTGAATGAAGATTTCCAAATCATGGGAATTCTGCCAGAGCTGAGGGAGTCGTTGATGAGCTTTGTGAGGGCGGCTATACCTCTGTTCCCGAGATAATGGAAGAGTATTGGAGCGAGTCCGTCCGGTCCGAGGGCTGTTGATTTCTTTGTCTTCTTAATAGCTGATTTCACTGCGGCCTCTGAGTACTCGACAAAATCTTTAGCGTGTATGTTGTGAACTTTCTTCATGGTTTTCCGATTTTCCTTTTTTGTTTTGTAGTCGACTGGGCGTGTGAAGCGTTTGTGGAACTGGTTCGCGATTTCGAAGGAGGATGTGAGGGGTCCTTTCCCGAAGTCGATGGCGCAGTTTGGTGGGGGACGTCCTTTATCGTTCAACATCTTGATCGTTTTCCACAGTTTCTTGCTGTATAGTTTAAGATCAAAGGTCTCCATGAAGTTTCTCCAGATGTCCCTTTTGTTTCTGTCCGTGGCTCGTCTGATGTTCATGTTGAGGGTGCTGATGTCTTGGCTTGATGGGTCTGATTCTCGTAAAGCGTCTCGTTTGGTCATCCAATCTCGGATTTCTGGTGTTAAGGCAACGTTTCTCTTCTTGATGCGACCGCGTGGGATTGAGCTGGCGGCTGCAGATAACAGGATCTTCCGGAAGAAGGGCTCAGCTTGGGCGGCGGGGAGGTCGGGAAGAGGTGTCGTGGATAACTTTTCTTCGACGAGCTGTTCAAAGATTTTCCAGTTCGCTTTTCCGAAGTTGGTGAAGGAGACTTTCCTGTGCGTGCGGATGTAGTTGGACCCCTCAAGGACGATTACGATGGGTAGATGGTCGGAGCTTCCAGATGGTATTGTTTTCCATGAGACTTACGAAAGTAAGTCCAGCGAACAAATGGAGATGTCTGGAGAAGATGGTCTTCCGTTGACTGGTACTCTGGTAGGCGTGTCACGGTTTACTGCGGCGTGTTCTGAAGCATCGATCGTTTCTGCGATGTGAGAGCCTCTGCTGTCTGAAGATTTGGAGAACCATGCGGCATCATGAGCGTTAAGATCACCGAGTATGATGGATTTCTCGCGATTGTGTAAGAACGGAGTGAGGTCGGGCGTGTAACCAGTGGTGCAATAGCTCGTCGGTGGTATGTATATGTTGGTAACATCGAGCGACTTCCCATCGGCATCGAATATGCGGACCGTGAGAGATTCCAAATGTGTGTCGGTCGGAGAGGGCATTACAGTGTAGGACAGCGATTCGCTGATTCCGGTAATAAGACCGCCTCCGGAGTTCTTCTCACGATCTTTTCTTACGATAGTGTATCCAGGAATTTGTGGACATTTGGAACGGTTCGTTAGCTTAGTTTCTTGGATGAGAAAAAGATCGACTTTCAGACGAGTGACGAGTTCATGGAGTTCCGTCGTTTTTCCAGAGAAGCCATTGCAGTTGTATTGCAAAATCTTGAGGTTCCTGCTGTTGGACGTGGGGTCAGAGGAGAGAGTTTGCCTGGTGTTCGTGGTCGTCAGCGGAGTCGTTGATGTTATGCATGACGGGCAGCGGTATTCGACTTGGATGTATTCTTTGAGTGAGGAGAGGCCACTGCATGTCGATTTAGTGTGGACCCACTCTGAGCAGTGGGAGCACTGGATGCAGTTAGTATTCGCCTTTCTCTTGCATGTAGTGCACAGCCACATCCTTGGTCCTGGGTTACTCTCGATATCTCCGGCCAATAGGAGAAGTAGTTGGGACAGTCCAGCCGGATCGGACTGTCCCTCAGGCGAAAAAAAGAATGCGGCTGGTCGTTCTATACGGTCTCGAACTAAGCCGTATCGCCTCGTTGGCATAACCTTTACCTAAGCTTAAGCACAAATTCCGAAGAAAAACACATGGAAATAATTCGATTGTGAAATGTAGGGTGTGAGTCCTCATGGTGTGAAATGCTGTGTAGAATGTAGTGATACCCTTTTTTATCATTATCATATCTCCAATTTTCGTACATCATCACTAATAAACCTTCTAAACTGTTCGGATAAAACTAGCAGTCAGTTATTCTTAAACGAGGAATCTTGAGTTGTTTTTATTGCTTTCTCATCCAAAGGATAGCTTGTTCTCACCCACACTGAAACGGCATGGGGGAAAGAAAAATGATGATCGAAACGAGTTGAGAAAAGCCATTGATGAAGATCACACTTACGTCCAGAAGTGACAGCAAAAAAAAAAATGAAGGAGACGAAGACATGTCGTCCATTTGAAACGGTGTTGTCATTGGAAAATGAAAATGCTAGACACAACCATGTTTTGCGCTCAGATAGAGGAGAATCTTTCCATATATTTGTTGTTTTTATTCCTCCCAACAGCCATGCAAAAAACTTGAACTGATAAATTCATAATATATCCCCTTTATTTCTACATGACTTGAGGAATGACTCACCGGCGAACATTTCGACGATGGGAGTCGAAGACATAGGCGTGGAGTGCCCGATTTCTCCCCACTGGCGGAAGAAGAGGTTGGCTGTGAAACAGCCAACGCATACGTTGCGTCCATCGCCGGCATTCACTTTTTTCCATACATTCTCTTTTCTCATTCACAAATCACTAGATCTCAGGTTCTCGCCGAGGCAGGAGAGATTGTATTCGTTTCCAGCTTAATATGAAGAATTCTGCTTAAAATATAGAATTGGAAATTTTGAGGCTGCATTTACAAACCATGATCGACTTTTGTGCACCTGCGTCTACATTCCACGTTCACCTGCTCTTACCAAGAATCTTTAGAAATGCAAATCAGATGTGCAAGGCCAATGAATGAGAATAAGTTGATCAGCAAGTATCAGTTCGGATTTCGAGCTCAACATTTTTGCGAACTATCACTTCTACAGGGTGTACAGAAAGTCCAGGTGTCTGACTTTGTCACTTTGTATCTTTTTTGTTTGGTGTAGCGGTACTGTGATTTTTTGCGTGTATCTCAGGCATAACGTTAACATCACACCCTGAAAAAATCAGAGTGATGTCTCTTTTCGTTCTTAGATATGGTCTCTGACATTGACCGAGGGTGTATTCTGCGCTTTAGCGAGTCCGGGCACACTCAGAAGCACAGCGCCAGAATCACCGGATTCTCGCGCAGGAACATTCAAAACACAATACGTCGCTTCCGTGAGACTGGTACAACGACTGACCGTCCCAGGAGTGGCAGACCAGTGACCGCGACCACTTCCTTCAACGTGAGAAGCATCCGAGACAAGATTCGATATAACCCCAAGCGGAGTCTCAGGAAACTCGCGAAGGAGCTGAATATCTCGGCGAGTTCTGTTCAGACGATCGTCAAATCTCGCATGGGACTTCGCCCCATCAAGCTGCAGAAGACTCACGCATTGACGGACCAGATGAAGGCGACCCGTCTTCGGAGATGTCGTGAACTGTCAAAGCGGTTCAAGCCGGTGGACTGTTTGGATATTCTCTTCACCGATGAGAAGTTGTTCAATATTGAGCAGTCCTTCAACCACCAGAACGATAGGATTTGGTCGAAATCGGTCAAAGGTGCCAATAAGAGTGGCCGTTACGTCTCGAGAAAGGGATATCCTGCTTCTGTCATGGTTTGGGCCAGGATTTGCGCGACTGGCAAGACTCCACTCGTTTTCGTCGAGCAGGGAGTCAAAGTGAATGCCAATAACTACCTGAACGACATTCTCATAAAGGAAGTACTTCCCTGGAGCCAGGCTCACTTCGCGGGACGCAAATGGACGTTCCAGCAGGACTCTGCGCCCGCCCAAGGGGCTAACCTTAACTTTTTTCTGACTGGGAGCAATACATTACCGAGCACTAATTAAGCGATTGCGCGATATGAAAGACATATTGACTTAGCTCTCTTGAAAATGCGAGCTTATAAAGTAAAAAGGAGCACAACTACACATGTTTATTAAAATATCTTCAAAAATACGTCGTAAAACTCACACTCAACACCGAAGCTTAAGAGAGAACTCACATTTATCAACACACTAATATTTTTTTAAATAATTCAAACAGAAACGGAAGAGCAAGTATTTAAGACTTTTCAGTTAATGAAAAAAACAAGATTAACTTACAGAGCGTCATAGTTACGCTCCTTGGCTTCCTTCTTCATTTCTTCTATCTGCCTGGAAAAAGTCGATAACTTCACGGTACAGAAAAATTGAAACGGAATCAAAATTCCTCTCAAGAATTAAATTATCCAACAAAAACACTTTGAACGTACTAACTCCGTTATGTTCGGATCCATGTAATTCCGGAGATGAGGAAGGAACGACATCTTCTACGAATAACTTATCCCTTTTGTTTATTACAGACATGGCTTCCAGCGAGCTTTACTAATTTTTGCTGATGTCATAAAAGTCGAGCTAGCGTGGTAGCAACCATAGTTAATTACATCCGCTAAAAAGTCTGAATCCAGGAAAAAGAAATAAACTTTTTCTTTGAAAAATCGTTCATTTAACGAATCCATTGGAATCAGGGGTTTTTTAGTGTGACACATTACGGGACAGACGCCCGCCGAAGGCGGGAAATTTTTTTCTTCACATAAGGGTCCCCCCTTAAGATTTTTCAAACAGAGACCCGCCGAAAAAAAAAATTCACATAATGGTCCCCCCTTACGATTTTTCAAATAAAAAAATTTTGCAAAATTAACCTGATATTTTTGCAGGTCTGCCTTCTACTCCTGTTGCTTCTCCTGAATATGATCTTCAATTGTTATACGAAAAAAATATTAGAAAATGTTCATAATTTCAATGATGTATAATATCAATGTAAAATTGAAATAAAGACTTTAATTGTTTGAATAATTTTTGATGGCAAAATATGAAGAAAAACTTGAAGTGCAAAAATAATAAAACAAATGAAAAAAAAGAAGAGAAAAAAATGAAGAAGAAAAAACAAAATATGAAGAAAAACAAAAATCCCCTCTTCGATTTTCTATTTCTCAGCTCTTTTTCAATAAAGGTGGGAGACATCAGATTGTTCTCCACTGGATTCCTCCGGTCAACCGCACGAAGAAAAAAATTTCAGCACTTTCTGATGAGCTATGGTCGGTGATGATTGAAAAGCTTCGATATAAATAGGCAAACCTTGTTTCGGCTACTCCTGGATCCTGTTCGGCTACTCTTGTCCTCCTGCATCGGCTACTCCTGGATCTGATCCTGTTTCAGCTGGCTGGTGGGCCGAGTGTGTTCGGAGAAGTGGGCGGCCCGCTTCTTGCAGAGGTTTCCCTTCCTTGGGAAACCTCTCAAGAGCGCCCTCCTTGTCTGCTATCACCGGACGAAGCAGATGGCCGAGAAGGAAGGACGCCACAATCCGCAAGCTGGAGAGCTGTTCGAGGCCATCTCGGTGCAGCTCGAAAAATTGTGCAAGGTGCTGGAGGCGCAAAAAAGGGCCGAGAGGTATGCCCATCAGCAGCGGCCGGCGGCGGAGGACATCAGAGTCGAGGAGCCTCCACAAATCCTCGTGTGAGGAGGAACCCAACGGCCCTCTTAAGGGCCAAAAACAAGAACCCAACGGCCCTCTTTAGGGCCACATATGATCAAATTGAACTGTTTGGGCTCAGTTGTTTGTGCTGAGAAACGCATTGGATGAAGAATCCAGTAGACGTTCAGAGGGCCATAAAGCTCATTGCGAGGACGTGAGTTCAAGTTGGCGATTCTCTCTTCGTATTCTTCTTTTCGAAGCTCTTCGTCGGTCATCTCTTTTTGAGCTTTGCCTCGTACGGCTGAAATGAGTAAAACTTCGTGATTGACAGAAGTTAATCAAGTCCTTAACTGATACCAGACTAATATGTATGTACCTGTACAATCTTCGACAGTTCTGTGATTTTGCATCCACACATTTGTCACAGGCTCGGGATCGAAGTCTTTCACGTCCGGACCGTTCAGCGAAATTCTTAAAAGTGGAAGAATGGGCACTAGGGAAATTTGATTTGCTTAAGGAACAAATCCCGGAAGCGTGTGAAAAAAACCGAGAATGAACTAACCGTAAACGGTTTCCCAAGTTGGTCGTAGTTAAAGTGCTCTTTCCTTCCAGAATATTGAAGAGGACGCTAAATCCCCTCTCTACCTCCGCCGTGGATAAAGGAATAGCCTGGATCATGTTTAGAACAGCTCGTAACTTTTCATGGATAATCAGATCCTGGCGCTCCAGAAGAAAAGGGTAAAAAATATCAGGGTTTTTTTCGTTCATGAAAAGATCGTCCTTATCTTCCAATCGCGCCAAACTTCTGACCATCTGTGAAAAATATTTTTCAAGATCTGTTGCTTCTTCTGGAGTCTCTTGCCTGAAAGTGAAGATTCGCCTCCGCCCTTCTTGGTCCTTTGCGTTACTTAGTTTTTCCACATCCAAGATTCGACTCGGAGAAATGTACTGTAGATCGTTAAGAATCGTATCAGTCAAGTCGAATCTCCTCTCCATCTCACTCAAAAAAGATTGCAGAAGTTCTTGACGTTTTTGACGATTAAAAAAGTCGAATTTTGCATTGTCGTATTGCAGAACGGTTGAAAGCTGCTCCATATTCTGTAAATGTTCCATAGTTGCTTCATATGGATTCGCATTGGACGCCTTTAAAACGTTTTCCGAATTGCTGCGCCATCTTGGTTCTCTTGAACCCTGGACTGGCTTTGCGTCACGGAACGGTAGTGTACGGTCAGGATCTTCAATATCCGTGATCGAAAGAGAATATGAGAAGCTCTCATTTTCAGTGTAGCCCTCGAATAGTTTTTTGATCGTTTCTGCTTGCAGGGGACGAGAATTTCCCACATCATAACTGTGCCGGAATCTGAGATAAGTCATGTATTTTTTTATGACAGGGCATTCCCATGGTGTATCCAATAATTTTTCCAAATCCGTTCCCAAATCCTTCACAATACTGGAGGCCATAACTGCGTTATGGTTTACTTTCTGGAGTTCTTTGCTCAAGGACGAAATGTATTCCAAGAGTTGGAGTTCGAACACTAAGTACATGTAGAAACGAACATCAGACATAGCGTAAACCATGGCTCCCGCTCTTGCTCCCTCATCTTGCTTTGCCTTGGTTTTGCTTTCATCGAATGATTGGGCCATGTTCGACATTGTCTCCCAGAGTGTTGGATAAATTTTTAGAAAGTTCTCAACAGCGCTAGCTTCGCTGGAGGTCCACCGAATAGGAATGATATTTTTAATTCTAAAGAAACGCTCTCCTTCAGGATGAACTCTTTTCAAGCTTCTCATACGGCTGGTGGCTGTGCTTCCGAAAAAGTTCTTGACGGCATTGAGAAAATCCGTAGCGTAACTCCTCCATTTAAACAAAGGTGCTTCTTCGGGCATTCCTGAGAATAAAATATGTTTTCTTGATGTCATAACAATAAGAGAAGATGGATGATAAATCTTCAAATGCTCAGTTACACAGTTTTAAGGCAGTGACGCCTGGTAGAGAAGACAAATTGAGCGCTAATAAGAGAAGTGCTAACCAATAGACTTTTTTCCAGCCAGTCCATCACTCACAGCCAATTCCAACTTGTGTGCGAAGCACTTTATAGACACAATTGCCTCTCTCGTCGTTCCTCTCTGCTCTTTAATGTATTCACGCATCCGACCAGCAAAACCTGAGAAAGTCTCTAGTTGAAAAAAACTTAAAGGTTAAAACGGAAGACAAGTCAATGAATAACCTCGCTCAGCACTCATGTTGCTGGCTGCGTCTGTAACGATTCCAATCAAGCATTTCTTCAAGAGACTTTCCTTGCCCTCAAATAGCACATAATTTTGCTGCTAGTTCCGTAGTTAAACGTAAAATAAAAAATCTCAGTAAAAAAAAAGCGAATAATTTAGAACCTTTGATTCGAAGAATTGCAGAACTTGCTGGAAAATATATTCTCCTGTTTCACTTTCCTCCATCTCCAAAGTAGTGAGAAGTTGTGTCGTGGGAATAGAATTCACGGTGAACCGAATGAAGACGAGGAGAAACGTCCTGCTCGACTTATCTGTAGACGAATCGAGAAGAAGAGAAAATGAAGGTTATTCTTTGCTTAATCTTTCCCACAATCGATTTTCTATCCAACCCGAAATGGTTGCAACAATTTCACTCAAAGCTGACACGGTACGGTAGTGATGTCCGATATCAACCTCTAAGCCGTCCATGTATTCCGCGAACTTCTGATGTTGCATCAAGGCTGTATTCGCCTTTACTTCTGTATAGACCAACTTGATCAAGCGATTTGTAGCTGCAAGAGGGGAGTGGTCAGAGAGAGAAATTGAAGTGTATGCTTTCCGGAAATCTGCCTGCACTACATTCAGCCGTTTTTCTACGTTATCCATATGCGTTTGGCTATTCCAATGTCGTTTGACGTGTTGGAAAAAGCAATTCTTTTTTTTTTGTCCTTAGGGACTTGCATTCCAATCCTCGCTAACTTTCCTTTCGTTTTCATATCAGTGCAAATATGACATGTGATGAAGGTTCCTCTAGAAGATTTGTGAACCCTTGCATAATCCAGACCAGCCATTTGTGTAGCGGAGTACGAAGTTAAACCGGCCTGTTTCAGGTAGTAAACGGCCACTCCCTTGTCCGGTATCTCTTTTTCCTTTTCTAATTGGTCTGTCGTCCTCTTAAGCACAAGCTCATCTAATAGCTGTTTTTGCGTTCGAGCCGGAGTACTCTCTGTTCGAATTTGTTTAAAGTCTTGTATTTCTCTCTGCATCATGGATGCTGTAACTTTAAATGTGTCCACAACATTGTCCATTTTTCCATTGAGATTGTCCATTTTTCCATTGAGATTGTCCATTTTTTCATTGAGACACTGTGGCACCATCGTGTAGGTTGCCCCTTTTTCTCTCGACTCCTCGGGATGCGCTTCTCCTGATGCGCGCCTTGCCTCCGCAAATGTTGTTCCTTCATCTACTTCCTCTAATTCCATGTCCTCTTCTTGACAAGTCCCTTCTTCCATCTGCTCCTCTCGTTCAGAATGGTCTGATCCCTGAACATCAGCTTCGGGGCTCTCGTGCTCAATTTCTTCAATTCCATAATCCCTACTCTCTTCAGTCTGCATAGTTAAGATTTCGTCGAAACCACGGGCTTTGTAATCTGCATAGGGATCAATTTCTTTCAATGTATCTTCTAAGACTACTGTATTTTGGTTCAAATTGAATTGATACATCTTCAAGCTTTTCTTGATGTCACAGTCATTTTCCAAATGCGGAGTAGGAGTAGTTTGTCTCCAAATACCGCCATCACATCGAGAAAGAGACTTGGAAGGGTACAAGTAGCCCTTCCCATTTGGGTTTTCCGGAAGCTTTATAATTGGAAGCCTTTTCAATCCTGACTTCTCCATGAAGTTTTTCGAGAGCAGCCTCCGAAGAAAAGATAAACCACGTAAAATTTCTGGATGCGTTGCCAATACAACAACGTCTTCCACGCTTTCCATAAAATTCTCCCATTCCTTGCTGGTTTCTTTAAGACTGAAGAATATAGGGGAGCGGTCCTTTCCTTTTTTGTTTACAGAGTCGCTCATAAAATGGGAAAACTTTTTTCTGATCCAGTCCGCCAGCTCAGTTGTCGACGCGTTTACGAGCACAAATACCTGAAAAATAATATATATGTCAGTATCAGCTTTTGACAACTTCTGAATGTAGTCAATCTTTTCACTTTTTAAATATGCAAAGAAGAGATCAATTAATAACCTTTGGGTATTGGTCCAAATCTATTTTCGCGTGTTGTCGAGTGAACTGGTTTCCAATAGCGGTTTTCATGTCTCTCCAGTTTGCAGAAGTGAGGTAACAAGATGATACACTCGGTTCCATCAAAGGGTCGTCATAGGGTCCTTCCGCTGCATTTTCTTTGTTGTAGAACCATCCTTTCTCTGAAAGATCATTTCCGATCACATAGAACTTTGACTTCATCCCTACGGTACGGGCCTGAAGTGGCAGTAGAGGGGGGGGGCATAAGGGGGGACTCTTATGTGCAAAAAATTCTATCCCTTTTTCTTTCACACTAAAAAAACCCCTGATTGCAGACGAAAATAAATGAATCGGTTCAGGGAGAGAGGCGATAATTTGCCTCCAAAGCAAATACTACTATTTCTGTCCCCAGACAATATTTTTTTTCCTGTCCCCAGACATATATAAAGGGGAGCACTGCCGTTTATTAACGCTTTTGTCCTTGGATCAATTCAAGTTCTCTATTCAACGCCCCACTCCAACCTATCTCACTCAACTCGTCATGGTCCGTGCTGTGAGTCTTACGTTTTTTCTAAAATTTTCAGTGCATTGTGTGGTGGTAGTTCTGTTTGTGATTGGGTTACAAATGAATTCACAGTTTTCCCGTTTGGAGCGTGGAAAAGTAAAAAAAACGGAGTTCATTGAACTGTCAGTACCTGACCGCTGCGATTTCTCCCCTTTAAATTCTTTGCATTTGGTAGTTATAGAATCAAATCATATGTTGAGTGTCGAAGAAGCAGTAGTTATAGCCGGAATAAAAATTACTGGACAAGCGTCTAACCATCACACCAAGTGGGGTGTTGGTACAGGAGTCTCGAAAGAAATACTGAACTACAACGTGACCGTTAAAAAGTATACGGACATAGTTAGCACTTCTTTTACATACATGGAAAATTATAACCAAGCTAAGCTAGGACAGTCCTTGAAGCCAACTAGTCTCCTGACTGCAATTTTTCTGCTGTGTTTAAGCTGGAAACAAGGTCTATCCCAGTTCGAAACTGATCGCTTCGCTCAGAATGAACTATTTGAGCAATTACTACTCTCAAAAAAACCATTTTTAAGAGACCAGGAGATCAAGGACAAAGTGAATCACCTCTGGCTTTAGGTCCTTGTGCACGATGGTTCTTCTGTGGATGTGTGTCATTCCCTCCAGTATTTTATGCAAGATACTCTGCAGATCCAAATTGCTTACTTGATTCCGTTATAGCTTATTTAAATTTCTTTTCGATAGTTTGAGATTTAGAAGAGAGATCTAGAACGTGTGTAAAGGATAGGGAATATGAACAGACATGAATTGAAGTCGATCATTTCATATTAATAACGAGTATTTTGAGTAAGAAAAGCTTTTGAATGAATTTAAACGTCAATTTGAACTGGAAAATAGCCAAAAGGTTTTGAAAAATTCTGACTTGTATATGAAGTTTATTATGTTCATTTCTTTTGTTTTGGTGTACCTCTGTCGGCGCATCGCTGCAAGCAAAAGAGAACTGAACTACTTTAGCTTCGGATGCCGATCGTCAAATACCTGTCATGATCTTATACCTTACGTTTTCTTAAAAAACTGTTCTCGCTTTATCTGTGTACCATTATTAATGTTTCAGCGATTCTTATTGTACGGCAGAGTTCCTAAAATATGGCGTACAGCGATAGTCCGAACAGTTTACAAGTGTACAAACTCGCTTAATTATAGACCAATAAGGCTCACTACTTCCACATCTAAAATAATGGAGCGTACCTTCCATGATCGCTCACTTCGCGCACTCAATGACCGAAGGGTCACTGACTGTGCTTGGCTTGTTCAGGAAACTGCTCACGAGAGGCATCAATACAATGAAAACGAAGAACTGTATAAGAGTCCACGTAGCTGTTGAAAAAAGATGTATTGATCAGGGGTTAAATAGTCAGGTCAGACCTTCTGTCGGCGGGACTCTGTTTTTCCGAATCATAAGGGGAAACCCATGTGAAACAAAAAAAAAAAATTTCGCGGGCGTTTGTTTTTTATCATAAGAGGGGACACTTACGTGAAAAAATTTCCGCTTCTGGCGGGCGTCTGTACCTTTTTCTTGCACACTAAAAAACCCCTGGTGGTGATGATAAGCAATAGAAAGTTATATATATATATATATATATATATATATATATATATATATATATATATATATATATATATCAGGCCTTTTCTTACCACCCGCCTAAAAATTTTCGAGCGGATAGATTTGAATTTTTCGAAATGCGCATAGATTTTCTTTTAACCCGACGCGCGGGTCTAAGAAAAAACCTGATATAAATTAGTTATAGTAAAAGCGGCATTTCTGCAGTTCATTCGATCAAGCAAAACTTTCATCAAATTACACTGATATTATTTATCTTCTGCTGATAATGTTTTTGTTTTTATAATGCATGTTGATTTTCGTATTTTCGTGAAAGAATGTTGTTTTTTTATATGTTTAGACACTTTCAGAAATCAACAACGGAAAAAAAAAACTTATGAAGTTTTTCATGAAAGTCGTCTGAGTCGAAAGAGAAGAAAATTATCAAAATCGGTTTATTTTGAAGAGAGTTATGCTTGCCGAATAAACTGAATAGCCGAAAAAGCAATAGAAGTCAATGAAAAAAGGTCACTTTTTGCGTTCAGCCCCCCCAATCCTTTACATATACGAAAAAATAATTTTACATTAAAGAAACGCTTAGCCTTAGGAAAAAGTTTACGCTAACGAGGCCGTACGGCTTAGGCTAACGAGATAAAAAAAATGCCACTCTCATCTGACCCAATTGAACCTCTGGTAGTGAGGGCCCTAAACGCAAAAAGTGCCGAAAAAAGATACCTTGAGCGAATCACCCGAACTTTGTGCCCGTGACCCTTTGTAGGGCGAAACTTCAAACCCGCGACACTTTTAACCCAACACTTTGCACCCACCACCAAATCGACAAAAAATTGATATTGTAAGAAATGTTTTCAAGCGGTCTTTTTTCAAAGCTGTAAGTCATCGTTAGCGGGCACTTTTTGCGTTTAGTGCCCCCCTACCAGAGTTTTAATTGGGTCATTTATTTACTGACTTATTCACAATTACAAAGATTTTTTACATTAAAAAAACGCTTTGGTTTATGAAACAGTTTACGCTAACGAGGTCGAACGGCTTAGGTTAGCGAGACCGTATCAAGAAAATGCCACTCTCATCTGACCCATTTGAACCTCTGTTAGGGAGGAACTAAACGCAAAAAGTGCCCGTTAGCGTAATCTTGACTTGATGCTGAGCGAAAAACAAAGTGAAAAATTGTTTTTTAATAACAATTTTTCGCGGTAAAAGTGTCCCGGGTACAAAATTACGCGAGTACATAGTGTCTCGTTACAAAATGTCACGGCTACAAAGTCTCGGAAACAGAAGATCGCGGTTAAAAAGTGTCGTGATACGCCAATAAACTTATCATAAAACAATAAAACATCAAAAGATGAGAAAAAAAAAAATTACTTTTTCATAGTTTTAGTGTCACGTTTGGAAAAGATAATCTTATTACACGGCTTTATCCCTTTTCATTTTTTGCAACCTTATTCACAAAACAACGGCTTTTTTAACTTGAAGGGCGCACTTTTTTAGTGTATTTTTTTAGTGAGCCACGACGTCTTCAAACGTATTACTAAGATTTTAAATATATACATATCATATAAATTCGCTGTCAACCGCATTTTCCAGTTTTTCGCAACGAATTTCAAAATCTTTGCGAAAGAAATTTCGAATAGAAAACAAAAACGTATTTTCATGTAACTGAATTTACATGAATATTCATACACCATAAACTTTATGAATCGAAGTACATTTATTTAAAATAAGGGATTTTTCTATCTTGTTGAATATTAATCGAAAAAGCGAGCCTTTAAAGAAAAATCATCGGGACTTCTTCTGGAGAGAGAGGGAAAAAAGAGAGAGAATTAAATCCCTTCGAGAGAAAAACATGATCATGCAGGTGCAAGTAAATTTTAGTAACGAAAGTGCTTATACATAATTTTAAATCAAACTCTTATAGCTCTGTTGCGAGCCCATCCGAGATTGAACATTCACAATGATTAGACAAAGGTTTCATAGTTGATCGTATCAATCGAATATCCTGAACAGGTCTTCAGACGAGCCTCCCTCGTCCGATCCTTCCACTAATTGCGGGAGTACCGTCGTGCGTTCTAAACGCTCCTCTGAAAGAAAATTTTATAAATTCTATGTTCAAGTTCGCTGCTGTTGATACTGCGCGAATCAGTGTTTTTTTCTCCCCACTTATTTTAACCGAAGTTTTCAAAGCGGCTTCTGACAACAGTGAGGAAAAACTCAAGCTCGTCTATTTAACTAATGAAACTAAATTATTGACTTGAAAGGAATCAGTGAAGAAATATTCACCATAGATCTCGACTTCTTTTCCGAGGAATCTCAGGACGCCGTAGATGGCTCTTGTCATGTTGACCGCGGCGTAGAATGAAGCATGAAAGAACAAGGAATTCGATAGTTGGATGCGTCCTTTTTTTCTTTTTTTTTCTGTGAGCGCACAAGAACTAAAAAAAATGTTTCTAGAACTTTTGTTCGTGTTTTTGTCATTTACATGCATTCTCGTTTTATGTTTGTGCTCCAATTTGATTTTGGTGACTTGGAGGCGTGGACCGAGACAACTCAGCTGCGTAGCTAGACTATGTGAGCGCGCGTGCTAGGCAGTCGAAGAACAATGGAGCGAGCCGTGAGCGCAAGGTCAACATTGAGTAAAAGGGGTAGTCACCGACTACACATAGTTTTGATATCAAAACTTCATGGTGTTCATAGCCGTATTCCAGTATTAAAATTCATTTTACTTGTGGAGAGAAGTTGATTAGAGTTTTTGAGGATATGTATTGCGTGAGGAAATGTGAAAGAATTTTTGACTTGAAAAGTCTGAACAAGAAAGTTGTTCATATGTAGCGAGTGAGAATTTCTATGAAAGTAAAAAGTGGACAGAACTATGTATAAAAGATGATAATGAAAAGAAAAGTTATTGAGCACTCCCGAGTAAGTTGTTGGCATTATCGCACAAAAATTTTGTGAGTGAAGTTTTTGAACGTGTTCGCGTCATTGGGCCGGAAAGTGTCCCTGAAGTAGGATGCAGGAGGAGGTGCGGGAGCAATTAATTCGCAATCACGGCATTAGTTGCTAGCTTAGCAGGATTTCGGATTGAAGAGTATCAGAAGTTCGGGTATATTTGGATGGTGGTACTGTGTGAGAAGAAAGTGTGATCGAAGGCCTCAGGGCAGATGAGATAAGCCGTGTAACAAGAAGGATCAAGAGTAAGACCGGTAACGTACAGGCACAAGGGTAAGAACTGAAACAAGCAGGCACAAGAGTAAGACCTGGAACAAGCAGGCACAAGAGTAAGACTTGGAACAAGCAGGCAAAAGAGTAAGACCTGGAACAAGCAGGCACAAGAGTAAGACCTGGAACAAGCAGCCACAAGAGTAAGACCTGGAACAAGCAGGAACAAGAGTAAGACCTGGAACAAGCAGGCCCAAGAGTAAGACCTGGAACAAGCAGGCACAAGAGTAAGACCTGGAACAAGCAGGCACAAGAGTAAGACCTGGAACAAGCAGGCAAAAGAGTAAGACCTGGAACAAGCAGGTACCGTTTGTTCGACCAAAGTTGTTGTCCGGTAAAACGTTTTACCGAAAAACGCGTTTTCCGGTCAAATAAGTTATCCCGTTGCAAGAAGAAACTTTTGTTGGTAAAACGTTTGTATTCAAAAAGTTGACGCACTTTGGGTGTGTTTTCCATTTTTGAACTTCAAATAGAGTTCGTAGTCTATTTCACCATGCTTTTTGAGATATTGTATATGTTTGACCCAGAGTAATAGTGTTACCGTAGTTTACTTATTTGAGTCCCGTTTCATTAAAATACTTTACAAATACTAAACTCTTGTAACAAAAGCATATTCTACGCTATCGCGAATAATGGCCATGTCATTGATTATTTACCTTTATTTTTTGAATAAATTTTTTTAAATAAATTGTGAAACACGAAAAAGGTTGAGAGGTGTGACGTCATCAGTGTGACGCGGTTATTTTTCAAAAAAACAAACATTGTTTTGTTTTTTGATAACCGAAAGTCATATTTCTTTGAGAAGTAAACTATCTTAGTTTTTTTTGGCAAAAATACAAATTTCGACAAGTAGAAGCCTCTTCCGATTCAGAAGTCACGAATTTATGTGAGCTTTGTACTGAAAAACAAAAGTTCAAACAAACGTTTTACGTACAAACGTTTTCAGTAAAAAAGATTGTTCTTGGAGCCGGAAAAACAATTTTGTACGTAAAACCAGTTTTATTGTAAAACGTTTTATTTGTGAAAAACAAACGTATTTAAACCAGCCTCAGAAGCAAAACATATACGCCCGCCACCAAATGGTAAGCCATGACCATCAAACTTTTACATTCTACTGTTTAATGCTAAAGTTTAGATGACCTTAACTGTCTAGGAAACAACGAATGCCTGAAGAATTTATTTTTTTTATTAGAAGAAGACTGTTCTCATATCTCTTTGAAATCCTAAGTTAAGACTGAACTCGTAACAAAAAAAGACCGCTTCACTCGAGTTGAACATTGCGACAGGACGGCGGCTCTAGCCAATGGATAAAACAATATGCACTTCCATCATAGAACAATACATAGATTTTAATACTGTTTATCAGCCGAAAAGGTTTTGGATAATCGAGGTTGCTCTTCACAAAGAGATGACAAAGCTGAGATAGTAAATGTCCTAAGACTAGGACGAGAAGTGCTCAAATATATTACTTTCGAAGATATAATTTATCGATCATTTCCACCTGCAACTGCAAGCAAACTGAGTGAGAGTGAGAAAAGGGAACTTTTCCCAAGAAATGATCTCAAGAAATAGGTAATACTGAACCCCAGCGTTTTCTTTTCAATATTGAGGTCTGATTTTCAGTAATTTTGTTTCTGTTTAAAATATCAGAATTTAATCATTAAAAAAAACCAACTTCATCATAAAATACAACCTTTAAAAAAACTTTTTTTTTGTCAATGAAGATCACTAAAATTAACCACACTTCTGACAGTCACCCTTTCTACCTTGAAAACCCCATTTCTTTTTTTGAGGCGCTCTTTGCTTAGGTAGCACCTTTTTGATCCACACTTTGGCATCGGTGCTTCGGTAAGCCCCGCTCCTTCCCCCTTTACTCTTTTCCAAAGTTTCAAATATCATGTTCAACTTTTTTTTTCTTAAGAATTCGAAAAAACATATATTTTGTCTGAAAACAAGGAAAAAAGGCGAAGCCGTTAATTGATCGACGCCACAAGTTACACAACATTATCTAAACTTTTGCCGTAATTTCAATATAAAAAGTTCATAACTTTCATTAAAGACTAAGGAACAAAACCTGAATAATTCGGCCATTCAGCATATAAATGTCTCAGAAAAGAGAATGAGAACCAGGCTGCTCAGAGCAGATGACAGAAAGGAGCCGTGCGGATTCTAACGAGAAAAGAGTAATTTATATTTTCAATTAAGTTAGGCTTTTTTTTGTATCTCCGAACAAACTGTTAGCAGTTCGTTCTCCGAAATCGTAGGAGTCGAAATAATTCAATCTTGTTTTCTCATTCCAAACTGCTCTAAAACAGAATTGAGCTTCACTTGATTTCCATATCAGATTTTGAGTATTACTAATCGAAATATTAGCTCAGTGAACTACTCACCCTGAGATTGGCTCGCTCCTTGATCTGAAATCAGAATATTGGTTAAGCGCTTCGAAAGCGTTCTTACAAAGGCGCAAACTTCTCAACGCTTCCGATAACAAGTTCGAAATTAGAAATCTCGGCTCGAACATCATCTCTTCTCTGTCTACTCCTTCTTTTAGGACGCCAATTACACGTCTACCTGTTTCTATGAAACGTCTACCTAATTTAGTGATACGTCTACCTTTTTTGAATTCTACCTTTTTTGAAGCAAAAAATTCCTTCCTAAATCAGTGACACGTCTACCTATTTTAGTGAAACGTCTACCTATTTCAGAGACACGTGTACCTTTTTTGAGTAAATTCTCTACGTAAAACATTACAAGCTTACCTATCCTAGTGAAAAGTCTACCTATTTTAGTAAAACTTTTTACTTTTTTGAGCGAAACGTCTAGCTTTTTTAGCGAAACGCCTACCTAATTTAATAAAACTTCTACCGAAAAAATTGAAGCTTCAATCTTTTTCTTGATACGTCAACCTAATTTTAGAACATTTGCAACTAACCAATTTGCCTTTTC
>OZ057408.1:16979236-17012440 GCA_964056735.1 Allodiplogaster pararmata | reverse complement strand
ATATTGAGTAAGAGGATTTAATCTATTCTTGCTTGAGAATATCGCGCAAAAATTAAGAGTAATTCTACTCTACTTGTTGGTATCCTCCAAAATTGTGTTTATGGTAAAGAAGCAAAGCGAACCGTAGCCTCCGCACGCTCTGAACATCATCGTGAACTCTACGAACGCTTGGACACGAAGGAAGGAGAGAAGACCATATATCGGCTAGCGAAAGCGAGGAAAAAGGCGACTCTTGACATCGAGCACTACAAATGTGTCAAGACGAAAGAAGGGCGAAGGCTGCAGAATACTACAGAGATCCTCCGACGCTGGGAATAGCACTTCGAAGAGATTTCAAATGTAGAATTCCCACACCCGGATGTTCCAGAAGGCCCGAAATTAGCTGGCCCAGTCTCCCGCATCACTTTTGTAGGCCCAAAGGGGGTGAACAACAAACAACCTGGGGAGTTCCATGAGTAGTTGCAAAAAAATCTAACTTTCGGAAATTTATAAAATCAATGCGCTCGAAAAAAAATTGTGCGGGTAGTAAGAAAAGCCCTGGTACTAACTCGTTAGCTACCTTCTAAACGTTTATGTGACTTCTGTTTTTTTTCTTTCCTACTCACATCTCTGTGTGCAGAGAAGTTAACAAGAAGCTGAAGTGCTGTATACAGGCGTTAAATGAGACCGGTCTAATGCCTGTTTGTACGCGCCAAGCGAGTTGGGCAAGGATGGGGAAAAGCAAAGATAGTGAAAAGAGAAGTAAAAGAAAAGAAAAATAGAACGGAAGAAGATAATGTAGATCAGTCTCGGCGCGAACATGTATGCGCCAACCTAGCTGGTCCGGTAACTATTTAACCCCTGGCTGTATACAGGGTGGCCCATATATTCGCAAATCTTTATCTTGGTATCTCTCTCTGACTCTCTGTTTCTCCATCTATTTATATATATCTCTCTCTCTCTATTTATTTTTACCTCTCTCTCATCGTCCTCTATCTCTCTCGCTTTCTCTTTAGATTTCATCATTTTTCTCTTCTCGACTTTTATTTCCTGTTCTTGTACTGCTTCCGTGTTCTTGGAAGGTACCAACACGAAACCACTTGGTAGAGTTATTGGTTGCTTTTTCCATTTAAGAACCTTCAAGTAGTCCTTGTTGCCCAGTAACAGTACCGGGTTTTTCTGGGATTTTAAATCATATTCATCAGCTAGACGAATCTTTCTTCTCTGGATGAAAGCAATGTCCTGTGCTGGTAGGGAGCTGTATTCGAGGGTTGCAGTTAGTGGCTCTGGGTGCGCCATCGCTTCAATCACGAGTTTCTCCCCATTGATTCCGTGCAAGGGAACTTCGTAGATTGGATACGTTCTCGCTCCTATTGTTTTTGCTCCAAGCCCTGCTAGCGAACATTCAGACTTCCGTAGTTAACGGAGCTCAAGTTCCTTCGCTACGCTTTCTGAGATTAAACTCACAGAGGCGACCGCTTTTCGAGCGGGGGATCTGCAATAATTAGGAGTGAGTTGAAGGTAAAGAGCGGAGAAAGGATAGCTAGTCATTATTCCAGACTCCATCGCTCAGAGAACGGTCGTTTTCTAAATTCTCAACAGTGGCTGATTCTGAAAATAGATTGAGAGCATGCGATTAAAAATCGAGAGTTCTGTAAAAGCAGATGATTCAAACCATCAGCTTATTCGGGAAAGGAATATATTCAAGTTGAGTCACCTGCTGCCGAGTTTTGATAGTCCAGTCCAATCTTCTGAAGTAAAGCCTTTCTTATCTGTTTTTATGTGCTCTCCAAATAAGCTCGTGATACTCAAGTATTTTTGATCCAGGCACTTTTTTTACGAGCAAGTAATAAGATCGAATCCCCAGCACGCTTCTCAATCTTTATGTACTCGGCAAGAGACTCAGAGGTAGACCCAAAACTCGCTGACGAGACTGCATCGAATATGATATGGCGGGGGCCGGGCTGAAGACGCAGCTGTCAAGTTGCGTAGTGCCATCTACACATTGGACCATGCCCCCGCGGCGCGATAAATGAACGCTAGGAAGAAAAAGATTTAAACGCTATTTGTGGGTAGTAAGAAAGCAACCAGTGATCAATCCTTGGTGAGTCTTATGAAGAAAGTGACTGTAAGAGCTTTGCAGATTGCCAATGTGAACAAGGCGCTGGGACGAAACGAATAACAAAAGGACTTAACACATGAGTATTGCCTAGTAGCTTGATAGTAAGGAAAAACAAACTATGGTATTAACATCAGTATTTCCTCAAATATTTGTTTTAAACACTGAAATTACTTTGTTTCAGTCATCCGTTGTCACACTCTTAAACATGCAATGTGTTCAACCGGAATAAAGAATTGAATTAAATGGACGATTCACGTCAAATCTGCGACCACAATCAATCCAAAAAAAAACCACTCAACACTCATACTACTAGAGACCGCAGCGCGGAGGGGGGGATTTTAAAAGAAAATTTTCGAAAGGAAACTTTTCCTATTTAATTTTTACTCATCAAGAAGAAAAAAAACATTATAATAAAGTAAAAACGTGAATGAATAAAATAATTCAGGAAAAAAATTGAAGTGCCCTGTCTGAGGGAAGATATAGGTACGGTAGAGCATCGGTGTGTTATTGGGTCAGATTGCGATGACAATGGCTCAATAGCAATTTTTATTCGATTTTTTAAATTTTATTGTTTTTCAATTATCAATAATAGATACATATTTTGTTAATTGAAATGTTAAAACAAAGCAAAAAAAATAGGAAACATCAATAATTATACAATCACCAGAGCGAAAATGAGAATTTACAAACCCGTTTATAAGTAAACCGAAAAACAGAATTCACAGGATAATAGCTAGCGACAACATTGGTAATCTCAGTTTCATTAAGCTATATTTTGATAATCTTAATTTTACAAGCTAAAGTTAAACCACTTTTAAATACATACATTTTATTCTCAATGTAACACAAATACTTTATCGGCGATTCATGAGTCGAAGTCTGTGACGTCAACCGAGAGGAGTTGTCCAGTATCGCTTCTGAGAGTTATTGCGAGCGAGTCTAGGGTGGACGCAACCTTAAGAGGCTAATATGACAATGGGTCAGAATTAGATTCCAAAACACTTTTTAAATAGTGTATTTGATTTCCAGTTTACTACATGTACGCGCCGGTACTTTTTCATATTTCAAAAAATCTAGGAAATGAGTTTATTTTCAATTTATTGAATCAGGGTATGATGATTTGTTTTTTTTTTATTCGCAATAGTATGCGCTACAGTCTAACGCATTTACTTGAAAGCGCAACGCCAACTTTTTCTAATTTTCTCCTGATAATTCTGAAGGGCTTCTCGAACTAATACCGAAAACCCAATCTGTCTTTTCAAAAAGTAAAAAAGTTGTGACGGTTTTCATTGAAAGTTTAAAATTCGCTATAGTATGCGCTACAGTCTAACGCATTTTACTTGAAAGCGCAACACCAACTTTTTTAAAAAAAATTTTAACCTGATAATTCTGGAGGGTTTCTTGAACTAATACCGAAAACCTAATCTGTCTATTCAAAAAGTAAAAAAGTTGTGATTACTCTGATTTGTTAGTTCTTCCCTACCCTCTCCTTAGGCGGCGCCCTAACCCCTGTAAGGCCCTCTTCTTACTTTAGGGACCCCCCTCCCTCTATCCCCTTCTGCTAATATAGAGCCCCCTTTTTCTTTCAGGACCCCCATCCCTCCCTGCTCAGGTACACCCCCGTTCCCCATCCCCTTTCATTTCGTTGCTTATTGACATGTATTTATTAGGTTTAGAATTTTTTTCACTGAGATTCCGTGTTCAACTGAGATGTTTTCACTGAGATGTTGTTTTCACTCTCCTAGTCTGTTCTCACTCTCCTAGTCTGTTCTCACTCTCCTAGTCTGTTCTCTTAGTGAGTGGTGACCCAATTTTTTTAGCTCTCATATCGTCCACTCAACCAATCAATAATGGGAAAAACTAAGAAAGCAACATCGCCTAAGTCCTCAATCTTGTTTTTTTTTCTGCTAAGTGATTTTCTGCTATTGGTTTTTTTGAACGCTCCAATGTCTCACCACGAAAACATGGACTACGGTAAAAAGAAAGAACACATGCATTCTAATGGAGCGTTAGAATTCGCGAAAACATAATGAAACATAACGATATCCCGTTTGAACTCTCCCGCTGTAAGAAAAAAGACATCGATGCTCATGTCTCGAACGTTATATTTCTCTCACTAATTGTACACATTTTAGGTTAGAACAAGACGTTCACGCAATTCGAAAAAAACGGGATATCGTTATGCTTCATTATGTTTTCGCGAATTCTAACGCTCCATTAGAATGCATGTGTTCTTTCTTTTTACCGTAGTCCATGTTTTCGTGGTGAGACATTGGAGCGTTCAAAAAAACCAATAGCAGAAAAAAAATTACTTAGCAAAGGGAAAAGTGATATTCTAACGCTCCATTAGAATTCTCGGCTCGAACGTCATCTCTTCTCTGTCTACTTCTTCTTTTAGGACGCCAATTACACGTATACCTGTTTCTATGAAATGTCTACCTAATTTAGTGACACGTCTACCTTTTTTGAATTCTACCTTTTTTTGAAGAAAAAAATTTCTTCCTAAATCAGTGACACGTCTACCTATTTAAATAAATCAGTGACAAGTCTACCTATTTAAGTGAAACGTCTACCGTGTTTAGTGACACGTGTACCCTTTTGAGAAAAATCTCTACGTGAAACATTACAAGCTTACCTATCCTAGTGAAAAGTCTACCTATTTTAGTGAAACTTCTAACTTTTTTGAGCAAAACGTCTACCTTTTTTAGCAAAACGCTTACCTAATTTAATGGATCTTCTACCAAAAAAATTTGAAACTTCACTCTTTTTCGTGACACGTCAACCTAATTTTAAGAACATTTGCAACTAACCAATTCGCTTTTCTCTTCTTTTTCAGACGAACAATTTTTTTAATGAATGGCTTTGTTTTATTCATTTGTTCATACATCAAGTTTGATGTGACATTGGTAACAACAATGGTAGCAAATGATGCACCTATTTATTTGCAATTGAATAGTAATACAACAAAACCGTATCACAATCAAAACGAGTCACTGGAACAAAATACAGGAAAAAAATTTACTTTCACGCAATCAAAAAGTATCTACATATATACAAATCAAGAAGGCTTAGAATATTTATGCGTTTTAACCTATTCTTGAACACTCGAGAACATGGCGAAGTCATGATTTCAGAAGGTAGTCTAGTCATCCATCTAGCAGTTCTCACCGCGAAAGAGTTGAAAGTCAATTTCTTTCTAGTGAACGGGATATGGAAATTGAAAATAGACGTTCTACCGTTACAAGGTTTGAAAACATAAAAATCCCAAATTTTTATATCTACTTCATTTCGGATGATTTTAAAGGCAAATGTTAGATCGTTCACAATTCTATATAGAGAAGAAAAATTTAGACTAATCAAACGGACCTGGTGAGTAAAAATAGAAGAAGAGTCAGGAATAAATCTATAAAAGAGTAGCTTAGTGAAAACTTTCTGAATCTTATCAATGCTTTTTATATCTTTTACTAAATGAGGAGAAAAATCTTACCAAAGTGAAAAGTGATATTCTAACGCTCCATAAGTTCGAACGGGTTATCGGAAGCGGTGAAAAGTTCGCGCCTTCGTGTGAACGCTTTCAAAGCGCATAACCATTATTCTGATTTCATATCAAGGAGCGAGCCAATCTCAGGGTGAGTAGTTTACTGAGCTCATTGGAAAAATCGGCGCGAGCCAGCTAATATTTCAATTAGTGATACTCAAAATCTAATATGCAAATCCAATGAAGCTCAAATGTGTTTGAGAGCAGTTTGGAATTGGAAAACACGATTTAATTCTGTCAATCCCTACGATTTCGGAGAACGAACTGCTAACAACTTGTTCGGATATATAACAAAAAGCTTAACTTAATTGAAAATATAAATTGTTCTTTTCTCGTTAGAATCCACACGGCTCCATTTTGTCATCTGCTCTGAGCAGCCTGCTACTCATTCTATTTTCTGAGACATTTAGATGCTGAATGGGCGAATTATTCAGGTTTTGTTCCTTAGTCTTTAATGAAATTTATGAGCTTTTTATATTAAAATTACCTCAAAAGTTACGATAATGTTGTGTAACTTGTAGCGTCGTTCAATTAACGGCTTCGCTTTTTTCTTGTTTTCAGACAAAATATACTTTGCAATGTTTTATTCGAATTTTCTTCAGAAAAACTGTTGCACATCATATTTGAAACTTTGGAAAAGAGTAAAGGGGGAATAAGCGGGGCTTACCGAAGCCCCGATGGCGGAATGAAGATCAAAAAGTTGCTACCTAACCAAAGAGGGCCTCAAAAATAAATGAAGTTTTTAAGGTAGAAAAGGATATTCTCAGAAGTGCGGCTAATTTTAGTGATCTTTATTGACAAGAAAAATAGTTTTTTTTTGAAGATTGTCTTTTATGATGAAGTTCTGACATTTAAAAGAGAAACAAAAATACTAAAATTTAAAGACCGCCAGTTAGGCAAATAAGACGTCAATATTAAAAAGAAAAAGCCGAGGGTCCATTGGAACTTCTATATTGGAGTTGGAAAAGCCTCCAAAAGAAAAACGAAGAGCTCACTCGGCCAAACTGCTCTTCTGAGTTTCGTCTTCCTTCTCAACAAAAGGCTCAGCTTCCACTGGCTTTCCTTTCGGTTTCTGCAGGATTTCCTCCGTTTTAGGTTCTTTTGCAGACTCAGATTCAGGCATCCGCAGCTTCTCCATTTCCGTATCGAGTATTCCCAGAAGTTCCTCGAACGTACTCCACTTTGCCTTCTTTGCCTTCAGGACTTGCTTGTCGAGGTCCGTCAGCAGTCGCTTTCTTCTCTGTAAAAAACAATAAGCTCAGTCACTGTTATTGTAATGTTAAAATGGTGAAAAGCTTCCAACCCTGGAGGGTCGCTCTTCTGGAGGCGCGTTCTCCCTTTCAGCCCTTCGCTGCTCTTCCTAAAAACAACTTCATAATTTTCTTTCTTTTTCCCGCAGAGCCTTTCAAGAAAGAGTGTATCTAACCTACCTACTACATTTCAAATACCTGTGCTCACATATATAAAAAATATTCTTCTGTTTGTGAAAGTAACCAGTCTCTTCCTCTCAGCTTTCTTCTTCTCATGATTCTGCTCGTATCTGTGATTTATCACCACGTTCCGAATCCAACAGACAACTGAAATGGAAGAAAATTTGTTAAAATTAATTTTTTTTATATATAAAAATAATGTTGGCTCAATATTCTATTGATTATACAAAGAACATTCTGTCATAAAAACACTGAGAAACTAGGAAATAAAAACCAAAAAACTTGCCCAGCTCTATAAACGCGTAAATGTAATGACTGACGCACGTAGACGAAGCAGAACCCACATGTTCCGAAGGAAACCCTCAACCAGAATACCTTGACGGGGCAGTTATTGATCGGCTCTCCGAAGACGTATTTCACCTAAAATTCATTAAAATATTCCTTCTTTTAAGCTTCAATATTCTTTCGACTTTACGGAAAAAAACCTCGACTTCTTAAATGTAACTTTAAGAGAAGCTATTAATCGTGTTTGAGTGAATAAGAGAATTATAAGAAGATTTTCATTGCATGTTTGTTGCTTTAACGGCAGGCGTTTTTCATCTGTTGAAATTGACCATTAATTTTATCAATTTTTAACCAAAATCAACCTTTCACACAAATAAACGAACAAGAGACAGCTGAGGTCTTCCCGAGCTAGAAGAAAAACAAACGGAAATCCCTTGTTCGTATTAGGTATCTCTTTCACTCAGAAACTATTTTATCATTTCATTCACAAGATTCATGAAGCTCTCACCGTCGTGAGTACCGCCGCCGTCGATAACGTACGTGGAGCTTTTGAGAACTTTAGTTTTTGCTGGAAAAAATTCGTTGACTCATGATGTCAATGTCAGGTAGGTAATCAAAAAAATAGAGAAAAAAATATGTTAGCTACGTGAATACAGCGTTCTTCTTTGACGAGGGTGAATGAGTCTATCGCTTATGAGCGTCCTCAACAAGACACTAAAAACATATAATATCTCAAGTAAACATTCGAAGATTAGCTGCTCGCCTTCTGGAAAGAAGTGACTGTGGAAGTCGTCATTGACCCCGCGCTCTGGCTCAGTGTGACCATCTTCGCCTGAAATATCTTTTTTGATTCCAGAATTGGCTTAGGATTTACACAAACTTCCCTTTAAGAGAGTTTCATCAGAGAGACAATAAATTCCAAGTTGGGATATCCTTTTGAGCGTCCACTAGATGAATCACAGTTAAAACGCATGGGATATTCGACGGCACACTTGATTTTCTGAGAAGTCGCCTTTGTCTAAAATAGATTTTCCAGATGTAAAGATCTCGAACCTTCGAAATGAAAAAAGGTTCCGAGATTTGAACCGTAAACATGCTCATTTGTTTCACTAAAGTGACTTAATGACCCATCGCTCTATTAACGTTTTCAGTCCTTGTATTGTCTCATCACTTCGAAGTCATCAAGAGTCTAATTAAATTTTTTGAGTTACCCGCGCAGCCTCACCTGCTGAAAAGTCGTTCTTCTTGAATTTGAGATCGTCGCCTTTTTCGTCACCGTAGTTTTTGTTGTTTTCTGCGTTGTCGTCCTCGTTGTCTAATAAGTTATAAAGAATCGAGTCAGCTCAGGCGTACATTTTTTGAGTCTGTAGACGTTTTTTAATTTCTCATAAAAATGTTTAACTATGAAAAAGGAACAAAAACTTAGCGACTGTTCATTTCAGAAAAAGTTTCATTCCTTCATTGTTCGAAGCGATCAAAAGAAGGATCGGTTGCATGTCTTTTGAGATGAACATTAAAACGAAATACAAAGAACCTTTGTGATGAAATCTGCTAGAATATCGGCGATTTCCTTTTTCCAGGGATCTTGGTTGACGTCATTGCAGAGATTCCCATCACAGAAGCATGTCACTTGCAGAGTTGTTCCGTTTAGCAGCTTTTCACATTTTTGAGATTTGAAGTTTTTACAATTTCTTTCATTCACGAAGGCCTTCTTCTTTGCTAAATCCGAGAAGCTGGACGTGTTGAAATGGAGAATAGTGGAGCAACCCACCGCTAAAGGACCACAGATCATTGATCGAGAAGCGTCGAGGCACTCCTAAAAAAATATTCAATTACGTCAAAATCATTATGGTTCTCTCAGTTGAGTGGTTACCCTGTAAATTGCTCTCATATCGACTTTTTCGTTCTTACGTGGCTATATATTTCCCAAACAAGACTGGGAAGAGTCAAGAAAACCCAATCCCCAAAACATCGCCTTCAGCAACAAAGAATTCATCATCTGTTAATGTTTTCGAATTGGAAGCATTCGCTTTCGCCTCGTCAGATACTGCGGATGGAATTTCGGTCCCTCTCTGAAAGTCTATTTCCCGTATAATATCAATGATTTTATTGAACCTATTTCTTCTAACTCCTGTAATTGCATGTCTCAAACAGCACCTGTTTTCAGTGCATGAAATGTGAATTCTGATGGAGCATCAACTCCCCCTTTTTCTTCTTCGACATTTGACTAAGAGGCCTACAGAAGGGCTCGCTCTTTTTTCGTCGCTGGTCTTCCTTAGAGTCCTTCTCAAACGGCCTGTGATAGAGTTGCACATGATGATGTCATCGTCAGAACCTTCTTGTATGACCTCAGTAACCAAGATCGACCAGAAGCTGTATTCAAAATGGGACAAGGGAATAGTCGACTTCTAAAAATAATTTCCATCATGCTAGCAGGACTTCGCGGAGCATCTTCTTTCGTTCGAACCCCAGTTGGAAAGGAGTCATCATAAGGAATTCGATGACGCAAGAAGAACTCAAGACATGGAACGTTGAATGCGATCAGTTCAGAGAACTTTGTCAGACAAATCCATCCTCGACATGGGTTTTCTACAAAGACGATCAATGATTGAAAGAAGAGATTGGAAGTGTGTACAAAACACTGCCGCCCCCTCTAGGTCCTCTTCCCTCGACAGCAACTACTCCTAGTCTTGGAAACTAATTTGGAATCGGCCTCTTGAAAATTCTTCATTGGCTCAACTTTCAAGTATAAATTGGCTCAACTTTCAAGATAAAAATATATTTCTCAGTATCTAATTTTAATGATCGTTCTCTTGAAGAAAAACACGATTGATATTCTTCACCATTATATCTTATTTGTACAGACAGATTTACTTCATGTAGTGAGACTTGGTTAAATAAGAATATAGGTGATGCCTCGCTTGTAGCTAATTTACCTTACAATGTACTCCGCTGCGATAGAACATAAAAAAGTGGCAGATGTCATCCAAAAAACTTGATAAAGAAATCAAAGAATTCGAATCGAACAGACAAAAGGCTTTCTTATCTGATTATAAGAAGATGTATGAATATGTCGGACGTCGCCTCAAATCTAAATCTTTGCTTCCTTCTTTCTTAGACTTTTCTCGATTATCTCTACATACAGATAAAGCGAAAGCAGATGCCCTTTCACACTTTTCTGTTCTTCTTTCTCGACTGATGATAATGTTTCACCAGATGTTGAAAGAACTATCAATAGTTCCCTTTCTGATCTAATTACCTTGCCTGATGATGTTAAGTTTTACCTAAAAAAGACTTGCTCCGTCCGTTACAAAGAGACCTGATTATATTCCAAAGAATTTATACAAAGAATGTACTTGTTCCATTGCAGAAACTCTCAGTTACATTTTCAACTTCTCAATCCAGCTTGGTTCCCTCTTTTCTCTGTGGAAACTTCTTACGTCACACCAATACCCCAGGAATCTCCACCGATGAATTTCGAAGACTTCAGACCAATCGCCATCACACCCTCACCGTATAAAGTGTTCGAACGCATAATTCGTGATAAGTGGATGGAAATTCACTCTGTTTTTTTCTGGAGAACAACATGGTTTTGTTTCTAGAAAATCCGTTCAATCTCAGTTACTCTCAGTGTCTAATAGTTGAATGAGAGCCTTAGACACAGGCGAATCCGTTGATTGTCTCTATTACGACCTAACTAAAGCTTTCGATGTTAAGTGGGGTTAGAGCCTTTGGGTATTCCTAGAAAACTTTTGAATTGGGTTAAAAGCTTCTTAACAGGACGTTTATTCCGTGTCAAAGTAAATCATGATTTCAGTGAATTAAGAGAAGTAATTTCGAAAAGGCCCCAAGGCACTGCCCTAGGGCCGCTTTTTTTTTCTCTTATTAATAAATGATTCACCGCTGAGTTGTACTAACTTGTCTTCAATGAGTATCAAGTTATTGCTTATGACATTAACTTTTATACTTCTTATGATGATTACAATGCTTCGAATGCTATTTCCCAGTTACATTCGGCCACGATTCAGTTAAAAAAACTATTGTGATAAATGGCAATTGAAAATCGCTGAAAGTAATGTTTTATATCTATGTAAAAACAACCCATGTTCGCCTTATAAAGTAGATACGTATACTTATTTCCACAAATCTGAATCTATTCGTGATTTGGGTGTTTTGATAGACCACTCATTATCGTTCCGATTTCATTATGAAATATTGTGTCGCAAAGCCCTGTATACAGTGTACGCTCTATTCAGAATCATAACTTGTCCAATCTCATCTATTTACTTGAGATGTTTCAACTCTTTATGTTCTACCGTTATATGAATTTTCATCATCGGTCTGGGCGCCTTAATTGAAAAAAAGATCTCCTGAGAATAGAGAAGATTCAACAAACATTCAATAGACTACTAAACCATAGATTTGAAATGGTCTTAAATTCAAATACAATTTACCATTCCCGTTTGATTAGTCTAAGCTTGTCATCTTTATACTTTAGAATAATAAAAAATGACCTCAATTTTACATTTAAAATTTTTCGAAATGAAATACATATCAAAGTGAGCGAGTTTTATATTTTTAAACCGGTTGATAGTAGAGTATGGCCTTTAAAAAACTTTACACCGTTCACACGTTCTACCCGTTCTCCCTGTTCTCACTTTCGCGGTCGCGTTGCGTTTCTTAAAACACGGCCTCGTTAGCTTAGCCGTACGGCCTCCGTGCGGCCTCATTAGCTAAGCCATACGGCCTCGTTAGCGTAAACTTTTTCCTAAGCCTAAGCGTTTTTAATGTAAAAATAATCGTCTGATGTAAGATAAAAATTCATAACAGCGAATCCGAACCTTCGCCAAACTACTCGAAGTCTAGCATTTTCACCCTACACTACAGTGCCTGATAGTAACTGTGAAAGAAAAAAAGAGACATAATCTGAAGTATTCACTTCATCAGTTGTCTATTTGGCACAAACACTCGCATGAAAGAAAGAAACGCAACGCGACCGCGTTGCGGACAAAGTGAGAACAGGAAGAGCAGGGAGAAGCGGTAGAACGTGTGAACGGTTTAAACTTTGTTAAAGGCCGTAGAGTATCAACATTCAATTTTCACAAACCATTTACGAGAAAAAAGTTCTTGTTTAAGTAGTTTGCATTAAGACTATCTAGATGGATGACCAGATTACCTCCCGAGATAATGAGTTCTATAAATTCTAGAATGTTTAAGAATAGATTGAAGCGGTTTGATGTTTTTGAATTTCTAGATGTATCTTTTTCTTAATATCACATAATAGCCGGCGAGTATGAAGACATGAAGTATTTGTTTAATACTTACAATGATATCACTACTAGCCTTTTTTTAAAATTTGCATGTATTGTAACATCAAGTATTTGATGTATGATGAAAATTCAGCTTTCGATTTGTAATTTTTTTTTTTAGAGTATAAGAACATACAATATTCGGAGTTGTGGGTGAACAGTAGGAAATCCCAATCAGTAGATGAAGAAGAAGAAGGTTACAGCGTATCTTCTGAACAAGGAAAGCGCCTTTTAAAACTTTTAGTTAATTATTTCGTAAAAAAACTCAAATAAGTTTTCAAGCTTGTTTGAATAGATTTTAGAAGATGAGAATGAATCATCAAGCTGACAGTCACTGTGATCCTCAGGATGATCCTATTACCTCCCGAGATAATGAGTTCTATAAATTCTAGAATGTTTAAGAATAGATTGAAGCGGTTTGATGTTTTTGAATTTCTAGAATCTAGATGTATCTTTTTCTTAATATCACATAATAGCCGGCGAGTATGAAGACATTAAGTATTTGTTTAATACTTACAATGATATCCGATTGTAAATTGTCACTACTAGCTTCTTTTTTTTTTATAAATTTGCATGTATTGTCACATCATGTATTTGATGTATGATGAAAATTCAGCGTTCGATTTTTAATTTTTTTTAGAGTATAAGAACATACAATATTCGGAGTTGTAGGTGAACAGTAGGAAGTCCCAATCAGTAGAGGAAGAAGAAGGTTACAGCGTATCTTCTGAACAAGGAAAGCGCCTTTTAAAACTTTTAGTTAATTATTTCGTAAAAAAACTCAAATAAGTTTTCAAGCTTGTTTGAATAGATTTTAGAAGATGAGAATGAATCATCAAGCTGACAGTCACTGTGATCCTCAGGATGATCCTCAGGACAATGACCGTGGAGAGAAATGCCGCGAAAATCATCTCTAAATAAATGCTTTCTGGTAGAGAGAAAAATAAAGGCACTACCACTTCTGTTATAAAAGTTAACGAAAATGAAAAGCTTCAGAGTTTGAGAAAGACGAGGAAAGAAACCACATATTCCCCCTTTTTCAAACCTCTCTCAAGTTGAATTTTACACTAGTCATTCCGTTAGGTTGTCATCTAACGGGTGGGTCGATAAATTTTTTATTCTCTTTTAAATTATTTCTGAAATTTAATGTACATTGCTTCACGATAATTGGCCTAAAATGAATATTATTTTCTTTTCGCCAGACATTATATTGTTTGCTATATCTTAGGCTTTCTGTTTTTCTTCTCTATAACGCTGTGTAATGTTAACTTCTTTGTTTTGTTTTACCTATATGAATATATGCATATAGTTATATATATAAACAAGTCATTACATAATACTACATTTGATTGAACTGAGAATATTGGATGAGGAAACCACAAAAACACGTTTTCAACTTCAGGGGAGCTTCTCGATGAGCCTGCTTGCCACGGTCTTGATCGCAAGCTCTATATGGATCCACAGCCATTCTCTCGAGTGCCACAGCAATAATTTAAGAAGACTACAAACTTGTTTCAGTGAAGATGTATCATGTACGATACAGATCAGAAATAACGCCAGCAACAGGGAGGAGTTGTTTGGTAGAGATATGACTTGGATCCAGAGTTGCACAGTTTCGAAGCATTTGGGATGTGTAACTGAGTGGTTGGAATCTCATATATTTTGGGTGAGTTGCAACTGCGACACCGACCGCTGCAATATTATGACTGACGAGATAAGGGACAAAGTTATCGAAGCTCGAATTCCTTTCCGTCGGGCGATTGAGGTAAGAGTTCCATGATTCCTTCGTGAAAGTTTGGTCCAACCTTTACAATTGTCGAAAACTTGAGGGACCGCCAAAAAGGCGGTCCCTTAAGTTATCAGTATGTTTTACCTAAGCCCTCCCTATTTAGGTTAAACTTCTACCTATTTTGGTAAAACTTCGACCTTTCTGAGCAAAACGTCTCAATTTTTTTGTTGAACAAAACGTATTTCAAGTAGTTTTCTATCAAAAAATGAAACGTCCCCTTTTTGTTACACGTCTACGTTATTCTCAAAATATTTGCAACGAAAAATCTATGTTGTACTGAGAAATGTAGATGCTTACTTTTTTCATCGTTGTGAGCGTGTTAGTGAAATAATCACTTGTAAGATTGCTTTTATCTTCACTTTTCTCAGCTGTGCGGTTAACTTCTCTTTCTCAGTTTACTCTTAATTGTCGAAATGCGAAACAAGAAAGCCTAACTGGTTCACAAGAAGTATTTTTTGTGACCCCGAGTCTTCCTATGATCTGTCTCATCTTTTATGAGGATTTCAAATCTTGAGAGATTGATTATCACCAACACATGTTAGAACATTATGGTGCACATCTTCGATACTTTCTTTTTCTCGACCTGAATGAAACAAGGAGTGCTGCATATATGGTTTTTTTATTCGTTCTTGTGAAGTTCCGATGATGCTTCAGTTCACTTTCGACTTGAAAAAAACAATTTTCAAGTTCGATAACTTTTGAAATTTTCTTATAATTAGACACCACTGGTCTTGTGTTACTCTTATTTGTATACTCTATAAAACCTTTCTATAAATCTCTTATCACATTATTTTCTATCTGCTTTCCGACGTCGTGTGAAAAGAAACCAGCTGATTAATAACTAAGTCTATTATTAGTGAATTTGGCAACTGTCAAGTTCGTAACAGCGCTTCTAAATGGATGTTTCTTTTTTGTTAGTTCTTTCCCCCCTCCTCAGGCCCCCTAACCCTTGTAGGGCCATATTCTTACTCTAGGGCTCCCCTCCTTCTATCCTCCTAAGGTAGGGCCCTATTTTGTCTTTAGGATACCTTTCACTCCCTGCTCAGGTAACCCCACCCCCTTTTCCCACCCCTTCCATTCCGTTGCTTATTGACATGTATTTATTAAGTTAAGAAATTTTTTTCAACAGAGCCATACATTGATAAAAATTATTCATCTGAGAAAGAAGAGAAAAAGCAAATTTGTTAGTTGCAAATATTCTTAAAATTAGGTTGAAGTTTCAAAAAAGATTGATGATTCAATTTTTTTCGGTAGAAGTTTCATTAAATTAGGTAGACGTTTCAATAGGAAAGTTAGGCGTGTAATGTTTTGGGTAGAGGTTTTTCTCAAAAAAGAAGACGTGTCACTAAAATAGGTAGACATGTCACTCATTTAGGTAGACTTTTTTTCAAAAAAAAACTTTTTTTTTCATACACGTCTCTCAACTCATAAGAAGCGGTCGAATTGATTTCTCAGTGTCAACTGGACAATTCAACAATTTTCCTTTTCATTCCTATCTCAATTCATCTTCAACTATGACCAGCCACCGTCAACCAATGGACTCTTCTTCTCCTCAAGATGACGCCGAAGATCTCGCCAACGCCCTCCAGACTTGCATTCGAGCTGAAGAAGATCTGGACAAGCCCTCTTTACCGTCCCATATTCTTCTGCTCCTGAAGACATGCTCTACAGTGATGGTCAAAATCTTGGCAGAGAGTAAGTCTCAACAGAAAGTCACTGTTGTCTCAACAGTGACTTATTCGTCATGAAATAGATGAAGACAAACGAGCTCCGTGGTGATTAAACGCGCCCCAGAACACTCGAATCCTTCTTCTTTACCCTCAGTCCGTGTTGCCCACGACGACGCCCTTATAAGCTCTCTACTGGACGCGGCAGGAGTTGCTGTATCAGGGATCGCTCACTTCCGCATGGGCATCAGAAGAAACGACCATACCTATCCAAGACTTCTCAAAGTGATCTTCCCGACGAAAACCCACCAGAGACACTTCCTCAGCCAGACGACTTCGCTACGTCACAACCCTCGTTTCAAATCCATCTACATACGGCCAAGTCTGACTCGAGAGATGAGAGAGCAAGAGTACTTGCTTCGACAAGAGAAAAGAAAACTGATCGCTGAAGGAAAAGATGTTGTCATCTTCGATGGAAGTCTGATGTCACGAGCGGAAGCGGATGCCCTACGAGTTTCTCGTCGGACCCGTACTACGACTGGACCTGCGTCCACACGATCAACTCGGTCAACTATAGCCACAGCCCCCCTCCGGTCAAACTGATAAAATGTCCAGGTCCTATTTCTTCTCTCAAGTTTTTCTATTACAATATGCGTTCCGTTCGTAATAAGCTAGACGTATTTCGCCTATTTTTAGAAAATAGACAGCCAGATATTGTAGCTCTATCTGAGACGTGGCTGAGTTCTAGAATAGCTGACAGTGAAATAATTGGATCCTTACCATATAACATCATTCGTAAAGACCGCGACTCTCGAGGCGGTGGTGTCGCTATTGTCATCAGAGACTATATTACTACCGCAATTGACATTTTACTCTCAAATACCTTCTTCCGTTTAGTTGTTTGTTATCGGCCACCTCATTTTACAACCGAGCAAACCCGTTCCTTTTGTGATCTCTTGTCGGATATTTTCTCTTCCACTAATTACCCGTATGTTCTCGTAGGAGACTTCAATTGTGATGCTCTATCTCCCCCAATACTCCCTCAGAGCATGTTTTAAATGATATGGTTACTTCACTAGATTTGTCTTTCCTCTGTCGACAACCAACCCGAATTAATCGATGTATTGACTGGCTTATTACTTCTCAGACGTCTCTTTTCTCCAATTGTCGGGTAATCCCTTCGTTTCCGTCTTGTGACCACTCAGGACTTGAATGTTCAATTAATTCATCTGCTATGCTTCATTCTCCGACCCTTGTGCCTGACTATAGCAGAACCGATTTTGATGCTCTTAATGCACATCTTTCCGCTATTAATTGGGAAGCTTCTTTCGATCTTTTCCATTCAGTAGATGATCTTTATTCACGTTTCCTTTTCATCCTCAAAGAAGCCATCTCTATACATGTTCCTAGTCGTTTTCCTCCCCATATATGTAGGCTTATCGCCTATCGCGATGCTCTCTTTCGTAACATACGTATTCCTGCTGTTCGTTTACTCTATAACAAAGCAAGTTGTGATCTATTGAAACAAATCAACAAGTGGAATAGAAGTTGCCAGAAGGCCAAGTTATCTCGATCACAGAATCTCTATCAGCATATCGCCTCTCTGACAAGACCTAAACCTTCCCCTCCGCTCCAACCCATTGACCAATCTGGTCACATATCAGTAGATTCTAGTAAGAAATGTGAAATTTTAGCATCCGAATTCGCATCTTCTTTCACTCATGATAATCACTTGCCTCCCCCTACGTATTGCCCTCGCATCACTCCTAAGATGTGTCCTTCATTGTTTCTCCCTTCCACAGTTGAACGTTTTCTTTCTAAACTGAAATATTCTGGCAGCCATGGGGCAGATGATATTCCTCAACTTATATTCAAGAAATGTGCTTCTTCTATTGCTCTTCCTTTGGCTCACATTTATAATATTTGTATGGAAACTGGTTCGACTCCCACTATCTGGAAACATTTTTTAGTGACAGCGATTCCGAAACAAGGCAAGAATGCATCTATACCCTCTTCATATAGACCTATTGCTATTCTCTCACCTGCTTCTAAAACGATGGAAAGATTAGTTAGATCAACTATTTTTGAGCACTTGAGTCGATACAACATTTTGCCTGTGAATCAACATGGTTTTAGAAAGAATGCCTCTGTAGTTAGCAATTTGCTAGCTTGTTAAGATGATTGGAGTCGTTCGCTTAGTGAGGGCTCTACTGTCGATGTTATCTATTCAGATTTTTCACGTGCGTTCGACACTGTCAGCATATTCAAACTTCTCTACAAATGTTCTCATTACGGCATATCCGATCCCTTTCTCTCTTGGCTAGAATCTTTTCTCACTAATCGTACTTTTTCTGTCCGTATGGGAGACAAGATGTCCCCTCCCCGTCCAGTCATATCAGGCGTTCCGCAAGGATCGGTTCTTGGTCCCGTTCTCTTTATTCTTTACATATCTGATCTAAATTCCGTTCTTGAACCATTTCCGAACGTGTGTTACCAAGCATACGCTGACGATGTTAAGATTTATGTTTCGTACAAGAAAGAAAACTTCGTTGAACGCTGTCATGAATTACAATTGGCTTTGAATGCTGTATATGATTGGTGCAATTCGAATGATCTCACTCTTTCTTCATCTAAGAGCACTCATCTGCACATAGGCTCTCGCACGCACCCAGCCTACAAAATCAACGATGTTCCTCTGACCCCTTCCTCAGAAGTGCGGGATCTCGTAATCCAAATCGTACCGTCTCTCCGTCGAAGCCAAGCAGTAACTGACAGGGTCTCCAAAGCAACGGCAGCAATGTATTCTCTGTTTCGAGCAGTTTCTATCGACGATTCCCAGATACTTGTCAAATGTTTTAAAACATATGTCTTACCTCACTTAGAATTTGCATCTAGCTTTTGGAACCCATATTTTGCCAAAGACATGAAATTGATTGAAAGAGTTCTGAAATCCTTCACACGCATTGTCTTCTATCGTTGTTTTCCCGATTCCAATTACCCACATTCTCTCCCATCATACAAAGATAGATTAGCTAGCCTCAATCTTTCGCCCCTTTATTTGAGAAGAATTCAAGCTGACATGAAAATGGGTTGGAAAATTTATAAAAACCTGTCAATAATCGAAAGAGACCGAATCTTTAAACATGTTAAACCAACGCGTACAAACCCTAGCGGCATTTTTTTTTCGAAAAACGCGGCTCGTTTCCACTCTTTCACTCTTAGAGTTTCACGTGTGTTCGCTCAATTACCTAGAGAAGTTTTGCTGAATACATCTTTCGCTGCCTTTAGAAGTTTTCTGGAGAAATCATCATTTTTAGAAAGTATGGCTGAGTTATTCAATATTCATATTGTTGATTAAAAGAAAATGTTCTTTCTTTTGAGAACTTAATTCTCCGCTGTTTACATGATGTTCATCATGTCACGCTTTATGAGTTGTTAATTAATTCTCTGGAAACTGTTTTTGCATTGAAAAATGTAGATAAAATAGATAAAAAAGGTAGACGTTTCATAAAAAAGGTAGACGTGTAATTGGCGTCCTGAAAGAAGGAGTACACAGAGAAGATATGACGTTCGATCCGAGAATTCTAAGTTCGAACGGGTTATCAGAAGCGGTGAAAAGTTCGCGCCTTCGTATGAACGCTTTCAAAGCGCATAACCATTATTCTGATTTCAGATCAAGGAGCGAGCCAATCTCAGGGTGAGTAGTTTACTGAGCTCATTGGAAAACTCTGCGTGAGCCAGCTAATATTTAAATTAGTGATACTCAAAATCTGATATGCAAATCCAGTGACGCTCAGTTGTGTTTGAGAGCAGTTTGGAATCGGAAAACACGATTTAATTCTGTCGATCGCTGCGATTTCGGAGAACGAACTGCTAACAACTTTTTCGAAGATATAGAAAAAAACCTAACTTAATTGAAAATATAAATTGCTCTTTTCTCGTTAGAATCCGCACGGCTCCTTTCTGTCATCTGCTCTGAGCAGCCTGCTTCTCATTCTCTTTTCTGAGACATTTATATGATGAATGGGCGAATTATTCAGGTTTTGTTCCTTAGTCTTGAATGGAATTTTTGAGATTTTATATTAAAATTACGGCAAAAGTTTAGATAATGTTTTGTAACTTATAGCGTCGATCAATTAACGGCTTCGCTTTTTTTGCTTTGTTTTCAGACAACATATATGTACTTTACAATGTTTTATTCGAATTCTTTAGAAAAACTGTTGCACATTATATTTGAAAATTTGGAAAAAAGTAAGGGAGAGGAGCGGGGATTACCGAAGCAGGGAGGGAAAGAGGCCCTGAAGGCGGAGTGAGGATTAAAAAGGTGCTACCTAAGCAAAGGGGCTCTTAAAAAGAAGAGAGCTCTTTAAGGTAGGAAGGGGGACTTCGAGAAGAGTGGTTATGTTTAGTGATCTTCATTGACAAGAAAGTAGTTTTTAAAGGTTGTATTTCATAATGAAGGTGGTTTATTTTCTGATCAAATTCTGATATTTTAAAAAGAAACAAAATTACTGAAAAGTGAAAGACCGCAAGACCTCAATATTAAAAAGAAAACGTCGAGGGTCCAGTATTACCTATTTCTTGAGATCATTTCTTTGGAAAAGTTCCCTTTTCTCACTCTCAATCAGTTTGCTTGCAGTTGCAGGTAGACGTGACCGTTCATAATATCTTCGAAGGAAATATCTTCGAAGGAAACACTTCTCGTCCATATTTTTGAATAATTTAGCTTTAACTAGCCTTAGGACATTTAATATCTCAGCTTTGTCATATCTTTGTGAAGAGCAACCTCGATTATCCAAAAACTTTTCGGCTGATAAAGAGTATTAGAATCTATGTATTGTTCTATGATGGAAGTGTTGATTGTTTTATCCACTGGCTAGAGCCGCCGTCCTGTCGGAATGTTCAACTCGAGTGAAGCGTTATTTTTTTTTTGTTACGAGCTCATTCCCAACTTGGGATTTTGAAGAGATATGAGAACAGTCTTCTTCTGATGAACAAAAAAAAACAATAAATTTTTCAGACATTCGTTGTTTCCTAGACAGTTTAGGTCATCGAAACTTCAACATTAAACAGTAGAATGTAGAAGTTTAATGGTCATGGCTCACCATGTGGTGGCGGGCCACGTTTCAAATTCGAGAGTTCTGCTCAAGTTAAACCCCATTCTCTATCAAAAAAATTTTTTCTATCAAAAAAAAAGAGAAAAAAATAGTACAACTGGTTCTTAACGGATCTACAGTTAAATACTAGACAAGGTGAACGCTTCGATGAACTCACATCCTTCCCGGCCTAAGGTGAAAAACGCTTGGGCGCGTTGATTCTCGGACGGTAGTTGCTGACATTGGAGAGGGGAATAGCGGTATCACAAGATCACAAGACAGTGTTGATCACAAGACAAGTACTAGCAGATATAGGAGTTGAGAAGAGGGTTTTGAAATCTGTCGATAAGGCAGCGAAGAGGAAGATAATTCGTAGTAGAGATTGCTCAAGTCGAGGGGCCAGCAGGTTGAGAGAGGTCAGACTGTTTCATGACCTGTTTATATCTATAGATCGCAAGCTCTGACTGTTTTTCCACCTCAAGTCTTTTTTAACTATGCTTCTGAATGACATCTGGATGAATAACAGGACACGTCTAAGTATTATAGAAATTTTTGCTGAATGCTGAATGTTGTATGGGCCTTGATTGTGCATTATCATGTGTGTGCGTGTGTAGCTCAGTGGGGAGAGCATTCGCTCGGAACGCGAAAGGTCACGGGTTCGGTTCCCGTCACACCACACGATTTTTGCACAAGTTTCTGTGAACAATCCGCTCCTCTGCTCGGTATAAAAATCCGTTGCTTGAGATCAACGAGGAGTAGGGAATACTCTTATTTACATGGGGGCCGAACCGGGATGAGAAGAGAGGATAAAAAGAGAAAAAGAAGAAAACCCGAGTATGAGCTAGTTCGCAGAAACAAAGGCGCCTAGACCTCTGACCCTAGACCTCGAGAGACCTCGGTGTTGAGAGGGGGGCATGTTGTATGGGCCTTGATTGTGCATTATCATGTGTGTGCGTGTGTAGCTCAGTGGGGAGAGCATTCGCCCGGAACGCGAAAGGTCACGGGTTCGGTTCCCGTCACACCACACGATTTTTGCACAAGTTTATGTGAACAATCCGCTCCTCTGCTCGGTATAAAAATCCGTTGCTTGAGATCAACGAGGAGTAGGGAATACTCTTATTTATATGAATATCCAAATTAGACTATATAATATATTATGAATTATAATTTTAGAGATACATATAATAATTTCCCTGATTTCTTCGATTTAATAACTGTTTTTATCGTGCGTTTCCTGTATTTTTGAATGTCGGGTGCAGTAATCTTTCTCTGTTCATCAAACTGTTTTATGAACTCGGTTTTTATGTTCACTTAAATTTATTAAAGCCGGTAATAAATCTTTGTTTCTTCGTAAATGACTATACATAAACACGTGTTCTTTTCAAATGCTTCGCATCAAGTCGATTAATTTTAAACAAAATGAAAAATTTTAAAGTCACTCAACTGAGATTTTTTCAACAAATCGTTTGAAAAATTTAAAATTGTTGAAATTAGACCTCACTAGAACTTTCAAAATTTTGATAAAGACTGAGTTCGTGTTTTTCAGGCATTCTCTGACATAGCGCATTGGTGATGCCATAGTTGAACTGAGAACTCCCATTGACAGATATTTAAAATTTTTAAAACCGTTTTTATTGAAATTTAGCACTTAAAAAAACGTTTTTTATCGAATTCAAAAGAAAATTTAGATCGGGAAACGTGAATAAATTTTCATTTAGCACTATTTTGCTCATTTTAGAAAATTTCATTGCGGTCTCTAGTTTTAGGGTGTGTAGCCGATTGGCAGGATGGTAGGACCTACTGCAAAATTTCGGCCTTTAACAAAGTGTACACCTGTAGCCGTATTCATCAATGTCGCGGGTAGCTAAAAAAAGCTTCCCGAGCCTTCCCGCGGGAAGGCTCGGAAAGCTTCTTTCAAAATCCGTATTCACCAATGTCACGGGTAGCTAAAAAGCTTCCCGAGCCTTCCCGCGGGAAGGCTCGTGAGGCCCGAGGAGGTTTTGTCAAAAGTCGCTATTCACCAATGTCGCGGGAAGCTAAGCAAGCTTCCCGAGCCTTCCAGCGGGTAGCTTTTTTCTTCCCGGACCTTTCCAAAGTCTTAGGTCCGGGAAGAACTTACCCCCGACAATTTTTTTATAATACAACGTCATTTTACATGCATATAGCAAGACGTCGCCTTTGTGTAGTCATGCGGAACGAGAATATTATATGAATTTATATAATTTTTTTATATTATATTATACCTTTTTTTTAAAAAAATATTTATTTTAGTAAGATATTAATCGAGAAATTTGTGACCTTTGGATCGGAAGAGGTTTCTACTTGTCAAAATTTGTCTTTATCATAACATTATAATATTTGTTGGCTATCATAACATGGGCACTTTGTTACTTGCGGGGGCTGCACTTTACTTGAGGGGCACGTCACTTTTTATTGATTTTTTCGCTTAGGCTTAGGTAAATTGTATGCTAACGAGGCCGTACGGCTTAGGAAAGAGACCGCATGGAAAAATTTCTCAGATAATAAATTTTTCGTCAGTTCAATGACTAAATTTGCCAACAAAAAAAAGCCCCCTTCCCCCTGAGTAAAGTGCGCCCCCTAAATAAAATTGTGCCCATAATCTAATATGCTTCATACGAATGACAAAAAAATGAGTTTTGACAGAACCGCGATTTGAAGCATTGATGAATTAAAAGAGTAACTTGTTTTTATTTTTAAAAAAAAAACACAAAACGCGAAATTAATTATGAAAAGTACATGCTAAGAAAGACAAAAAAGAATTATAACGAAACCACACATTGGCATACGCCAAAAACATCACGTATAGTTATGAATGGGAAAAAAGATTTGGTATGAAGTTTTGATGATGAAAAATCGAAAAAATTAAAGAAAAAAATTTGAAGTAGAAAATTTTTTTTGGATGAAATCCAAAATTTGAACTCCCTCCGGAAAAACCGAAAATGCGTCAGCTATTTTTCTTCCCGCGGGAAGGGTTGGGAAGCTTGCTTCCCGCGGCTTCTTGGATAGCGTTTCAGCTACCCGCGAACAGGCGCGGGAAGGAGCTTCCCGAGCTAGGCCTACCCGCGACATTGGTGCATACGGCCACTGGTTCGCGTGCTATTACAAAAGCACGCCGTGTTCGCTGTGCACGCACGCTGTATAATTACCAATGCACGCCGAGGCGCGGGAAAATTCTTAACTCCGCTCATGCGCTTTATTTAAAACGTCGCCCTAATATATTTCTTTTGTAATGGCCCAAAAGTATTCTTTTAGTAAAAATTATCACTTTTCATAACTAAATTATAGTGTGAAACAATATAGTGCGTCAAACACTCTTTCTCTCTTTCCCGCGCCTCGGCGTGCATTGGTAATTATACAGCGTGAAGCGTGCGTGCACAGCGAACACAGCAAGCACAGTGTGCACGGCGTGCTTTTGTAATGGCCTGGTTCGCGTTACACCCTTTACAAAAAGATTGCTCCCCTAAAACACGGCCTCAACTTGAAAACGGCCTGGCTCAATTTTTTCTTTCTTGTTCTCATTCTTTCTTTTTCATTTTTTTTCTTACTTGTTCTTTCTTTCTTTTTTCTTTCTCTTTCTTTTTTTTTCCTTTAAAAAAATTTATCTTTATAAATTTTGGGGAAAGGAAAAGGGGAGGGGGGTTTACCTAAACAGGGAAGGGAGGGGGGGCCCTAAAGGGGGAAGGGGAGAGGAAGAAGGCCCTACCTAAGCAAAGGGAGGGGGGTAGGGACCCTAGGGGGGGAGGAGGGAGGGGGAAGGCGGGCCCTAAAGGGGGGAAGGGAGTTTTCATGAATAAAATCTCTTTCTGAGAAAAAATCTTTGGACGGCTAAAGTAGATTAAAGCCAACTTTTTACTAAACCTAAGCGTTTTTTAATGTAAAAATAATTTTCTGATGTAAAAATAAAAATTTATAAAGATAATTTTTAAAAAAAAAGGAAAAGAAACGTAAGAGAAAGAAAAAGAAAGTAAGAGAGCCAGTAAGAAAAAAGAAAGAGAGAAAAAAAAAAAGAAAAAAGAATACTAATTAATTGAGCCAGGCCGTTTTTAGGTTGAGGTCGTATTTTAGGGGAGCAATCTTGGTGTAAAGGGTGTAACGCGAACCCAGAGGCCGTATGCATGGAGCAATCCAAAAGGATTATTAGCTTGGATTAGAAGTTATCCAAATACATTTCACTAATCCGGTATGCATGGAAGCTATAATACTTTTGGATTAGAGATAATCCGACAAAATTCGTAACCCTGCTCCGGAGGTGGGTTAGTGAGTAATCCGAAAGGATTCTCGGCTCAATTTGACCCATTCCGTTCATGTTGCTCTTTTTGAAGCGTGTAGTGAAAGTAAAACGGAACGGAATTTTTTTCTAATTTGCTATGTGGCCGTATGCACGTACCATTTTTGGTGGAAAATGTTAAAGTAAATAGCGTTTTCCTAGAAAATTTCTAAAATCCGTATCTACGTACCATTTCGTTTTCGAGGAAAACTGTTTACTTCGACAAAACAGTTTACCTTCCCCAAGTAGGTGGAAAACGCTATTTTCCCACTCCCAGAGGTTCCATGGGTCATACTACTGACTCATTTACATTTTCAAAAGTTATTTTTACATTAAAAAAGTTTATTTTACATCAGAAAGCGCTTAGGCTTAGTAAAAGTTTACGCTAACGAGGCCGTATCAAGAACTTACCCAATTCAACTGACCCATGGAACCTCTGGGAGGGGGAAGGGGAGAGGGGGCTAAAGTGCAGAAGTCCCAAATAGAGTACAACGATTACTAAAAATCACCTTTCATCTAACAGATTGATTTAAAACAGGTCGAAAATGTTCATTTTATTGTTTTTTATACCAATTCCATCAAATTTTACATTCAACACTTAACTCGGCTTTAACAACAACAAAAACAACGAAAATTAATTGAAAAAAGTGTTGTATTTACATAACAATACTAATATTCGACAATTATAGTGTTTAGAGTGCATTTAGTTTTCGACAATTATAGTTTTTAGATTTTTATGCATTTTAGTGCTTACGCCGCGTCCTTTTTGACAATATTCCAAGTTTAAGAAATCTGGCATCGATACATACCGATTTTCATAATCCTAAACTTTTTAACTTTTTTGGATTTTGTAATCCTTGGATTTGAACAATCCAGATTGTTATAGTCTGATTTCCATGCATACGGCCTCAGGTGTACACTTTGTTAAAGACCCAAAATTTCACAAGTGACAACAACTTTGGTCGAACAGCGCGAGAACCTTGAATGTATGTATATATGTATTCAAATTCGTTTCATAGCTCTTCGAAACATTTTTCTTTTCAGAGTTCAAATTTGGGCACTGTTTGCGTTTATACCCCCCGCCCTACCAGAGGTTCCATGGGTCGGATGAGAGATGAGGTCTCGTTAGCCTAATGTAAGCCGTACGGTCTCGTTAGCGTAAACTTTTGCCTAACCTTTTTTGATGTAAAAATAATTTTTTGTACATGTAAGTAAGTCAGACGTATGACCCATGGAACCTCTGATAGGGAGGTGGGGCATGTACGCAAACAGTGCCAAAAATTGTGTGTAAACAAAAAGGTGCGATGACTCGCCACGGAAAGAACGCGACTGCCTCAGCCTTCTACTCCTACGCGGAACGGCAGCGAGATGCCAAAGTGAGTGGATGGGGAACTCTGCATGAGCGATTGGGCGCGGATTCCGTTAAGCAGTTCGATTGCTGCTCTCTCACTCTGCAGCCGGTGAAGTTAGTAGCTGCAACTTTGTTCAAAAAATTCGATTTTCGGAAAATGTTCCAGCAGGGTTTTCCTGAAAGTTTAGAAGGGGTAAATCTAAAGACGTTTTGACCGTATAGCATCGGTGCTGGCCGTCTCTGAGTGAGCTTCTGCTCATAAATGGAAATTTTCACCTGGAAAATCTTTTTTTCCTGGTTCTGTGGGTGTCGGTCCCTGATATTTTCTGTTTTCGAAGGGCTACTGTCCAGGAGTTATTTAGTCAGCTCCGGTCGCCTGTTGGTGGGCTTCTGTTTTTTTAAAATTCTTAACGGGACCCTTATGTTGAATTTTTTTAAAATCTCAAACACTTATTGTGAAAATTCATTTTGTAGTTAGTTTTTGTTCGAAAAACAAACTTTAAATTGTGGGGCGGGTGCAGGGGTTAAATAGTCACCGGATCGGTCCCGTCGGCGGATACATGTAAACACACTATTGACAAAAAAGCTTCCTCTCTTTTCTTATTCTTTTCCTTCATCCCCTCTTCTTTTTTCCTCCAAACTTTGAGCGGCGGATACATGTAAACCCAAACTAGGTGGCTCCATTTAACCCCTGGGCAGGTGCCTGTTTACAAAATTTTCCGCTTCTGGCGGACGCCTGTAGGATAATCGGGTCCACTAAAAAAAAACCTGTAGGATATTCGGGCCCACTAAAAAACCCCTGTAGGATATTCGGGCCCACTAAAACCCTGTAGGATATTCGGGCCCACTAAAAAAACCCTGTAGGATATTCGGGCCCACTAAAAAACCCTGTAGGATATTCGGGCCCACTAAAAAAAACCCTGTAGGATATTCGGGCCCACTAAAAAAAACCCTGTAGGATATTCGGGCCCACTAAAAAAAACCCTGTAGGATATTCGGGCCCACTAAAAAAACGCTGTAGGATCTTCGGGACCACTAAAAAAACCCTGTAGGATATTCGGGCCCACTAAAAAACCCCTGTAGGATATTCGGACCCACTAAAAAAACCCTGTAGGATATTCGGGCCCTATTAAAAAACCCCTGTAGGATATTCGGACCCACTAAAAAAACCTTGTAGGAAATTCGGGCCCACTAAAAAACCCCTGTAGGATATTCGGGCCCACTAAAAAAAACCTGTAGGATATTCGGGCCCACTAAAAAAACCCTGTAGGATATTCGGGCCCACTAAAAAAACCCTGTAGGATATTCGGGCCCACTAAAAAACCTTGTAGGATATTCGGGCCCACTAACAAAACCCTGTAGGATATTCGGACCCCACTAAAAAAAACCCTGTAGGATATTCGGGCAAACTAAAAAACCCCTGTAGGATATTCGGACCCACTAAAAAACCCCTGTAGGATATTCGGGCCCACTAAAAAACCCCTGTAGGATATTCGGGCCCACTAAAAAAAACCCTGTAGGATATTCGGGCCCACTAAAACCCTGTAGGATATTCGGGCCCACTAAAAAAACCCTGTAGGATATTCGGGCCCACTAAAAAAAACCTGTAGGATATTCGGGCCCACTAAAAAACCCCTGTAGGATATTCGGGCCCACTAAAACCCTGTAGGATATTCGGGCCCACTAAAAAAACCCTGTAGGATATTCGGGCCCACTAAAAAAAACCCTGTAGGATATTCGGGCCCACTAAAAAAACCCCTGTAGGATATTCGGGCCCACTAAAAAAAACCTGTAGGATATTCGGGCCCACTAAAAACCCCCTGTAGGATATTCGGGCCCACTAAAAAAAACCCTGTATGATATTCGGGCCCACTAAAAAACCCCTGTAGGATATTCGGGCTCACTAAACAAAACCCTGTAGGATATTCGGGCCCACTAAAAAATCCCTGTAGGATATTCGGGCCCACTAAAAAAACCCTGTAGGATATTCGGGCCCACTAAAAAACCCCTGTAGGATATTCGGGCCCACTAAAAAAAAAACCCTTTAGGATATTCGGGCCCACTAAAAAACCCCTGTAGGATATTCGGGCCCACTAAAAAACCCCTGTAGGATATTCGGGCCCACTAAAAAAAACCTGTAGGATATTCGGGCCCACTAAAAAACCCCTGCTATTGTGTACTTCTGTTCACAGGGACCCGGTAATCACCCCTGATGGCTTTATTTATGAGCGAGAGGCTGTGTTGGAGTTCATTCTGGCGAAAAAGAAGGAGATCGCCAAAAAAACGAAAGCTTGGGAAAAGCAGTGCAGAGAGGAGGAGAACGAGAAGAAAAAGGTTTTTTGTAGAGTTTCATAATATCAAGTTTCTCTCGCTTTTTTTGATAGTTTTCATGTTTTGTTGTCACACTCAACAATACTCGCACGATCCGTTAAATGTTATCTGTTACATGCTTCTTACTTTCATTTAATACATACTATCCGTGTGGATGGAAAAATTTCATTTCTACGAAATGCATAGTTCCGCTGAAATTTTTTTCAATAGTGTTTTCTATGCGGATGGGGGCTCAGGAAAGTGGGAGAAAAGAGTTACCATGTCTTTGGAATGAAAACAAGTATACGGTGATGTTAGGTCCCCTGAAATCTTCAAACTAGACCATTCAGCCCTTACTAATGCTGCGATGAGAACTTGGATTTGCAGGCTGCAGAAGCGAAACACGACCGAGTCGTCAAGAAGTTTTCAGCCTTGGAGGGAACGCCGGCCCATCCCGGAGCCAAAGTGGACCTTTCCCAGTTCGAGACTCCGCGTCATGACGGAGGCATTGGGCCGTCTAATTTATTGGTTTCTTTTTGGTCTTATCTCTCTATCATCTTCCATTCACAATAACATGTCTGAAAGATTAAGCCGAGATTTTTTTTGGAGATTTTTAAGGTTGAAAACAGTAAGGCCAAGAGGCTGGTGAATGAGGTAACGCGCCCGAAAAAAACATTTTAAAGAAAAGAAACCAATAAATATGTTTGAAGAAAAGAGGCTTGACATCCGTCGTTGGCGGAGGCTTCAGCAGTGAGCCGAAGGAGAAAGTGCGAGCGCGCGGAGACGAAGGCGAAATATCCAATATGAAGGTGCACCATATTCATCCATCTCATATCATTTTAACAGCACAGAAACAAACAAGTTCATACCCAAAGAGTCATAAGAAGTTACCTGACAACTCTCCACTTTTTAATAAATTCCTGAATCATTGTTCTCTCTGAATCTCTCTCGAAACACTGGCAACAGTGGCCATTCGTGACTCTACAGCCTTAAGAGCCTGTCACGGATGGAGCCGGATCACCCAGTCCGGAATCGAGCGCGACCTCAGGTGGCGGATAGAGGGATGCCTCCCTACGAAGAGTTCGTGCTGGGAGGTTGCGGGAGAAATCACGCCGCGGACCAAAACTGGGTAGTATATCTCGTCAAAGGACGACGATGCCGGACCGGCCTGGGCATGCCACCGGACAAAACATCAGCCGATACTCCGCTATAGTTTTCAATGGCGAGTCGAGGCGCCAGTCAAATACCCTCTTGCCTATCTCCGGTCAACGACAGGCGAGACGTCTCTACTCCCACCCAAAACGATGCTAGGCCAGGTTGACCACCCACCCACAAGGCCTATAGCATGAACAGGTGCTGTAACGGGATCCGCCTTCACGCGGTGCAGCCGACAACAGCGACGCAAGTTCGCTGCTGCAAATGGATCCTATCCCCCCCTCCCGCAAACGACAGGGTTTTTTGCTGAAAGAGCAGCATACGCCTGCCGCGCTAGTCCGTGCTCTACTACTTGAGGACCTGTGGGGAGATCCAGAGATCGTGGCCTCATGCCTCGGTCTCTGATCTAGCAATTTCTACTAAAACTACTCGTTGCAACTGCGGGCAACAACAGCAACAACTCTAAAATCTCTATAATCCTTTAACCTTCTCGATCATTCAGGGGTTAAATAGTCATGTCAGACCTTCTGTCGGCGGGCCTCTGTTTTTCCAAATCAAATGTGAAACAAAAATTTTTGTTCGCGGGCTTCTGTTTTTATCATAAGGGGGAGACCCTTATGTGAAAAAATTTTTTTTCCGCCTTTGGCGGCGTCTGTCCCTTTTCTTGCACACTAAAAAACCTTCTTGCACACTAAAAAGCGTCTGTCCCTTTTCTTGCACACTAAAAAACCTTCTTGCACACTAAAAAGCGTCTGTCCCTTTTCTTGCACACTAAAAAACCTTCTTGCACACTAAAAAGCGTCTGTCCCTTTTCTTGCACACTAAAAAACCTTCTTGCACACTAAAAAGCGTCTGTCCCTTTTCTTGCACACTAAAAAACCCCTTTGGCGGGCGTCTGTCCCTTTTCTTGCACACTAAAAAACCCCTGCCCACAATTTGTTTGTTGAAAAAATCTTTCCATTGGCTATTGACATTCAGTTTTTGAGGATACCCGTATTGTGTTTTGCAACAAGTAAGCCTGTTATAGTTCCTTGGCACCCTTGGATTTGATAGAATCGTTGAAAAAAAATCTAAAACAATACCTCACCATAGACAAAGCAAGAAAAAAAGAAAAGTTCAAGACCAAAACCGGTAAGGATTAGTCCAAAATTTAAAGAAAGATTTCTTTTGCAGAATGAGCTCAGCAAGAAGCTTCCATCATTCTGGATTCCTGAGCTCAATCCAACTGCGTCCACTTCAAAACTCGAGAAGCCGGTGAGATCCGACATGATGTTGTACATCTTGTAAGAGTTGTTTAGCCTATTTGGGCTAATAGCTCAACTAGCAGAAGTCACAAGTTCATCATGAGATTTGGACAAAGAAGGAGCGCTCTTTGAGTGAAGAATGGTCAAGAATTATTAGAAGGGATATAGAGGTGAATGACATGGAAGCGTGACAGATTGAGCAATTCATATAAGCAGTTAAGACTATGAAGACTTGCTCGCTTCCAGTATTTTAGACCTCTACTCGCGAATCTTTTTTTCTCAACATTGCAGCTCACCAATATTTTGATTCTCGAAGTTTAAGTTAGTGTATGTAATGTATGAAATGCCTTGCAGAGTCAAAAAGTTATTTGCCCGTGCTCCGGGAAACAGCTCAAGCTGAAAGAGCTCATGGATGTGAAGTTCACCGAGATGCAAGCAGATGAGAAAGTCGGCCATCATGGAATAGCCAAGAAGGTTACTGTAATACCATATGCCCATCTTTCTCGGTTCAAAAGTATTCAAGTATAAAAGTTTTGAAAAAAGTTTTTGTAATACATACTGTACTTCGAAATGTTGAACTATTAGGAAGAGGTTGTTGAGGATTGAGTTATCGTTCCAAACGATACTTGAATCAAGCTCGCGAATTAGTTGGGGAACCCCATAGCTCACAAAACTTGTGAAATTTTTCTCGGTCGCCCGCCCGGTCTTTCAGAAATTCGTTTGATGATTAAGAAAATACGACAGAATTTGATAAAAAACTATATGCTTGTGAATAAACTACTTGTCAAACTACGATCTCGACTACGCGAAATAAAAGATCAATTGACTTCACAAAACAGACAAAATATTTTTCGACTTCCCTTTCCCCCCTCTCCGGCCGCCCAGGGTCGCCCGGTCAACTGCCCCAGTGAATTATTTTCTACACATCCTGATGAGCTATGGGGGACCCTAACTAGGGGTCTGTGTTTAAAAAGGTATTGGTGCGCCTTCAGGTTCGCTTCATGTGTCCCATTACACATGACGCGCTCACGAATACGACACGGTGCGCGTATCTGAAGACATCGTTCGTTGATTCGCTTATTTCATTCTTTCACTCTTGAACAATCTTTTTTTCACGCTTGTTTCTGCTTCTAGACAGAATAGGCGCAAGCTTCAGATAGATAACAGACGTGGGAGAACAGGGGCTGCTTTCGAAGTATTTACTGGAGCGCCCAGTAGGAAAAGAAGTGAAGAGTAGTTTTCGAGAACTTACTAACATATTTTCTAGATTCCTTGGTTTGGTTTATCCAGGAATATGTTTCTCTTTGAAATAATCAGCGAAGAATAAATTCATTAGAACATACACTGCGCGTCATAATTATGCTCGCACCCTATTTTTTCAGGTTTTTTCGGAAAAATAAAAAAGACTGCAAGCTGTAAGATATATCAATAGTTCAATACTTTTTCAGAGTCATTGTCTCTAAATTTGGTGTGAATTGATCGACAAATAAGTTTTTCACAATCTTTTATTGATTTCCAACCGCGTCATAATTATGCTCGCATCGGATTTTCACATCAATAACAGCACAGAAACGTTTTTTAGCTCTTTTTTAGTAAGCGATTGGCCCACCAGATGACTTTATGACACTGAACACACGATTT
>OZ057408.1:16763629-16979036 GCA_964056735.1 Allodiplogaster pararmata | reverse complement strand
CTCTTTTTTCTAGCTTATCGATTAAAGATCGGGTATTGGATGACAACATTTAATGTGCAAGTATGGTCTTTCTGTCAAAGATTCTTATTGCTGAAGGTTATTGTGGTAGCTCAAATACGCTTCTGGTAGGAGGTGCCACGGTTATTATTTGAAGTTTGGAGTACCAAATAGAAATGTCTTATTTTTCTTGACTAATTCCATAAGACTTACTAGCATGGTTATACCGTTTCAATTAGCTTTGTATTTTTGTTTAAAAAATCTGGGATCTCATATACTCATGGGCATACTAGACACCAGACAGTGCAGAGTGGCATTTTTTGATACGGTCTCGTTAGCCTAAGCCGTACGGCCTCGTTAGCGTAAACGTTTGCCTAAGCGTTTTTTTGGAGTAAAATAATTCTTTGATGTAAAAATAATTTTTTGTTATAATTTTTTTTTCAAGAACCGGCCGGAGTCTCTGATGCTCAAAATGATCACCTATAAAAAAAATTTTCGGATTCGTAGCGTTTAAAGCCTTTTTTCGTTAAGTATTCCAATGTCTGCAAGACAAGACGCAAGGTATGCCCTACAGGGAGTAAGAGCCAAAAACATATTAAAGTTAAAGTTGTAATCGTGTTCTTTCTATGTTCTTTCTTTTGAGAACTTCATTCTCCGCTGTTTACATGATGTTCATCATGTCACGCTTTATGAGTTGTTAATTAATTCTCTGGAAACTGTTTTGCATTGAAAAATGTAGATAAAATAAAATAAATAATCTAGCCCGGATCGGTGCATAAGACGGTTTTTCGATTCTTTCCAGGATGACATAATAGAACTTCAAAGAGGAGGAACGGGTTACTCTTCTACAAATGACGTTAAAGCAAAGTTGTACCGACCACAGCTGGAGTTGCAGTAAACTCCTCTCTTATCGGAGATGAAGCGGGAGACTTCAAGTATAGATAGTGTCAGCTTTTTTTAAAAAAATAATCGCTGCTCGTTGTTTTGTCATCACTTCCAGTATGTTAAGGGGTTCTTCTACTTCTTTTCTAAGATTCGATTGACGGATCTTTTCTCACTTGAGGTGGATTCTTTTTTTCTGGAATTAACTAATTTATCTTGTTTTTGGCGGGTCTCTTTACAAAATTTTCTTCTCTCGGAGTGATTATGTAACCTTTTCAGAGCAATTATGAACTTGTTTATGATCTTACAAGACTTAAAGAGAAAGCCATAGTGGCTCAATTTGTAATGGCATGCCATTCCCAACTGAATTTGTTATTCAGATTCATCAAATGTTATATGTTGTGTTCGTTTAGTTGTATTATATTAACTGCTGAACAGGATGTTTCTCTGACCCGCACTGCGGGTTAAAAAACTCTATGTGCTCTCCAAAAACCCCGAAAACATTGAAATATATGCTCTTGAAAAATTTTTTCTCGGATTTTTCGTAGGGAAAGTCGAAAAAAGTCCAAATCATTGGAAAATTTTAATAATTATACTCAAAATTTTTTAAAAAGTCTATGCAGTCGAAAAAAGTTGTGCGGGTGCTAAGAAACACCCTGCAGCTGCATGTATTGTTCTATATGAAAACTTGAGTTTTCGTACTCAACGCTAAGTTTAATTGATCGCAATCTTATAATACACTTTGGATTCCAAGCATTTTGGTATCTTACTGGAATTTTATTTAAGTTTTGTTGGATCAATTTTTGATTGTATTCTGAATGAGTGAACAATGAATAATTTGATTGGACACCGACGGCATTTGGTAGTTTTGAGTTGAAATGCAAGTAATTTTCCAATTGCATCTATCTAGCATTTCAAATTGATTGCAGAGTGATTGGTAAATATTTGTATGTTCAGCTTCAGTTAGAAAAGTTTTGACTAATTGTATGATTTTATGCATAAAAACATTCATAAAAAATAATATTTACCTTTTCTTTACGAATCAGAATTGTTCTAATCGCAACGCAATTTATCTTAAAACTGCATAAGAATGATACAAATAATATTTTTTTCTACATAAGCAAGCTATTTCGTTCCTGGACCGAATGCATAAACACGCAGTAAACAGTTCAAAAGAAGATTCTGAGAAAAGTAATGTTTGCCACTAACTCAGGAAGAGTAAAATGTTTAATATTAGAAAGCAGTATTACTGGAAAACGAAGTTGTATTTTCATACCGAATCGGCATTACCGATTTAGACCTTCTTTTTTTTTTAGAAAAAGCAGTTTTAATCATATTTTTTTTTCTCAAAAATGTTCCATACATTTGTATATATTGTAAGCATACATCAATAATGATTAGCCATTCATTTCTACATCTTTTGAAATAATATGTGCCGGAAAAAGCCTAATAAGTTAAAGTTAAACAAGTTATAAATTCCTAAGGAAATTAGCTCCAATGTCTATTTAAAAACGATTGACATCTTGTTTAATTCGTTCGAGCAATCAATTTTCCCTCAGCCAAAAGCATGTTGAAGGTTATAAATGGAGCTGGACACTTTCAAGAGGCCGTCACTCCCTATTCCAGGGGGAACAGGTTGTCTATTGACTTGTTCCCTCCAGTCAAGCTTGCCTTTTTGTGTACTGGTTTCATATTAAGAGTTGGTCAACTTTCATTCATGCATTTGACTACCTCGAATTTTCAATAGTTCGATCGCCCGAGTTAGTTTTAAAGTTAAAAAACATGACTCTAAAATTCGTTCACGCTGAACTACGTCTGATTAAAAAATTTTATTTTCAAAACTTAAAACATAAGCTCTAAAAAGTTGGGTTTTACGAAGTAAGTTATTGAAATAAGTAGGTCAATCGCACTAAAAAAAATTTTTGTCTGTTTGTAGTTTACCTATGTACACATAGATAATGGGAGTCTAATCACGGGTTCCGTTATAAATTTAGAATGCTCCTTTTAGATAAGATGTTTTCGAGTCCAAAAACAATTTATGACGTTAATTTAAAACGAAACGAACATTTTAAAGAAAATTGAGAGAAAAAAAAAATAGAAAACAGTGTTTTGCCAAGTAAATAGACTTGTTGAGTATGTAAGGTTCCCGAACGCGGAACAGGAATGTTGCTCAGAAGCATGAACAGAAAAAGGCCATATAATCGGCAATTACCGAAAGGAGGCAAGAAACCGGGAGGCATGAGGGAGGACGCCTCGTTAGCTAAGCCGTACGGTCTCGTTAGCTAAGCCGTACGGCTTCGTTAGCTAAGCCGTACGGCCTCGTTAGCTAAGCCGTACGGCCTCGTTAGCTAAGCCGTACGGCCTCGTTATCGTAAACTTTTACTAAGCCTAAGCGTTTTTTAATGTAAAAATAAATTTTAATATAAAAATAAAACGCGCGGCCTCACTCATGCCTCCCTAGTAGTAGTAGATTGCCCGCCGTAGGTCTCCGGCTGGGTGTACGAGGTCTTCTTTGACATGGCTCAGAAAACAATAACCTTACATCATTTATCTAATTACATTTATTTCTCTTTCTCTCTCGGGGTTTATTCGATTTTTTTTTCATGCCTCCCGGTTTTTTGCCTCTTTGCCTCCTTTCGGTAATTGCCCATATAATCAGGGTACTTCTCTAACCCGTACAGCTGAGTAGAGCAAAACCCATGTGCCACCCCAAAAAGCTATACTTAATTTATCTCTGTTTGCATAGCATTCTCTATATTTTATCACACAATTCTGGTATTTTACCAAAGCAGGCCGTTACCTCGTAATAGTCTTCGATCTACATACTTATTGTGCGATTGGTAAGGAACAATAATTCAATATGACAGTGGGCATCTGGTTAATGAGATTGTAAAGAATAGGGTGTTTCTCTCACCCGCACTGCGGGCGAAAAAATCTATGCGCTCATCAGAAAATCCGGAAAAACCTTCAAATCTATGCACTCGGAAACCTTTTTTAGTTTCATACCGCGGGAAATTTTAGCAAGAAATTTTTTCAATTTTTTGGAAATTTATAAGATCTATGCGCTCGAAAAAAGTTGTCCGGGTAGTAAGAAACGCCCTGGTGAAGAAGGTAGCAAAAGAGAAATGTGACCTTTTCTTCGCAGTTCTTGTATTGGCAGATGAGGCTGGTCTAGTCCAGGTTTCTTAGCATCCGCACAACCTTTTTCGAGCGCATAGATTTTTTTTTAAATTTCTGAGTTCAACATTTAGTTTCTCCAATGATTTATAATTTACCTACGAAAAAGCCGAGAAAAAAGTTTTTCAAGCGCTTAGATTTAAATGTTTTAGGGTTTTTTGAAGAGCGCATAAATTTTTTACCCGTAGTGTGGGTCAGAGAAACACCCTGGTCTAGTCATTATTAGAGTTATTCAAGAAGAAAAAGAAAATCTTACTATGTTAAAGGGAAACGCGCTCGATTCGAAACGAATGCAGTCGTCCCCGTGGCGGGTCCACAGCCAGAACAGAGGAGGACTTCCAATCTTATGGTTGGTCCTTCTGTTAAATGTTCAATTTATAATGCAATCGAATTGAACAAAACAAATTGAGCTTCGTTGTGATTGTAGTTCTCTGATCTCAAACTTACAGAAAGATTCAAAAACTGTAATTCTCGAATTAAGTTTCGTTGCGATTGTAATTCTCAAACGTCTTTCTGACTTCATCGAAATAAACCCCCTCAGCTTTCATTCCAACAAGCTCTTTCAAGGCGCCGATTATGCTTCTGAATGGCCACGAAGGAGAGATCTACACGGCACGATTCTCTCGCGATGGGACTTGCTTAGCTTCTTCCGGATTTGACCAGAAGGTCACAAGAGTAGATTCTCATGATAACCAGGGTGTTTCTTAGCACCCGCACATCTTTTTTCGAACGCATAGAGTTTTTTTTATATTTCAGAGTTCAACATTCAATTTTTCTACTTTCAATACGAAAAATCCAAGAAATTTTTGTTTTCGAGCGCATAATATTCAATGTTTTTCGGGGTTTTCGAAGAACGCATAGATTTTTTTTAACCCGCAGTGCGGTTCAGCGAAACATCCTCATCATAGCTCATTTGTTAGAAATCATTTAAAACGTAGTTTAGAATTTGTAGTATAAAAGCGGTGATATATGTATGTCCAGAGCTCCTCCAAAGGGTACCTTTTTAAAAGAGAAAGTTGCTACAGATGAATTATGTCGAAAAATTCAAGTTGTGGTATTTTGTGAAAAATCAAACGTTAGAAAAAGTTTTTGAAGAAAAAAACGTTCTTTTTGCAAATGTGAAAGAATGGAAGAAAAAATGATGGGTTCGATTGCATGGGTCTGCCTTCAGATTTTCCTGTGGAATGTTTACGGTGAATGTGACAATTTCTCAGTGTTACGAGGCCACACCGGGGCTGTCATGGATATTCATTTTAGTTCTTCTTCTGAGTCAGTACTTTTTTGATCTCCCTTTTTTTTCCGGAACATGTAGAATTTTTATTATTCAAATACACGTTTTTATTAATCCCTTGGTGAAGTAACGGAGTTGCAGGTACCTGTTCACATGCTCCACTGATCACACGCTGAGAGCATGGGACATGGAAACGGGTGTTTGCATTAGAAAGTTTAAGGTTAACATTTTTATGCAAAGTTTTGGGTGGTTAGATATTATTGAGTCATTCGGCAATACGAGCCGAGAAAGAAATCGTCAAAATATTGTACTTTAGGGAAGCGAGAAAAAGAGCGAGAGAATAAAGGGAAGCGAGAAGCTAAAGATTCTAGGCAGAATTAAGAGAGAAAGTGAAGGCGAGAACAAATGCTGGGGGGCGGGGTCAAAAATATCGTTGCTGTCCATCATATCTATGATAAGATATGAGATTCAGAAGGTCTATTGATGACTCTATTATTGTACAGTCCCTTGTATTCATAAACTAACGAACATATAATGGTAGAGTTGCATTGCGATCATCGGCTCATGACTATTTCATAGTCAAGTCACCCTGTAATCTTCAACTCACTACTATTATAATTGTAGAGTCACACTGACATAATCAACTCTTGTCATCCTGCGAGAAGAGGTCCTCAACTGGTGTGCACTGCTTCGGATGATGGCACAGTCAAGGTTTTCTTTTTTGTTCCGCATGAAGCTTCAAGCGCGACGAACGAGAAGTTAACTATAATCAGGAGTTTTTTAGTGTGCAAGAAAAGGTACGGTACAGACGCCCGCCGAAGGCGGAAAAAGTGCAAGAAAAGGTACGGTACAGACGCCCGCCGAAGGCGGAAAAAGTTTTTTCAACATAAGGGTCCCCTTATGATTTAAAAAAAAACAGAGGCTCGCGAAATTTTCTTGTTGTTTTTCTAAGATTCTCTTTATTCATTCATTCTTTATTTCTGTTTTGACATATAAATGTACAATACGGATCACTGACACGGGTGTGAGTTCAGTTTGAAAGATAAAGACAGAAGAAAGTAGTTTACAAAATTGTTCATGTGAGTATTAGAAATTTTCATCTCATGGTTATGATTTAGAAAAAACAGAGGCCTACCGACAGAAGGTCTGACACGACTATTTAACCCCTGACTATAATGACACGACTATTTAACCCCTGACTATAATGACACGACTATTTAACCCCTGACTATAATGTAGCCTAAGAAGGTAATTTTTCTCTGTAATAGAGAATTTAGGTTCGGGGGCGTTTCGTGCTCACCCAGTGCTTCAGATGTACTGTAACTCTTTTTATTATAATAGCAAGGATAGATAAATGAGTTTCAAGCCTTGGACAGATCTATTAATCATTTAGAAACTTAGGATACGACGCGAAACATAAAGCGCCTCATTTAGGTGTTCGACGTACGGCGGAAAGAGGCCATCAAAACACTGGAGTGTGATGGCTTCCAGCAGACGGCCGTGTCATTCTCGGATACTGCGGAGCAGTTGATGTGCGGAGGGATTGACAATGACATCAGGGTTGGTCTGACAGATTTGTGGAGGGATTGACAATGACATCAGAGTTTGTCTGACATAAACTTCAGGATATAGATTGACAAAGCACTCAGCTCTTCAAAAAAGCCTCCGGTACCAATTTTTTCATGGGAAAAATACTTATAATATGTTTTAAAATGCATGAAAAAAAAAAAAAAAAAAAAAAAAAAAAAGATGCCAGGGCTTGTCTGTATGTCTTCGCAAACTGAAGAATTCATGATGACAGTATGGTACATAGGTATGAATGTAACTTCACAGAAGAGATTGACAATGACGTCTGGGCTTGTCTCTCTGTCCTCATGAACTAAAATACCTGAAACGACATCTGACTGACACCGGAAGTTTTTTAAGAAGTCTGAAAAGAAAACAGACTTGACGAAAGCTTAAATATAGAGACCAACTGGTGTTAATTCGGAGGCTTCAAACAAGGGGAATGTCTTGTAATGTCAACAGATAACCGCAAAACAACTAAAGAGAGCGTCGCTAACAGACGATAGAACTCGAAAACTTGATAACTGACTGACATTCCGAGTTAGATTTATAATTTCAAAACGGCTTCAGCGTTTCTCTTACAATTTTTTTCGTCTCAACATGAGGTGAGAAATAAACAAAAATACTGGAGTTTATTAGATTTAAATTTTTCTCTGGGTGATTACTAAGCATTTGATTAAAAAAGAAACATGTGTTCTGAATTCCTGAACTGTGGAGGTGTGGGACTTACGACGCGATGAGATCTCGTATGTGATGAGGGGCCACACGGACACAGTCACTGGGATCTCTCTCTCACCAGACGGATCTCATCTGCTCTCCAATGCCATGGATTGTGCAGGTTAATCATCAGTTATCAAGATGTTTGTTAAGTACTTGTACCTCCATGTTGTTGTTGTTGTTGTCACGCTATGCGTCGTCCGTTGGCGGTGGCTCAGGTTGAGGCCGGGTCGGGAGACCTAGGAACCCCGCGGCCTCGATGGGTTTGTGCCAGAGGGCGGAAACATCGAGGGATGTTTGAGACACCGAACAATCAAAGGACATCAAAACCCTTCTCCGGACGCATCTCGTCCGAAGATCATCACGAGAACCTCTCTCATTAAAGAGAGTGTTCATAACCAAAATTCTTCGATGCGGGCTGCTTGCCGGCAACAACAACAACACCGAACAATCGAACAGATGACATGTGTCGTGGACAGGCGTTCCGCAGTCTGGGCACTTCAACCTAACCCCCCCCGGTTATTCATCAACCGTTTTTTCGATTGAGGCTTGTGACCCAACTGGTTTGATGAGCCTACTACTCCTAATCGCTGGAGACATCGAGTACCTCCATGTACAGGGGTTAAATAGTCCTGCCAGACCTTCTGTCGGCTGGCCTCTGTTTTTCCAAATCATAAGGAGGGACCCTTGTATGAAACAAAAAAAAATTCCGCGGCTCTATGTTTTTTTTTATCATAAGGAAGTGGACTTTTAATTGAAAAAAATTTCGGCTCTGGTGGGCTTCTGTACCCTTTTCTTGAACACTAAAAAACCCCTGTTCATGTATAATCAGTACATTAGTCAAAAAAGTGTTACAAACATGGAAAACAGTGTGCGGATACATCACTTAGACTCAGATAAAGATAAAGCTAATTTTCATACCCTTAGTCACGATATTTGTCTTTATGTTACATCGAAGAATATTTATTCAGTGTGTGCTTCAAATAATTTTTTATGAAATCCTGATTCGCTTCTTGAAGCGAAAGTGTGGGATGTGCGACCGTATGCTCCAGTGGAGAGATGCGTGAAGACTTTCGTCGGTCATCAACATAACTTCGAAAAGGTTCATTTTTCTGACATGTTTTATCGTGAAGATGGGCTCAGAACATGGGAAAAGGGTAGATGTCTCTAGATATACACTTTATGGGCTGAGAACCCGTGAAAGGGGTAGATTTCACTAGATATACACTTTGTGGGCTCAGAACCTGTGAAAGGGCTAGATGTCACTAGATTTACACTTTTTAATCGATGGTTATTGACGCTAGAAAATTGTAGTCCCTAAAAGGGACTAAAATTTAGGGACTACTACACTACACACTACAGGACTCTTTCTACTGGCAGTATTTGTATACACGAACAAACCGATCCAGTTTGTATTCAATGCATGTATCTGTTACCCTTTAGTGAATGGTATTTGTTGAGAATCTGCTGAAATGTGGCTGGTCGGCGGACTCTCACCGAGTGACGGCAGGTTCCTCCGACCGTTTTGTCTACGTGTGGGAAGTGGCCACCCGAAGACTGGTATACAAACTTCCAGGGCATCAGGGATCAGTCAATGCGGTCGACTTTCATCCAAAAGAACCCATTCGTTAGTTTATTATTATATTGTGAGTAAGGGAAGCAGAGTGGGTAAGGGGAAAAGAGATCATTCCAGAGCCTAGGTCAGAGTTTAAGGAAAACCTGTCGCAAAGCACGCTCAGTTACTGGCACTAAAGTTTTCGCCTTTTTGTATCTTTGAAAAGGGCGTAGAATTCATTGCTTCAACTTTGTACAGTCTTTCCGCCTGCCGTCACTCGATGAGAGTCTGCCGACCAGCCACATTTCAGCAGATTCTGTCTTTCCGCTTAACAATGATCCTTGTTGTTTGCCCATAGGTTCTGTCGAGAAAAGTTCTTTGGCATAGTTTTGCGAGGATCCTTTTGAGCCCGTAGAAATTTACTCCGTTTACACTCGCACCGCAGTCAGCGATCCTCTTCGCGAGACCCATTCGTAAACCGGAAAAGGGCAAGAGGATATTCACTGGCTCCTCGACTCGCCATTACAAAGTATAGGGGAGTATCGGCTGATGTTCTATCTGATGGCATGCCCAAGCCAGTCCGGCATCATCCTCCTTTGACGAACTATACTATTAAATTTTGTTCTGCGACGGGCAAGCCCGCTATCTCCAATGCGCACGTGCATAGAGAATTTCATCTATCCGCCACCTAAGGACGTGCTCGAGACCGGTGAGGATGAACCGGTCCCTTGCGATGGTGTGACTGGCTTTAGCACCATCTAAGGCAAGATCCTTCAACAATTAGGTCAATAAAAACGAGTTCTTACAACCTAAGTTATGCAGCAATGACTGCTGTAATACTAACTTTTTCTTCAAATGCAGTTTAAAGGCAGTGACGCCTGGTTAAGATGACAAACGATAGTTTAATAATTTTTTCTCTTTTTTTTAATTTTGGAGCTTTCAAATCATAAAAAATACTGTTTGCAGTTTTATCGGCTGGAAGTGACAAGAGGATCTTCTTGGGAGAACTGGAGCCTTAACCTCTTGGCTATCAATTACCAATCGGAGATCTCTGCCTATTGTTATCGTAACGTATTCGTATTGCATGTTGGATGTGCAATAAATCATTCCAATTCAATTTCTCAAGTTTTATGGACACATCACACTTGAAGAGAGGGAACCGAACATGCGGCGCAGTGAAGTGTACCGAGACCATGAGTTATAAACGGTCTTCGGACTTGATCTTGGCCCAATGGAGGTCTGATTACAATACTTGAGGCCTAGAACTCGTCTAGTTGAATACTTGCCTTAGTCGTGTTTCATTATACTAGTATCTATAGCAAAAAGATTTGCTACCGAAAAAAATCAATACCGAAGTTTGGAAAACCGCCCTCCTACTGCGTTTTAAACCTCTATAGCAAAAAAGGCGAATATATCATATTTGATTTTTGCCTGTCTCACAATAAGGTCTAGTATTTCATACAACAGTGGCTTACATCAGAAAATTGCACACACCGTTGAAACTTTCCAAAGTATGACTGTATGGCATTTTTCTGAGAGCGAGAAGCCAAATGAAAACATACGACTGATATGATACTGGCCGGAAGAATTCATCTGTATTCAGTGATCGAGCGAGTAGTCTGCCGGAGTAATGTGCAGTGTGGAGGGAGCTCGCTCACTCGGTCGTGTTGTGGTCTCTCGCTCACGCTGCATCTACCGTAATCTGGCTTACGAGGAGTTTCTGCTGCGCAATCATGACTGTGAGAAGAACGGAGAAGTTATGCTACTCTGGAGGTTCAGTTAATTCGTATAAGACCCAGCACAGCGATGTGCTTTCGTGCTTAACCGACAATGTGTGTCATTCAGCAACCGCCCTGTTGTGGTAATCGGCCGCCATCAAAATCCATGGCTGGAAGCGAATCTACCGTATCTCAAAGCGAGCAAAATCGATCTTGCTAGAAGACACAGTGGAGGAGGGACAGTCTACCATGATGAAGGTTCGTTCACCAAGTAAATTATGTATGATTGAGTTCAGCTTGTAGAAGCTTTTCGCCTTGCATCTCTTGAACTCTATCTCTCTCGCTCTGTTTCCACCTCTCTTTCTCTTTTTGTTTCTCTCTCTATTTGCACCTCTCTTCCTCTCACTTCTCGCCCTCTCTCTATTCATCTATCTATTTCTCTCTCAACATCTCTTTCTATTACTGTACAAACCTCTCTTCATCTCTCGCTTTCACTCTCTTTCTCTCTCTCTCTTTTTACATTAGTTTGCTGTATGGGTGGTGACGGTGAACCGGAAGACTCTTTCTGAGGTACATGAAATGCTGCTTCTGAGTAATTTTTTTAATTTGAAAGCTCTCGTTCGATGCACCAGCCAAGCCGCTGAAAACAGGCAGGTGAAGAAAACTCAATACAAAGCAGTTGATAGAAACCATAACGCAAGAAATAAAACTCAGCAGTTTCAACTAGGTATTGGCAAACAACACAAATATAAAGAGAGACTTGCACGAGAGAGAGAGAGCGAGAGAAAGAGATGGAGGGTGAGAGGAAGTGTGTGTGTGAGAGATAGAGAGAGACTTCTTTGAGGCAACCTGAACGTCTCTCTGCTCACCACTCACCAGAGACACTGCAGAAAGAGGAATCTGGAGTGGGTTGCGAACGCGCTAAACAACCAATTCAACTTGAAGGTCAATTCTTCCCGATCAATATATCAAATGAATATTGATCCGCATCATGATCCGGATTCAGGAATCAGCGATTACGGAATGAATTGACAGGTTGTTCCTACCGAGAGAGACGATTTGGAAATGCAGCCAGGGAGTCGGAAGTGTTCCGGGACTGCGGCGAGGATCGCGAGTTAGCCTCATTCACCTTGACCAGGCCGTGAATAATTTGGGATAGAATTGAACAATTTAGATCGTAGTCGTGGCCAGATAGTATGATATAATGGAATAGAGAGCGGAAGCAAGTGAAATTCGATTGACAGGGGGCTCCTCTTATCATCACCTCACCTTACTTGTCAATGTCGATCTTTCTCTTCTCTCAGTCGCCTTGCACTCTCATCTCGCTGTCAGTTTGTTTTCATGATGAGAACACAAAAAACATTTTATCATTCTCAATCACAATTTTATACTCACAACATAATCTAACTTTACTCCCTTTCGTTATCCTTCTTCTTTCTTCTTTTTCTCTCTCTCTCTCTCTCTCTCTCTCTCTCTCTCTCTCTCTCTCTCTCTCTCACTATAAAAACCTGATTGAAGGGTCGCATAAGGACAAATGCTACTCGCAGCTGCCGTGCAGCTGCAGTGGGCTTCTTGCAGCAAGACGACAAATCAGCCACCCTCGAGAGGGTCCAACAAACCATTATCGAGGCATTCTCAAACAGCTTCCAGGTAAGAGACTGTCAAAAACACCACGTCAACGTAACGACCTTCCTCAATGATAATGAGATTCATGAGATAATCAGCACTGAACTCACATAAATTAATATTCAAACGCTAATGACAAAAGTCTGCTTAGTCCCATCAATGCGTACACCGTACACCTCCCATCAATGCGTACACCGTACACCTCCCATCAATGCGTACACCGTACACCTCCCATCAATGCGTACACCGTAAACAGACACTTCATTTTTATAAGTATGATAAAAATGCTCAGTTACAAAGTTTTAAGACAGTAACGACCCGTTAATAAAAGAGCTAAGTAAAAAACAGTTACATGGATACTATTCTATGGAACGGGAAACTCAGAGATTTTTATCTTCCCTAAAACACCAACAACAATCCGGTAAGACAAAATTGACTTGGTTCCTTTTTTGCCGTGTTTTATTTGCCCTTTGAAGGTGTTCAGTACAGAAAGTCATCAAACTGGATATATTGGCGACAAATACACCCTAAAACACGTATAAACCATGTTTTTTCTACAAAGTATTATCATTCGCAGAAGGTAGAAGAAGCTGCCGTTGACGTCGACGAAGAGGCGGAAACCAATGATCAAGTCCGCGCAGCATTAACCGAGTTGACGAGTCCCGAGTGGATTTTCGGCAAAACACCCTCATTCGAAGTATATACAGTGGAGAAGAGCAGAATGATCTCTGTTGCGAAGGGCAAAGTAACGGAGGCGGCAGATGAGAGTTTGATAGGAAAATTGCTGACCATTGATGTGAATATTTGACCCATAATGTATAAATAAACACTCATATCACGAGACTTTGTACCGACACATTTTTTTCTTCAGTTATCTTCAACTGTTTTTTTCTCGCTTAAGCTCAAGTGAAGATTACGCTGTGCGGCTTAAGAACGAGACCGCATAAAAATGATAACATTAAAAAAATTTTTATTGTAAAAAAAAGTCGTGGGTGCGCGGCTACAAATAGTCGGTGTTCCATAAAATCTTGGTGCAGATTTGACATCTTGCAGTATGCTTTTGTTTATGAATAAATGAAATAGAGGCTCTTATTCCCTGATGGGCAAGCACACTTCTTCCCCCAAGAAAAAAGTCTTGTCTTGCAGACATTGGCGCGATGCTTTTTTACATTAATTTTTTTAATACGGTCTCGTTAGCCTAAGCCGTACGGATTCGTTAGCATAAATTTTTACTAAGCCTAAACGTTTTTGGAGCGTTTTTTAATGTGGAAATAATTTTAAACGCAAAAAAATGTTTTATGTAACGAAATTTTTTTTAAAAACAGAGTCCCTGATGTTCAAAATGTTCACATATGAAGAAAATTTTCGAAAACGCAGAGTTTAAAGCCAATTTTTCGTCTAGTATATCAATGTCTGCAAGATATGCCCATCAGGGAATAAGAGCCGAAAAAGAATATCTTTCAACATTATCTTTATGCTCATCTAAATGAATATTCTATATGGTATCTCTAAAAACAAAATTTTGTATGTGATTTGTCTTGCAGCGAAGGTGCTGTGTTTAAAAGAAAACTACGGTAAGAATTTACATCAAAAAACATCGTGCTTGCTTCAATAGTTTTGCTCTATCTTAAAAATGGGAGCCGGTGATGATGACAAGGCGTTGGTCACCCGGATATCAGAAACATCAGATAAAGTGAAGGGAGTCTTCGCTCAGTGGTGGGCACTCACAACTAGTGACCGGAGGCCACCGGCTGATCCATCCAGGCTCATCACCGTTGACAAGGTATTCGCCCTATTCTTCAGACGTTCGCTTCCTCAATTGTTAAGAATGTTTTTTGTTGTCAGAAGTTTTTCATAAACAATTTTTTGGGAACAAGATTTTTTTTAAACAAGTGATTCCGTTCAAAGAGTTGACTCATTTTCTCGACACTCACAGCAACAAAAAACTATAGATGACTGAGCAATTGGGCCATTACTAAAGCACGCCAATGCGCGGGAAAGAGAGAAAGAGTGTTTGACGTACTATTATGTTAATTTTTTGATACGGTCTCGTTTGCCTAAGCCGTACGGCCTCGTAAGCGTAAACTTTTGCCTAAGCCTAAGCAGAAAAAAACTTGAAAATAAAACTAAATAAAACGTATGGGCAAAGTTAAGAATTTTCGCGCGCAGTGGCGTGCATTAGTAATGATTTGGCGTTGATGGCGTGTGTGGCGTACTTTAGTAATAGCCAGCAATTGGAGCTTCTATCCAACTAGGTTTGAGCTCTCCTCACGTTTTCACTTTTCATCCGGCCATTACTAAAGCACGCCACGAATGCCATGCACGCCAAATCATTACTAATTCACGCCAATGAGCGGGAAATAGAGAAAGAGTGTTTGACGTACCAATATGTTAATTTTTTGATGCGGTCTCGTTAGCCTAAACCGTACGGCCTCGTTAGCGTAAACTTTTGCCTAAGCCCTAGCAGAAAAAAACATGAAAAACTAGAGAAAAAAACTAAATAAAGTGCATGGGGCAAAGTTAAGAATTTTCGCGCACAGTGGCGTGCATTAGTAATGATTTGGCGTGTGTGGCGTACTTTGGTAATAGCCAGCAATTGGAGCTTCTATCCAACTAGGTTTGAGCTCTCCTCAAGTTTTCACTTTTCATCCGGCCATTACTAAAGCACGCCACGCATGCCATCCACGCCAAATCATTACTAATTCACGCCAATGCGTGGGAAATAGAGAAAGAGTGTTTGATGTACCAATATGTTAATTTTTTGATGCGGTCTCGTTAGCCTAAACCGTACGGCCTCGTTAGCGTAAACTTTTGCCTAAGCCCTAGCAGAAAAAAACATGAAAAACTTGAGAAAAAAACTAAATAAAGTGCATGGGGCAAAGTTAAGAATTTTTCCGCGCAGTGGCGGACATTAGTAATGTTTTGGCGTGCGTGGCGTGCTTTAGTAATAGCCTTTTATCCAAAGTTCTCTTGTTCTACTAACTAAGAAATTATAGTTTGTTGTTAGTTGTAAGTGGTTATTGATTTGTTATGATTCTGAGCTTTAATAATTGATGTGGTTTTGTTGACAGTTACCGATATACGAAGACGAGACCATAGTGAGAAAGTACGATTTCTTGCCAGAAGAGCCACTTCCACTGCAAAGAGAATTTGCCACACTCCGAAAAGCTTTCACAACTGTAAGTTGCGTTTCTCAGGTTTTTGTTTCCTTCCTTCTTCATTTGAAAAGTGAGTGATTCAAGCAATAAAGAAAGTACTATTTCTAAGCAACAAAATCTAAATTTGGAAAAAAACTTGTCTTTTGTTTTATTTACTCATGTTGCAACTTGCAAGATATTTGCAGGAATACGAAAGAGTGGTATCGAGATTCGCCTTCGTCGATACAGCAGTCACACACACAGGAGAAGCTGTACAAAGTTAATTCTCTTCTTTTTCATAGGTTAATAATTCTTCTTCTTCCTAGCGTTGTCCCGCGATGGCAGGGTCCGCTTCGTGGATCTTCCTCCTCCACTTATCTTTCATTGGTTAATCATAAGAGGCCGTATGCATGGAGAATCCCAAAAGTATTATGAGCTTGGATTATCAGTTATCCAACTTTGTTAGAATAATCCGGTATGTATGGAAGCTATAATACTTTTGAATTACTGATAATCCGACGAAATCAGTAAACATACTCCGGAGGTAGTTTATTGAATAATCCAAAAAGATAATCGACTCAATGTGACCCATTCCCATAGGTCACCTAAATTTGTCAAAAAAAATTTCGCGGGCGGGGGGCCGGGCGGGTTTTTGTGTACAAATTAGATTTCTTATTGTATTTTTAGATTTACATTCAAGTAATGGAAAAAATTAAATTTCACAGCGGAGTTTTATTGGAAGTGATTTCTAAATTGAGTTTTTGACCGTAACTCCTTTAACATAAATAAAATGGTAAATGTAATGCTACATACTTTATCAAACACCACAAACACCATTATAAAACATAAGGAAATAAATCTGAACTTTATAAAATCATGTGAAAAGCTTATGAAAAATTTCCTTCATGGGCGGGGGGCCGGGAGGTTTTTTATACCCCTTGGTAACCTATGCCCATTCCGTTCATGTTGCTCTTTTTCTCTTTTTGAAGTGTTTGTAGTGAAAGTAAAAACTAAAATTATAGTGTTCTACAATTATAGTGTTTTACAATTATAGTGTTCAGAGTGCATTTTGGTGCTTACGCTTGTCTTTCCGCGTCCTTCTTGACAATAATCCCAGTTTAAGTAGTCTGACATCCATGCATACCGATTTTCATTATCCGAAAAATAAAAACTTTTTTGGATTTTGTAATCCTTGTATTATAATAATTCGGATTTTTATAATCTGTGACTTAATAGAAAAATAATAATAATCTGATTGTTATAAGCATACGGCCTAAGGTGTTTCTCTAACCCGCACTGCGGGCCAAATCTACGCGCATCCAGAAAATTCAGTAAGACGAATGCTCTGTTCGTATCATTTCTTTCTTTTTCATCGCACGCGCTTGGTCTCACCCCAAAGTCTGCTATTATCTCAAGATTTATCTTCTTGATATACATTTTTTTGTGTCTGATAAGAATTTTTTTGTTGTGTCCTTGTTAATTTACTTGTTAAAAGTTTACCATCTCGCTCCTAACTCTCTCACAAAAGAAGGTTTGTTTAGAAGTGAACCGCTATGTAAATGACGAGTGGACAGTGTTGCCTAAAGCAGCCGCCATCACTGTCGGAGGCATGGCTGGATTCGTCCTTGGTCTCAAGAGGTTTGTATTTGTAGAGCTAATTAAGGAGAGGTTATGGAATCCATTCCGTTCCTTTCACAGTCTGGCAGGAATCGGATCGCTTCTCCGCCCGGGTTTCATTTATTTTCTCTAGAATATTTTTTGAAAGTGGAACAGAAGTCTATCGCTCTAGTCGTGTTCATCCGCTTCATAGAGGGATTTTTTCTACGGTAAACAATTTTGATAAAAGTTTAATAGCCGTATGCGTTATAGAAGGTTTATTCCTTTAAGGGGGGATTATACCCTTTGAAAAAACCCAATGATTAGGAGAGGCTACCCTTCAAGTGTTTACTATGATCCGCCGATTGTATAAAAGAAATTTTCATTTGAATTCCATTTTAGAAAGATGAATTCTTCTCTCAAGAATTATGAGTTGCAGAGGCCGAGTCGGCCGTCTTTTTACGACTGCAGCCGGTCTGGGTACGATGGCTGCATTCTGCTACCCGCATGAAACGGTCGCCTTCGGCAGAAGTTCAGCGGCCATTACACAGAAGCAATGGGATGACTTCCAGAAATGTCCGTCGCTTAAACTGTATTCCACTCATCTGAGAAGGCCTCTGGAGATATAAATCATCCAATGTGATTCATAATTTCTAATTAGTGTCGATTTAAGTCAAATGGGATAGCATATATCATGAGTGACCTGCAGGCTGCAGCTTTAGAATTGTAGAATTTCCGTTAGTTCGAGCGGACTCTGAAATAATGAGCTTAGTTGAAAGCGGTTGGTCTCAAGAATAAACAAGAAATAAACAAGATTTAAAGACTGATCGCTTCTCATCACTATACCCACCCCTTCTCATCCTATACCCACCCCTTCTCATCACTATACCCACCCCTTCTCATCCTATACCCACCCCTTCTCATCCTATACCCACCCCTTCTCTAATTCCAGTTGTTCATGGTTCAGACGTACAACGGACAAATGTCACGATGTGAGATCAGTGTGAAGGCAAAATACAGTATAATCACAGAGAGATTTAGTTCTACAAGGAAGAAAAAAGCATCACAAACGTAGGCGGGACAATGATACAATGGAATCGATAGGCAAATTGATAAGCATTTACTTGAAAGCTGAGCAGGAAGAAATCGTTATTATTTGAATAGGTAAAGCATTCCACAAATTTATAGCACGAGAGGCACAATTAGTGTGCGAATGCGACAAAAAGGTCAGACTGATGCGAAGAGGATGTGAATTCTTATTATTGTAAGGACACGGTTTGACGGCAAACAAAGTCGAGTAATCAAGCTCAAAACGGCCAAAAACTTGGGGACCAAAGCCTTTGAGAAATTTAATCAAAAAGTCGCTAATGGTGAATTTTTGTCTTATCGATAAAATTTTCAGCTCCTGAACCTCCATCGCAGAAGTTCGATTTCTCACCTCCAAAGTGAAAGAAACTTCATGTGCTTTGCTGGTCGGAGCAGATCACTCGAAGAGTATTTTTAAATGAAAATGATACGTCATTCATAGTATTGTTCTTCGTGCTTATAGAAGAATAAAGATTATCATAAAAACAGCTTCTTTATCTTGCGCTTCGTATTCGTCGTCATCTTCGACGCTTTCCTTATCATTCGAGTTGTGTGGAGAGGTTAAAAACATTTGAGTGCAGGGGTTTTTTAGTGTGCAAGAGAAAGGTACAGATGCCCGCACAAAGCAGAAAAAATTTGTTTCACATAAGGGCCCCCCCTTACGATTTTTCAAACAGAGACCCACGGTTGGAGGAAAAAAGTTTTGGTAAATTGTTTGTTGTTGCAGGTTTGTTTTTCAGGTGTTTTTTATGTTTTTTCACTTATGTTTTTTCAAAAAAAAAACTGAAACCCGCGCAAAAACTTTTTTGTCTTTTCACAAAGATGATTTGTGATTTGAAAAAACAGATACCCGCCGACAGGTCTTAAATGACCATTTAACTCCTGTGTGAGTGTTTGTCGAAAAAATAGCTTTGATATCAACTTGAATACCAAGACAAGCGGGTTACACCCAGAAGGATAAAGTCGATGAATTCGAGTCTTGGTAAAATCAAGGTTTTTTCAATCACGACGTCAATGGAGTCTACCTAAAATAGATCTTGGAATCTGAGCTCTATACAGAATTTTCAATTTCTCATTTCAAAGGTTCGATGTGTACTTAACGAGCAGCAATTTTAAGTGTTTATTAGCGTTTTCCTTCACCTTTGGAAATCAGTGGGTATTGGGAATGCCCCTAGATTTTATGGGCATTGAGCTTAGAAAAACATGAACATTATTTCATTTCAATTTTCTCAAATGATATTCTTGTTCTTTTTCTGTGTGTTCACCGAGGGAAAACCAGGTTTCCTGTAGACATAGCGATATTCGTTAATTTAACATCTAGATAAGAGTAGCATTCTTCGTAGAGCTTGCTGCAAAAATTAACAAGCAAATGGGGATGTGAATTATTTAATTTAAAAAAGCCCACTTTAGACCAGGTTAGTATTTCTTACATGTGGATTGATAACGAGAGTGAAGGCGTCGAATGTTCGCTTCGTGAGCTTAGAAGAAGCTTTTTTTATTTCTCGGTGGGTTTAGAGTGAGTGTTACAGAAATGCTGCCTGCCGCTCGCATCTCCCGCCCCCTCGTCCTCGCTCTCCGAAAGGCGCATCAGACGCCAGTGAAGTCAGAGTGGAAGGTGCAGACTCCCTCCTCCTTCGTCCATGATGGATGGGCAACTGCGGTTTGTTTCTTAGGCCTGTTTTGGAAAGTAATTCAATTCTAATTTATGTGAGAAATGTGTATATTTAAAATGTTGTTTTGAAAGATCAAACCTTCATAAACTTGTTTTTGAAATATTCTAACAATTGAGCTTGTTGGCCTCTACCTGTTTCTCTTGTACTCGGGCATGCAAAGTAATCTATTCGAAGCAATTTTGCGTTACTTTTGTTCCGTAAATTGAATGTCCCTCTGTTTCAACCATGGGTATCCTTGATTCTTGATTAAACCTTCCATGGAAAAAAAAAGCTAGATATTCGGGTGGGGTCGAACTCAGCCATCTCTTCTGAAACAATGAGCAAGCGCGTTACCATAACACCACGGTGACACATTGCTTTCTTGTTCACGCATACTCATGAAGCGAAAGCGTCGTGAATGGAGCATAGTTTTAGAACTCACAATTAAGATAGGAGAGTGAACGAAGATGGATAATAAATCTGCAAATGCTTAGTTACACAGTTTAAAGGCAGTGACGCCTGGTTGAGACGACAATTAATTGCATTATAGCACGGGAAAAAAAACTAAGAAAACAATGCAAATTAGCCTCTCATATAGCACAATCGCTCGGGATAGCAATGTTTCACCGTGGTTTAATGGTAACGCGTTTGCACCAGTTTAGAAAAATGGTGACTGGGTTCGATCCTGCCCGGTGACCTATATTTTTTTTAGAGTGGTTCAATCAATTGTCGTCTTATAACTCTGTAACAGAGCATTTGAAGATTTATCTTAGACTTGAGAAGGTATCACGGACTGAAGTGAATGAACTAAAGTGTGATTGCGGGACTCTTCCTGATTCGGGTTTCATGTTAAAGTTTGTAAAAATATAGTTGCAGCATTAATTTATCTTTTGTAATGGCTGGTCTAGTCTGAGTAAGTATCTGATAGCTGAGACTTCACAAGAGAATTCCCATCTAGAATTGAAAGATCAAAGCAGCGCATTTGCAGCGACTTCCGTTCAGCGTAGAGAGCAAGTGGGGATTTGCCGCGAAAGCGATCGCCTTCCTGGCAGTCGGGTTCTGGGCGCCCTTCTTGGTCGTGGAGTGGCAGCTCCGCAAGGCCAACAGCCAATAGATGCAGTCACCTATTTACTAGGTGGAGGGACCTCTTTTACATGGTCAATAGAAAAGGAACCTTTGATTCTCTCCAGTTCACGAAAAGATTCATATTTAAAAAGAGAAATAAAACATTCATTCATTGAGAGAAATAAAACAAACATTCGAAGAATATACCCTAAGACGCCTTTTCACAGCGGATAAAAAAGGAACTACTACAAGGCTGTATAAATACACCGAGAAAAGAGAACAGTTAGATAGGTTAAGTTTCGTTGGACGTATGGTAGTTTGATGAAATATTAATGAAAAAAGTATTCATTTACACAGTTTGAAGGAAAAAAGGAAAATAAAATTTAGATGTTTTTCAAAGCATTTTTTAAATAATTCTGCCTCTAACATTTTTAGTTATGGTTTTCCCTTTTCTCATAGGTAGAAAACTTTTTAAGATCAAGTTAACAAATCTTCCAAAGAAGGTTCTTTATCGAGCGTAAAATGAGCTAAGATGAGTCTGTCTTCAATCAGGAGAGAGCCTTCACTGATTCAATCAAGGCGGATATGAAGCGGTGAATGTCCACATAACTGTTGTAGAGGGGCGCAGGTGCAACCCGGATGATGTACGGATAGCGCTTATCCACCTGATAAGGAGAAAGCATGGATATACCTTTCAGAATAGTTTATGCTTGGAAAACCATGAGAAAAATAACGCTATTCTAAAGATTGGAATATTTAGGTTGTGTTGATCGTTGATCTTGATCGATCTTCTTTCATCTGATGTTGATCTTATATGTACAGGGTGCGGCAAAAGTCCAGGTGGACAAATTTGTCACTTTGCATCTTTTTTGTTTGGTGTAGCAGTCGTGTGATTTTTCGCTTGTATCTTATTCATGATGTTGCTAACATACCCTGAGAAAATCAGAATGATAACTCTTTTTGTTTTCCGGTAATGCTCTCTGATATGGAACGAGGCTACATTCTGCGCTTGAGCCAGTCCGGGCACATTCAAAAGCACATCGCCAGAACCACTGGATTCTCCCGTAGGACCATTGAAAACACAATACGTCGCTTTCTTGAGACTGGTACAACAAATGACCGTCCCAGGAGTGGCAGACCAGTGACCGCGACCACTTCCTTCAACATGAGAAGCATCCGAAAATTCCAAACGGAGTCTCAGAAAACTCGCGAAGGAGCTGCGTTATCTCGGCTAATTCTGTTCAGACGATCGTCAAATCCCGCATGGGACTTCTCCAGATCAAGCTGCAGAAGAATCACGCATTGAAGGACCAGATGAAGGCGACCCGTCTTCGGAGATGTCGTGAACTGTCAAAGCGGTTCAAGCCGGTGGACTGTTTGGATATTCTCTTCACCGATGAGAAGTTGTTCAATATTGAGCAGTCCTTCAACCACCAGAACGATAGGATTTGGTCGAAATCGGTCAAAGTTGCCAATAAGAGTGGCCGTTACGTCTCGAGAAAGGGCCATCCTGCTTCTGTCATGGTCTGGGCCGGGATTTGCGCGACTGGCAAGACTCCACTCGTTTTCGTCGAGCAGGGAGTCAAAGTGAATGACAATAACTACCTGAACGACATTCTCATGAAGTAAGTACTTCCCTGGAGCCAGGCTCACTTCGCGGGACGCAAATGGACGTTCCAGCAGGACTCTGCGCCCGCCCACAAGGCTAAAGTGGTGCAAGACTGGTGCAAGAGCAATTTCCCCTCCATGATCACATCCGCCGAATGGCCTCCGTACTCACCTGATTTGAATCCTCTGGACTTCTCTGTGTGGTCGGTCCTTGAGAGCAAGGCCTGTGCTTCCCTACACAAGAATTTGGAAAGTTTGAAGCGCGCCCCACAGAAGGCGTGGGATGATCTTGACGTCGCTTACCTGTCCACCACGGTGGGTGCCTTCCACAAGCGACTCCGCGCCTGTGTCAAGGAGAAAGGAGGGCTGTTTGAAATTTGAAAAAGCAGTTATATCCCAAACTATTTGAATAAATTCTGATGAAAATTTTGTTTGATTTGCTCAATCCGTTAAGTTTTTATCGGAAAAAAATGTCCACCTGGACTTTTGCCGCACCCTGTATGCTCATCGAGAGAAGAAAAATACGTCGAAGAAAAACGAACGGCAACTCCTCTCTTGCAAAGTTCTTTGTAAATGGAGTCGATATCGGTGGAGAACTTGAGAGAAAGCTGGCAGCCTCGCTCGTGGAAGTCCTTTGGGGTGATGGAGCGGACAGAGATGTCGGAGGATATCCGGCTGGGCGAGGACTCCCCGAAGAAGTGCCTCAAAGAAGAATTAAGTGTTTTTAGTATCTAAGTATAGATCTCTATTTTAAAAATATCTATACCTAAATATCTAATTTTCAAGTATTCATGGTGATCTACCATGAATACACATCAACCATAAGCTGATTAATTTTAGTGCAAAAAGAATTAATAAGATTAGACTGAAGGTTTTCGTATCCTTTGAAGGAAAAATACGGATTCATGCCTTGAGTTTTAGATTGTTTAGTCTGAAGGTCGCATTCTGGGTTCACTGAACGTACTAAGTTGGGTTGAAAAACATTTAGCTGCTTGAAGGTTGAAAAAAATTTGAAAAAGGGCACGAAAATATTAGCAAAATGTGTGCCTTTCCAAGTTGCCAACAACGACTGTAAACACTAAGCAACAAGTTTATGAACACCCATTTTCCAAGAATCCTCATCTGAAAGCTCTTCCAAAAGTAGTAACTCGATTAGGAACTCCAGATAGCCGGTAAGGTAGAGCGAGCGAGTCCGCAGCTCATCCATTGTAACTTCCTTCATCACCTACAACATTCATTTTATCAAAGTCTTACTGAATTCAATGTACTGTACTGACTTATTGAACTTTGATACGATCATATTTTGTTTGTATCACCATCACTTGTTTTTGCTGCCATACCTCGAGAAATCCCAGCACTGGCACGACCAGATGAATGGGAGGGTTGCTGATGCGGTAGCCTGCAGCGCCACTCTCCAGTTCAAGTACTGCAGTAGTCATTATTACTGTAAGTTAAGAACACATTAGAGTAGAGAATCCTTGCAAGCACGTACCATTTGTCATTTGGAAACGCGTTTCTGCTTTGTGGCTCCACCATCCAAGCATCCTCTCTCGGTTGTCGTCTTTGAATCGTTCATGGACAAAGATGCCCGCCAATCCTCCCGCCCCGGTACAACCATACTGTAAATCTTCAGGTTTAACATTTGCGCGACACTTACTGCTTGGGAGTTCCATAAAAAGCAGCAGCCATTGAAAAAAAACGTCTGTATCTCTTCACAACAGGGTGTAGATCAAGCTTATCACCCGCCAACGAAAAGCGTAGTTCAAGAAACAATCATAAGGAGCGGCTGACTTAGAAGTAAAATTGAGAGCATTCGATAAACAAGGAGGTCGGATAAGAGCAGATTCTTTGTACCATTCGCTATTTTGCGCATGAATCTTATCCGCGTCGTAGGTTAAAGAAACACCTTGCTTCACAAACCACGAAGATTCTTCCTGAGTGAGTTGAGCATTGTAGGGAACTTTTTACTCTTAATTTATCAGCTGCTTTAAAATGTGATACGACCAATAAATACGACGACCATTAAAATGTGATACGACCAATAAAAAAGAACTGCTCAAGAAGACTCCAAATGCTGATTTACACAGTTTAAAGGGAATGACGCTTGGTTGAGACGACAATTGATCTACATAAGCATCTCATGGAGCTAGTTCACTGCGTGGGACCGAACCCAGCCATCTCTTCTATAATCGGGAGCAAGCGCATTACCATTACACCACGGTGACACATAACTATTCCGTACCATCCATAATGCAATATCATAGGCTCAGTTGCCTTGTACTTAGTTTTCAAGAAGTATGGCCAGAACACTGACTTTGTAGCTACACCAGCAGGCAAAGTCCACGTCCCAGTAGTGCAGCTGCAGAGGAATGTTGGCGTATGCGTGTGCCAAGTTCCAACCGACAAGACACCCTTTCTCGTGGCCAGCTTTGGTTATTCCCTTCAAGATAAATGATAATTACTAAGAGAATACCTGCATTCGACGTTTTGAAATGTATTTCATGTATTGACTAACTTGCTAAAGGGTTTCGATTACTCGCTTTAGATGTGAGAAAAATATATCCAACGAAAATAATCTCTTTAAAATCACAATTCATTCAAACCATTGTATAAACTTTATTGGTTACATGATGTATAAACGATCCTCCACATTGGTCAACTGGTCATATTTTATTCAGGCTACATTGCATCTATGTTTATTTTGATTAAAGTCGAAATTGACTAGGAAATCGAAGAATATACCCTAAGACGCCAGTTGTATCCTGGACACAGTTTGGGCCATGCAAACAGAAAAACATGTACCCATATCGATGAATTCTAACTTCAAATCGTCAAAGACATAACCTGAATGTCAAATAGTTGACCCGTGAAGTATTGGACACCGGAGAAGAAAACTATTGCAATGGAGTCGCCATGCTCCTGAATGTAATCCAGAATGTCTTCCTTTCTCAGGACGTCCTCGCCTTCCCTGGGTGAAATCAATAGCTGCAACCAAAGATAATGGACGTTTAATTTTGGTCTGCTGGTTTTCAGTTATTTGATTTTGAGTTTTACTATTACTGAATGATACTTGTTATGCTATTCTTCACATGGAATATACATGTATACATAGATAGCGAATTCGGAAGGGCTCTGATTCAGATGGGGTTAGTATTCACCAGAAAATTACTTAAATTTCTTTTTATGTAGTATTCGCGCAGTTAAAATATGCTTGTTTAGTAACACTTTGGAAAAGTTTGCGTGCATTATCATTTTCATAAGAATTATTAGTAAGATGATTCAGAATAGCTCCTTTTACCTCTTTGTGTACCAGATTCTTGCAAGCAATTCAACCGAAGTGCGAAACAATCATAAATGACAGCTCGCATCTTTTTCAACCAAAATGTGGAATAAATGGCGCCAGTTTGTGCTATTAATAGTTTCTCGACCAATAAATAAAATGAGAAAATGTTTCATAGGCTGATTTGAATATCAATACACCTTTGTACTGAGACGTTCAGCAAAGATAGGGGACTATAAAAGCTTATATAAAAGAAGAAATCTTCACATGTTTTTCTTTCTAGGAACACAACTCAAAACTACTGAAGAGAAGCTTCACAGAAACAGTTTTTATTTGAGTTATCGCGTTGATAAAGTATAAAATAACTTCACGGCCATACCATACTCTCCTCAACGGTTCTCCCATGCAGTCTTAGCTGGGATTCAATGGCATAGTGGTCAGATGGAAAAGCTCGTGACTCCAGCAGGATCTTGTGGCGATCATCTTTCGGCTTGTAGAAAGCAGTCTTAAAACATTTTCTTTCACTTTGCATACCTTCTTTGATCATTCTTTTTTTCTCTTAAAATTTTTCTGCTTTTTAGGCTTCTTAGACTTGTTTCTATCTCTACCATCTCTCTTTTACTCTCACTCTTTCTTTCTTTCTTTCTTTCGCTTTCTCTCTCTATCTTCCTTTGCATCGCTCTTTTTTCGCAATTTTTCTAACTCTATATTTATCTCTTTCTCTCTCCTTCTCTTCTCTCTCTCTTATTCTCAGAAAAGCTCACCAAAAGGATATGGAGGTTTACTGTGAGTCCATTCATGAGCGCGACCTCTTCTTCCTTGGCTCCAACCAATCTGGCCACTCCATTCAGTGCGACGTCGTCGCCATACGCCCAAGGAACAGGCTCAGACAAGTGTCCAAAGACTCCTCTTCAAGCAACAATTTCAAACCTCTTGGTATATTTTTCCAAAAGCTCGAATCTCCGGGTTTGAGCGTTTAAAAACTGCACCAAATGTATCGATTGAATGAACAAATAAAGTTTGAATTAACTCGCTACCTTCAATTTAGTCCTTACGCAACTCCCGACTGCGTTGTTCGAACTCAGTGAGACTTCCACAAATCCTGAGTTGATAAAACTCGTTAGGCACTTACTGTTTGGCCCATTTGTCGAGTTGCTCACTCATGATAGTACGCGTTGCCTTGGGCATGAGACCGAGAGAGTGACCGCAGAGATAGACTGCTTCCGCTTCACCATCCACCAGAGAGAGATCGACTGGAAAACAGTCCAATAAATCAACATTTTCGCTCGCTGCTTGCGGATATTTTAAAGTTTTAACTGAGACTGAATCAGAGCGAGGTTTTTCATTTAAAAAATATAAGTAAACTCTTCTTTAGAAGTTTCACCGAAAAAGTGAACCCTAGAAAGTGAATCATTAAAAGAACTAATTCTCATAAAAACACATAAAAAATTTTCAATACTAAAACTCGATTTTGAAAATCTTTTTCCTATAAACGAATTTTCATGGTCCAATGTCGAAACTTTTTTCGGAAAACTTCAATTTTTTATGGTCTAAAGCCTCAATTATTTTATTGTTTTTCATCTTAGTATTTTTTTTATTCTTTAGAGAAAAGAAAATACAGTTGAATCAAACCATGAGGAAAGTCCTTGTTCTTGGGATACTCAAAGAGTTCTCGCAGAGGCGAGAGCGAGTCGCTCGACTGCAGGTGAAGCGCCAAACTGAGGAAGAAGTACCGAATTGAACACATTTCGAAGAACTTGAGGATGATATCGAGAATCTCTTGTTCTGCTTTTAGACATTTACAAGTTCATCGATAGAGACGAAACGCTAAACTTTAAAAAATCATAACCAAAAACCTGAGAACCAAAAAAATACAATGAACATTATGAAAAATTAATAGTAAAGGTGTCAAATGGTCAATTAACAGGACGTTTGGAGAATCTGAATACTACAAGGTTGTAGAAATACACCGAGAAAAGAGTACAGCTAGATAGGTTAATTCAGTTAGAAAATAAGTGGTTTCATTAGCGAAATTGGATGTATGATAGTTTGATAATAAAAATACTGATGAAATACAGAAAAGTATTCATTTATACAGTTTGAAGGCAATGACCACTGGTGAAGGTGAAATAAGAAAGAAATTTCACATATAACAAAAATTTGTCTGCGAACCCTGTCATCTCTCTTTCTCTGACTGTCACCAATTTTTTTACCAGTTACACCCAAAAAAGTGAACCTCTCATCAGTGAGGTCTTCCACCCCAGCGTTTGCTGCTTCGGCTGTCAGCCACTCCGTCACTCTCTCGATCACTGACATTCCTCTCTCGATCACTGACATTCCTCCTCAAGACGACATCATTCCTGTTTTTCTTAGGTTTTATCCCACTCTTTGTGTCTTATTCTCTCTGAATTACGAAAAAAACATAAGATAATTTCAAGATATAAGTACATCCTTTCACTGAGATATTCACTGAGGAACAAGTCGAAACAAACCTTGAACTCAATCAAATATTAGCACTCGTTTATAACAAAAACTCAGCCTGATTCAGGCGAATGTGCTAACCTCTTTCTGTCAGAATTCAGTATTCGAGGCCGTTTATATTGCAGGGAGCTAGCGATAACCTAGAAGTGCAATATCATTGGAATAGGTGTGAAGTCCCGAGCAATAAAGTGCGTTCATTCATCGATCTTCTTTCTTTTTCATCTTAGAAAAAGGTTAGAAAAAACTGGTTCCCTTTTCTCATCTTTCACTTATCATAAAATCTTTGTCGAGTTGTTATCCAATACTTTAGGGAAATTGTTACCCATCCATTCAATCAATGCAATTGTTAACTTCGATATAATCAATAGGATAATCAGTGTTTCAGCTTAGTGAGAGATCTGAGTTTTCTCTGACTTCATTTTTATCATGCTTGAACCACTCTTTTTTAACTTCACGTTGTTCATATTTTCTATTAATTCTCTAAGTTTTTACACGGCTCTCCTTCTGCAAGTTTCTATCTTCTTTGTCTTTCCTGAATCACTTTTCATCTTGGTCCCTGCTTCTCACCTCTGTTCGTCTGTTCTTTTCTAGCTCTTTCTCTCACGGAATCCCATGTAACAATCACGTCTTTCTTTTTCATTTACAACACGTTCATACATCGGCATCTCTATCTCTTTATCTGCCTGACCTTCTCCCTATTACCTCTGTCTCAGTTTCTCTTTCTCTCTTCATCTATCTCTGTCTATATCTCTCTATTTCTTGCTCTCTCTTTCTGCTTCTCTCTTTTTCCTATCTCTTTTTATCTTTTCTTATCACTCTATATCTTTCTCGGCTACCTCTTTTATTAAGTAACAACGTCTTACTTAGTTTACCCCCTTTCGACTATTTTCTTTCGCTTTCGCAAATCAAGTACGCATGCAAAAGTCATTAAAAAAAAATTTTTTTCGAATTTTTTTTCGATTTTAAAAACCAAAAAAAATTTTCGACTTTTTTTTCGAATTTGAAAACCATAAAAAATTTTCGAACTTTTTTTTCGATTTTAAAAACCAACAAAAAAACGAAAAAAATTGTTTTATCTGAATGAAACTTTTTTCTCATTTTTAAAGTGTTATTTTATGATGCTTCTCACAGTTGTAATATATTTATTCATCTCAGATGATCATTGTCTCTAATTACCAGTTTGCAACAATCATACATCACGAAAATCACCGTTTAAAGCTAAAGACTCGTTTAGCAAAAACAACAACAAACAAATTATTAATCTCTGATACAATACCGTAAGAAAAAGTTTATAGAACTTCCACGTTCTTCTAATAACCTCCTTCAAATGAAAGGTTAACATCGAAGAGACCTGTTTTTTTTTAGTAGGACCAATTTCTTTAGTAAAGGTCCAAAGGAGTAGGACCGACCAATCACTCGCAAGTTCTTTCCGAAATCAACGTGGACCCCTTCGACCTCATGTTTCCCCTCACATGGAAAACCCCCTTCCTTATACCTTACCACGCATTTTCCAGGCAGGCAACACCAAAACCACCGCAAAAACTCTATTTTGGCCTTTCTTCGGTTTTTTTGGTTTACTCTCGAAAAATTTTTCGACACCTCAAAAAAAACATTTGTTGGAACTTTTTTTCGAAATTTCGAAAAAAAAGTTTTTTCGACATTTTGGTTTTTTCGAATTTTCGAAAAAAGTTTTTTTTCGACTATTTTGTTTTTCGAATTTTCGAAAAAAGTTTTTTTTCGACTATAATGTTTTTCGAATTTTCGAAAAAAGTTTTTTTTCGACTAATTTGTTTTTCAAATTTTCGAAAAACGTTTTTTTTTGCGAAAATTTTCGAAAAAAAAAACAAAAAACCAAAAACGAAAAATTAACGGCCCTGGTGTGGAGTAGTCATCCTTAAATATCCCCTGTTCTTTTGTAACCCCAGAGTATGCAAACGTGGAGCTTCCGCCCTTTCCAACGGGTAAATTTTTTTTGCTCAGCAAGATCAAAAAGACTTTACTGTGGTATTCCCCTCCAAAATCACAATTTCTATCTCAAAAAAGCAGACCTCGATGAAGATAAATAAAAACAATAAGTTTACACGGCCCTGTTTCTGAACCACTACGATTTCATTCTTCTCCGATTTCGTTGTTAAAACAAACCGTACGACCCTCAGTGTAAATAATCTCGCTGCAGAGCCGTTGATCTCGCCACGTTTTCAGTGCAAAGTTAAAGGCCAAAAAAGACCTAAGCTATGCTCGCAAAGGTTAAAAGCCAAAATAGAACCTCAAATTTTATAAAGGTCGTCGATCCGTGGTAACGGAGGAAAAGAAAAAGAGAAATTAAGAGGTTGTTCTTTCAATAGAAGTGTCAAAATCTCGAATAAATGATCGGAAAACTCGGACGCTGTTGCAATTTTCTACTGCAAAACGAATGCATCATTTTCTCAGAGACACGCGCTACTTCTTACAATAAATCTAGAAAATGTTATCTAAACAGCAAGCTATTTCCTCTTTGTATATTGATCCTTATCCGTATATTCTTGTTTCTGTCGGTATACTTCATTGTATTTTCACTTGAAGATCTCTCTCTCTCTCTCTCTCTCTCTCTCTCTCTCTCTCTCTCTCTCTCTCTCTCTCTCTCTCTGATATATGTAATTACAATTTGCAATTCCAGCCTCTTTCTCTTATGGCCTTTCCTACCTTTCTTTCAAGACTCTTTCTATCGCTTTTATACTCTTTGCTCCCCCTTCTATTCACCTAAGTCGCTCAATATCTCTTGCCTTAATTTTCACTACTCTCTATACTCTCCTAATCTATCATACTCTCCATTACTTCTCTGACTTTCTCCTGTTCTCTCTGCTCCTCTTTGCCCCTCTCCTCAAGGAATTACATAAGTGATTGAGTGTCTTCGACTGTTGGTGAGCCTTATGTTCGGAACTACAGCGGTCCTATTGTTATACCTTGACCCTTGTATTATAATCCCCAAGTATCTCGATAAAACTAGTTTATCTAGTCACCAGACGTTTTGCAATTTCGGACCCACTATTTAACCTTTGCTCTCCACGAAAGGTCCCATCATCTTGAATGACCGGACTTCAATAAGGATAAGATCAGCAAAATACATTGTAAAAGTAGAAATCGTATAATTCAATACAGGTCCTCAGAAAACGCTAGGAAATCAATGAGAACTCATGCTTAAATTCTCTACGAAATACCGGTGTGGGAACTTTTTTTTTCAAGGACCGTGGCTCTCTCAGCAAAGCTCACAAACATCAACACTTTCTAAAAAATTGAATAAGCACTGAAGAACTAAAATTTATACATCTTACTCAAATTTGAATTTTATTGAAATGGAGCTAGTCTTGAGCAAGAAAAGTTATCATTAGCCCGTTTTCCCATTTATCTCATGATGTTGAAAATAACTCAAACCAAGTTCTGCTCTAGAATCGCGTAAGTTATTACTTTTCGGAAAATCATCAGATAAAAATGTGATGGACCTTATTCAGCTGAGAATTTTAGGCCCTCGAATGCATGCATTCGTGTTATTTCGTGTGTATTAGCATAATTCAGAAAATGACTCTTTACTTTAGCCCCCAGCAGTTTTAGTCCCCCCAGTTATACAATAGTTATACAATAGCCCCCACCCACACAACTGAAAATTTTTTGTGGGGGGGGGGGGCGAAAGTTAAATTTATAAATTTGAGAAGTGGGGGAGAAAGTACATGTATAATGTCAATATTTGACAATAACCCCCACCACAGAAAACGGATGACTAAAGTCCACACCCGGCAATCTTTTACATTAGCTCTCCCCCCAAGCACGAGTTCTGAAGAAAAAGTTTGTACTACAAAATAAACCCGCAGAATTAAATTTTAACCTCCACACATTTTACAAAAGCCTTCGTAGAATTTTAATTAAACGACATACTCTCCAAAATAATATCAATTTTAATATTTTTTCGTAATCCTAGAAATCATTCCATAGAAAAATCAACATTGGCAAAAACGTAGAATTCAATCACAAATTGAGAAATTCAAATTGGAAACAATTCAATTTGAAAACATATAACAACCCAATATATGGTCCGGGTTCAAGAGAATGGGGCGCTAAAGTATCACAGAGCTTTCACAGTGAATTTTGTCGGCTCTTATTCCCTGAAGGGCAGGCATACCCTGCGTCTTGTCTTGCAGACATTAGAATACTAGATGAAAAATTGGCTTCAAACGCTACAGTTTCGAAAATTCTCATCATAGGTGATCATTTGAGCATCAGAAACTCCGATTCTTTAGAGAAAATTTTTTTAGAAAAACAATTGTTTACATTGAAAAATTATTTTTACATTAAAACATAATTTTTACATTAAAAAGCTTTGACTTAGTGAACGCTAACGAGGCCGTACGGCTTAGGCTAACGAGACCGTATCAAAAAAAGATACTCTGCACTGTCTGGCGTCTAGTATGCTCCCATGAGGGAATAAGAGCCAATTTTGTCCCGTGTCGGGGGCTAAAGTAAAATTTAACCCAATTTTTTATTTGAAGGGCTGTTATGTTACCTACCGAAGTAAGCTTCATGTCACGCGTCCTTGAGAATTTAGATATCACATTCGATAACTTTCAATCCTGAATGATGGCGAAGATTCAAAAGAATTCGCTGCCGTCCAGGCAAAATGGTTGAGCGATCTCCTCTTGAAAACGACAACAAACTCAAAGGGCGAAAGTAAGGGATTTATAATGATTCACTTGTTGTGCTGCAAATCTTTACATGTTTTGGTTGATGGTAGTACAAACTTCATGTTATTCAAGTGGGATTGTTGAGTTTCTGTTCATAGTATCCAGTGATCTACGTACTACATATTTTATAACTTGTGAAATTTCGCAGTCCGACAACTGTCGAATGAATCGGCTGGATCGGCTGAATTTGATGGGTATCACGACATTTGCTACCCGCGACATTTGCTTCCCAAATGGAATTTTCTGAACAAAAATGAACTTGAAAAGTGGTTTTTCTAAGCTACTGATTTTTAGTTTTTGAAAAAAAAATTTCTCGAAAATTGTCGAAAAATTTAAACAATCGAAAACTTCGAAAACGAAAAGACCATTCCTGGTATGGACGAATGTCTCTTTTTCGGACGAATTATGCATCCACTGGTTTAAGTGACCGTATCGGAACAGCAACAGTGGAACGTGTACATACTTGCTTGATGCGTTGCGTTGGTGACGTTGGCTTCGATTTTAATTCTGCTTGAGTTTCATTTTTCGCAGAACAAAAGCGTCAATGTACAAATCGAAGTTTGATGGAAAAGTTTTGATGTTTGAAGTCGCGCGGAATAAAGGGACGTGGTACAAAGTTTCGTTAAACACACACTAAAACACTGGAAAAGCAGGCAATTACCGAAAGGCGTGTGAGCGTGTTTGAAGAATGCACTACTCGCACCGAACACAAACTCAAAGTGTTCATGACTACACTTTCTGCTGAGACTACTAGACTAATTTATATTTTCAAGTTTTTTTTCATGCCAAGATTCTTTCAAACAGCTTTCGAATGATTCGCTTCAATTCAATTTAGAACGATTATAGGCACTTTTCGCGTTTAGGCCCCTCTACCAGAAGTTCCATGGGTCATACGCCTGACTTAATTAGATTTACAAAAAATTATTTTACATTAAAAAATATTTTTACATCAAAAATATTTTTAAAATAAAAATACGCTTAGGCTTATGAAAAAAGTTTACGCTAACGAGCCGTACGGCTTAGGCTTACGAGACCGTATCAAAAAATGCCACTCTCATCTGACCCAATTGAACCTATACAATATATAGTTGTGAGCGAAAAGTGTAGTCATGAACAGTGCGAGTTTTTGTTTGGTGCATGTAGTGCATTCTTCAAACACGCTCACACGCCTTTCGGTAATTGCCGGAAAAGCAAGTAATACACTTATTATCTAGCGCTCAGTATGCTCGATTCGAATCTCATGTTTTGCTTTCAAAAAACATAACTTTACTAGAAATGTTTCATTGCAGATGTGTTGAGCACTTAATTTGCTCCTCTTTCGATCAAGTTCCTACTTCGATCCACGACTCGGCTTAAAACATAGAGGTGGGTTTTTTGCTCATGAACTTGAGCCTACTTATAGTCCAACAACTACAGTTTTTTTCAGAGCGTCCAGTAGACTCGTAAAGGTGATTTACACCTGATTTTTTTTCAATTATTTTCAACTTCAAGGGAGCCGGCCGTAGTTTAATTGGTACTTTTTTATTTCGTCTGGTAGGGCGCTCGTGGGCTTTAAACGCTTCGGTTTCGATTTCTTTTTTTCATAGATGTTCATTTTGAGCATCAGGGACTCTGATTCTTGCAAAAAAAAATTTTTTTTACAAAAAAAAAATTTTTCTCAGTATTTTCACAAATTTTTTTGGCTCAAATTTTTGGCTCAAAATCCAATTTTTTGGCTCAAATTTTGGCGAAAGGAAAGGGGGAGGGGGAGGGGATTTACCTAAGCAGGAAAGGGAGGGAGGCCCTAAAGGGGGGAGGGGGGAGTAAGAGGGCCCTACCTAAGCAAGGGGGGTAGGGGTCCTAGGGGGGAGGGGGAAGGGGCCCTATAGGGGGGAAGGGGGGCCCTAAGGAGAAGGAGGGAAAGGGAGTTTTCATGAATAAAATCTCTTCCTGAGAAAAAAAAGTTTTTGAAAAAAATTTTTTTTGTGAAAACAATGAAAAATTTTTTTTTGCAAGAATCAGAGTCCCTGATGCTCAAAATGAACATCTATGAAAAAATGAAATTGAAACCGAAGCGTTTAAAGCCCATGAGGCTTAAGGAATGCATGCCGACATGGTCAGTCTTTGAGAATTACACATACATGGCAGGAACAAATGATCATCTGGTTGAGGAGGAAATCACCGTGGATAGCAGGAGAAAAGTCATCGTCTTGAGTGAAAGAAGATGCGAATTAAGAAGCTAATGGGGGTAGCGATGAGAAAGGGGTTTACATAAACATTACAAGTCCAACATTGTATGAATTTCATAATGCGTGTTGAAAGAGACACGAATTAAAAATAGAAAGTCATTTCAGGTTTTCTGAAAATTTTCAATTGATTATATTAAATGGAAACAGTTAGAAGTGAATGAAGAATGAAGAACTCAGATGAAGAACTATATGTAATGTATAAATGGTTGTATGGGTATTGCAACGATTTTTTTCGCATCGACGATATCACAAGGTCTCAAAGGAATTTCATGTGTTTTATTCACTTCTTTTTACTTTAAATTGGTTCTATTGACTTGCGGAAGACCTTGTAAATTGAAGGTTGTTGCTTACCCAAGAGAGAGCTACGACTTCGATTTCATCGTGAGTGAATGTAAGTTTGCTTTTTCGTATGTACTTGAGTTCGTTTACTATCATTTTTTGACAGAAAACTTGTCAAGACTTCAATAATTGTTAACATTTTTGATATTGCGTTTGACTTGTTTTTTTTCTTCTTAAAAACAAACTAACCGTCCATAAATCTTCAAATGCTTAGTGACACAGTTTTAAGGTTTTTCATTTTGATTTTTTTCTTTCTCGTCAGTTGTTTAGTCATTAGTAGCCCAGTTGCTACTTCTGATTTTGCCATCGAAAATTATATTTGTTTTCGATTTTTAATGTGCACTCAATTAAATGATCATGTAACGATGACAATAAATTGTTAATATTAAATTATTATTAAGGCAGTGACACCTGGTAGAGAAGACAAGTTGATCAAACCATCGCACGGAAAAAAGCTGGTCACCGGGGGGACTCGAACCCATGCAACCATCTCTCCTCTTTTCGGGAGCGAGCGTGTTACCATTACACTACAGTTGTTGTTGTTGTTGCCGGCAAACGTCTCGCATCGAAGAGAGTCGGCACATGGAGAGCCGCTCTCTCCCTCTCTCTCCTTCCTCTCTTTGTTTTCTTTTTTTTACATCTTCTCTTCATTCCCTCACAATAGTCTCAGAAATGAGGCGACTTCTTTTGGTTTCATCCAGAGATCTTCCAACGTGAGTGTTGTTGGGCGTTTAGCACAGTTGAAGAGATGGGCTACGTCGTGCGGTCCAGTGAGGCAGTCTGGGCAGCAGTCAGGTACCGAGTCGTCGATCCGGTGCAGGTAGTGGTTGGTGTACCTGCTGTAGCCTGAGCGGAGTTGGCTCAGCGTGCAGCGGGCGTTTCTGGAGAGGTCCACTTCTTCCTCATTTATGTCCGGCGGTGGCCATCCGCCCAGTATGACTGGGCCTTGGATTGTTTCCTTTTCTTCCGAGACCATGTTCGTGTGGACTCGGTTGGCGACACTTGTGCCGTTGTTCGTCTCTGCTGTTTCCGACAGCGCTCTTTCGACCGTGCTTCTGAATGCAATGTTGAGATCAGCTTTCATGTTGCGTGGCGGGGGTCCTTGGAGAAAAAGTCCGTGATGGATGTGACTTGGGCTCAAGGTCCTTGCCAGGTATTGAGCTGATAGCATGTGGAGGTGCGACTTCGATCGCATTACTTTAGCTTCTGTGTGTATGTGGTCGATGCTGGCCATTTGATGGTTTCCTGTTACGATACGCAGGCCATTGTTCTGTCCTCTTTGAATTTTGGCATGTGCTGAGGCGGAGAGGAAGCTGGCCCAGGCTGGAGCTGCGTAGGCGTAGATGGATTGGCAGATAGCTTTGTACGTGATGCGGAGTGTCTCCTTTTGATTGCCCCATGTACTGCCGGCTAGCGCCTTCAGTACATTGTTGCGTTGCGACATTCGGCCTGCTATGTCTTTCGCATGATGACTGAAGGTAAACATGATTACACTACAGTGACATGTTGCTATTCCGCGCGATAGTGCTTATTAAAGGCTCAATTGCCTCGTTCTCTTACCTCTCTTCTGTCTTAATTGTGAAATCTGGAGTTATGCTCCATTCACGACGCTTTCGCTTCATGAGCATGCGTGACTAAGAGAACGAGGCAATTGAGCCTTTAATAAGCACTATCGCGCGGAATAGCAACATGTCACTGTAGTGTAATGGTAACACGCTCGTTCCCTGAAAGAGGAGAGATGGTTGCATGGGTTCGAGTCCCCCCGGTGACTAGCTTTTTTCCGTGCGATGGTTCGATCAATTTCTCTTAACCGTCCATAAAATTTGCCCAAAACACGTAAACCACCTGTAGAATGTCTAAGAAAGAACTCGAGAAACGTTCACTAAGGACTGTAGAATTCAGCAAGGAAGGGTAATTTATCGATTTATAGCTAACCACTCATCGACGCGGAATAGGTGTCTTTACTCCGAGCTTCTTATCGTCATCACTATGATCTGCATCCATCTCCGATGAAAGGCGCAGGTCTTGGTTGAGCGTATCCGCATATTTGTTAATTCGGTTCCCCAACCCCTGGGTTGTTTGGTATCGAACTTCGTGAGTTGAGGTGAGCGAGTCTGGCGCTAATCGAATTTATCTGCCGGCCGGAGGTCTTATGTTGGATATCGCAGAGAAGGATTATCTCGCGATGGGAGAAGCGGATAAGAAACGCTAATCTCCTATCCGAGTAAAGCTTCCCTTTCATCGCGGTAGTTGAAGATATATAGAGAAGTTGACGATCCCTTCTCTTAAGATATACATGATGTTCTCTTGTGTTAGTGATTTATGAAGATGTTATTCGATTGCTCTTGGCGTAGGCTTTCGAAATTTGTTTTCATAAGGTCTTGAAATATGATGATAGATAAAAAAAAGTTAGTTAAATAATAGATTATCATTTTCATTAATCGATTTTTCTTGTTTTTTGTTAAGTTTCCCGAGTACTTGAGATGTATCCGAAATGGAAATGTGTTCACGGTGAACAGAGAATTGAGATGTGTTCACGGTGAACAGAGTGTTTTCGGTGTTTATCGAGATTCTCATATAATAAAATAAATTGTTTTATACAAGAATTTTGATATTCACATTATTCAAAACCTTTCGAAACTTCGTATTTCTTTCTAATTATTAAACAAGGTTTAATCAGAAAAAAAAACAAATGAGAACAAATAAATCATCCAGAATCATGAATTTAAACATGAATGAAATAGAGTTTGTAAGCTTGAAAGACAGAACGACCAGTAGAGGGTCTTACCCGGAATGATTCTAGGGACATGGGTTACTACAGTGTAAAAGTAAATCAACGATCGCGATGAGGCTCGGAAGGAGTGAAGTGCCTGTTATTGATTAACTACTTTCCATCTAACAAGATGGGAAAAGTAAGTATACCCAAGAGAATAAGGTGCTTTTCCAGATAATGGAGGGGGGAGGGGGTGGGTACACTTCGACTTTATAACAAAAAAGTAATTGAACATTATAATACGCTTAGGCTTAGGGAAACTTTAAGCTAACGAAACCGTTACGGCATAGGTTCTAGAGACCGTTTTGTTTCCTTCAAAAATTAACTCCCCATCTGGAGTGTGCGTTCCCACTTATCTGGAACAGCGCCGAATAAAAGATAGCAACTAAAACAATGTATTGAATTGGAGTATCACAGCCTGCGTTTCTCAGATTTGGGCTATAAGACGTCTTTTTATGCTCAAATCAGTCCTGGCAAAAAAGGCAATGCGGTCTTGAGATTCAGCACTTGGAAGAAGCCTTAGGTTTTGATATAATCCTTGAAGCAAGTCTTGATCTCGTTCAGGACTCCCCAGCAGGGAATCATCGATATGTCAGCCTGTGCACAAATTATCGCGTTTGAAACGAATGAATCGTTTCCATATCGATCGAAATTAGGTTGAGTGTTCAATATAAAACTTTCACTGGCAAAAAAGGTAATTTTGAAATGATGAACAAGATAATAGGTGGAGTAAAATTGTCGGAGATGAATGGAAATAAACTGACCTGAAAGGTTGTTCCTGGAGTCATCACACAGAAGCCGAGACATTTGTCTTTTGCTGCTGTTTGAAAGAATAAATACATCAAAAAAGCTAGCTGACATCAAACGCTCGAAAAACGGCGTTTTTGTACAGTTATTCTCGAATTTCATCGTGAAATGGAGGTGAGGTAACAAGGGTCAATTTCGTCGACTTGAGCTATCAATATATGTACATAGTCTTTGAGGACACGATTCATATATCGAAATGGAAAGTGCCTGTGAATTAGGAAGGAAAACAACGAGACTGACCAGATTCACGCCCCGCTTCCTACAGCAGGCGCTGTGATTTGAGTCTTGCGCGGCGCACGCGAGAAGGTCTCGGCCGTATTTTTGCGGACAGGGGTCGGTTCCCAGGAACATTCCGGTCAAGTGAAAAACAACACTTGTTTCACGTTTCTTCGGATAAGGTCCTGATTTTCCTAAGATTTTTCATTTCCATCATTCCAAAAAGTCACTTTTAATGTATGAGTTGTAGCATTTTCAGTTTTGCTTCTCGGTTTCAATCCGTAAAATGGGCCAGAAGTTAAGTTTGAATCAGAATTTCTTTTCGAGATCGTTCACGCTTGGAAAGAACCGCTAGATAACTTACAGCCGAATCCTCGGATATCAATGTTCGAAGTTAATTAGAAATGCGTTTAGCTGTACCGTAAGCAGGGAAATCCGTAATCATGTTTTTTCACTTGAGACATATACTTATTGGCCTAAAATCTTGCGCGTCACTCACAAGTATGACGCATCCTTCATTAAAAAAATCTTACTAGTTTCTCGTTCATTATGTCGAAGTTGCAACGCGGCTCACAAACGCCTGGAACGTTCCTGGCTTTGCAGCAGCCAAGGAAAACCGCATTCGGAGTAGCCTGAATCAAGGACTCGACTTCAGACCCCTAAAAACTGATCGGAACTCCTGAAAGCTGTTCGGAATACCTGAAAACGACTCAATCTTAACATAATTGTTGAGAACTACGAGCTCGAAAATTTGTTGTGAGTATGGAAAACCAGTATTCATAATTGAGAGTCTCCAGACCTTGAGACTTTTGGAAGTAGATGTGAGCGACTTGAGGTGGGAGACGGGCTTCCTGGTGGTTGGAGGCCGCGGGCGTGTCGTCGTGGAGGAAGGGAGCTGCAAAGTTTGCTGCTGCAAAGCGGTAGCCTGGAAGTTCCGAGGAGGTGGACTCATAGCTTGGGGAATGAAGGGAGAGACGGGCGGATGAGTTCGAGGGAGCTGAAAAATGAAATAAGTATTATGAAGAAAAAAACTAATTCAGGTGAAAGGAGTCGGATATATGTAGTGTTCTTTTATCATTCGTGAAAAAGAACGAGTTACTCTTTTGAAGTATACTCGAGAACACTCTCATTACAAATACACACCATATTTGCAGGATGGCTACATAGACTAATTACTGACTTTCTTTCGAACCGAGAACAAATTGTACGAGTGAACAACAGTGACTCTTTACCTTACCAAACCCCATCTGGGGTACCCCAAGGTAGCTGTTTGGGGCCGCTTCTATTTCTCTTATATATAAATGACCTACGGTTATGCTTGCCTGTAGAATGTAAAGTAACTATGTTCGCAGATGACGTTAAAGTTAGTACTATAAACAATCCTGTTCTCTTACAAGATGCTATCAACTCAATTTCAAACTGGGCCACGTCTTGGGGATTAACTATTTCTAAAGACAATACATTGATACTTCTTATCGGGAAATCGCATCCTAATACGAGCTTCTATCTTGAAGGATTCCGAATCGAAGAGAACAAAGTTGTTCGAGACCTAGGTGTTTATTATGATAATTCTCTAAGCTTTTCACCACATTTAGAGAACATATGTAACAGAGCAAATTCTAGATGCGCGTTCATACTCAGAACTTTCAAGTCCAAGAATCCTTATCTATATAAAAAGCTTTTCGTTACATACATCCGTCCGCAACTAGAATACTGTTCTACAATATGGTCACCTTATCAAAAACGTTTTAGAGAACTTTTAGAAAAAGTTCAACGTAACTTCACTAAACAAGTTTGCCGAAGATCAAGATTGCCTGAAATGAGCTATGAAGAGAGATTACAGTATCTACAATTGCAGACTCTCGAGGAGAGAAGAATCGCGGCAGATCTAACCATGACCTTCAGAATAATGACTGGGAAAACACCGATTTCCCCCTCGAGTATCTTCTCCTTAAGCAGGCATAGTTACCATACTAGATCTCACAAATACTCCATAACGAAAGCAAAGTTTAAGTCTGTTAAGTTTTCGAACATATTACCGGTTCGAGTAGCAGAGAGATGGAACAATTTACCAGAAACTATGTTCTCGTCGAACAGTGTGAAAACCTTTAGATATAAAATTCAGCCTTTTTGTTGTTGAAAACTTATTGAATTCATTCACTATTTCAACTTTTCTCACTTTAGAAAAAGTGTCACGCTTTCAGTGTAGCTTCAATTGTGCTATCAATTTGTTTGCTTATTTTTGTCATTAAAAATTCTGAATGCGATAAACTATTATAAACTATTATTATTTCGAAATGTTTTTGTTATACATATTGTTCTCATGATTCTAAAAGAATAAGAATTCACTTCTCCGAAGAACAACTGCATCAGTCAATACTTTATGTACTCCCGACGAAAAAACGCATTCAACACTCTTACATGTGTTTCTGCATCACTAGGAAAGAATAACGATTTACTGTTTCAAAGAATAGGCGAAAAAAATCGAGCGGAAAATACATACCGTGTAGGAAGAGTCTCCCGGACGTTTTTATGCTAGACTTGTATTATTTATTCTTGGTTCATTGCTTGAAAAGCTGGACTCGTTGTGAAAGAGGGGACAAAACAGTTGCACTCCCAAAAGTTACTCATCTCTGAAGATCTTATTCACTTGTGACATTTAGATTGATGAGTCCTCATAATTATTGAGATTAATTTTAGTAGAACTGACTCAAGAGCTGCCGCGTGAATGCCAGGATCAGATAATAATAGAACATGATAATAATAAATAGATAAACATTGTTGGATAAGCGAGGGAGGTGGTTAAAAGTAAATCAAATTGGCGCTCATACATTTCAAAGTTGAGGTTGATCAACGGTTAGTGGTTGAAGTGAAGAGTACATGTCTAAGCGATTTTCTATGATAATAATAGCATTTTCTGTCTTTCCCCTTACCCCTAGTTCAGCAACCTTTTGCCTACATATACCGCCACTAGAAATATATTCCATGCATATCCGCTGTTTTTATTGTTCATTGTGATCCAAAGTTCGATATATAATTTGTCCCCGGAATGAAGAATTGTAGATTTATCATCCATCTTCCATCTCTCTGGCGATCGGATAAGAAAAGAAGAGCCAATTCTGTTTTTCGACGCTTTCTGTCATCTCTCTCTCTTTCTCTCTTTCTCTCTTTCTCTCTCTCTCTCTCTCTCTCTCTCTCTCTCTCTCTTTCTCTCTCTCCCTTGTTATCTCAAAAAATAAATGAACTGACATTAAGATGAGTAACGGTTTGAGAAGAGTGAGGTCTCGGGTTCGGCAGCGTCCTGGGATGAGGGCGAACGGGAACAGAAGAGGAGTGAGGAAGAGTCGATGAAGGCGCTGACGATGGGGCGGAAGCCGGCTGCAAACCATCTCATGCTCTCTATACAACAATGAAAGAGGAGAGAGAGAGAGAGATAGAGAGAGAGATAGAGAGAGATAGAGAGAGAGAGAGAGAGAGAGAGAGATAAAGTTTAACAAACGGGAGAGAATGAGATTATGACGGTGGGAAAACATATTAAAACGCAGAGCTGTCAGCGATGAACTTTAATGATGGTAATTTTCATTCTTGCTCTGTTTTTCCACTTCGAGCGGTGACCTAGTTTTTCTCTCTGTCAATATGCCAGCAACAAGAGCCAGTAAACGCCAGTTCCAATCTTCTGCTACACCGAATTCGCCTAAGATGACTTCTCCGGTTGTGAACTCAAATAAGATGACTGTTTCTACGATCGTCAGGGACACCCTGGCATTCGCCAACGGCGGAATACCTTGTGGTGTTCCAAAGGGTTTATGGGAGACCATCTCGAGACTCCTAATCAACCTTTCGACTACAGTTGAGCAATTGTCTGCGACATCATGTGTTTGCCAAACGTCTGCATCGGTTGACGTTCCAAAGAACACTAACCCGCCTCCCCCCTCTACAGACATGGATTATGAACGTCACATAAGAGAAAGATCCATCGTGGTTTGCGGCCTGCCAGAATCGACTAGCCCTGACATAAACAATCGTATGGCGGACGATGACAGCCAAGTCTCTTCTCTACTGTCAACCCTGGGAGTCGAGGCTCACGCCCAAACAGTATTTCGTATGGGCAAACCCGGAGATCGACCTCGTTTGCTGAAGATAGTTTTGCCGACGCGAGGACACGTGATGCGAGCTCTCCGTTCTGGATCGTCCCTCAGATCTCTCCCGCAATGGCAAGGGGTCTTCGTGAGAAAAAGCATGACCCTGTCTGAGCGGGAAGATTGGAGGAAACTACGCGCTCAACTACTCTTCCTGAGAAGATCAAATCCTTCCCAAGGGTGGGTAATTTATCGGGATGAGCTGTGGGTGAAGGACGAAATCAAGAGCAGAACAAGAAGTACTCTTCCCCCTCCGATGCCCGTGAGTGACGCAGCTGCTGCTGAACCTCTCTCAACTCCTCCACGCTCGTCAAACAGGAACTTCTAGGCAGCTCATCCGGTTTGAAATGCGTTCTCATTAATGCTCGCTCAATAGTTAATAAGATTCAAGAGCTTCACACGTTTCTTTGTGTATTTAAACCTGATGTTCTCCTTATTTGTGAGTCGTGGCTTAATAATATGATAAGTGATTCTGAACTAGTAGCTAAACTCCCTTACATTGTTTTCCGTTCTGACAGACCGGGTAGAAAGGGCGGTGGTGTCGTGGCAATTTTTCGTGATTCTCTCGCAATCTCGCCTGTTCCAATACATAGAAAGACTTCTTCCGATTATATTGCTTTGGATGTTCAATCACCTTGTTCGATGAGCTCGCTCCGCATTCTACTGGTTTACAGGCCTCCAAACATTAGTTCCGAACAGAATAGTTTGTTATTCGAAGTTATCGCGGAGTTACTATGTGTCCCATATACCGCCATACTTTGTGGAGATCTGAACCTCGCAATCGATTGGTCGAATATCTCTTCGACTAGAGGTCACCCTAAGGTACTAAGCGATTTGGTCACTGATTTCTCTTTCACTCAGTTTGTTAGTGAACCTACGCATGGAAATAACATTCTTGACATAGTGATAGGTCCTATTGATTCAGTAACTGATTGTTACGTGACTACTCCTTTTTCTTCGTTATGTGATCATTCGACCGTTTGTTTCAATGTTTCCCATGAGTGTTCCGCCACGCTCTATGAGCCTAGTCTCGATTATAGGCGCTGTGATTTTTCTTCTCTCAATGTTGCCTTATCTTGCATTCCATGGATAGATCTGTTTGATAATTTTATCGATATGAATGACCTATATTCTCGTTTTCTTGAGACTCTGCTCCCTCTTGTCTCTGCTCATACCCCAGTCCAAAGGCGGAGACTACCATTCGAGTCTTACCCTTCTTATATAGTCAAGATGATTATGTATAAGTTAACACTTCTCCGTAAAATGAACTGCGCTCCAGTTGTTGTTGAGTATAAAAGAATATGTAAGCGGATAGAAACAGAAGTTAAAAAGTTTAACATGTCACGTGAAAGTAAACTTCTCGAATCTAGCAAGAACTTGTTTCGATTTGTTAGAAATAAACTGAAAGTTTCTACTCGAATTGGTTGTTTAACTGTTCAAGGGAAACCTATGATTAGTGACATAGCGATAGCTAATGCTTTGGCTTCCTATTTCTCTTCTGTGTTTAATCAGGACAATGGTGTTCCTCCCGCCATTAAATGTTGGAATAGTAACTCAATATCTGAATGTATTATCCTGCCCTCACAAGTACTCCGTCAACTCAAGAAACTAAAAGCTTCCTGCTCCTTACCATCGGACTTATTACCTTCCATCATCCTCAAGAATTGTGCACATGTTCTATCTGAGCCTTTATCCTATATTTTTAACTTTTCTTTGATGCTAGGATCGATTCCTGATATCTGGAAAGAAGGAATAGTTGTCCCGATAAACAAGATTGCCTCTCCCAGTCTTCCCGAACACTTTCGCCCAATAACAATTACTCCAGTTGCTTCTAAGGTATTAGAACGTTGCTTTAAACCAACTTTAATCCACTGGTGCAACGTCTTTAATCTGATTCCCAATTGTCAGCATGGATTCCGTTCTCGTAAGTCAGTGGAGTCAAATCTTCTCGAGTGTACTCAATTATGGCAGCGAGCTGTAGACTCTGATGATGCTGTTGATGTATTGTACTATGATCTGGCGAAAGCCTTCGATACCGTATCTCATGAAAAACTGATACTTTTATTAGAATTCATTGGGTTTAATCACAGCTTGTTGAGATGGTTCCAAACTTTCCTGATAGGTCGTTATTCGCGTGTTCGTGTAGGTAATACTCTATCAGACAGATTCGCCATTACATCTGGAGTTCCACAAGGCTCTATTTTAGGTCCGATTCTTTTTTCTCTGTATATCGCTGGCTTAACATCGACATTCACCCATTTAAATCGTGTGTCTGTACATTTATTCGCGGATGACATCAAGATGTTTGTGACTTTCTCCCCCGATGACCCTTTTTCTGCTCACTCCCAACTCACGGCCGCTGCTCTGGCTCTACAATCCTTCTGCGAAGAATGGCAACTGACGGTGGCGAGCAGTAAATGCAGTGTACTTCATCTGGGAAAGAGAAATCCACGTTTACCCTACTTCGTCAAAACCTGTGATGGCAGAAGTGTCCCATTCCAAGTAGCAATATCACCGGTCCGTGACTTAGGGGTTTACATTGATTGCGATATGTCTTATGGATATCACATAGAACAGATAACGAGACGTGCGCTGAGAATGATATATGCTTTGTTCCGTTCATTGTGTATTAGGAATGCCCATCCATATATTCGGTGCTACAAGACCTTCATTATTCCATTGCTAGAGTTTTCTTCTCCTATTTGGTCTCCATACAAAGTCAACTTGATTAGGAAGATTGAAAATGTTCAGCATATCTTCACAAGGTTGCTATACTTACGTTGCTCCCGATTAAATTGTTCAGTGCTACGACCATCTTATAACAGAAGGCTTGAGATGTTCAATCTAGCCACATTGTTGTCTCGTAGAACTATAGCTGACGTAGTATTTTCATATAAGAAACTGAATGGTCTGATTGATATATCGGTTAGCAAAATGTACACTTTCAAAAACTGCAATGGCCGAAAGTCTAGATATGCCTTCCATATTCCACGCACCCGTAGAAAGCCACTCTTTCATTCCTTTGCTTTCCGTTCAGCTAGGTTCTATAGTAAACTTCCTGAAAATGTTGTTACCGCCCCAAATGTTAGCGCTCTGAAAAGTCGATTAAGCTCTCTTGATCTCATAAACTTGCTTGAGTTACAGGTGTGCAGTCTATGAACTATGATTGCCCGAATATGTATGCGTTTACTACACTCCGAGTGTTGTCACATTTTCATAAATGTATTCAATAAATAAATAAATAAATAATTTCCCTCGAGGCCGCACGTCTTAGCTTCAAGGGTATCGCGACAGTTTGTTACAAGACACTTTGTTACATTTTTTACAAAGCATTGGCAACTGGGACAAAGCTTGGGATAATGTTATTAAAAAAAAATTGTTCCGCACGGTTCCCACTCCTTCTTCTTCTTAGTTATTCCATAAAGTTCGTTTCCAAAAAGTTCCTTGAGCTTTTTATATAGTTGTTTTTATATATAGCTTTTTTATATATAGCTTTATATATAGCTATATAAAAACTACATTTTTATGTAGCTTTTTATATAGTACATTTTTGCTCTTTTCTTTCCCCGGAACGGCTGCCATGTAACGTCGATAACTAAAACCTGCCGTAATGTTTTACTTCTTCGTCCTACTCGAATGACCGCTTTGTAACGACGCCCAACAGACCTCAGCTTTTAAAATACCATCTTGTATTGCCGCCTGAAGCCTCTCCAACCCTCACTCATAGAATTTCATCTTCTCAAAAACCCTATTATGCTCTATCATAAATTGTGTGATAAAACAATTCAATTCAATAGATCTTATTCAAGCACGAAGCAGTTCGAAAAGACGCAGATCTCGACATGTTTGAGGAAGTCAAAAAAACTACCCAACAACAAGATCTGATGAAATGTGACTGCGATTCTACGTGTTGTAAACTTTTCAAGTTCTGCGTAAAGTGTGTTGCCAAGCAGTGTGTTTCTCTAACCCGCGTATGAAATCTATGCGCTATCCAAAAAGGCTAGTGACACAAATGTTCGTCTGCATCCTCTCTACATCACACGCTTTCGCACTCTCTTTTCTTCTCTCAAGGCCTGTCATTCCCTCATGATTAGAGATCTTAATATATCTGTGGGTAGGAAGAAACATGCTATTGCTAAGTAGTTGTTTTCACACGAGTTGATATCGCTTTTTTTCACACATTGAGAGTATTACCAATAAATCTCTTTTTTAAGTGCTGAATCTGCAACGCTCGAAGGACATCTATAAAACTAAGGAACGCGAGAAAAAGAAGGAAAATGCAACGTAAGTGCTGGACCATTTGAGTTGGCATAGTTAAAAAACTTTTTAAAATCCTATCATTCCTTTTTGGAGTATTTAAAAGATAGTTGCAAGAATTGGAAAAATCTACTGTTTAAAAAAAACTCAGCAGTGATTACTTCATACGTCAGACTAAGCAGGCAAATTGATTGTTTAACAGTATTCGGACTTGATTTTGAGCTTGAAAAAGTGATTGAGTTTAGAACAGCTAGTTCATTTCAGGCAGCGATTCCTTGTGGTTATGGCGACAAAAAGAATTATCTTCTCCATCCAAGGTGCTCAACAGCCTTTTGGATACGAAACGGACACGAAAAATTTGTAACGATGCTCCGTGACCCGGAAGTCATACAGATGATTGTGTTGATCCCTTGGGACCGCGAGGATAAATGAATATGTAAAATTTGGAGAGTTGTTGATCTTTTGAAGGAGATAGGAGAGGAAGTGGGCAACTAATGAGTCCTTGTGAGTCTCGAGCCTCCTTCAATTAGCTGCTCAAAACCTGACTTCAACGCCACTACGGATGTGCTGCTTCTTCGAATGAAAGAAGATTACCCAGGATGCGCGGTGGTCACCTCTGTCGACACTGACGACCAACATTCGGCGCACTACATAATTGGAATTCAACAAACCTCGTGAAGAATTAGTCGTGGGACGGCACTGTTCTACCTGGAGGCACAAGCAGATGTCGTGGTGCAGGAGTTCGATTGGAACTTAGAGTTCGAACAAAAGGGCGAACAACGAGAAAACTCGATCGCGAAAAGAAAGAAAACTCTATAACTATATTCTAAAACTATATTCTAAAACTCTATATATGAAAACTCTATCGACACCAACTCTCTATATTATAATATTTAAGAGTTATATTGTCTTTCTTGTGCCATACTTATTCTTGTGATGAATATGTTTTTAGGATATTTGAGCACAACTATTGCTGAGGACGATCCGAGAGATTATGGGCTACACCAGGTGGTTCCCAACAAGTGGCCAACTTGGAGGGCGGTAATTGATGAGATGAAGGGGTCGGTGTTATTTCAATCTCCGTACAATTTCAATCTCATGAGCGGCCTGGATGAAGAGACGCGTCGAAAGATAGCGTTATCATGGCATGCTTGCTCTACGGCGGCTCCGTCGCAGGTTGGAAGTACAGCGATCCTGATTATTCCAGCGCTTTGTTTGTCAATTTGAGCTTTTTCCATGCAACAGTCTACAATGCGAAGACTACCAACACAACGAAAATCTGGGGGGAAAAGGTGCAAACCGTCATTGACAGCTGGATGCTGGATGATGAATATAAATCATTGATTCCGCAAATGGAGTTGAACGAGTCAAACAATAGTGGAAAAGGAGGTTACAACGCTGAATACATCGCACATCCACCGATTACGACAAAGCCCTACGACGCTGACAAAGAAGATGAAGCAACAGACATAATCAAGTCATGTCTTAAGTACATATTCCCTGTCAAAGACGATGAGATAACTGACTCCGGGCTAAAGATGATCAAAGACTGGATCGCAAGCGACAAGGGAGCACTGGCATGTTATTTGATGGTCTACTTCCGCTTGATCGATAAGACCCCCAAATCATTCATCCAGTCTTCTCTAAGAGAACCATTCTCAAAAATGATGTCCGTTCTCAACATTCGTCATGTAGATATTAGAGACAAAGAGCCGGCTATCACAACGATGCAAGCTCTCGTTCAGAAAAGAAGCGCTCAGATCATCATGATGACGTTGGCTGTGGAGGAAGCCAAAACAGATGCTGTCAACTCAATCAAGCAGTTGTATTCTCTAAGACTGGCTTTCTCATCTCAGCAATGTATCAAGGTGCTGATGGCTGCCGCCAAGAGTGGATTCAGCCCCAAGCTCATTCTGTCAGCTCTCTCACACAAAGACAATCACAAGACATGTCAGAAAATGCTTGCGGCATATCTTATCTATGCGACTCCTTGCGAGGGATGTTTTTGATATCTAGAGTTCGGAAAGGTGAACTTCTTCGCCCCTCTGAAGTAATAACCATGATTTGCTGTCTCATTATTTAAAAAAAAAAAAAAAAACGAGATGTGGAACAAATATTTATTCTGTGTTCATGAAAGGTTATTATGTACGGTTTGTTTGAATGAAGTTATTTTCTCAGTTATGAAGCTATTATTGTTGCTTAAATCAGAGTTGCCACATTTTATAATGATTTGAATGACCATTCAAAACGAAATCCTCGATGTATAAATGCGGGAAAAGTACTGCTTTCCAAAGAATCTAAGGCCTAGTTATTGTACTCGTTCTTATTCGAAATGATCACGATGCTTCATGATCAAAAGCAAAAAAATCCTGTTCAATTTGAACACTGGAGTTGATCGGTCGGATACAGGCGGTAACATTGCTACCTTAGTCCGAAATTTTACGCACAGATTACATTTTTTCTCTTCTCTCTCTTACCGTACCGCTTCACATTTCCATCCCTCACGTCTAGCACGCCCTCTCCACGCACCGCTCCTGGTTTCATTTTCAAACCTCACGCCTAGCGCGCCCTTTCTTTTACCGGCCCCGCGTTTCATATCCAAACCTTACGTCTAACGCACTCTCTCTGCCCCGTGTGTAATTTTCACACCTCACACCTAGCGCCCCCTCTCCACCCGCCGCTCCTGGTTTCATTTTCAGACCCACGCCCAGCGCGCCCTTTCCTCCAACGCCTCCGCGTTTCTTTTTAAAACCTCACGTCTAGCGCGCTCTCCTTCCTTTCCGCCCGCAATTTTTTCGAACCGCTTTTCATCAGTGAAGTACTTAACGGTTGAAATTAAGCTATGGAATTTCGGATGTTGTCTCAAGAAAATCTCTAAGGTGAGAGATACAGACTTAGAAGTTGAAGGAGTCTAGGGGTTGAGAAAAGTAGAATATGGCGAACGAGAGGTACAGTTGGCAAAGGAGGACAAGAGATTAAGAAGTTAAGTGAGGGAGAGTCAGTGAGTAAAAAATCCTAGTCCAAGCAAGGGGCCGGCCGAAAAACCGTAGCAACCTGACCTACATATTCACCAGTCTGCATTCTATCTTCTAGGGCTTCTTATCATGTGCTGGAAAATTAAATAGAGTTGTTTCAATTGAATGCTTCATGAATAAATAAAAAAATATAAACTTTATTTTGAATAACTTTTTCGGCATTTTCTCATAGAGGAATACGGAGAGTAAAATAACAAACTTTTATACAAATTAGTGCTCATTATCGGGAAATTCTGGTCTATTTAGTGAAAAATATAAAGAGAAAACTGAAGCTTTTCTATCGACTATTTTACTCTCGAGCTTTCTTTGCTGCCTTTTTTGAATACTCCTTTGATCTTCAAAGCCTCCTGTGCTACCACCGCTTCATCTTACAGGTATGATAGACCTAAAGAAACCCAAAACCTGCAATTTTTTTCTGACCTTACCCAGTTTAGTGTTTCCAATTTTTTCACCAAAAGGCTTTTTAAAACTCCAATGTTTTTGTAGCTTTCTATCCGATCCAGTCTGTCCGGTATATTCCGCCAGACCTGAAAAAACACACAGTCACTAGTCACTTCCCTATTTCATTCACTAATTGCCTCTCTTTCTCTCTCTCTTTTTCGCTTTCTCTCTCTGTCTACCTCTCTCTCTCTCCGTATCTATCTCTTCTTCCATACTCATCTTTTTAAAACTCTTTCTTTCTTTTGTTTATAGTTATAACAGTAGCCTTCCGCTGAGGGTCAAAGATTTTACTATGCCCGCACCTCAATTCTCCAAGCCTTTCCCTGATTTTTTTCTCCAGAACCTTTGATCCTACTCACACAAAAAAGAGCATAACTGTTGGGTAGTATGCTCAAAAGAATAAAGGCATTTCATGAATAAAAGTACTTCAAAAGTATTCCTGGCAGCGACAATGCGATATCCCTTCAACAATATCAAAGTATGCTAAAGAGGCATACTTTGAATTTTTTTATACAATACTTGTGAAAGTATGCCTCATCGTAAAAATCAAAAGCGTGACCCGAAATAACGTTAAAACTCAAGTATTGTATCAAAAAAGTCTTCTTTTCAAAGTTGACACTGTTGAACTTTCACCTGTGTCATGCATGGGGTCACACTCATGCTTTTATGATAGAATTTTACTTTATACATTTTCCTTTTTAAAATCAAAAAATTTTAACAGTGCAGTTCGCTTATGCATAGTAAAATTTCACGCTAACGAGGCCGTACGGCTTATTAACGAGGCCGTATAAAACAATTATTCGCAGTATTAATGTTCTGCGAACGATATAAAAAATGTTAAACCGTTTGAAATCGTTCTTGCTCTTGTTAATCTTACTCAGGAGACCATTAGTTGAAGAAATTAAGTTAATAACTTGATCACTTGCTCATCTTGTTTTCTCTTCTTTTACGTTAACACGTTTAGCTTGTAAGGATCGCCCTCAAAAAAGAAAGGATCGCTCTCAAAATTATTTCGCCAGTTTCTTGTTAATTTTTCTCTTCTGTTTTAAATTGCTCTTTTCTCGTTAGAATCCGCACGGCTCCTTTCTGTCATCTGCTCTGAGCAGCCTGCTTCTCATTCTCTTTTCTGAGACATTTATATGCTGAATGGGCGAATTATTCAGGTTTTGTTCCTTAGTCTTTAATGAACTTTATGAGATTTTTATATTAAAGTTACGGCAAAAGTTTAGGTAATGTTGTGTAACTTGTAGCGTCGAACAATTAACGGCTTCGCTTTTTTGTCTTTTTTTCAGACAATATCTGCTTTACAATTTTTCATTCGAATTCTTTAGAAGAACTGTTTCACATGATATTTGATCTTTTGGAAGAGAGTAAAACGGGGCTTACCAAAGCCCTGATGGCGGAGTGGGGGGCTCAAAAAGGTGCTATCTAAGCAAAGAGGGCCTTAAAAAAGAAATGGGATTTTTAAAGTAGAAAGGGGTATCCCATTCGTAAAAGTCAATAAATAAATACCTGGTATAGACCAGAAACTCAGAAATTTTCTTAATTGATAAAGTGACGAGGTTGATTTGTGGTCCTCAAGTGATAAAGCGGCTTGATTATAAGCGATGGTATCTTTAATCATGGTGAATATCAATCAAGTCAAGACCCAGTTAGGATTCAAAGGTGAGATATGTATGAATTATGATGGTGTTTCAGATGCCAAGCTAGAAGCTAAGCCATAATATATGTGTATTTGCTTCTTTAATAAAGAAGAGAATAGAAGATTTCAATTGAGCAGGAAATACCGGGACAAGTAGGCACACTAGACCAAGGACCTGAAACAAGCAGGGAAAATAAACTGAGAGAACCTGGTGCAAGCAGGCAAAATGGAAAATAAGACCTGGACTTGCATGTGGAACGAATGAGCAGTGAAGTCCTTATGCAAGCTGGCGAAATGAGTGAGCAGAAAAGACCTCGACAAGCGGGCACAGGAACTGGACGGAAAAGGTCTGGATCTACTAGCCACAAAAGAGAGCGAGAAAAAACAACCTTAAACAAGCAGGCACAAGAACTGATGTAAAAAGGTAAAATACATTAGTAGAAAACACTTGGAAGAAACGGGCACAAAAGTTCATGGAGCTATTGCAGGAACAAACTAGGAAAAAGAATCATCAGATGAGAGCAGAAAACAAAGGTAGCACAATTACTTACAGGACAAGGCCTGAAACCATCAATAAATGGAATATAAGCTGCAGAGAATGGGTTACGCAGGCTGAGGAGTTCTAAGCTAATAAACCGTGAAACACTGATATTATAAAATTGTGACCTATTGTGTTCCGAGCCGAGCCAATCTACCCTATTTAGGATATGAAAGCGAGCTAAACCGTCGCAGAAAGTAGGTCAGAAGAAAATGAAAGATCGCCGGAGATATGTGGTGGTTAGTGTAGATAGATGAATTACTTGTAAATACAATGCTTCTGTGTATTTTCCAGGAAAGGAAAGCAATCCCGATCCCGAAATGGGATGAAAGCATCTCGCTTTTAATCTTCGTTTAAACAGAAGATTTTATGAGTGTCTGAAAAACTTTCATACGATTCATCCGTTGATATAGTAAGAGAAGCATGATCCGACCAACACGTCGGAAAGTTTGACTGAATTTGAGCAGAAAATCTTAGATGTGGAAGAGTTTCATTCCAGAGCCGTGTTGCAACGCTCCAGACGGGGAGCAGTCGAAAAGGAAGTCATAAAGACGCTCCAGACGGGGAGCAGTCGAAAAGGAAGTCATAAAGACATAATTTTTTAGGCACACTGACACATATTAGGTTATCAGTATGCATAATTGAAAGAAGAAAATGAAATATCATACTTTTCTGAGAACTATTCAAGAGTTTAACACTTCATCATTTATATGTGAGCTAGGTCCTCTTGAACAGAATTGTAAAGGTGTTTGAATTAGTTGCAAATGAATGTAGCTGAAGTAAAAATACGATGGTTTTTCAGGGATAACGCCGATGAGCATTAGACATAGGCGTAGCTTGTAGCTCAGCTCCATGGCGTGCACTAGGTTTGAAGTGACTGAAAGAAGCATGTCCAGAGCTCCAAGTTTTAAAAACCGAAAAGAACGCTCAATGATTGTTTCTATATTCAAAAGGGTCAGGAAAGCGTGCTATGGGCTTAGACATAAGAATGTCCTGTTATCCATCCAGATGTCATTCAGAAGCATAGTTAAAAAAGACTTGAAGTGGAAAAACAGTCAGAGCTTGCGATCTATAGATATAAACAGGTCATGAAACAGTCTGACCTCTCTCAACCTGCTGGCCCCTCGACTTAAGCAATCTCTACTACGAATTATCTTCCTATTCGCTGCCTTATCGACAGATTTCAAAACCCTCTTCTCTACTCCTATATCTGCTAGTACTTGTCTTGTAATCAACACTAATCCTACCGCAATTCCCTTCTCCAACGTCAGCAACTACCGTCCGAGAATCAACGAGCCCAAGCATTTTTCACCTTAGGCCGGGAAGGATGTGAGTTCATCGAAGCGTTTACCTTGTCTAGTATTTAACTGTAGGTCCGTTAAGAACAAGTTGTACTATTTCTTATCTTTATTTTTGATAGAGAAAATTTTTTTTGATAGAGAATGGGGTTTAACTTGAGCAGAACTCGCGAATTTGAAACGTGGCCCGCCACCACATGGTAAGCCATGACCATTAAACTTCTACATTCTACTGTTTAATGTTGAAGTTTCGATGACCTAAACTGTCTAGGAAACAACGAATGCCTGAAGAATTTATGTTTTTTTAATAGAAGAAGACTGTTCTCATATCTATTTGAAATCCCAAGTTGGGAATGAGCTCGTAACAAAAAAAAAACGCTTCACTCGAGTTGAACATTCCGACAGGACGGCGGCTCTAGCCAGTGGATAAAACAATCAACACTTCCATCATAGAACAATACATAGATTCTAATACTCTTTATCAGCCGAAAAGTTTTTGGATAATCGAGGTTGCTCTTCACAAAGATATGACAAAGCTGAGATATTAAATGTCCTAAGGCTAGTTAAAGCTAAATTATTCAAAAATATGGACGAGAAGTGTTTCCTTCGAAGATATTTCCTTCGAAGATATTATGAACGGTCACTTCCCCTGCAACTGCAAGCAAACTGATTGAGAGTGAGAAAAGGGAACTTTTCCAAAGAAATGATCTCAAGAAATAGGTAATACTGGACCCTCGACCTTTTCTTTTTAATATTGAGGTCTTGCGGTCTTTCACTTTTCAGTAATTTTGTTTCTTTTTAAAATATTAGAATTTGATCAGAAAATAAACCACCTTCATCATGAAATACAACCTTTAAAAACTACTTTTTTGTCAATGAAGATCAATAAAATTAACCACTCTTCCCCCTTACTACCTTGAAGAGCCCTCTTATTTTAAAGGGCCCCTTTGTTTAGGTAGCACCTTTTTAATCCTTACTCCGCCTTCAGGGCCTCTTTCCCTCCCTGCTTCGGTAATCCGCTCCTCCCCCTTACTTTTTTTCCAAATTCTAAATATAATGTGCAACAGTTTTTCTAAAGAACTCGAATAAAACATTGTAAAGTATATGTTGTCTGAAAACAAAGCAAAAAAGCGAAGCCGTTAATTGATCGACGCTACAAGTTACACAACATTATTTAAACTTTTGCCGTAATTTTAATATAAAATCTCAAAAATTTCATTCAAGACTAAGGAACAAAACCTGAATAATTCGGCCATTCAGCATATAAATGTCTCAGAAAAGAGAATGAGAAGCAGGCTGCTCAGAGCAGATGACAGAAAGGAGCCGTGCGGATTCTAACGAGAAAAGAGCAATTTATATTTTCAATTAAGTTGGCTTTTTTATATCTGTTAGCAGTTCGTTCTCCGAAATTGTAGGGATCGACAGAATCAAATCGTGTTTTCCCATTCCAAACTGCTCTCAAACACATTTGAGCTTCATTGGATTTGCATATTAGATTTTGAGTATCACTAATTGAAATATTAGCTGGCTCACGCAGAGTTTTCCAATGAGCTCAGTAAACTACTCACCCTGAGATTGGCTCGCTCCTTGATCTGAAATCAGAATAATGGTTAAGCGCTTTGAAAGCGTTCATACGAAGGCGCGAACTTTTCACGGCTTCCGATAACCCGTTCGAACTTAGAATTCTCGGCTCGAACGTTATCTCTTCTCTGTCTACTTCTTCTTTTAGGACGCCAATTACACGTCTACCTTTTTTATGAAACGTCTACTAATTTAGTGACACGTCTACCTTTTTTTTAAGTTATACCTTTTTTGAAAAAAATGTCTACCTAAATGAGTGACATATCTACCTATTTCAGTGAAACGTCTACCTATTTTAGTGACACGTCTCTTTTTTTGAGAAAAACCTCTACCTAAAACATTACACGCCTAACTTTCCTAGTGAAACGTCTACCTAATTTAATGAAACTTCTACCGAAAAAAATTAAAGCATCAATTCTTTTTTGGACACTTCAACCTAATTTTAAGAACATTTGCAACTAACCAATTTGCTTTTTATCTTCTTTTCCAGATGAATAATTTTTATCAATGTATGGATCTGTTGAAAAAAATTCTTTACCTAACAAATACATACATGTCAATAACCAACGGAATGGTAGGGCTGGGAAAAGGGGGCGGAGTTACCTGAGCAGGGAGGGAAAGGGATCCTAGAGACAAAATAGGGTCCTACCTTAAGAGGATAGAAGGAGGGGAGCCCTAGAGTAAGAACAGGGCCCTACAGGGGTTAGGGGGGCCTGAGGAGAGGGGGGAAAGAACTAACAAAAAAGAAACATCCATTTAGAAGCGCTGTTATGAACTTGTCAGTTGCCAAATTCACCAATAATATACTTTGTTACTAATCAGCTGGTTTCTTTTCACACGACGTGCGAAAGCAGATAGAAAATAATGTGCTAAGATAGAAAGGTTCATAGAAAGGTTTTATAGAGTATACAGATTAGAGTAACACAAAACCAGGGGTGTCTAATTATAAGAAAATTTCCAAAGTTATAGAACTTGAAAATTGTTTTTTCAAGTCGAAAGTGAACTGAAGCATCATCGGAACTCCACAAGAACGAATAAAAAAACCATATATGCCGCAGTCCTTGTTTCATTCAGATCGAGAAAAAGACAGAAGTATCAAAGATGTGCACCATAAAGTTCTAACTTGTGTTGCTGATAATCAATCTCTCAAGAATTGAAATCCTCATAAAAGATGAGACAGATCAGAGGAAGACTCGGGGTCACAAAAAATACTTCTTGTGAACCAGTTAGGCTTTCATGTTTCGCATTTCGAAAATTAAGAGTAAACTGAGAAAGAGAAGTTAACCGCACAGCTGAGAAAAGTGAAGAGAATAAAAAAATCTTACAAGTGATTTTTCACTAACACTCTCACAACGATGAAAAAAGTAAGCATCTACATTTCTCAGTACAACATAGATTTTTTCGTATTTTTTACGTTGCAAATATTTTGAGAATTAGGTTAACGTGTAACAAAAAAGGAGACATTTAGTTTTTTGATAGAAAACTATTTTAAATAGGTAGATGTTTCGTTCAACAAAAAAATGTGAACGTTTTGCTCAGAAAGGTAGAAGTTTTACCAAAATAGGTAGACGTTTAACCTAAATAGGTAGGGCTTAGGTAAAACATACTGATAACTTAAGGGACCGCCTTTTTGGCAGTCCCTCAAGTTTTCGACAATTGTAAAGGTTGAATCAAACTTTCACGAAGGAATCATGGAACTCTTACCTCAATCGCCCGACGGAAAGGAATTCGAGCTTCGATAACTTTGTCCCTTATCTCGTCAGTCATAATATTGCAGCGGTCGGTGTCGCAGTTGCAACTCACCCAAAATATATGAGAATCCAACCAATGAGTTACGCATCCCAAATGCTTCGAATTTGTGCAATCCTGGATCCAAGTCATATCTCTACCAAACAACTCCTCCCTGTTGCTGGCGTTATTCCTGATCTGTATCGTACATGATACATATTCACTGCGACAAGTTCTTAGTCTTCTTGAATTATTGCTGTGGCACTCGAGAGAATGGCTGTGGATCCATATAGAGCTTGCTATCAAGATCGTCGCAAGCAGGCTCATCGAGAAGCTTCCCTGAAGTTGAAAGTTGAAAACGTGTTTTTGTGGTTTCCTCATCCAATATTCTCAGTTCAATCAAATGTAGTATTATGTAATCACTCGTTTATATATATATATATATATATATATATATATATATATATATTCATATACGTTAAACAAAACAAAGAAGTTAACATTACACAGCGTTATAGAGAAGAAAAACAGAAAGCCTAAGCAATAGCAAACAATATAATGTCTGGCGAAAAGAAAATAATATTCATTTTAGGCCAATTATCGTGAAGTAATGCACAATAAATTTTCCAAATAATGTAAATGAGAATAAAAACTTTATCGACCCACCCGTTAGATGACAACCTAACGGAATGACTAGTGTAAAATTCAAATTAAGAGAGGTTTGAAAAAGAGTGAATACGTGGTTTCTTTCCTCGTCTTTCTCAAACTCTGAAACATTTCATTTTCGTTAACTTCCATAAGAGAAGTGGTAGTCCCTCTACCAGAAAGCATTTATTTAGAAATGATTTTCGCGGCATCTCTCTCAGCGATCTTGCTCCTGAGGATCATCCTCACAGTGACTGTCAGCTTGATGATTCATTCTCATCTTCTAAAATCTATTCAAACCAGCTTGAAAAATTATTTGAGTTTTTTACGAAATAATTGGCAAAAAGTTTTAAAAGGCACTTTCCCTGTTCAGAAGATACGCTGCAATCTTCTTCTTCTTCATCTACTGATTGGGACTTCCTACTGTTCACCCACAACTCCGAATATTGTATGTTCTTATACTCTAAAAAAAATTACAAATCGAAAGCTGAATTTTCATCATACATCAAATACTTGATGTTACAATACATGCAAATTTTAAAAAAAAGGCTAGTAGTGATATCATTGTAAGTATTAAACAAATACTTCATGTCTTCATACTCGCCGGCTATTATGTGATATTAAGAAAAAGATACATCTAGAAATTCAAAAACATCAAACCGCTTCAATCTATTCTTAAACATTCTAGAATTTATAGAACTCATTGTCTCGGGAGGTAATCTGGTCATCCATCTAGATAGTCTTAATGCAAACGACTTAAACAAGAACTTTTTTCTCGTAAATGGTTTGTGAAAGTTGAATGTTGATACTCTACGGCCTTTAACAAAGTTTAAACCGTTCACACGTTCTACCGCTTCTCCCTGCTCTTCCTGTTCTCACTTTGTCCGCAACGCGGTCGCGTTGCGTTTCTTTCTTTCATGCGAGTGTTTGTGCCAAATAGACAACTGATGAAGTGAATACTTCAGATTATGTCTCTTTTTCTTTCACAGTTACTATCAGGCACTGTAGTGTAGGGTGAAAATGCTAGACTTCGAGTAGTTTGGCGAAGGTTCGGATTCGCTGTTATGAATTTTTATCTTACATCAGACAATTATTTTTACATTAAAAACGCTTAGGCTTAGGAAAAAGTTTACGCTAACGAGGCCGTATGGCTTAGCTAATGAGGCCGCACGGAGGCCGTACGGCTAAGCTAACGAGGCCGTGTTTTAAGAAACGCAACGCGACCGCGAAAGTGAGAACAGGGAGAACGGGTAGAACGTGTGAACGGTGTAAAGTTTTTTAAAGGCCATACTCTACTATCAACCGGTTTAAAAATATAAAACTCGCTCACTTTGATATGTATTTCATTTCGAAAAATTTTAAATGCAAAATTGAGGTCATTTTTTTATTATTCTAAAGTATAAAGATGACAAGCTTAGACTAATCAAACGGGAATGGTAAATTGTATTTGAATTTAAGCCCATTTCAAATCTATGGTTTAGTAGTCTATTGAATGTTTGTTGAATCTTCTCTATTCTCAGGAGATCTTTTTTCAATTAAGGCGCCCAGACCGATGATGAAAATTCATATAACGGTAGAACATAAAGAGTTGAAACATCTCAAGTAAATAGATGAGATTGGACAAGTTATGATTCTGAATAGAGCGTACACTGTATACAGGGCTTTGCGACACAATATTTCATAATGAAATCGGAACGATAATGAGTGGTCTATCAAAACACCCAAATCACGAATAGATTCAGATTTGTGGAAATAAGTATACGTATCTACTTTATAAGGCGAACATGGGTTGTTTTTACATAGATATAAAACATTACTTTCAGCGATTTTCAATTGCCATTTATCACAATAGTTTTTTTAACTGAATCGTGGCCGAATGTAACTGGGAAATAGCATTCGAAGCATTGTAATCATCATAAGAAGTATAAAAGTTAATGTCATAAGCAATAACTTGATACTCATTGAAGACAAGTTAGTACAACTCAGCGGTGAATCATTTATATATAAGAGAAAAAAAAAGCGGCCCTAGGGCAGTGCCTTGGGGCCTTCCCGAAATTACTTCTCTTAATTCACTGAAATCATGATTTACTTTGACACGGAATAAACGTCCTGTTAAGAAGCTTTTAACCCAATTCAAAAGTTTTCTAGGAATACCCAAAGGCTCTAACCCCACTTAACATCGAAAGCTTTAGTTAGGTCGTAATAGAGACAATCAACGGATTCGCCTGTGTCTAAGGCTCTCATTCAACTATTAGACACTGAGAGTAACTGAGATTGAACGGATTTTCTAGAAACAAAACCATGTTGTTCTCCAGAAAAAAACAGAGTGAATTTCCATCCACTTATCACGAATTATGCGTTCGAACACTTTATACGGTGAGGGTGTGATGGCGATTGGTCTGAAGTCTTCGAAATTCATCGGTGGAGATTCCTGGGGTATTGGTGTGACGTAAGAAGTTTCCACAGAGAAAAGAGGGAACCAAGCTGGATTGAGAAGTTGAAAATGTAACTGAGAGTTTCTGCAATGGAAGAAGTACATTCTTTGTATAAATTCTTTGGAATATAATCAGGTCTCTTTGTAACGGACGGAGCAAGTCTTTTTTAGGTAAAACTTAACATCATCAGGCAAGGTAATTAGATCAGAAAGGGAACTATTGATAGTTCTTTCAACATCTGGTGAAACATTATCATCAATCGAGAAAGAAGAACAGAAAAGTGTGAAAGGGCATCTGCTTTCGCTTTATCTGTATGTAGAGATAATCGAGAAGAGTCTAAGAAAGAAGGAAGCAAAGATTTAGATTTGAGGCGACGTCCGACATATTCATACATCTTCTTATAATCAGATAAGAAAGCCTTTTGTCTGTTCGATTCGAATTCTTTGATTTCTTTATCAAGTTTTTTGGATGACATCTGCCACTTTTTTATGTTCTATCGCAGCGGAGTACATTGTAAGGTAAATTAGCTACAAGCGAGGCATCACCTATATTCTTATTTAACCAAGTCTCACTACATGAAGTAAATCTGTCTGTACAAATAAGATATAATGGTGAAGAATATCAATCGTGTTTTTCTTCAAGAGAACGATCATTAAAATTAGATACTGAGAAATATATTTTTATCTTGAAAGTTGAGCCAATTTATACTTGAAAGTTGAGCCAATGAAGAATTTTCAAGAGGCCGATTCCAAATTAGTTTCCAAGACTAGGAGTAGTTGCTGTCGAGGGAAGAGGACCTAGAGGGAGCGGCAGTGTTTTGTACACACTTCCAATCTCTTCTTTCAATCATTGATCGTCTTTGTAGAAAACCCATGTCGAGGATGGATTTGTCTGACAAAGTTCTCTGAACTGATCGCATTCAACGTTCCATGTCTTGAGTTCTTCTTGCGTCATCGAATTCCTTATGATGACTCCTTTCCAACTGGGGTTCGAACGAAAGAAGATGCTCCGCGAAGTCCTGCTAGCATGATGGAAATTATTTTTAGAAGTCGACTATTCCCTTGTCCCATTTTGAATACAGCTTCTGGTCGATCTTGGTTACTGAGGTCATACAAGAAGGTTCTGACGATGACATCATCATGTGCAACTCTATCACAGGCCGTTTGAGAAGGACTCTAAGGAAGACCAGCGACGAAAAAAGAGCGAGCCCTTCTGTAGGCCTCTTAGTCAAATGTCGAAGAAGAAAAAGGGGGAGATGATGCTCCATCAGAATTCACATTTTATGCACTGAAAACAGGTGCTGTTTGAGACATGCAATTACAGGAGTTAGAAGAAATAGGTTCAATAGCTTTGTAATAAAAATCATTGATATTATACGGGAAATAGACTTTCAGAGAGGGACCGAAATTCCATCCGCAGTATCTGACGAGGCGAAAGCGAATGCTTCCAATTCGAAAACATTAACAGATGATGAATTCTTTGTTGCTGAAGGCGATGTTTTGGGGATTGGGTTTTCTTGACTCTTCCCAGTCTTGTTTGGGAAATATATAGCCACGTAAGAACGAAAAAGTCGATATGAGAGCAATTTACAGGGTAACCACTCAACTGAGAGAACCATAATGATTTTGACGTAATTGAATATTTTTTTAGGAGTGCCTCGACGCTTCTCGATCAATGATCTGTAATCCTTCAGCGGTGGGTTGCTCCACTATTCTCCATTTCAACACGTCCAGCTTCTCGGATTTAGCAAAGAAGAAGGCCTTCATGAATAAGAGCGATTGTGAATATGAAAATTCTCAAAAATGCGAAAAGCTGTTAAACGGAACAACTCTGCAAGTGACATGCTTCTGTGATGGGAATCTCTGCAATGACGTCAACCAAGATCCCTGGAAAAAGGAAATCGCAGATATTCTAGCAGATTTCATCACAAAGGTTCTTTGTATTTCGTTTTAATGTTCATCTCAAAAGACATGCAACCGATCCTTCTTTTGATCGCTTCGAACAATGAAGGAATGAAACTTTTTCTGAAATGAACAGTCGCTAAGTTGTTGTTCCTTTTTCATAGTTAAACATTTTTATGAGAAATTAGAAAACGTCTACAGACTCAAAAATTTACGCCTGAGCTGACACGATTTTTTATAACTTATTAGACAACGAGGACGACAACGCAGAAACCAACAACAAAGGTGACGAAAAAGGCGACGATCTCAAATTCAAGAAGAACGGCTTTTCAGCAGGTGAGGGCGTCCAAGTCACTCAAAAAATTGAATTAGACTCTTGATGACTTCGAAGTGATGAGACAATACAAGGACTGAAAACGTTAATAGAGCGATGGATCATTGAGTCACTTTAGTGAAACAAATGAGCATGTTTACGGTTCAAATATCGGAACCTTTTTTCATTTCGAAGGTTCGAGATCTTTACATCTGGAAAATCTATTTTAGTAAAAGGCGACTTCTCAGAAAATCAAGTGTGCCGTCGAATATCCCATGCGTTTGAACTGTGATTCATCTAGTGGACGCTCAAAAGGATATCCCAACTTGGAATTTATTGTCTCTCTGATGAAACTCTCTTAAAGGGAAGTTTGTGTAAATCCTAAGCCAATTCTGGAATCAAAAAAGATATTTCAGGCGAAGATGGTCACACTGAGCCAGAGCGCGGGGTCAATGACGACTTCCACAGTCACTTCTTTCCAGAAGGCGAGCAGCTAATCTTCGAATGTTTACTTGAGATATTATATGTTTTTAGTGTCTTGTTGAGGACGCTCATAAGCGATAGACTCATTCAGCCTTGTCAAAGAAGATGCCGAAAACTTCGTGTTGAACGCTGTATTCACGTAGCTAACATATTTTTTTTCTCTATTTTTTTGATTACCTACCTGACATTGACATCATGAGTCAACGAATTTTTTCCAGCAAAAACTAAAGTTCTCAAAAGCTCCACGTACGTTATCGACGGCGGCGGTACTCACGACGGTGAGAGCTTCATGAATCTTGTGAATGAAATGATAAAATAGTTTCTGAGTGAAAGAGATACCTAATACGAACAAGGGATTTCCGTTTGTTTTTCTTCTAGCTCGGGAAGACCTCAGCTGTCTCTTGTTCGTTTATTTGTGTGAAAGGTTGATTTTGGTTAAAAATTGATAAAATTAATGGTCAATTTCAACAGATGAAAAACGCCTGCCGTTAAAGCAACAAACATGCAATGAAAATCTTCTTATAGTTCTCTTATTCACTCAAACACGATTAATAGCTTCTCTTAAAGTTACATTTAAGAAGTCGAGGTTTTTTTCCGTGAATTCGAAAGAATATTGAAGCTTAAAAGAAGGAATATTTTAATGAATTTTAGGTGAAATACGTCTTCGGAGAGCCGGTCAATAACTGCCCCGTCAAGGTATTCTGGTTGAGGGTTTCCTTCGGAACATGTGGGTTCTGCTTCGTCTACGTGCGTCAGTCATTACATTTACGCGTTTATAGAGCTGGGCAAGTTTTTTGGTTTTTATTTCCTAGTTTCTCAGTGTTTTTATGACAGAATGTTCTTTGTATAATCAATAGAATATTGAGCCAACATTATTTTTATATATAAAAAAAATTAATTTTAACAAATTTTCTTCCATTTCAGTTGTCTGTTGGATTCGGAACGTGGTGATAAATCACAGATACGAGCAGAATCATGAGAAGAAGAAAGCTGAGAGGAAGAGACTGGTTACTTTCACAAACAGAAGAATATTTTTTATATATGTGAGCACAGGTATTTGAAATGTAGTAGGTAGGTTAGATACACTCTTTCTTGAAAGGCTCTGCGGGAAAAAGAAAGAAAATTATGAAGTTGTTTTTAGGAAGAGCAGCGAAGGGCTGAAAGGGAGAACGCGCCTCCAGAAGAGCGACCCTTCAGGGTTGGAAGCTTTTCACCATTTTAACATTACAATAACAGTGACTGAGCTTATTGTTTTTTACAGAGAAGAAAGCGACTGCTGACGGACCTCGACAAGCAAGTCCTGAAGGCAAAGAAGGCAAAGTGGAGTACGTTCGAGGAACTTCTGGGAATACTCGATACGGAAATGGAGAAGCTGCGAATGCCTGAATCTGAGTCTGCAAAAGAACCTAAAACGGAGGAAATCCTGCAGAAACCGAAAGGAAAGCCAGTGGAAGCTGAGCCTTTTGTTGAGAAGGAAGACGAAACTCAGAAGAACAGTTTGGCCGAGTGAGCTCTTCGTTTTTCTTTTGGAGGCTTTTCCAACTCCAATATAGAAGTTCCAATGGACCCTCGGCTTTTTCTTTTTGATATTGACGTCTTATTTGCCTAACTGGCGGTCTTTAAATTTTAGTATTTTTGTTTCTCTTTTAAATGTTAGAACTTCATCATAAAATAAACCAATTTCATCATAAAATACAATCTTCAAAAAAAAAACTATTTTTCTTGTCAATGAAGATCACTAAAATTAGCCGCACTTCTGAGAATACCCTTTTCTACCTTAAAAACTTCATTTATTTTTAAGGCCCTCTTTGGTTAGGTAGCAACTTTTTGATCTTCATTCCGCCATCGGGGCTTCGGTAAGCCCCGCTCCTTCCCCCTTTACTCTTTTCCAAAGTTTTTTCCAATGAGCTCAGTAAACTAATAACCCTGAGAAATGGTTAAGCGCTTTGAAAGCGTTCATACGAAGGCGCGAACTTTTCACCGCTTCCGATAACCCGTTCAAACTTATGGAGCGTTAGAATATCACTTTTCACTTTGCTAAGTGATTTTTTTTCTGCTAAGTGATTTTCTGCTTTTGGTTTTTTTTTGAACGCTCCAATGTCTCACCACGAAAACATGGACTACGGTAAAAAGAAAGAACACATGCATTCTAATGGAGCGTTATAATTCGCGAAAACATAATGAAACATAACGATATCCCGTTTTTTCGAATTGCGTGAACGTCTTGTTCTAACCTAAAATGTGTACAATTAGTGAGAGAAATATAACGTTCGAGACATGAGCAGCGATGTCTTTTTTTTCTTGCAGCGCGAGAGTTCAAACGGGATATAGTTATGTTTCATTATGTTTTCGCGAATTCTAACGCTCCATTAGAATGCATGCGTTCTTTCTTTTTACCGAGTCCATGTTTTCGTGGTGAGACATTGGAGCGTTCGAAAAAAATCAGATAGCAGAAAATCAGTTAGCAGAAAAAAAATCACTTAGCAAAGTGAAAAGTGATATTCTAACGCTCCATTAGAATTCTCGGCTCTTCTCTGTCTACTTCTTCTTTTAGGACGCCAATTACACGTCTACCTGTTTCTATGAAACGTCTACCTAATTCAGTGACACGTCTACCTATTTAAGTGAAACGTCTACCGTGTTCAGTGACACGTGTACCCTTTTGAGAAAAATCTCTACGTAAAACCTTACAAGCCTACCTATCCTAGTGAAAAGTCTACCTATTTTAGTGAAACTTCTAACTTTTTTGAGCAAAACGTCTACCTTTTTCAGCAAAACGCTTACCTAATTTAATGAATCTTCTACCAAAAAAATGGAAGCTTCAATCTTTTTCGTTACACGTCAACCTAATTTTAAGAACATTTGCAACTAACCAATTCGCTTTTCTCTTCTTTTTCAGATGAACAATTTTTTTAATCAATATATGGCTTTGTTTTATTCATTTGTTCATACATAAAGTTTGATGTGACATTGGTAACAACAATGGTAGCAAATTATGCACCTATTTATTTGCAATTGAATAGTAATACAACAAAACCGTATCACAATCAAAACGAGTCACTGGAACAAAATACAGGAAAAAATTTACTTTCACGCAATCAAAAAGTATCTACATATATACAAATCAAGAAGGCTTAGAATATTTATGCGTTTTAACCTATTCTTGAACACTCGAGAACATGGCGAAGTCATGATTTCAGAAGGTAGTCTAGTCATCCATCTAGCAGTTCTCACCGCGAAAGAGTTGAAAGTCAATTTCTTTCTAGTGAACGTGATATAGAAATTGAAAGTACCGTTACAAGGTTTAAAAACATAAAAATCCCAAATTTTTATATCTACTTCATTTCGGATGATTTTGAAGGCAAATGTTAGATCGTTCACAATTCTATATAGAGAAGACAAATTCAGACTAATCAAACGGACCTGGTAAGTAAAAATAGAAAAAGAGTCAGGAATAAATCTATAAAAGAGTAGCTTAGGGAAAACTTTCTGAATCTTATCAATGCTTTTTATATCTTTTACTAAATGAGGAGACAAGACGTTGATGAAAATTCGCATAAAGGAAGAACATAGGATTTATAACATCTTATGTAGACTGACGGAACTGTACATGTTATAATTCTAAAAAGGCATATACTGTATATAAAGCCTTACGACATACGTTCTTATAATGATAGCTAAATGATAAGGACGAATCTATTAGAACCCCAAGATCGCGAACAGAATTTGATTTTGTGAACAAAGTTTTCAAATTCACTGTATACGGGAAGCAAGGGTTGTGTTCACCTAAATAGAGAACGTTAAACTTTTGCTCAGTTATTTTCAATTGCCATTTGTCACAATATTCTCTAAAACTGACCGTTGCTAAATGCAGTTGAAAATTGGCATTATAATTATTAAAGCAGGTGAACAACTTAACATCGTCTGCGGATAGCTTGATAGGTATTAGTGGCAAATTTACAAAGGTTCTCGGTAGATCATGTATGTAAAGCAAAAATAATAAAGGACCCAAGACAGAGCCTTGGGGAACTCCCGAGATCACTTACCTCAATTCACTAAACGTTTGGTTCACTTTCACTCTAAAAAACATCCTTTCAAGAAACTTTTCATCCATTTCGAAAGGTTTCCCCGGATACCTAGATTTTATAGTTTATGCAGAAATTTATTATGAGACACAACATCGAAAGCATTGGTGAGATCATAATAAAGACAATAAACAGAGTTTCCTTGGTCAAGAGCTTTTTTCCAACTATTAGTCACCCCGCTGAGATTGAACGGATTTTTTGGAGACAAAGCCGTATTGCTCTTCGGGAAAATTAGAATGAACGAAAAATAGAATGATTTATTCACTTTGTTATTCTATCTCTTACTATTCGTTCAAAAACTTCAGAAGGAGTGGGTGTGATAGCAAAGGATTGGGTGTGATAGCATATTTTCCATAAGGATGGAAAGGATCCGAGTTGAATTGAGAAGTTGAAGATGTAGCTCAGTGGTTCTGCTTTGTAGCTTAGTGGTTCTGCTTTTTTCATTCTTTGTAGAACTTCTGAGGTATGTCGTCAGCTGTCTTCGTAAGCGATGGAGAGAATCTTCTCATGTAGAAGTAGACGTCATCCGGCAAAATTAACATATCAGAAACTCAATCAGTAATAACTCTATCAAGATTAGGTAGAACATTGTTATCGATTGAGAAGGTAGACCAGAAAAACTGGCAGAGAGAATTAGCTTTCGCTTCATCAGTATGAACAAGAGCAACAGAAGAATCGGAGAAAGATGCAATAGAGGACTGAGATTTGAGGCGATGTCTAACATACTGATAGAATTTTTTAGGATCCGAAAATAATGCTTTCTGTCTAATCATCTCAAACTTTTTTTCATTTCTTTATCCAGTTTCTTAGACGCACTTTTAAATTCTTCTAGAACTGCAACAACATGAATCTTAGGGTAAATAGTTAACATATGCTTAAAGAGCTTTCGGATATGCTCGGGATAAGTTTCGAAAGATGATTCTCTACAGTTTCTGGAAACAAAATCGTTTATCAATCATTTAAAAATCGAATTAAAGCGACTAGCGTCCCCTTTGGGGACGCTTGTCACTTTCTTGTTAGCCATGTTAGAATGAGAGCCTAGTCAATTTTCGCTTCTCCTTATCTCCCTGTCTCAGAAAACGAAGGCAGCGAAGCTGCCTTCGTTTTCCCTTTTCTACTTTTCTCCCTCTCTCAGGCAGCTTCGTTACTTTCGTTATTCTTCTTCTCCTTTCCTCCCTGCATCAGATTCGTCTTTCTCCTTCTCTTCTCTCCACCGCAGGCAGCTTCGCTGCCTTCGTTTCCCTGTTCTTCCTTTTCTTCCTGCATCAGGCAGCTTCGCTGCCTTCGCTTTTCTGCTTCTCTTTTTTTCCCTGCTTCAGGCAGCTTCGCTGCCTTTGTTTTCCTGCTCCTCCTTTTCTTCCTGCTCCAGAAAGCTTCGCTGCCTTCGCTTTTCTGGTTCTATTTTTCTATCTGACTCAGGCAGCTCCGCTGCTTTCGTTATTCTTCTTCTCCTTTCCTTCCTGCGTCAAATTCGTCTTTCTCCTTCTCTTCTCTCCACCACAGGCAGCTTCGCTGCCTTCGTTTTCCTGTTCTTCATTTTCTTCCTGCATCAGACAGCTTCGCTGCCTTCGTTTTCCTGTTCTTCCTTTTCTTCCTGCATCAGGCAGCTTCGCTGCCTTCGTTTTTCTGTTCTTCCTTTTCTTCCTGCATCAGGCAGCTTCGCTGCCTTCGTTTTCCTGTTCTTCCTTTTATTCCTGCATCAGGCAGCTTCGCAGCCTTCGCTTTTCTGCTTCTTCTTTCTTTCCCCTGCTTCAGGCAGCTTCGCTGCCTTTGTTTTTCTGCTCCTCCTTTTCTTCCTGCTCCAGAAAGCTTCGCTGCCTGCGCTTTTCCGCTTCTCCTTTCCTCTCTGCCTCAGGCAGCTTCGCTGCCTTCGTTCTTATTCTTCTCCTTCTCTGCCTGTTTATCCACTCCTTCCCTTCACTTCGCGACTAATCTTTCTTTATAAATCATGCGGGCTTTGTTTCCCACGGTGCTTCCTTACCCTTATTGATTTGGCTTTCACTCAGACAGTTTATCCCCTCATTATTTTATTTTCCACACAGGCAGCTTCGCTGCCCTTATTTTCGTTATGTCTTCACCGTCGCTAAGACAGCTTTCCATTTTTATCACCCTAGTTACTTTCTGGCTCACTAAACTTTACTGCTTTATATTCACTTCACTTCCTTTATTAGTCAGAAGTTCATTTCCTATGTCTATACTGAAGGCGGCGGGCTTGTGTTCGCACTATAAGAACCACAAGGGGTTTACTGTTCATGTCCGAATAAATGTTTGAGGCCTGTGGTTTGAGTTCGGGCGAGTTTGTTTTTGAACCCCGGAAAGTTTATAAATTCAGAGGGCTAAATTTTTTTTCTTGAAATAAATTTGTTTTGCCATCCGGAAATCCATCACCTTCGGCGGGCCTCTGTATTATTTTTGACTAATTTATAACTCCCCTAATCTACTTTCGATTATTAATCTTGTTTTCCTTGTCAAGTTTTTGAATTATTTCGAAGTAGAGATCCGTCGAAGGGTAAATCGGAGGTCCATTGGAATTTTCGGATCAAGCAACTATCATAAAGCCATTGTTAAAAATCCTAAATGTTTTTCTTTGGACAAATGAAACGTATTCAACTTTATCAAAAGGTAGGCACAAGTTTACTCAGGCGGGCCGCACTTTACTTGGAGGGGCGCGCTTTACTTGGGGGGGGGGCGCTTTACTTCGGGCAGGGGGGGAGCTTTTTTTAAAAACATTTTTTGACAAATTTAGTCAACGAATTGACATTTTCTTATGTGTTCTCGTTAGGCTAAGCCGTACGGCCTCGTTAGCGTAACCAGGGGTTAATTAGTGATGTCTGGTCGTCTGTCGGCGGGTGTCTGTTTTAGACCTCCAGCGGGCGTCTGTCTTTTAACTCATAAGAGGGAACCCTTATGTGAAATTTTTTTTATCTCAGAAGGGTGAAAATTTTTCAAAAAACTTTTCATCTCATAAAATTTTAACTTGAAAAAAATTAAAAGATGTAAGGCAAGGGTCTGTATAAAAAAAATTTTGCCTCCTGCGAACGTCTGTAGGATTTTCGGACCAACTAAAAAACCGCTGAGCGTAACATTTGACTAAGCTTAAGCGAGAAAAAAAACAGTGAATAGTGGCTAAAAACGGCTAATTCAAGTTTCTAAAACTGGATAAAAATGAAAAAAATGAAGAAGAAATATTTAAAAAATCAGATTGGATAAAAAAAGTATTGTGGCTAATTGTTCTATAGGGCCTCGTTAGCATATTCTTTAGGCGATGGTATCAAATTGTGGTTCCGCTCATTTTTAGTTTTTTTCAATCGAATAAAGTGTTAATTGGCTTCTTATGACCTACTGAGCAATAAAAACATGTGCGGTAAAAAAAATTTTAAAATCATTTTTACACAAAAAAAATTTTTTGGCCTAAATTTTGGGGAAAGGAAAGGGGGAGGGGGGTTTTTTCCTAAGCAGGAAAGGGAGGGGGCCCTAAAAGGGGAAGGAGGGAGGAATAGGGCCTAAGCAAAGGGGTAGGTAGGGGCCCTAGGGGGGAGGGGGAAGGGGGCCTAAAGGGGGAAAGGGGGGCCCTGAGGTGAAAGGGGGAAGGGAGTTTTCATGAATAAAATCTCTTCCTGAAAAAAAAAATTTTGAAAAAATTTTTTTTGTAAAAATGATGAAAAAATTTTTTTGTTTTTCGCACATGTTTTTATTGCTTAGACCATAGCTCACCAAAGTTGTGAAATTTCTTTCGGTCGCCCGCCCGGTCCTACAAAATTTTTTTGAAGTGAAGAAATTATAACAGAAGTTGATTAAAAAAAACAAATAAAATCTTGTAAATAAAATAATTGTCCATTGGTTAAACTACGGCCCTGACTACATGAAAAAAAGAACAATTGTTTTGACAAAACAGACATAAGATTTTGTTGAATACCCCTCTTCCCACTCTCCGGTCGCTCGGTCAACCGCCCGAAAAAGTTATATTCAACACATCCTGGTGTGCTATGGCTTAGACGGTCATAAGAAGCCAATTAACATTTTATTCGATTGAAAAAAAACGAAAAATGAGCGGGACCAAAATTTGATACCATCGCCTACTCTTTCTTTAAACCTAAGCGAAAAAATCAGGGAAAAGTCACCCCCCCCCCCAAAAAAAGTGCGGCCCCCAAGTAACAAAGTGCCGCTTATTAATCATGTGAAAACGCTTCAATGTGAGCCTAGGACTCACTCGGACCATTGAATTGAAAGCGAAACTCTGAATTTTTTTCAACAAAAATACATCTTTCCTGCCTGGTCTAGTTCAAGTTTTCTTGTTTCAATCTAGTCTAAAATCGTTATAAAATTATGAATCCGAAAACATAAAAAGCAGAGTGATAAAAATTAGAAGAGCAAAACATTTTATAAACAAAAATTAAGCGTCAGAAGTTGAATCTACTATCTCCATGAAGGAAACAAACGGCACAATGTTACATAGTAGGGGGGCGCACTTTACGTGGAGGGGCTTTAAAACTTTTTGAGAAAATTTTCTCATCCGCGTTCGTTAGCCTAAGCCGTACGGCCTCGTTTGCGTAACCTTTTACCTAAGCCTTAGCGGAAAAACAGTGAATAGTAGCTGAAAATGGCACAAGTTTACTTGGGGAGGCTCCGCTTCATTTGGGGGGGGGGCTTTTTTCGGTGCGTTTAAAAAATGTTTTTTTTAATACAACAAAATTTAAATTTTCTTATGCGGTCTCGTTCGTCTAAGCCGTACGGCCTCGTTAGCTTAAACTTTTTCCTAAGCCTAAGCGTTTTTTGATGTAAAAATAATCTTTAAAAATGTTGTTTTTAAAAAGCCCCCCCCTCCCAAGTGAAGCGGAGCCCCTCCCTCCAAGTGAAGCGCGGCCTCCCAAGTAAAAAAGAACCGCTCAAAACAGCTAAGCCGAATTACTCAATTTGACTGGATAAAAATAAAATAGTGTGGCTAATTTTTCTATACGGCCTGTTTTCTAAGCCGTACGGCCTCTTTAGCATACATTTTACCTAAGACTAAGCGAAAAAAAAAATCAGCGAAAAGTAACCTGCCCCCCAAGTAAAGTGCGGCCCCTAAGTAACAAAGTGCCGGTACAAAGCTATATTGAGTGGGAATAAACTCAAATTTAAGGTCAAAAAGTAGTAAATCTACACAAGTAACCTTCATTTATCTCGATCCCCATTTTTTAACCTGCAACATTCAAATTTATTACAGAAGAACACGGTTAGAAACAACATGAAATGCGATTCCACAAAAGAAAACTTATAAAAAAAGTTTTTGAAGAAGTAGTTTCTCTCTCTTTCTTTATTTGATAAGTTGAACAACAAAAAAAACACTGTTTAAATTTTCAAAAGTCTTTTCAAAACCATTCACATTCTAATCTACATGTTTTGTTGTGCATGGACCCCCCGTCAGACGACCACTTTCGATAGACTAGGCCAGCCCGCAAAATTTTGATAAGGATGCGCAGGCACGCACGCGAGACGCAGTCGCGCACATAAGACGCACTCTGGAACTATTTCGAGGGTGAGAGAATTCATGTATGCTCTACTCGCCTGCACTCTCTCTGGTTAGTGTGTTCTCTCTCTTTTTCTCTCTGTCTAACTGGTCAGTGTTGTCTCTCGCTCTCTTTATCTCTCTGTCTAACTCACTACGCTTAAAGTTACATTTAACCAGCATAAAATGGTACTTGCCCAATGCATATGCATATGCATTGCGAATCGCAAACAAAAAAGTGAAAAAACGGCCCTTATCGATTTTTTTTTGAAAAGCGCGCTCGCACGCAAACGCACGTGCGCACGCGCAGCGTGTTTTAAAATTATTTTCAAATCCGCCGCCTTTTTAGCTACTTTAAGGCGGGATCGTTTGAAGTAATAAAAATTGCGTGCAAACTTAATTCCTCCTTCCTCCATTGTGTGACGGGGTGTGTGCATGAAATTCTACCTCAGAAAATTTTTGCTGTCAAAAGGTTGCTCTTTTGTTCGGTACTGTATCGAAGGAAGAGAGCGCATGAAGCATCGTCAATCACTGGCAGCATGAATGGAGAGAGCGAGAGAACGCAGGATGCGAGAGGAAAAAAGAGAGAGCGTGCACGCAGGAAGTAAACGGGGGAGGGCGTGGGTTAGTGCTCCGCCATCGACCCCTAACACCTCCCCCTCAAAAACAAAAATTCTGAAATCCTGTAGTTGAGTTAGCCTCAGTAGAGAAATTCAGCGAAGCACGTAGCCAGGAGGCTCTTATCCTAGACCACAAAGTCATGTGAGCGCTCATAAAGTGATAGATAGGAGAATGTGAGATTTAAGGGACGCGAGAGCGTGCAAAAGATCGGGTAAAAAGAGAGAGAAAAGGCGATGAGACAAAGCGCCAAATAATTGTGAACGGAGGAAAAACCTCTTGCTACTCTAATTCAATGGACTAGCGTCCCCTTTGGGGACGCTTGTCACTTTCTTGTTAGCCAAGTTAGAATGAGAGCCTAGTCAATTTTCGCTTCTCCTTATCTCCCTGTCTCAGGCAGCTTCGCTGCCTTCATTTCCCAGCTTCTATTTTTCCCTCTCCCCCTTCGTTTTCCCACCTCTATTTTTCTCCCTTTCTCAGGCAGCTTCGTTACTTTCGTTATTCTTCTTCTCCTTTCCTCCCTGCATCAGATTCGTTTTTCTCCTTCTCTTCTCTTCACCGCAGGCAGCTTCGCTGCCTTCGTTTCCCTGTTCTTCCTTTTCTTCCTGCATCAGGCAGCTTCGCTGCCTTCGCTTTTCTGCTTCTCCTTTTTTTCCCTGCTTCAGGCAGCTTCGCTGCCTTTGTTTTCCTGCTCCTCCTTTTCTTCCTGCTCCAGAAAGCTTCGCTGCCTTCGCTTTTCTGGTTCTATTTTTCTCCCTGACTCAGGCAGCTCCGCTGCTTTCGTTATTCTTCTTCTCCTTTCCTTCCTGCGTCAAATTCGTCTTTCTCCTTCTCTTCTCTCCACCACAGGCAGCTTCGGTGCCTTAGTTTTTCTGTTCTTCCTGCATCAGGCAGCTTCGCTGCCTTCGTTTTCCTGTTCTTCCTTTTCTTCTTGCATCAGGCAGCTTCGCTGCCTTCGTTTTTCTGTTCTTCCTTTTCTTCCTGCATCAGGCAGCTTCGCTGCCTTCGTTTTCCTGTTCTTCCTTTTATTCCTGCATCAGGCAGCTTCGCAGCCTTCGCTTTTCTGCTTCTTCTTTCTTTCCCCTGCTTCAGGCAGCTTCGCTGCCTTTGTTTTTCTGCTCCTCATTTTCTTCCTGCTCCAGAAAGCTTCGCTGCCTGCGCTTTTCCGCTTCTCCTTTCCTCTCTGCCTCAGGCAGCTTCGCTGCCTTCGTTCTTCTTATTCTTCTCCTTGTAATTGTTTGAGGCCTGTGGTTTGAGTTCGAGCGAGTTTGTTTTTGATCCCCGGAAAGTTTATAAATTCAGAGGGCTAAATTTTTTTTCTTGAAATAAATTTGTTTTACCATCCGGAAATCCATCACCTTCGGCGGGCCTCTGTATTATTTTTGACTAATTTATAACTCCCCTAATCTACTTTCGATTATTAATCTTGTTTTCCTTGTCAAGTTTTTGAATTTATTTCGAAGTAGAGATCCGTCGAAGGGTAAATCGGAGGTCCATTGGAATTTTCGGATCAAGCAACTATCATAAAGCCATTGTTAAAAATCCTAAATGTTTTTCTTTGGACAAATGAAACGTATTCAACTTTATCAAAAGGTAGGCACAAGTTTACTCAGGCGGGCCGCACTTTACTTGGAGGGGCGCGCTTTACTTGGGGGGGCGCTTTACTTCGGGCAGGGGGGGGAGCTTTTTTTAAAAACATTTTTTGACAAATTTAGTGAACGAATTGACATTTTCTCATGCGTTCTCGTTAGGCTAAGCCGTACGGCCTCGTTAGCGTAACCAGGGGTTAATTAGTGATGTCTGGTCGTCTGTCGGCGGGTGTCTGTTTTAGACCTCCAGCGGGCGTCTGTCTTTTAACTCCTAAAAGGGAACCCTTATGTGAAAGTTTTTTATCTCAGAAGGGTGAAAATTTTTCAAAAAACTTTTTATCTCATAAAATTTTAACTTGAAAAAAATTACAGATGTAAGGACAGGGTCTGTATAAAAAAATTTTGCCTCCTGCGAACGTCTGTAGGATTTTCGGACCAACTAAAAAACCGCTGAGCGTAACATTTGACTAAGCCTAAGCGAGAAAAAACAGTGGATAGTGGCTAAAAACGGCCAGTTCAAGTTTCTCAAACTGGATAAAAATGAAGAAAAAAATGAAGAAAAAATATTTAAAAAATCAGATTGGAAAAAAAAATATTGTGGCTAATTGTTCTATAGGGCCTCGTTAGCATACTCTTTAGGCGATGGTATCAAATTGTGGTTCCGCTCATTTTTAGTTTTTTTTTCAATCGAATAAAGTGTTAATTGGCTTCTTATGACCTACTGAGCAATAAAAACATGTGCGGTAAAAAAAAATTTTAAAATTATTTTTACACAAAAAATTTTTTTGGCCCAAATTTTGGGGAAAGGAAAGGGGGAGGGGGTTTTTTTCCTAAGCAGGAAAGGGAGGGGGGCCCTAAAAGGGGAAGGGGGGAGGAATAGGGCCTAAGCGAGGGGGTAGGGGCCCTAGGGGGGAGGGAGGAGGGGGAAGGGGGCCCTAAAGGGGGGAAGGGGGGCCCTGAGGAGAAAGGGGGAAGGGAGTTTTCATGAATAAAATCTCTTCCTGAAAAAAAAAACTTTTGAAAATTTTTTTTTTGTAAAAATGATGAAAAATTTTTTGGTTTTCCGCACATGTTTTTATTGCTTAGACCATAGCTCACCAAAGTTGTGAAATTTCTTTCGGTCGCCCGCCCGGTTCTCCAAAATTTTTTTGAAAGTGAAGAAATTATAACAGAAGTTGATTAAAAAAACAAATAAAAGCTTGTAAATAAAATAATTGTCCATTGGTTAAACTACGGTTATATTCAACACATCCTGGTGAGCTATGGCTTAGACGGTCATAAGAAGCCAATTAACATTTTTTTCGATTGAAAAAAACGAAAATGAGCGGGACCACAATTTGATACCATCGCCTACTCTTTATTTAAGCCTAAGCGAAAAAATCAGGGAAAAGTCACCTGCCCCCCCCCCCAAAAAAAAGTGCGGCCCCCAAGTAACAAAGTGCCGCTTATTAATCATGTGAAAACGCTTCAATGTGAGCCTAGGACTAACTCGGACAATTGAATTGAAAGCGAAACTCTAAATTTTTTTCAACAAAAATACATCTTTACTGCCTGGTCTAGTTCAAGTTTTCTTGTTTCAATCTAGTCTAAAATCGTTATAAAATTATAAATCCGAAAACATAAAAAGCACAGTGATAAAAATTAGAAGAGCAAAATACTTTATAAACAAAAATTAAGCGTCAGAAGTTGAATCTACTATCTCCATGAAGGAAACAAACGGCACAATGTTACATAGGGGGGCGCACTTTACGTGGAGGGGTTTTAAAACTTTTTGAGAAATTTAGTCAAGATTGACAAAAATTAACAACATGAGAAATTTTCTCATTCGGTTTCGTTAGCCTAAGCCGTACGGCCTCGTTTGCGTAACCTTTTACCTAAGCCTTAGCGAAAAACAGTGAATAGTAGCTGAAAATGGCACAAGTTTACTTGGGGAGGCTACGCTTCATTTGTGGGGGGGGGGCTCTTTTCGGTGCGTTCAAAAAATGTTTTTTTTAATACAACAAAATTTAAATTTTCTTATGCGGTCTCGTTCGTCTAAGCCGTACGGCCTCGTTAGCTTAAACTTTTTCCTAAGCCTAAGCGTTTTTTGATGTAAAAATAATCTTTTAAAAATGTTGTTTTTAAAAAGCCCCCCCCTCCCAAGTGAAGCGGAGCCCCTCCCTCCAAGTGAAGCGCGGCCTCCCAAGTAAAAAAAAAACCGCTCAAAACAGCTAAGCCGAATTACTCAATTTGACTGGATAAAAATATAATAGTGTGGCTAATTTTTCTATACGGCCTCTTTTCTAAGCCGTACGGCCTCTTTAGCATACATTTTACCTAAGACTAAGCGAAAAAATCAGCGAAAAGTAACCTGCCCCCAAGTAAAGTGCGGCCCCTAAGTAACAAAGTGCCGGTACAAAGCTATATTGAGTGGGAATAAACTCAAATTTAAGGTCAAAAAGAAGTAAATCTACACAAGTAACCTTCATTTATCTCGTTCCCCATTTTTTAACCTGCAACGTTCAAATTTATTACAGATGAACACGGTTAGAAACAACATGAAATGCGATTTCCACAAAAGAAAACTTATAACAAAAAGTTTTTGAAGAAGTAGTTTCTCTCTCTTTCTTTATTTGATAAGTTGAACAACAAAAAAAACACTGTTTAAATTTTCAAAAGTCTTTTCAAAACCATTTACATTGTAATCTACATGTTTTGTTGTGCATGAAATTCCACCTCAGAAAATTTTTGCTGTCAAAAGGTTGCTCTTTTGTTCGGTACTGTATCGAAGGAAGAGAGCGCATGAAGCATCGTCAATCACTGGCAGCATGAATGGAGAGAGCGAGAGAACGCAGGATGCGAGAGGAAAAAAAGAGAGAGCGTGCACGCAAGAAGTAAACGGGGGAGGGCGTGAGTTAGTGCTCCGCCATCGACCCCTCACACCTCCCCCTCAAAAACAAAATTAAGAAACCAAATTCAGAAATTCTGAAATCCTGTAGTTGATTTAGCCTCAGTAGAGAAATTCAGCCAAGCACGTAGCCAGGAGGCTCTTATCCTAGACCACAAAGTCATGTGAGCGCTCATAAAGTGATAGATAGGAGAATGTGAGATTTAAGGGACGCGAGAGCGTGCAAAAGATTGGGTGTAAAGAGAGAGAAAAGGCGATGAGGCAAAGCGCCAAATAATTGTGGACAGAGGAAAAAGCTCTTGCTCGTTGAATTCAATGGATCAACTGAATCATCGACAGAAAAGAAACCATCAAACAGCATTGTCCAGGACATTGTTTATATTTCATAATTGGCACGATACTAATCAAAAACCTTCTCAATAGGTTGCGGGGGAGAAAGAGAATTGACAGAGAAAGTGATAGAATTGTGATCTGAGTTGGAAAACGGAGAGCAAACTTTGCAGTTCGAGCTATTTCCAGCATTAGCAAGTACATGATCTATATTTTTTTTACCATGCGTTGGTTCAGTGACGAACTTTTGTAAAGAGAAATCTGTAAACATCACAAACAAAGGTTCTGCAGAAGGAAACTTATTATTAACAACCAGTTCTAAGTTGAAGTCCCCACATACCAGCGAATTATGAGGTATTGCTAAGAGCTGAATGAGAACATCGAAAAAGGCAATATTTTGGTCAGAGGTAGGGTTTGGTGGTCGGGAACAGAGAATGATTCGGGTTCTCGACAAAGACATGTTGCATATAAGATCAAAAGCAATTACATCAACTAAAATTTTAGTCTTTAGAGTAACACGAGGATAAACCATACGGTTTCGCACAAAAACACAAACACACCAACCTCTTTTCGATATTCTATCACAACGAAGTACATTATAAGGTAAGTTTGCTACAAGAGATGAATCCGCTATGTTTTTATTCAACCAAGTTTTCCGGTAGATCTGCGACAACTAAAGACCGTTCTCTCCTATGAGCCTCTTCATCGGACTTTGGTAGAAAGACAGTTGGCGCTCCAAACGAGTTTCTATGCGGAGTAGAAACAGTAGGAGGAGCGTTTACTTTGCACTCGCAAGATTCGGATGCGAGAGCTTCAAGAGTGGAAGACAGTATTGTTATAATGCGAGAAATCGACTTTTAGAGTGGAGCGGAGATTCTTGCTGGAGTATCTGTTGTGGCGAAGGCGATCGCTTCAGCGACCACATCAGTAAAGACGGTAGAATTGGAATTCTTCGTTGATGGAAACAAGATTGAGGACTTAGGCGATGTTGCTTTCTTAGTTTTTCCCATTATTGATGGGTAGAGTGGACGATATGAGAGCTAAAAAAATTGGGTCACCATTCACTAAGAGAACAGACTAGGAGAGTGAGAACAGACTAGGAGAGTGAGAACAGACTAGGAGAGTGAGAACAGACTAGGCGAGTGAGAACAGACTAGGAGAGTGAGAACAGACTAGGAGAGTGAGAACAGACTAGGAGAGTGAGAACAGACTAGGAGAGTGAGAACAGACTAGGAGAGTGAAAATAACATCTCAGTTGAACACGGAATCTCAGTGAAAAAAACTCTAAACCTAATAAATACATGTCAATAAGCAACGAAACGAAAGGGGATGGGGAACGGGGGTGTACCTGAGCAGGGAGGGATGGGGGTCCTGAAAGAAAAAGGGGGCCTATCTTAGCAGAAGGGGATAGAGGGAGGAAGTCCTTAAAGTAAGAAGAGGGCCTTACAGGGGTTAGGGCGCCTAAGGAGAGGGTAGGGAAGAACTAACAAATCAGAGTAATACAAAACCAGTGGTTTCCAATTATAAGAAAATGTCAAAAGTTATCGAACTTGAAATTTTTTTCTCAATTCGAAAGTGAACTGAAGCATCACCGGAACTCCACAAGAACGAATGAAGAAACCACAAATGCAGCTGTCCTTATTTCATTCAGATCGAGTAAAAAAAAGAAGAATCGAAGATGTGCACCATAAAGTTCTAAATTGTGTTAGTGATAATCAATCTCTCAAGAATTGAAATCCTCATAAAAGATGAGAAAGATCGGGGTCTTAAAAAAGACTTCTTGGGAACCAATTAAGCTTACATGTTTCGCATTTCGACAATTAAGAGTAAAATGAGAAAGAGAAGTTATCCGCACAGCAGAGAAAAGTAAAGAGAAAAGCAATCTTACAAGTGATTATTTCACTAACACGCTCACAACGATGAGAGATGTAAGCATCTACATTTCTCAGTGAAACATAGATTTTTCTTATTTAATTTACGTTGCAATTCAATCAATCAATATTTATTCCAATTCTGAACACAGGTTATATGAACACGACGGATTACTGACGGATTACTGACACGGATGTGAGTTCAGTTTATAATGACACAAATGTTTTAAGAATTAGGTTGACGCTTAACAAAAAAAACGTTGAAGTTTGTACTTTTTTACGATTTTGTTTTTCGAGAGCGGAAAGGGTTAGCTTTAGTTTTGATACGGGTAGACAAAGAACGAAAAAATATTTTATAATTCTGGGGCATCGCTAGAGATTCTTCTCTCTTGCACTCAAATTTGAAGATTTCTCTATGCAGCTTGTCACAATTACGTTTGGTTAAGGACGATTGTGATGAACGCTTTTTAGATCTCTGAAGAAAACTGTATATCTGACGGATTTTACGTGGGTATGGAAAATGGGGATTTTGAAACTTTTTATGAGGAACGTGAAGAAAGATGAGGTTATTGATATTATCAGTGAGTGACTCTGCACATTCATCAACAGGGAGACACAAAAACATGATTGTCCAATCAATGCTCGAGATATGACAATTAATAGCCGTCCAATCGGCCTTACTCCTGACCAGGGCCGGTTTTTTTCGTTTTTGGTTTTTTGGTTTTGTTGGTTTTTTCGACAATTTTCGAAAAAAACTTTTTTCGAAAACTCGAAAAACAAATTAGTCGAAAAAAAAGTTTTTCGAAAATTCGAAAAACAATATGGTCGAAAAAAAACTTTTTCGAAAATTCGAAAAACAAAATAGTCGAAAAAAAACTTTTTTCGACAAATTCGAAAAACCAAAATGTCGAAAAAACTTTGTTTTTCGAAATTTCGAAAAAAAAGTTCCAACAAATGTTTCTTTCGAGGTGTCGAAAAAATTTTTGAGAGCAAACCAAAAAAACCCGAAAAAAGGCCAAAAATAGAGTTTTTGCGGTGGTTTTTTTTGGTTTCAAAAAATTTTTTTTTTGGTTTTTTTTGGTTTTTAAAATCGAAAAAAAAACTCGAAAATTTTTTTTTGGTTTTCAATTTCGAAATAAAAAGTTTAAAAAATTTTTTTGGTTTTCAAAATCGAAAAAAAAATCGAACAATTTTTTTTGGTTTTTTTTCACCCAGCCCTGCTCCTCTGCTCCTGACAGGTCTAGTTAGTGAAGGTTTGCATGCTTTGATGTTACAGTTGAACACACTCCTTTCGCAACTAGTGATGCGTGGTCACTAAATGCGAAAGGAGGTATGGTCTTGCAATCAGTGATGATATCTTCATTACAAAGTCGGGTATATTTTGAGCACGTGTGGCGGAAACAACATGCTGGGTGAAATGATTATCACATGTTAATTGTAAAAAAGGATTGGAAAATAAAACAGTTAGGGGTGCTGATAGTGAGGGCCAGTGAATATGAGGGAGATTAAGATCTCCACTCATATTCACTGAATTAAGAAGTGAATTAGGATATGAAAAAGAGCAATGATGATATATATATAGGATATGAAGCTATCCACAGCATTTCGAGGAGTGTTAGGAGAACGATAGGAGAAAATAAGATTTATGGCAGGGAAAGAGAGATGAAGAGGGGAATTAGGATAAATCAACAATTACACACTTAATACTGTTACGGCGGAAGCGATGATCACGTTGCACATTATTTGAGCAAATTACTTAGCATCAATACTACGAAACACGAGCACAGATAATACGGGGTAGGGGTGAGCGACCGGGCCCGGTCTCTCCTCCCTATGCTTAGCTAAGGGGCGTATTTATAGCGCCCGGCGCGAAGGCATTCTCTCTGGCTTACATTCTCTCAGGCTTATGAGCTGTGAAGCGGAGATAGGAATATGGAGCAATGTCCTATAGTCAGAGAAGGGCGGCTTGCTATAAAGACCTATCATATGTTCACAGTTATAATAGGGAAGCGCGATTTGCAATACAGACTTATCAGATATTATCGAGGCCGTATAATATATCGAGGCCGTATAAAACAAGTAGTCACAGTATTAATGTTCTGCGAACTATATAAAAAAATGTTAAACGGTTTGAATTCGTTCTTGCTCTTGTTAATCTTACTCAGGAGACCATTAGTTGAAGAAATTGAGTTAATAACTTGATCACTTGCTCATCTTGTTTACTCTTCTTTTACGTAAACAGGTTTGATTTGTAAGGATCGCCCTGAACAATAAGAAAGGATCGCTCTCAAAATTATTTCGCCAGTTCTTTGTTAATTTATGACGAAATAGATATTTTTTTAATTTCATGCTTGGTAGAAGGTAAAATTTTATTTGTTGTGCTGACTCTAATTTATTTTATTATAATAACAAAATTTTAATATATTTATTACATTGTTTGCTCGTTGATTGTGATTATAACACTGTTTGCTGTTATTAAACAAAATTGTTGATTGAATCATGAAAATTTGACCCCAGAAAAAAAAACAAGAAAAAAAAAGAATCTCGACACAAAAATCAAGGAAAAAAAGACGTACTTCGAAGTATGGCCTGCAATACTTTGATTCCGTTAAAAACCATGTTTTCGCAGTATGAAAGACAATACTTTGAGAAAGTATTTCTCGTAATACTTTCAAACGTATTTCTCGTAATACTTTCAAACGTATCGTTACTCATCCCATACTTTGCTGGTATGATTTGTTTTTCTGTTCTACAACCATAATAGGTAAAGATCCAGCTATTCTCATTCTATAATATACTCTGTAGAAATGATGCTCTCATCAAAAGAGTCCTCGTCGTCCTTAATGGCCAAAAATACTACCCATTGTTTTCGATGGTCAAAAACGCATCCAAGAATATATTCATCACAGATGAATATTCATCACAGAGGCCGTATGCATGGAAAACAGATTATGATAATCTGGATTATTATGATCCAAGAATTTTTTTTGAATAATCTGAAATCGGGATGCATGGATGGATGTCAGATTTCTTGAACTTGGATTATTGTCAAAAAGGACGCGGAAAGACAAGCTAACACAGAATATCACAAAAAAATCAACTCAATAAAGTAATTGGGTAACCACGAAAAAAATTGAAACATTGACGTAAGATACACTACTACGACCTAGGGGCTCTTTTGCATTTTAGGGACACCCCCCTAGCAGAGGTTCAATGGGTCAGATGAGTGTGGCATTTTTTTAAATAAGGTCTCGTTAACCTAAGCCTTACGGCCTCGTTAGCGGGAAGTTTTTCTAAGCCTAAGCGTTTTTAATGTAAAAATTAATTAAAAACTAATTTTTTGTAAATGTAAATAAGTGAGACGTATGACCTATTGAACCACTGTTAGGAGGGGTGTCCCTAAAGTTCAAAAGTGCCGAGCTAGGTATTGCACATGCCAAATAGAAAGACGCTCTGGTTATCGCTTAGTAGCGCTCGGTTTGGCTGTGAAAATTAGGAAACATTTATTTTTCGAAAAGAAAATCTTATAATAATGTCACGTCATAACAATACTGCTCTGACTGAAAGATTGTTGTGTATCTAAAATCTTTGAACTCTAATGGCGTCAACTCGTGTTCAATTCACTTGAAACCGGTTACCTCTTCACCTTTGTGTGATGTCAACTCATGTTCAATTCACTTGAAACCGGTTACCTCTTCACCTTTGTGTGATGTCAACTCATGTTCAATTCACTTGAAACCGGTTACCTCTTCACCTTTGTGTGATGTCAACTCATGTTCAATTCACTTGAAACCGGTTACCTCTTCACCTTTGTGTGATGTCAACTCATGTTCAATTCACTTGAAACCGGTTACCTCTTCACCTTTGTGTGATGTCAACTCATGTTCAATTCACTTGAAACCGGTTACCTCTTCACCTTTGTGTGATGTCAACTCATGTTCAATTCACTTGAAACCGGTTACCTCTTCACCTTTGTGTGATGTCAACTCATGTTCAATTCACTTGAAACCGGTTACCTCTTCACCTTTGTGTGATGTCAACTCATGTTCAATTCACTTGAAACCGGTTACCTCTTCACCTTTGTGTGGTGTCAACTCATGTTCAATTCACTTGAAACCGGTTACCTCTTCACCTTTGTGTGATGTCAACTCATGTTCAATTCACTTGAAACCGGTTACCTCTTCACCTTTGTGTGATGTCAACTCATGTTCAATTCACTTGAAACCGGTTACCTCTTCACCTTTGTGTGATGTCAACTCATGTTCAATTCACTTGAAACCGGTTACCTCTTCACCTTTGTGTGATGTCAACTCATGTTCAATTCACTTGAAACCGGTTACCTCTTCACCTTTGTGTGATGTCAACTCATGTTCAATTCACTTGAAACCGGTTACCTCTTCACCTTTGTGTGATGTCAACTCATGTTCAATTCACTTGAAACCGGTTACCTCTTCACCTTTGTGTGATGTCAACTCATGTTCAATTCACTTGAAACCGGTTACCTCTTCACCTTTGTGTGATGTCAACTCATGTTCAATTCACTTGAAACCGGTTACCTCTTCACCTTTGTGTGATGTCAACTCATGTTCAATTCACTTGAAACCGGTTACCTCTTCACCTTTGTGTCATGTCAACTCATGTTCAATTCACTTGAAACCGGTTACCTCTTCACCTTTGTGTGATGTCAACTCATGTTCAATTCACTTGAAACCGGTTACCTCTTCACCTTTGTGTGATGTCAACTCATGTTCAATTCACTTGAAACCGGTTACCTCTTCACCTTTGTGTGATGTCAACTCATGTTCAATTCACTTGAAACCGGTTACCTCTTCACCTTTGTGTGATGTCAACTCATGTTCAATTCACTTGAAACCGGTTACCTCTTCACCTTTGTGTGATGTCAACTCATGTTCAATTCACTTGAAACCGGTTACCTTTTCACCTTTGTGTGATGTCAACTCATGTTCAATTCACTTGAAACCGGTTACCTCTTCACCTTTGTGTGATGTCAACTCATGTTCAATTCACTTGAAACCGGTTACCTCTTCACCTTTGTGTGATGTCAACTCATGTTCAATTCACTTGAAACCGGTTACCTCTTCACCTTTGTGTGATGTCAACTCATGTTCAATTCACTTGAAACCGGTTACCTCTTCACCTTTGTGTGATGTCAACTCATGTTCAATTCACTTGAAACTGGTTACCTCTTCACCTTTGTGTGATGTCAACTCATGTTCAATTCACTTGAAACCGGTTACCTCTTCACCTTTGTGTGATGTCAACTCATGTTCAATTCACTTGAAACCGGTTACCTCTTCACCTTTGTGTGATGTCAACTCATGTTCAATTCACTTGAAACCGGTTACCTCTTCACCTTTGTGTGATGTCAACTCATGTTCAATTCACTTGAAACCGGTTACCTCTTCACCTTTGTGTGATGTCAACTCATGTTCAATTCACTTGAAACCGGTTACCTCTTCACCTTTGTGTGATGTCAACTCATGTTCAATTCACTTGAAACCGGTTACCTCTTCACCTTTGTGTGATGTCAACTCATGTTCAATTCACTTGAAACCGGTTACCTCTTCACCTTTGTGTGATGTCAACTCATGTTCAATTCACTTGAAACCGGTTACCTCTTCACCTTTGTGTGATGTCAACTCATGTTCAATTCACTTGAAACCGGTTACCTCTTCACCTTTGTGTGATGTCAACTCATGTTCAATTCACTTGAAACCGGTTACCTCTTCACCTTTGTGTGATGTCAACTCATGTTCAATTCACTTGAAAACGGTTACCTCTTCACCTTTGTGTGATGTCAACTCATGTTCGATTCACTTGAAACCGATTACCTCTTCACCTTTGTGTGATGTCAACTCATGTTCAATTCACTTGAAACCGGTTACCTCTTCACCTTTGTGTGATGTCAACTCATGTTCAATTCACTTGAAACCGGTTACCTCTTCACCTTTGTGTGATGTCAACTCATGTTCAATTCACTTGAAACCGGTTACCTCTTCACCTTCGTGTGATGTCAACTCATGTTCAATTCACTTGAAACCGGTTACCTCTTCACCTTTGTGTGATGTCAACTCATGTTCAATTCACTTGAAACCGGTTACCTCTTCACCTTTGTGTGATGTCAACTCATGTTCAATTCACTTGAAACCGGTTACCTCTTCACCTTTGTGTGATGTCAACTCATGTTCAATTCACTTGAAACCGGTTACCTCTTCACCTTTGTGTGATGTCAACTCATGTTCAATTCACTTGAAACCGGTTACCTCTTCACCTTTGTGTGATGTCAACTCATGTTCAATTCACTTGAAACCGGTTACCTCTTCACCTTTGTGTGATGTCAACTCATGTTCAATTCACTTGAAACCGGTTACCTCTTCACCTTTGTGTGATGTCAACTCATGTTCAATTCACTTGAAACCGGTTACCTCTTCACCTTTGTGTGATGTCAACTCATGTTCAATTCACTTGAAACCGGTTACCTCTTCACCTTTGTGTGATGTCAACTCATGTTCAATTCACTTGAAACCGGTTACCTCTTCACCTTTGTGTGATGTCAACTCATGTTCAATTCACTTGAAACCGGTTACCTCTTCACCTTTGTGTGATGTCAACTCATGTTCAATTCACTTGAAACCGGTTACCTCTTCACCTTTGTGTGATGTCAACTCATGTTCAATTCACTTGAAACCGGTTACCTCTTCACCTTTGTGTGATGTCAACTCATGTTCAATTCACTTGAAACCGGTTACCTCTTCACCTTTGTGTGATGTCAACTCATGTTCAATTCACCTGAAACCGGTTACCTCTTCACCTTTGTGTGATGTCAACTCATGTTCAATTCACTTGAAACCGGTTACCTCTTCACCTTTGTGTGATGTCAACTCATGTTCAATTCACTTGAAACCGGTTACCTCTTCACCTTTGTGTGATGTCAACTCATGTTCAATTCACTTGAAACCGGTTACCTCTTCACCTTTGTGTGATGTCAACTCATGTTCAATTCACTTGAAACCGGTTACCTCTTCACCTTTGTGTGATGTCAACTCATGTTCAATTCACTTGAAACCGGTTACCTCTTCACCTTTGTGTGATGTCAACTCATGTTCAATTCACTTGAAACCGGTTACCTCTTCACCTTTGTGTGATGTCAACTCATGTTCAATTCACTTGAAACCGGTTACCTCTTCACCTTTGTGTGATGTCAACTCATGTTCAATTCACTTGAAACCGGTTACCTCTTCACCTTTGTGTGATGTCAACTCATGTTCAATTCACTTGAAACCGGTTACCTCTTCACCTTTGTGTAATGTCAACTCATGTTCAATTCACTTGAAACCGGTTACCTCTTCACCTTTGTGTGATGTCAACTCATGTTCAATTCACTTGAAACCGGTTACCTCTTCACCTTTGTGTGATGTCAACTCATGTTCAATTCACTTGAAACCGGTTACCTCTTCACCTTTGTGTGATGTCAACTCATGTTCAATTCACTTGAAACCGGTTACCTCTTCACCTTTGTGTGATGTTTACAGAGTTTTCGAAAAACAACTTCGTGGGAATGATGTGGCAACGATAAACAAAGTTTGTGAACGAATACAATTGTGTTGAACGGTTAAAAAGTTTTCGTTGACATTTCCCCTTCTCCGGTCGTTAAGGGTCGTCCGACCACCGGCCCGGGAATTTTTTTTAGCTTATCCTAGTGAGCTATGTTGGCGATGCTGTAATATAGTGGTCCCGTCGAATTCCCATTTTTTCATCAAACTTTTTCTAGGGTTACTTTACGAGCTAAAAAAGATTGTGAGAAGTGCGAAGCTGGATCTTAAGTGTTTGAGTATCATTTTGAGAACGTATGTCGTAAGGCTTTATATACAGTAATTGCCCTTTTTAGAATTATATAACATGTACAGTTCCATGAGTGTACTTAACATGCTATAAATCCTATGTTCTTACTTTATGTGAATTTTTAGAGATAGAGTAGCAATTCTACAAGCTGTGTAGGAACAGAGTTCCGTGGAACAGAGTTCCAGAGTTCTGTAGATTATTAAAGGTTGTCAAGAAACGAACAAATCTCAAATATGAAAAAAAGGAATCATGATTGCAGTCTTAGAGAGTCTTGAAGTGATTCAAAGGTGATGTTGGTAGAAGCTTGTATGTATATCGGCTTACCAATGATCCAGGTGAAGGGAAAATTAATAGAGTAAGAACGGGTTTCTATGGTTCACGTGTTAAGTAAGGAACAGGGTCGGGCTGGAAGTATGAAAATAGAAGATGTAATGAATAAGTACAACCGTCTAATATTCATAGCAAAATTGAAGTCGGCTGAATGAGACTTCACGCGGCTATACAATATATGATAGCTAGGAGAGCATCGTGAGCATGTGATAGAATAAACGTTCTAGAACATAAAGACCTGTTCTGTCCGGAGGCTGCTTAAAATCTTCGAGCAATTTCTCTATTCTGTTAGGAAATTGAAAGATTGCGTTTTTTTTAAGTGAAAGCATAGTCGTTGAAAATTTGTGTAATAAAAGTAAGGTCAGGCGAGCCAATAAGAAGCAAAGCGGAGAGATTAAGTCACGGTGTGAAATTTTTAGGTTAGGTGACGTGTGATCAGCTATGATTCAGTGTTGTGAATTGAATTTAAGTTAAGGTCGTTCAATTCGACATCGTCCACAAAGACAACTTCAAAGAGGTGGCTCAACTCTCACGTGTTGTACAACAGAACGAAGGGGTCTGGTTTTTTCTCCGAGTTTTCGGTTTTTCTTGAACATAAACTATCACTAACTTTTTCAAAATTGTCCTGAGGATGTATTTGATTAGAATTTGGGACCAGAGACTGTACGATGAGCAAAAAAAACCACAACGATGCAGCGTAGCTGGGAAGCGTAAGGATGTAGGTGACCTACCATTTTTACACTGGTCCGTGCCCTTTCCCTACCCAAACCCTCTCCAACCCGCCTTTTTCGCTCGCTGCTATTATTTTCAATGTCTCGCCTTCTCTTCGGTTCTAACCCGTCTTCCCTTTTTTACACTGCTTTTCTCGTTTGCTTTCCCCTAGGCTACCTCAATCTAACAGCCGTTTCTCCCATGTATGCAAAAAACTACATTATCTCGATTATTTTATACGGGAGAAGCACACATACGAATCTTATCGTTTGAATCATTTTACCAAGCCATTCTGGAAAAAAAGCATCCGAAAAAATTTTTTGATTGTGAAGCACTCTCCTTGAAAAAGGCCCTTCGGAAACGCCTTTCAGAAAAAAATGCCCTTCGGGAAAGCCACAAACAAAGAAAAATTTTGAACGAAAAACCAAAGAAACAGTATAAATACTTTTTTGTAGACAGCACACTTTCAAAGTATCACTAGTATACCTTCATTTTATTACTATTCATACACATAGTATGAATAATATTCATACACACATAGTATGAATAGTAACACTTGTGTGCGGAACGATTTGGAATACATTTGAAGTATATAGATTGAAATATTCTCTCTCATACTTTCGAAAGTATGGCTATTAATACGCTTTTTTGTACGTATTGAAGTAGTTACTTCTCCTTAAAGAAATTATGTCAAAACAGCTTCGAATGTAATTAGAGATTTGTATTACATAACTTGTTCTTTTTCTGTGAATGGTTCAAAGTCAATTGTTTGATAACATATGTTTCAGTTCACTTTCAACTAGCTTCTTGTTTTTTTAAAAATCCCATTCACGTAAAAGACTCGAATTTGTTAACCAAAGATTCTGTTTTGAATCTATTTTGATACATGTCAGGATGGAAAATAAAAAAAAAAATAAACAGGTGTGACGGCGAACGAGGATGGAATCTCAGTATAAATAATTCAAAAAAAACAGAGTGCTTTTTTCAAAGCGCCTTGCTCTCCCATTTTTTTAAGTTGAACGAGCGTTTCCTCTTGTAGTAAACAATTGTATTGAAACATTCCTTCGTACCGTGAAAAAGTCAGTAATGAAATTATTCTCCCATTCATCACAGTCTCAAATAAAAAATAAATTGAGGGAATTCGATTACAACATGCTCAACATGAAAATTGGAAAAAGGACATTAAATTGAAGTTTAAGACTTGGAGAGAAAAATTTGACATTGACCAGGAAATAAGAAAGATGAGCATTGTGATTATAAAGTAACTCAAAGTATAACTCAAATTAACAAGAATTCTCATTCTGATGATATGAGATAGGTCATTAACATTCTAATTACCCATAAAATGTGACTCATTTCATTTTCATGGCTAAAATCAACATTAATTTCATTATTCTATGAATAATTTCGATGTGAATTATCTGGATGACTTCTATCTTCTATCGGATTCACTCAATTTCATTTCGATCACTCGAATCACAGTCAAAAGCAACGATCGAGTTGCCCTGAGAGCTCTTCTTACTAATACAATGCTTTTTTCCTACCCAACAGGACTTGTCCCTCACAATTGAAAATATACTGTTGATAGTTCGGCATGATGACCCATACAAAAATTTGAATGTAAACTAAAAGTTTCTCGAAATAGAAAAACCTCGCCAATATTAAATAAATTTAATACTTTTTACAAAATACAAAATCCGTTAAGTTACAAATTGCAGCGGAGAAAAGGCTCGTTATGAAGTGAATGCGATACCCGTTGTAATTGATTACTTGTCACCTATGCATCATTGTAAAACACATGTACGAAATCATTTGCTTTCTGCAGTTTCTCACAATATAGGTGAGTTTAAATACAATACTCAGAGCTTTTCCTAAAATCGGTCTATTAAAATGAGGTCTTCAGAATTTACAAATATTATATATCACAAAATCAGCTGAATTTCACAATAATACTTTGAGGGGCCAATTTCTCAGTGGCGTCTTCGCTCTGCAGTAGTAGTGTTTCCGTTGTGGAATTTGATGTTGATGTTCCATCAGAAAAGCCTTCATCGACTTCCGAGTCGAGGGGTGGTCTTCGGATGGGTGATGGAGGTTCTCTAGAGAGGGGGGAAATCTCTAGCTTTGGGTCTCCGAGAAGAGAGCGGCCCACTCCTTTATCACATATCACTAATGACGGTTTACCTTAAAAAGTAGTCTTTTAGCGAACTTGAACACGAGTATAATATTAGAGGGAAGTATCATTTTCCCCCAAAAGTTCATTTGAACCTTACAAAGTAAAATTGTTCATTTAAAGTTCATCAACTCGGAGCAAGTTCATTCGAACTTTTAAAAGCGAATATCATGAGATCGTTCCGGCTCGCATTCGATGGTGCTACAGCCCACAAGTTCACACCACCGCAAGGGACCGGTTCATCCTCACCGGTATCGAGCGCGTCCTCAGGTGGCGGATAGAGGGATGTCTCTTTGCACAAGTGCATTGGAGATAGCGGGCTTGCCCGTCGCGGAACAAAATTGGATAGTATAGTTCGTCAAAGGGGAGCGATGCCGGACTGGCCTGGGCATGCCACCGGATAAAAAAATCAGCCGATACTCACCTATACTTTGTAATGGCGAGTCGAGGCGCCAGTAAAATAACCTCTTGCCCTTCTCCGGTTAACGAATGGGTCTCGCGAAGAGGATCGCCGACTGCGGTGCGAGTGTAGACGGAGAAAATTTCTCCGGACTCAAAAGGATCCTCATCAACCTATCCCAAAGGACTCCCCTCGACAGGAACTATGGGCAAAAAACAACAACAACATCGTTCCGATCAGATGTAGTGAGTCCTCACCCTGAGTGCGAGGAGCCAAAAGAGAAAGAAGAACGGGCAGAATGAGATAGCTGTGCAGTAGAGAGAGCGCGATCACCAGCACAATCGTGTGAACGAAGACCTGAACAGAAATTGGAACTACAAACGTCCGGAATTTCTGCAGTATATCTATTTTATGGAACATCATTATCAAATATTTTATTTTGTTTCAAGCAGTTTTGAGGTAGTCTGTATTCTTGCTTTATATTGTATATCGTAGTAGGGTTTTGTTCATTTTATTGTCTCACTCTCTATTTAAGTTTTTTCGAAGTCTCTATAAATTTCAAATCTATTTGTTCGAAGATAAGGCTTACTTGAGGAGTGTAGTCCTCGTGAATGGAGCTGGGGAGAAAGCAGAGAAGAGTGGAAAAGGCCGCCTGCACTAGGGGGGCTCCCACGTGACTCAGCGTCTCCTCCACAATGGCATCTTGGCGCATTTCCCTGGTAAAAATTATCATCCACTATGGTACCATCGAATTAGAAGTTTTTAGTGTCTCACTGTCATTTTTAGTGTTTATAAGTCTCTTTTCTATTTTCATTCTCGTTCCCCCTCGATCCCTAGAATATTTAGCGCTCGAGAGCACAAAATGTAAGCAAGCGAACTCATGTTCTTGATGAACAGCTTGGAAGTGATAGGCGACGTGAGCTGTGTAGTCAACACTCATTCCAATGCACATCACGATAGCCGCTTGTGTGATGGGATCCAGCGAGTAGCCCAGAAAGGAAAGGCCTCCCACTACTCCTCAAAATTTCTAAAATATTGCCGAAAAACCAATGAACAGTAAAACTAAGTTTTTTTGGCTCATTCATAAACGATGAATCTTTCTATATATCTCTCCCTCTCTTTCTCTCTCTGAATCTCTATTTTCTCTTTTTTTACTCTCCGTTTTCCTTTTTTCTCTCCACCTTAAGATTACAACTGGGATTGAAACATTGCTCGAAGTTTCTCTAAACGAAATTCAGAACCACGATCTCAATGCTTAGAAGAAGATTTCTAACTACTAAGCTAAGCGCTCAGACATCTAAATATTTTAGAAAAAGAAAACTTAAATGCTAACCGACGCTGGTGGAAAGAACGCAGAAAATTGCGCATAGAATGCCACTCGGAGAAGGGATGAAGACAAGACAAACCAGCAGCATGGCCATCAACGTGAAAGAAGCTGTCTGCAAGAGAAAATCAACTTATTTCATGCAATTATTAACCGATTAATGCTACAAGCAATACTTAAAATGAACTAACAATCTTGGTGTTCCATTCAAGCTCAAAGATGCCTTCGAAGACAGATGACATTTCTGAGTAAACCGTCACTTGAAACTCGTCCTTGTAGCGATCTGCCACTTCTCGCCAACTTGAATTTTCAAAGTTAACTGCTGTCAAAAGAGTGACCCTTCTGGATACTTTTTTTGAATTTCTCAATCAAAAAGGCTGACTTTCTCATGTTCTGCGCCCTCTCCAACCAAGTGGATGCGTTGTGGAAGGCAGTCATAAACATAAACTCGTCCAGTTTGACGTGACTGAAACAACTGCCATCAAAATCGAATTGACAGTGAATACACTATAAAGTACTGGCAATATAAGCATAATGATACTTGTCTTGCATATGCCATTTCAGCATGCCGCTAAAGAAGCGACCGATGTCGGTCTTGATGAAGTGGGGAATGTCATCGTAGGAGAGCGAATGAGGTCTGCCCACCAAGGAGAACAGCAGATAGATCTCTGAGTAGATCTGGAATAATTCTTCGTTTGACATTGAACAGTCTTAGCAATGCTTCTCGCACATAAAATTTTCTAGCAGGTGTTGAGCAAAATGTGGTTCTAGTTTCATTAGAGTTAGTCAACCTTGCGGAAGCTATCCAAGAAGATGACAGTCGCCGACTTCCCAATTGCCCGAGGCAGACTCTCGAATTCACTCAGCATCTGCTCGAATCTCGCCATATCCTTCTCATCTCCCATCTCAGGAGGACGACAGACATATAACTCGATCACTTCGAATTCCTGACATTTATCATCAGTATTCCTGGCAGAAATAAAATCCAATCAAGCCTATTGATATCAAAACTAAAGAAGTAAATAATAAAAACTTTTCCTTTGCAGGTCAGCATAAGAACTGAATCTTTTCCCTGAGAGCAGCCAAGTTTATTGATATTCTAGGTTTCTACCGATTGACCCATTCGTGGGCTCCAATGAGCTCTTTTCCTATCCTGTAGAGGAACACTCTGAGAGATCTAAAATACGACTAACTTTCCAGAAGTACTTCTGAATGAGTCTGTCGGCTTCTCTTAGAGGCGAATCGTGTGGAATGATTTTCTGGGAGTCGATGGCTGTCTCTAACCGCAGTACGTAGTACATATTGCAGGAGAACATCACTATACTTCCTATCAAAACGCAAATCTGAAAACACCATTTTTCATCATCTCTTCGTAGTAAAAGCTTCCTTTTCATTCAAAATTAACGACTCTACCTTGTATTCAGGCGCTGTGTATCATACATAGTATTGTCCGTCTCGAACTAACTTCTTGCAGAAATGGGACGATTCAAGAGCGTTACGGACAAAGGGAAATTATATTCAACTCTTCGACTATATACAAACGACATAGATCTCAATGACCGACGCTTTTATTCATCTAAATGGGGACCAGAAAGGTTGATTTGTTGCTGAAAATAGTTCATGCTGAAAATTGTATGCACTGAATGTGAGATGTTCCATACCTGAACGTATCTCCGAGTTATTAGACTGCTGTAGATAATACGTATACGATTGTTGATTTCTTTCTTCTCCTTCTCCTTTTTCTCGGGAACCTTCAAAATGTTGTGACTCTAACAGTGAAAACCCAAAGAGATAGGAAAGATAACGACAATTTACCCCATTCGAACACTACGAATTGACACTAAAACTAACGGGTTCAACTCGAGCTGAGATGACCAGAATCGCTCCGAATAGACTGATCTGTAGAAGAAAGGCAGATACGACTGCGAGTGTTGTAGCTTGGCAGAACAGCTACAAACAGCGTTACTTTCTTAAACTGTTCCATGTTATTTGCCCTTGATCACTTTTCTCTTAGAGAGTTAAGTTGTAAACCCTATTGCATTACTTCAATAATTTTGACAACATACAAATCGTTCTCCTAGGTTTTTTTCGATTTTGTTCTATCCAGTGACTTTCATAAAATTCTACCAAAGGATTCGTAAGCTTCAACGGGATCGCAAATCACAAAATAATCCGTGAGTTTCAATGAATAAGTGTTGATAAAACTTAACGATAGTAATCGATGCTTGTTTTACAGATCAATAGCTAAGCTTACTCGACTGGCAGGAGTCGCAGGGAAAGAGCCGATAAAAAAGGCGAGTGCATTCGTTGCTGACGTAATAAGAATCGAAGGCCCATATTCTCGGAAAACGAGGCCGAGAGAGATTGCGAGCTCATCCTGAAGCTTACTGCTTTGACGATTCGTTCTTGCACGCAATTTTCCTGCTTTCCAATAAGAAAACACCCGACCGTCTGCTTCCTAATAAGAGAACCCACAACTTCTCTTTTCTTAGGTGAGGGCTACTCTCAAATAGCAGTCCGATTACAAACAGTCAATAGGAGTTCATAACTAGCTTTGAACATAGGAACGGATCATCATGCTTGTTAAAAATTGTGCAAAAATTTTATCTGCGTCAGGCGGAAACTCAACCCGTGCCTTTGGCTTCCCAGACGATGCTTTTCCCCGAGTCCCCAATTAGAACACTCCATCGCACTTCTGAGGTTCTTTGACAGATACATATTAGATAGAACCGTTAAATGAATTTTCGGTTTGTGCAAGTATCAGCTCTCCAAAGCCAAAAGCGAATCCAATGACGTAACCTTGCCACTAGGAACTGATCCGCTCGCCCTTAGTATCCTCCAATTGTGTTCGAGAAGAAAGGCAGAGTCCACTCCAATTGCGAGGATGAGCACAGGAATGACCAGAAGGAAGGGGTAGATTGGCCAGGAGAGGAAGCCGAGGAGACCGAAGGTGGACGAGGCTGCTAGCAGGGGTGGCAGCACCATTCCTGAATCAGACACCCTATAGATACCGTATTCAGCCTAATTATTTCGGTTCTTACCGATGACCAAAAACATGAGAACGGGATGGAGTCTGCGTTGCCTCCAGGCTGGGTAGAAGATGGAAAATGTGGTGAAGAGGAGAATGAGGGCAAGCCCCATGAAAAGATACGGTATCAGGGAGAGCCCGCCACGAACCATTTCGTCTCCAAGGATCTCCAAGTACATATAAATACAAACGCTTTGAACTTTTGTTGTATTAAAGTTACACTTAATTGAATAAACGTTTGAAACACATAAACCTTCTGAGGTACTATCGTATTTGTATAGTCTGTGATCGATAATATTCAAAAAACTTTTTTTTGTTAAAGTTTTTGCTTCTCGCTACTCTTAATGCAAGAACTACTCTCTCTCTCGCTCTCTCTCTCTCTCTCTCTCTCTCTCGCTCTCTCTCGCTCTCTCTCTCTCTCTTTCGCTCTCTCTCTCTCTCTCTCTCTCTCTCTCTCTCTCGCTCTCTCTCTCTCTCTCTCTCTCTCTCTCTCTCTCTCTCTCTCTCGCTCTCTCTCTCTCTCTCGCTCTCTCTCTCTCTCTCTCTCTCTCTCGCTTCTCGCTACTCTTAATGCAAGAACTATTAGCCAGGAATTTGAGACATTGAGATCGTTTCCTCACAAATTCATTCGAAAATTACAGTCTCCAATCATACAACAAAACAGTTGAGTTAAAACTTGCGTACTCACTTAAATATAAAAGATTTCATGTTTTGGTTCAAAAATGTCGTTCAAAAATTATATTTGATCATCAATTTTCGTGTTGATACTCTCGTTTGATCACCTTGTCTCCTATGACGTCGATCTTGAGCTCGGGAAAAGTTTTCTGATGTTGTGACCACATGAAGACCTGAAAATGAAGAATTATAATTTTTTTTTCTTCAAGTCTATATCGTACGAATTTTGTACGCACTCTATTACATGGCTGGTCTTGTTCCGGACTGGTTTATCGACTGCTCTGGTAATGTGAACTCTACTTTCGAACCTCTTTTTCCCATTCTGCCACCATCATCTTCACATTCTCTTGGATTGTGCTTGTCTTCCAGTAAAGCGTTATCATCTCCACCGAGGAGATTCCATAATGAGCGGGCACGGATGGCGAAGGGGAACCGAGCAGTTGGACGCCATCCATTGCGCTAGGCATTCTCAAAACACTCTCTTTACAAGTTTTACTATCTACAATACTAAATTTAAACAGTGAAAAGTTTAAAGTATCGAGTAGCAAATTAACTTTGGCTTTAAAATGAATTAAATCAACTTTCCTAGTAAAAAGACTGAATATTGATCGAAGTTTTATATATTTAGAGAGGGTCTGATTATCGTTTTACATAGCTGATAATCTTTTTTTTAAAAACTCAGTGATCAAAAAAGAAAATGGTTTAACCGAGTGGTTGTTGAATGTGACTTGTTAGGCTGAGTTCGATGGATACCGTAGAGATGGTGGGCGACCGGGAACTTATGTCCTTGGAGGTAGGACTGGGGGTAGTCAACTGTGCATCTTGGAACTTTTTGCATGCACTCCTTAAATATCGAATGATTTATCGTTTCTCTCTCAACGCGAAAAAAGAGTTGAGTTGTTCAAGACCTACAATAATCAGTCAAAAAATCAAACAACTAATGGTTTAAATTTTTAAAATAAAGTACATGAATTTATGTTTAAGAAAACGAGAAAGACCTAGGATTATTTTCAAGACTTTTTAACTAAAACTTATGATTTTTTTTCGAAAATGATGAGAGAAAAAATTGACAATTGCTTCAAAAAATTATAGTACTTGAAGACAAGCGTTAATTGCGACCTCCAGAAGGTAGAGAAGAGCGTTTTCATTCCCTCTCTCGTGCACATCTTCATACGTGTAAGTGTCACTTCTAACACTGGCAGTGTCATTTCTCACAGTGACAGTAACATTGGAAGAGATGTATTCATGAACCTGAATGAAAAATATAATAAATTCACTTGAATTATGATATAAGGGAAAGATGAACAGTACCCGCAAAGCCATTTGAATGTAGGGTAGAGGAAGTAGAGAACCCCCATCTCTTCTTCTGAGGAACACAATGAAGTAGCCCGAAGTGCTCGTATCGTTCCCATCAAACGCAAATTTTACATCCTGAATTTAAAAAAAAATTAGATTTCTATGACGGAATATTTCAATCAGCAGAAAACTCTTAATTTTAGCTGAATATTCAATTCAGCGTAAAAGATTATGTGAAAATGCTTGATGCAATGAATTTGTTTATTCATTCATACTATAAGCTGGAAGATTTTCAGTCCCCTCAGTGTTTAAGTTTCGCTTCGTATTTGACTTGAGAACTCAGATGAAGAATACGTCACACTTAGTCATTCTCTCGTTCCATCATCCCTCTACCATCGTGCATGGAAGCCTAGAGATGACAAACTATCTCTCTAAGATCAATCGATATTTACGTAGCTGGATAAAGCTATGTAAATTCATACAATGTACTCAAACTGACTTCTTCAAGTTTCGATCGAGAGTTTGGCTGCACGAATCCGTACTGAAGATTGGGCGCAAATTGAATTCGCTGCAAACCGAATGAGGCTAAAGCGGCTGCTAGGAAAGGCAGGAGAAGAAACGGGTAGGGGTTTCGGCCGATTCTCACGCCCGCTGCGTAGAAGACGCGGCGTAGGGAGCATTCCACCACTCAAAATCTTCATTTAATCGGGAAAATTTTTGAAATTTAATCTTTTCGTTGTTTTTTCCCTTATCTTGTGTGTTAGAGAGAGTGTTCAGTTTAACAAATTAAAGTGCTGTTAAAGACTTAGCAGCACATTTAGGGGAGAAGCACATATAGGGGAGAAGCACATATAGGGGAGAAGCAAAGTAGAAAATCACGAAGGAAAAAGTGAGGTTTCTAATATATATACCTACATAATATGAGTCATGTTCACAATGAGTATATATTGAAAACTTTCAATGGTGACCTTTTACTGTTATATATTTTTCATATCAAAACCAATCCCGAACGTGGAATGCTGCCCGAACTAACAGTTGGATCTCATGAAGCTACTGGTACCCTAGCAATACGAAGATCTGTATTCTTCGGTTGAAGTGTCGCTGCTGCGATCTTGGCAGTCCGGATATGTGTATTCTTGGGTAGAAGTGCAGGTGCTGAGATTCTAGCAGTCCGAAAATTTGTCTTCTCGAGGATACTTGTTGTTGATGGGATCCTGGCAGTCGGTACGTATCTCTCCTCGATTGAGAGTTTGTGACTCATGCAAATTCTCTCACGCAATCTGAACAACAAACTTCAATGGTTGCTTGGATCAAATGCCCTCAATGGAGCAAACTGATATCGGAGGACACAAAAGTTTTCTCTTTATGAAAGGGAGAAAAGGGTTGGGGAAAAAATAGCAGATGAGAAAAAAGGACAAAGATAAATTGGGACAGAGAGTCAGGAAAAAAGAAAAGAAATTGAAAAAGGATAGAGAGCGAGAATTTCGGGAAAAAAGCTAGAGAAGACAGAAGAAAAAGTGAAGACATGTTCAATGAATGCAATTGGCATCGTTCAATTATTTTTCTAAGTCTAGAGATAGTACAACCCTTATAAGGGCAGGGAAGTAGTTGAGAGGCAGAGATGAGCACAGAAAAAAAAGAGGGCGCAAAAATCAAAGTGGATAAAGAGGGAGAGAGAGAAAACGAAACAAAAAACATTTTCCAGCAGTCAATTTTATTTCAAAGATTGGTATATAATCATAAGAGATATAGAGAAAAAGAGAGGCAAGGAGAGAGTGAGAGAGATAAAGAGAGACAGAGAGAGAGAGAGAGACACAGAGAGAGAGAGAGAGAGAGAGAGAGAGAGAGAGAGAGAGAGAGAGAGAGAGAGAGAGAGAGAGAGAGAGAACGTACGGATGTGTCTAGAACGTCACGAGAAAAGTGCTTGGGAACTGCTCACAAGTTGAATAATGATTGCAAAATCGTAGAGAGTAGCGGAAAAATAAGAAGCAATTCATTCGACCTAAACTATCGAACTGAGAGTTTGTTCAATTCGACTTCATCAAGCGTCAAACTGAAGTTTCTCTTTCTCTACCTAGCACTTCTGATGTTTTTTGATTAATTAGACATGGCAGATACGCGATAGATAAAGAGTAAGTAGCAGCTCAGAGACGAACTGCAACCGGCTACCACAAAAAGGTCTAAACGGAACGCGATGGGATCAAGTGCATTTGTTAAGTGACAGTGACAATTAGAGATTGACAATGACTAAAATTTAAGAAGGACAAACTAAACAGGAAGTGTTGATGATTAGCACAGTGCTTAATAGGTCAACGGAACCGGAAGGGACAATTTTTACTTGTAAAGAAACAGTGACTGTCGAAAAGTGAAAAAAAACTACAGGCTGAACAGATGAAAAGATCTGTTCAGCTTGACATGGAAAAAGACAGTGATCTGCAGAAAGTAAAAAAAAAACTACCAGAAACTTATTTTTTTCCTTCATAAAATTGACTGCCTGATAATGATTTTGCACCAAAACGGCAAGAAAGTTTTCCAAGTTTTTAAGAAGCAAGATGCTTTTGAATTTATTATAAATGAGTATGACAAAAGTTTTGTTGTTTGAAAAGTTAGACAATAATGCCAATCGATGTGTTCAAAAGACGGAAAGAAATACTACAAACGCCCAGCGCGATCGAAGATATTTGTATAAAATTTGATTCATAGTAAAACAAAGTTTAGGTTGATTAAACATATAAAAAACAGCCAATGTATTCTTTGTTAAGAGGCTTGTTAATCAATCACTGTCTCTTTTCTTTAGAAATGACATCATTATAACGTGCAATTCTAAAGCGTTTAAGGACCTTCAAGGATTCCTCAAGAGTTTAAGGACCTTAAAGGAAAAAAACACTATCAATTTTGTATGTCAAGATGTTAAGTATAATACATGATAAAGGGAAGGAAAAGGTCAAAGTACTCCGAGATATCGACATAGTCCATCATCAAATCTTAACCGATTTCTATCAAAAAGAAGACGTTCGCTTGAAGTAATCTTTTTCGGAAAAGCAAAAAGTTTGATTTAAGATCAGACGTGAAAATGAATACTATCACAGTAGAAGAGTATGAATAATCGAAAGAGAAGAAGCAAGTAAAACTGAAAAAAACTATGAGAGAAACTGGAGAGTATTGTCGTGAAATACTTGATCATCAGAGAAAAACCGGAAACTAGGTCTATAATAGATTGACTTCTTTGAAACAATGACATCCGCGAAAAGCTAAGTAATATATGATGAGGGTTCAGAACATTATGAATTCATCATTTATGTGATCGATTCCAAAACAACTGCTAGAAAGGTTTCATCATGTCATAATCCTCATAAAACATTAAAGATATAAGAAGAAATCCACCAAAAAAGCGCGTTTATTCTGTGAATATGGCTCAATCATCTAAAGCTTGTTTGATAACGATAAAATCTTGACGATAAAACTGAAACGAGTAAAAATGAAATACGTTCCCAAGCGGAATTTCAAAAAAACTCGAGAAAAACAAAATAAGGAAAAACTTTAAAGAATTGACGAGAGTTGTCAGAGGAAAGAACATCACAATTGACACAGATTATTTTGTATTGGAAACAAGGGCAGACATGGCTAAAAGAGCAGTCAATACATCATAACTGGGAACACCATTTGAGTGCGGAGAGAGGGAGAGAAGGAGATGACATACAAGTATGACCAAGCCGTACTCTAGAGAACTTTCTCATCGAACGGAGAACTGGAGATGAGATAGGCTGAAAAGAAAGTAAGAAACGGGATATAGAACCTCAAACCGAAAAGAAGAGAATTTGTGCTGTAAAGAGAGAGAAACAGAGAAAGAGAGAGAGAGAGAGAAAAAGAGAAGTATTAAAGAACATAAATAATGAAGAGAAAATAGTATAAAATACTGTTTGACAAGTAGAGACTGGCCAAAGTCAAGGCAATTTATCGCTATAGCAAATCTGCGACCGTTCACTAGATTAATTTCGCATGAATGGATTAACAATCGAAGGTAAGTCAGGGTTAGTACGGGTAGTTTCAGGAGACGGACAAGATAAAGATTACAAAAAATAACACAATTTACCAAGAGGGTAGATCAAGAGAGGTATATTAGAAGAGTAAAATAAACCCTAACGTTCGTGCTTGAAAATATGAAGCGTTAGAATTAGAAAAATCACGCTAACATTTACTTTTTAGTTTAGGTTAGTTTGGTTTTTCGGACTCTAACGCTTCATTATTTCTTAGTAAACCCGTGTGATCGACTTCAGAAGCGCTTAATAGCATGCCATAAAAAGAAGAATGTAGATCATGCAGTATCTAGTGAATTAGAAATGGAGGGATATAATAAATGGAAGAAAGAGTGTGTGATTCAGAGACTTCAGACGGGTCATCGCGATCTTTTGTTTCTTTTCTCTTCTCCCTGCCACACTCCACGACCTCGAAAACTCTGAAATCGTGAATCAGATGATGCCCTCTACACAAAATCTATTTCTCTCTCTCTCTTGTTTTTTGTATCTCATTCTCTGTTACTAATTCTCTTTCTTCGTCCGCAATCTCTCCACTCTATGTTTTTCTATTTCATTATTGAGTTCTCCTGTGTTTACGTTATCCGTAGCTGTCTCTAACTACCCACTCTATTTTCACTCTATGGCTGACAAAATTGAATGAGAAGGTCCTCCGGACCTTTGATTTGCCTAGTAATTATGTACTTGCTAATCCATTCATGTTTTTGTCAGCCTGGCCGGGCATGAACTCGCCGCAGGTAGACTGAAACAGGTGAATAGATCAAGAGAGAGAGATGAATAGATCAAGGCCTAGCACTGGGGAGGCAGAAGGCTCTGACCCTACATTGAGATATGAGTCTATTGAGGGAAAAAAAGCAAAGAGAGAAAAAGAGAGAGAGAGAGAAAAAAATAGCATGGAAGAGACAGATAATTTTTGGAACAAACATAAAGGTTATTTGTGAAGAAGGTATAGTTGACCCTATCATTAAAGCACGAAAAAGCAAACACAAAGAAAAAAGAAGAAATAAAGGTGTAAGAACGTGAGAGAGGCAGAGAGGCAGTGAGGAAACAGTCGGAGAGAGAAAACGAAAGAGAGAGAGTACTAGAGGGAGAAAAGTAAGAGAGAAAAAGGGAGTGATAGAGAGAGAAAGAGAAGAAAGAAGGATAGAGAGAGAGGGAAAGAAATAGAGAGATAGGTAGAGGGAGAAAAGTAAGAGTGTGATAGAGAGAGAAAGATACGAGAGAAGGGTAGAGAGAGAGAGAGAAAGATCGAGAGGTAGAGGAAGAAAAGTAAGAGAGAAAAGAGAGTGATAGAGAGAGAAAGAGACGAGAGAAGGAAAGAGAGAGAAGGTTAGAAAGAGAGAGAGGTAGAGTGAGAAAAGTAAGAGAGAGAGAAAGAGGAGAAGAAAAAGAGATAAAGAGAAAGATAGAGAGAGAGAAAGAGAGAGAGAGAGAGGGAGAGAGAGAGAGGGAGAGAGAGAGAGGCTTCGGAACTAGAGAGACAAGGCAGAATAGCCGAGGCTAAGGCACCCCATGGTTTGTGTAGAGTTTTGCCCAACTGTGCTGAAGAAGGACAATATTTACCGCATCTCTCACTTTTGCCATACCAAGCGCTAACATATGTCCAGGTCTTGAGTGGGTAATCTTTACGACCTCTAATCATTCCAACTCTCTCCCCCCCCTCTCTCCTCTCTCTCTCTCTCTCTCTCTCTCTCTCTCTCTCTCTCTCTCTCTCTCTCTCTCTCTCTCTCTCTCTCTCTCTGTCTGTCTCTCTTCCTCTTCAAGTGATGTTCGCCCGGCCATTCTTTCTCTGATACTTCGCTTTCCAGATCTCAACCTCCCTTCCTTTCGCAAATGTTGTTCTTCATCCTCTCCGTGTTTTTACCCTCTTACAAGTTTGTTTAAAACCTAAATCTTGTTGAAATTTTCATTAGAACTTTCCAATAAGTTATTTATAAGAATATCATCGATTTTCGACGGCCATGCGGTCTAGAAGGATCTTATTGCATTTCCTCACAACCGACCCATCCCCTTTAATTTATTCTTTTTCAGAGTATCTCTTTCACTTTCTGTCTGTTTATCTCTTTCTCTCTCTCCCACTTTCTCTCTCTCGCTCTTTCTTTCTCTGTTTCTCTCTCTCTCTCTTTCTATCACTGCTTTTTGAACAGCAAAATGAAATCAAGGAATTATATCAGGCGACAAGCAAATACACAAGCATAAAGCCGTGCGTGAACAACAAAAACATAAAGTAAAGCAGTAAAGAAGAGAATGTAACTGAGAAGAAGAGAGAGAAAGTCTCTGGAGGGAGATACCAGTTCCTGGCGGGAGCTCTGTTTGTATTGCGTGCCAAGATGACGGAGGGCAATGCGCTGTGAATAGCAGAGAAATAATACTGAGGGTCTCTCTTGGAGACAGTCTTCAAAGCAGGAGGAACAAACAACTTACTCTTCACATACTTGTGAACATTTGTATGTACATGCTGATGAACTCATTCGCGGGAAGGCAGTTCCAACGAGGAGTTAGAGAGAGAAAAAGAAGAATAAGAACAAGAGAGCGAGAGAAGGAGAAGGAAACAGCGAAAAAAGATAGCGATAAGGAAAAAGAAAGCAAAGAAGGTGGAAGATGAAAAAAAAGAATAAAAATTAAGAAAAAAAGAGGGATACATAGAGAGCTGAGTTGGTTTTAGCTAAACCAGGGATCAGTTAAAACTGAAAAGTAAAATAGAAAAGCACGCTAAAGTGCACGAGAAGAGCATGGGAAGCAGCCTTGTTCTAAGCAGATCCTTTCAAGAATAAACGCTCTCTTTTTTGATAGAAGAACTCTCGTTTCTCCATGGGCTTTATCTCGAGACTCTTTTTATCCTCATTATTTGTCTTCTATCTTATCACAATACTATTGTTTGTCTGATTTTTCCTTAACTTTCTTCTGTTCCAATATATTTGTCTTGAATCGCTAATGGCTTGATTTATGTAATCGTTTCTGCTGGCCACTACATGAGGCAGTGAACAGGATAGTTGACAAAACCGGCTCCCTGAAATAATTCACGATATTCGGTTCATGTTTTGCTGACATTGTTTACATTCACAGCTTCTATCGAGCAAATGGCTCACATATCATTCGGTGTCATTAGAAAACTACGCATCAGAGTTAAAAAGCTATTTTGCCCACATGGTTGGTTCGGGAAAACTTTTCTCATCACGTGCGCCCAGGTAGGCACTCTCTCTTGCAGTATAAAAAGAGCGTCCTATACGAACCGAGTTTAAGGATAACGTCAAACGTAATAGGAAGCAATGTGAATTTTCGATTAGAAAAAATAAAAAATATTGAAATTTAATCGAGGCTTCGAAAAAAGCAACAAAAAAGTGATAATAAGCATGATGTAGTTTAAAGTTGATTCCCAAGAAGAAATAGTTAAGGAACCTCACATAATTCGTTTTGCTGAAAGCGTGCACTTTGGAGAAAAGAAATTCAAATTGTAATTTTGTGTCTGTAAGTTAACAATTTTTCATTTAACCAGGTCTTTCTCTTTCAAACTCAAACACTATATTTTTTATTATAAATAAATTTTTTTATAAATAACTATTTTTTATTGTTTCGATGTTGTTGCAAACTACAACCTACGCCTTTTGATGAAGCATTCGTAATAGTTTTAGTCGACTCTGAAAATTCAAACTGCATGAAATATTTAGCTTTTTCGATCATGTTTAATCCGTTTTGTTATTTAATTTTTGATTCAAGTTGTTCAGATTCTCCAGATGATAGAGTTGTTCACGATTTTCGGCAAAGGAGGTTTGGTGTTGTGGTGCTTCAATGAAGGAGCTCAACTCTTCACCGACTCTATCAACACTCTCATCAAGGAAGTTATTCTGCAGGTTTCTTTACATTGAAAAACTTTTTTTTGAGTCACGCTTCATTTCGTTCAAACCTGTTTCAAAAATTTCTGATTTTTCTATTGTTTTTCTCGATCTTGTTCAAAAATTTGGCTGGGATGATACGATGTATGTAATTAATCAGTGGAGACATATTCAAAATAATTCTTAAAAACTAAAAACCTATTACGACTTAGCACCGAACCGAACACGTGTCTATTTCAACCGGAAATTTTTTTTATTACTACATAGGTTGTTATTTGTGAAAATATTCTTATCAAATAAAATTTGAAACATTAGTTTAAAAAGTTTTGTTTGCAATCATAGAAACACAATTATTCAAATTTTCAACATCAAACCAACGAAAATAATTCAACGGGGAAAATCAGAAATTTCGTTCAATTTTTGAAAAATTTCTCCTTTCTTATTCGAGAAACAAATCACCGTTGCGAACGATTTCTATCCAGTGATATCTACTCCAGATTTTTTCAAAGGTAAAAAAAAGTGATTGAGGAACGGGGAGATGTTACGCATTTCAAGCACAACGACATGACGATCAAGTTCAAGTTGGACAACGAATTCCATCTCGTCTTTATTGTGAGTTTGATAATTTGTTACACTTCTCAAGACCTTCTATGCTAGAATTGTCGTGTTTGAGGTTGTCTACCAGAGTATGATACAACTGTCTTACGCGGACAAGTTGATAACCGATGTCTCCATCCGTTTCCGAGACATGTACAAGAATGTGCTGGAGAACCGCAACCTTGTCTACATCAACGGAGTCAAGAACTTCAAGGGATTCACTGCTGAGTTTGACAAGTTAGTGTACTGTAAGCCCTTAGTCTCATTCTTCCATGTGAATCATTAACAAATTCACCCTGGAAGCATCGAAACATCAAACAATTAAATCAATGAAGACAAAATTATCACACAATCTGGGCAATCATTACAGGATTCTCACATTGAACATGCGTAGTAGTCTGACGGAGAGTCAAGTCGTCAGACAACCCAAAACATATCAGGTTATTTTGTATTTCACATCTTCATCCATCGTTACCTGGCTTAAACACTTGATTGATGTGCAGGAAAGTGCGAAATCCCAGAAGACCGTGGAGTCAATGATTCTAAACCGACCGGGACAAGAGAAGAAAGCAGAAGGCAAAAAGAAAGCTACAACGAAGCAGAAACCACAGTGAGTTCATCGGAAGCTGCTTCAGAAATCCAGCGTCTTCGTGAATTAACTTTCATGTTCCCTAACTTTGGTGCTGGTTTTGAGCTCATCAGAAAGTTTTTTCCGGTTAAAGACTAATGAAGCTTATAAACATTAATTGTCCAAAAAAGTAATTAATCACTTTGTTTATCCAAGTCGGGTAGAGCAACACCAATGTTTTCAAAAGATTCCTTTTTTTCTCGACAGAAGATTGAGATGAACAATTGAATAACTGGGAAACTAAATTTCAGACGTTTTGTTTAAAGTTTTGGTTTTTTGTCTAGGTGGTTCAATATTCTTCGAAAGATTATGTTACTTTATCTTACTGAAAAGACTGAGTTAGAATGTTGTATAGATGAGGATATGTTGGGATTAAGGGCTTCTCCTCTCGAGACCAAAAACAGCTCAGAAGAAGGAGTGGAGAGCTCACCCGGTTCTCCCCGACTGGACGGAGATGAAATGGAGAGAAAGAAGAAGGCCCTCTTTGCTAAACTAGCCAGGAAAGGCAAATTGTGAGTTTAAGTGTTTTTTGTTGAATTTTGAGAGTGAAGCACGGACGTGATTTGAATGGCTCTAATCTACTTTAGCTGTCCATTGAAAAATTAGCCGTACAATGAAAGTTTAGCTGACAAAAATTGATAATATGAGAAATTTTCTTATGCCGTACGCCCTCGTCCTCGTTAGCTAAGCCGTACGGCCTCGTTAGCGTAAACTTTTTTCTAAGCCTAAGCGTTTTTTAGTGTAAAAATATATTTTTTAATGTAAAAATAAGAGAGTCTAATTGTCAAAGTTCGATTGGACGGCTAAAGTAGATAAGAGCCATTTCAATCACAAAAAGGGAGTTCCCTCTAGATCCACGAATATGAAAAAAAACGCTTTTTGGTAACCAGGGGTTAAATAGTGACCGGATCGCTCCCGTCGGCGGATACATGTACACACACTATTGACAAAAAAATCCCTCTTTTCTTACCGTTTTCCTTCATCCCTTCTTTCTTTTTCCTCCAAACTTTGAGCGGCGGATACATGTAAACCCAAATTGGGCGGCTCCATTTAACCCCTGTTAGTAACTAATACGGGGAAAACTGGATGACTCTTTTTCTCTTTTTTTGTTGTTCTCTCTGACTCGTTTCCTTCATTTTTACTCTTCAACATCATCTTCGTGTATTCAAAAGCATTTATCAATAGAATGCAGAACGAAATGCATCTATTTTTAAATCTAAAGGCATGTTCCTGTTCAAAAAACTCTAGTTGAGGACTCCGGGAGAGAAAAAGTCGTCTCCAATGGAAGAGCCAAAGAAGAAAGGAAAGGAAGCGCGCGTTTGGGCCTTGCAGGGCGGAAAGAAAGACACAGAAGTACTCGATTATTCTTCCAAGGAAACACCACAGGAACATGAGAATGGCAAAGAGAATAGCGAGGACAACAAGTTGGTTGTTTGGTTACTGATCAACTCAATCAACTATCTCATTCTTAGTGGTAATGGACGTGATTTGAGAAGGCCATAATCTATATAGAATGTATTGATTGATTCAGATTCGTAAGTGAACAACGAGACTTCGTTGGTAGGAGTGCTGCCCTGGAAGATTTGGCGAGCACAGACGACGAGGCCGAGGATAACGAAGAGTTCTGTTTATTTCTTATTTTTGTCTAATGAATCTATTCCGTTTCTCATATGAGTTGATTCCGTTTGTCTTATTGATTGATTGATAGTTTTATTGATTGATTGATTGATAGTCGATTCTCCCGGGAAGAAACGAGATAATCTCGTGTTCTGCAGACAAATAGCTGCGAAAGCGACTTCCGGAGGTTGGTTCTCCGCTTTCAAAGACCTGGTCGGCAACAAAAAGCTGACAGTGGAGGACATCGAACCCGCGCTGGAGAAGATGAAGGAAAACCTCATCAGTTCGTTGCATGCATACTTATGTTCTCTGAATGTCACTGAACCTGAGAAATTAATGAGACTTTGTGTGCCTGCAGTCAACAGATTGGCATTTTTTTGCTCCCAGTAAAAGTCAACCAAAGGAGGAAATCTTTGAGACACATTTTTCTTAGAGTATAGTGTAAGAAAAAAGTTGTGGAAAGGAGTTTTTGTATCTCATCTCATAGTGACGTACTGGATTTTTATTGCAGCGAAGAATGTAGCGGCGGAGCCAGCAGACAAAATCTGCCAGAGTGTGGCGATGAAATTGGATGGAAAGGTCGGTTTTAGTTGAAGGTTTTCTGGTAAGGTTTTCTGGTAAGGTTCGAAGCCGGCGGAATTTCAACGCGTGAAGCAAAAGAGAAACGAAGGGAAATTTCGACTGCTAAGTTTTTTGAACGTACACTTGCGTTTATTTGTTGACAGGGTGGTCTGATTATTATAACATTCAATTATAGATGTTGTTTTTGTTGTCTCTTTTCTCTCTTGCTCTGTGTTTTTTTCCTTTTTTCCCGTCTAAATTGAGCCGTTCCTAGTTTTTATTGACCAATTATTGACCAAAAAAAGCTTTTCCTGAAGAAAACTTGGGTTGTTTTGGTTGTTGCAAATTTTAGTTTCTTGATCAAAAAGTTTCGATGTTTACAGGTTATTGGAACGTTTTCAAGAGTTAACAGTGAAGTGAAGGAAGCGGTGAAAGAAGCTCTCACCCAGGTTACAGTTTTTTTCTTGAGATCCCTGTTATAAGATTGTATACGGTAACTATCTAAGGTTACTGTATTGAATGAACTAAGAATGTAATTCAATTAAGGTTTGTCGGCCAGGTTTTTTGGATGTGAAAAGCATTGTAGTGAAGGTTATTTCTGAGTTCTGATCAGTTCGTTGAATTACTTTTTCATTACTTAAATGCCAAGCGTTGTTTTTTGAATGAAGTTCAATTGTTATAAAATTCCGAGATTTGATGTTATTCTTAAAAAATTAAGTCAAATTTAAGAGTGAGATTGCGAAATGGCTTGGATGATGCAGCTAAGTGGTTTCTTGCTATTAGTCGGGCTTGGATGATGCAGCTAAGTGGTTTCTTGCTATTAGTCGGGCTTGGATGATGCAGCTAAGTGGTTTCTTGCCATTAGTCGGGCTTGGATGATGCAGCTAAGTGGTTTCTTGCTATTAGTCGGGCTTGGATGATGCAGCTAAGTGGTTTCTTGCTATTAGTCGGGCTTGGATGATGCAGCTAAGTGGTTTCTTGCTATTAGTCGGGTTCAGACGATTTGTAAGAAGAAGACGATGGTAAAAGTAAAGGCGAGCGACCTTCAAGAAGAGTGGCAGCTCAGAAAATGGCATTTAATTTGAACCAGTGGTGAGCAAGTCTCTGGGGACAAGCATACCGTACACACCTATAATTTTACCTGAACTTTTGCCAAAGACAAGATCGAAAGTCTTGATAACATCACATTTCGGATGATAGCAGTGCCTGCATAGGACCTCTCTTAAATTACATACAGGTTCCAATTGTATCGATTTTTGAATGAGTTTTTTTTTCAGCTGCTCACTCCTCGACGCCGTGTTGACATCCTGCGAGACATCGTCGAAGCCAAGAAAGAGCGACGGCCCTATGTTGTCGTCTTCTGCGGAGTCAACGGGGTCGGAAAGTCAACAAACTTGGCCAAGGTTGATATATTCTCCATATATATTCATTCGTTTCACTCTCTTACTCTCTCTCTCTCTCTCTCTCTCTCTCTCTCTCTCTCTCTCTCTCTCTCTCTCTCGTTTTCTGTGCTTGTGTGTGTCTATTATGTATGTATCAGTCTTTATTTTCAAGTCTCTCTCCCAACTCTTCAGATATCCCTTTTATCAATTAAGGTCAATTTTTGTCGGATTGTTCTTCAACATAAGATGTAAGGTGTATGGTATGAGTTTCTGCAGATCACATTCTGGCTGAATGAGAACGGCCACCGAGTCCTCATCGCTGCAGGCGACACTTTCAGGGCGGGCGCTGTGGAGCAGCTGAGGACGCACACGAAGCATCTCAATGCACTCCATCCTAACTCTGTTCAGGTAAAACTAAACTCCCTCTTTCTATCTCTCTTTTTTCTACCTATTCCTCTATCTATCCCCTCTCTCTATTTCTCTGTATAACCATCGCTCTCTTTCTCTTTCTTTTCCTCTATTTATTATCTATTTCTCTGTTTGCAGCTTTACGAGCAAGGCTACGGCAAAGATCCGGCTGGATTGGCTGCAGCTGCAATAGCGATTGCGGTGGAGCGAGAAATAGATGTGGTCCTTGTGGACACAGCCGGCAGAATGCAAGACAATGAGCCGCTCATGAGAGCACTCGCCAAGGTAAGAGAGTATATATAACTGGTAAAGCTTTTGAACTCCTGGTCCGAGGTAGACTAATGGCTAGGTTAGATCCTGCCCCGTGAACTAGTTTTTGTCTGGTTGATAGTTCAATAAAGTTTAATCTTAACCAGGCGCTACTGCCTTGAGATTCATATTCATATCTTTAATGCCAAAGGATAACGTGTTCAGTGTTATCACTAACATGGTGGTCAGAGAGGATTAAGAGGAAACTTGCGAAGAGGAATAAGCAACTGTGGCGTTGCGCTGAAGAGTCCTAATAGGACCGCTTAGCTTTTCAACCTCATTTTTCCGAAGAGTCCTCTAAATCGAAGTAGAAGTAAAAGACCAGTAACTTTGTTAGTAGACGAGAATAGTTGAGTCAAGGGAATCGTGAGCAAAAGTCGTGGACGCGACCGACTTACTTGCCTGGAGAATGGAGATTGTGTCACATAGAATCAGTATATTGGAGAGAACGTTGTTAAACATCAATGAATCTCATACTTAGACGACCCATGCTATCGCTGTTTCATGTGGCCATGATTTGACCATTTGATCTTTGCAACAAAAAATCCAAAAATGAAAAACAAAGTTCTTTCAACTTGGTCTTCAACATGAACTCTGCTGCGCTTTTTGAGTAGGGTTTGTCATCAATAATTTTTCACCTCTTGTTTTTTGTAGAATGATTAGTTGAAGTAATTGTGTCAGCGTTTGCAATAGAATCTAATGAGTTCGATTGAGTTGATCCGAGTGAACGAACCGGACTTGTGCCTTTTCGTGGGAGAAGCCCTGGTTGGGAATGAAGCGGTAGATCAATTGGTCAAGTTCAATCAAGTCAGCCTTTTTTTATTTTTTAGTTCGGACTTCATATTATCGAAGGTTTTATCAAAAAGTAAATGTCTATGTATTTCTCTCTAATCGAGCTGTTTCGTGCTGGAAATTAAGACTTGCATAGGCGCTCGCGGATCACACGGTACCCGGAGAGAAGCCACATCTCATCGATGGCATCGTTCTGACTAAGTTTGACACCATCGATGACAAGGTTATTGTTGATCTAATTTTATGCGCAGAACCGAGCATAAAAGTTGAATGTTGAATTAAGCTACTTATTTCTGTAACCTAACCTGCAAGGTAGCCCTTATTGATTGATTGTATGTAAGAAGAGAGATAGGAGGTGGTTTTTAGGTGGGCGCGGCCATCTCCATGACGTACATCACCGGCCAGCCGATTGTTTTCGTGGGATGCGGTCAGACATACAAGGATCTACGAAATCTCAACGCGAACTCCGTCGTTGCGGCACTTCTTAAATGAAATTCTCTTCGGTTTCCACCCTACTTTCCAATGTCTTCTCTTTCTTCGTCTTCTCTTCTTCGCATTCTCATGTTGTTCCGACAATCGCATGCAATTATCAAAAATGACTCCTTTTTCGGGCGATAGAAGTTGAAAGTGAGCAAAGAAGGGGAGAGAATTGACATTTCGCACCACAACACCCAGAATTTCGCACTATTTGTTTTTTCAGATGCTGTATTTATGTAGATGGTTGTTGAATATGGTCTCGTACTAAGCCCCACAGCCTCGTTAGCATGAAATCAACTCAACCTATGCGGAAATTCCAATGAAAAAAAAAAACAGATTGCAATGTCGATTGCAAAATTTTGCACGCGAAATTTTCGCGGTACATAATGTGCAAATATTTCAAAATTGTGCTTTTTGTGCATAAAAAGTGCAAAATTGTGCATAAGTGCTTTTGAGCTATGATTGTTCTTTTCTATGCCGTTTTATCTCTCCTTGCAACTCTTATATTTATTTTTCTCCATGCATGTGGCAATCACCCCTGCCCCTACCGTAATCCTATTCATTGTCTAAACATTCACTTCACTTCGGAATTAATCCAAGCCGTGTTAAAGAGAAATTATTCATTGGTAGAAATATTATATTTTCTGCTTGAGAAGGTGCATGATCAGCTCTCTTTCTCTAGCTTGAAGCTCTTATATATCGTTTTATATATATAATTTTTTGAATAATTTATATTAGCAGCCAAATAAGATCAGCATGTAATCCGGAGGCTTTTGAAAGATATTTTATTCGAATTCAATGATGATGTTTTCGATAAGTTAATCAGTCACAATAAATAGCCCTTTACTTTGTATAAAACAGAGGATGGATTTATTATAAAGCCGTTTATTATCATCAATTAAGAAGCTCTAGAGCTGTATAATCGTGAACAAAAGTAGTAAGCGAATAAATTATACATACATTCCTGAGAAAAATCATACACATACGAAAGAAATTATTTGGTGGAGGCACTTGTTTTGGGGAAATTGGAATGCGAAAAAATTGATCGGAGTTAGAAAGGAGCGACAATTTCATCCATCCTTCTCTAGAGGAACCAGCGCACAGCCAAGCGTGCCTCGCTTCGGTTCTGAACTCCATTTCTGGGGGGTTACCTGCAGTCTGACGGGTCGATCCGCTCGGATTACGGTAACGTTCAACGGCATCTAAAATTGTTTTTTTTTGCTCATCGTACAGTCTCTGGTCCCAAATTCTAATCAAATACATCCTCAGGACAATTTTGAAAAAGTTAGTGATAGTTTATGTTCAAGAAAAACCGAAAACTCGGAGAAAAAACCAGACCCCTTCGTTCTGTTGTACAACACGTGAGAGTTGAGCCACCTCTTTGAAGTTGTCTTTGTGGACGATGTCGAATTGAACGACCTTAAATTAAATTCACTTCATAACACTGGATCATAGCTGATCACACGTCACCTAACCTAAAAATTTCAGAAAAACAATCCTTGTTCGAGAATGGGGGGAGGAAGAGGAAGGCATTGAGGTTAACGGCAGAGAATGGGGGGAGGGAGAGGAAGGCATTGGGGTTAACGGCAGAGAATGGGGGGAGGGAGAGGAAGGCATTGAGGTTAACGGCAGAGAATGGGGGGAGGAAGAGGAAGGCATTGAGGTTAACGGCAGAGAATGGGGGGAGGAAGAGGAAGGCATTGAGGTTAACGGCAGAGAATGGGGGGAGGATGAGGAAGGCATTGAGGTTAACGGCAGAGAATGGGGGGAGGAAGAGGAAGGCATTGAGGTTAACGGCAGAGAATGGGGGGAGGAAGAGGAAGGCATTGAGGTTAACGGCAGAGAATGGGGGGAGGGAGAGGAAGGCATTGAGGTTAACGGCAGAGAATGGGGGGAGGAAGAGGAAGGCATTGAGGTTAACGGCAGAGAATGGGGGGAGGAAGAGGAAGGCATTGAGGTTAACGGCAGAGAATGGGGGGAGGAAGAGGAAGGCATTGAGGTTAACGGCAGAGAATGGGGGGAGGGAGAGGAAGGCATTGGGGTTAACGGCAGAGAATGGGGGGAGGGAGAGGAAGGCATTGAGGTTAACGGCAGAGAATGGGGGGAGGAAGAGGAAGGCATTGAGGTTAACGGCAGAGAATGGGGGGAGGAAGAGGAAGGCATTGAGGTTAACGGCAGAGAATGGGGAGAGGAAGAGGAAGGCATTGAGGTTAACGGCAGAGAATGGGGGGAGGAAGAGGAAGGCATTGAGGTTAACGGCAGAGAATGGGGGGAGGAAGAGGAAGGCATTGAGGTTAACGGCAGAGAATGGGGGGAGGAAGAGGAAGGCATTGAGGTTAACGGCAGAGAATGGGGGGAGGAAGAGGAAGGCATTGAGGTTAACGGCAGAGAATGGGGGGAGGGAGAGGAAGGCATTGGGGTTAACGGCAGAGAATGGGGGGAGGGAGAGGAAGGCATTGAGGTTAACGGCAGAGAATGGGGGAGGAAGAGGAAGGCATTGAGGTTAACGGCAGAGAATGGGGGGAGGAAGAGGAAGGCATTGAGGTTAACGGCAGAGAATGGGGGGAGGAAGAGGAAGGCATTGAGGTTAACGGCAGAGAATGGGGGGAGGGAGAGGAAGGCATTGAGGTTAACGGCAGAGAATGGGGGGAGGAAGAGGAAGGCATTGAGGTTAACGGCAGAGAATGGGGGGAGGAAGAGGAAGGCATTGAGGTTAACGGCAGAGAATGGGGGGAGGGAGAGGAAGGCATTGGGGTTAACGGCAGAGAAGGGGGGGGAGGGAGAGGAAGGCATTGAGGTTAACGGCAGAGAATGGGGGGAGGAAGAGGAAGGCATTGAGGTTAACGGCAGAGAATGGGGGGAGGAAGAGGAAGACATTGAGGTTAACGGCAGAGAATGGGGGGAGGGAGAGGAAGGCATTGGGGTTAACGGCAGAGAATGGGGGGAGGGAGAGGAAGACATTGAGGTTAACGGCAGAGAATGGGGGGAGGAAGAGGAAGGCATTGAGGTTAACGGCAGAGAATGGGGGGAGGGAGAGGAAGGCATTGAGGTTAACGGCAGAGAATGGGGGGAGGGAGAGGAAGGCATTGAGGTTAACGGCAGAGAATGAAAACCACAAGGGTAATACGATGTCGTGACCGAGAAAACTTGCTCGTTTAAAGGCATTATAATAATAGTACTTTACTGGACAGTGCGAGTTGCAAAATCAATAAAAGAGCTCCCAAGGTTCCCAGTTGAAATCATTTCACAGGACCTTTCTTAAAGAGCAGTTTACATATTTTCTTCTTTTTTTGACACTAAAGACGAGTTCTGTCATGAAAACCAATGTGATCGGCCGATCGGTATCAAGAGAACTTTTCAAATATGCAAACAAATAAATGATAAGAGGCGAACAAATATGTAGTCTAATTTATTCACCACCGGAAGCAAACGAGTTAAATCGAAGAAAAAAAGAAGTGACTTAAAGGCTTTTAAAAAATAATATAATCTGACCAAGTCATCGATCTTCAACCCAGCCTTTTCAGCGGGAGAACCCGACGAGACCTCACTCACTCGCAAGAATGGGCTATTTGAAGTACGGTGCACGATCTTCTGCAGAAGAGAAGGAAATCAATTAGAAGACATTAAAAAATATTTCCTCAAGAACTTTTTTGTTTATATACTCTCAAATTGTCACTCTAGACTTCTCGGAAGTTCGAGAGCGGACGAACATATTTTTAACATGAATGATGTTTACTATGGAACGGACCATTGTGTTTCTCTAACCCGCAGTGCGGGTAAAATCTATGCGCCATCCTAGAAACTAATGAAACAAACGCTCTGATCAACTGCATCCTCTTTTTACATCACACGCTCTCGTGTTCTACCAAAGCCCTGCCGTTCCCTCATTATAAGTCGTTTTGATCTACCGTGTTCATACAAAGCCCTGCCGTTCCCTCATTATAAGTCGTTTTGATCTACCGTGTTCTACCAAAGCCCTGCCGTTCCCTCATTATAAGTCGTTTTGATCTACACGCTCTTTCAAGGTGGGAAGAAACAGCCTACTGCAGAACTATGAGAAGAATATATAAATACTCACAAAAAGAACTCTATGATAGAATATTAATACTAACTTAAAGTTGAAACACAATAACAAAAAAGGTTTGAATCTCTGTCATTTGATTGATTTATCCCCAATTCCATTCGAGGGACGGTGATTAGAAGGTTTACCTTCGATAAAAACTTTCACTGCTAAATCACCAACTTTAGTGATTCGTTCTCATGCATGCGATATGAAACATTTATTACCAGAATAAAGAACATAATTGAGGAAAATACTGAGAAAGCAGCCGAACAGTTGAAGAGGGCGCAGCAGAGGAATCATGCATCTCCTGGTTGCCATTTGCATGCAAATCCGCCAGTCCCTGGGCTATCTTATCCATCAAAGCCTTCCTATCGTTGCGTAGGCAGATGATCATAGACCTAGAAAACTCCTTCTTTTAAAGAATCTGTCGTATTTGGCGCGAAAGCGAACAGAAATTAGACCCATTACTTCCTGGAATGCTCTAAAAACAAGGCAACAAGATCTCACCTAGACTTTCTGCTAATAAAATCTGCTCTCCCACAGTGAATTATAATGGCCTGTCTCTGTTCAAATCAAATATTGATTCCGTTTGTACATATTGCATATTTAAAGGCATGCCAACGGATAACTGAGACAGAGAGTGTTTTCAGTATTTAAAATAAATTGATCAAACCACCGCACGGAAAAAAGCTAGTCACCGGGAAGACTCGAACCCATGCAACCATCTCTCCTCTATCCGGGAGCGAGCGTGTTAACCATTACACCACGGTGACACATTGCTATTTCGTGCGATAGTGCTTATTAAAGGCTCAATTGCCTCGTTCTCTTAGTCACGTGTGCTCATGAAGCGAAAGCGTCGTGAATGGAGCATAACTCCAGATTTCACAATTAAGACAGAAGAGAGGTCGAAGATGGATTTCTTCTCTACCAGACGTCACTGCCTTAAAACTGTGTAACTGAGCATTTGAAGATTTATCATCCATCTTCGACCTCTCTTCTGTCTTAATTGTGAAATCTGGAGTTATGCTCCATTCACGACGCTTTCGCTTCATGAGCATGCGTGACTAAGAGAACGAGGCAATTGAGCCTTTAATAAGCACTATCGCACGGAATAGCAATGTGTCACCGTGGTGTAATGGTTAACACGCTCGCTCCCGGATAGAGGAGAGATGGTTGCATGAGTTCGAGTCCCCCCGGTGACTAGCTTTTTTCCGTGCGGTGGTTTGATCAATTTGTCTTCTCTACCAGGCGTCACTGCTTTAAAAATGTGTAACTGAGCATTTGAAGTATTTAAAATAGTTAATCACTGTTTTTTACAAAGAAAATTGAGAGTATTCACAGAGTAATATACAAGAATTTTACAATGAAAACTTTTACTACTGCAGTTCAATTGGCTCGGCCTGGTTGGCTTTTAACGCTAAGGCAGGGGTTAAATGGAGCCGCCCAATTTGGGTTTACATGTATCCGCCGCTCAAAGTTAGGAGGAAAAAGAAAGAAGAGGGGATGAAGGAAAAGGGTAAGAAAAGAGAGGGATCAATTTTTTGATCTTTGTTAATAGTTTTTAAAGCAACTATAAAGAATGAAATCCAAATTTGCCAATTAAACTGCAGTAGTTCTCAGTTCCCCTCTCGATCTCAGTTCCCCTCTCTGATCTTATCATGAGAGGTGACCCCTCAGCCTTGCTCTGTAACAAAGGCAATCAATATCCACAAAAAACCAATCCTCTTCTCAACTTACCCATCCCCTCAGTTTCTCTACCTTACATCTCTTCACTTCTGAATGAGATTGTCGTCAATGCTATCTCCCCTCTCCATCAGATGATCGCGGCACAGTCCTTAGAGATAAACCTTTTGAAAGAGGAAGTCTCCAGACTCAGGCAAGCTGTATCTCCTGCCTCCTTAAGGCCTCACATATACTCTGCCGTTGTTGAGTCGACGCTTAGGGATCGCAGTATGCTGGATGAGAAAGCCAAGAGAGCCGTCATTCTGAAGTTGCCGGAAGGATCTTCGTCCGAGGACACATTCTCCAATGATGAAAACACCATTCGGAACCTCATAGACAAACTCGGATCAGATGAGCTGCGACACGACTTTGATCAAGGAGAAATCACTCATCATCGACATCCAAAAGACAGGCCTCGCTTTTCCACAAGACAAGGTCGTCCTCTCAAGATCCAGTTCTCTACATCCGACAAGCGGAATCTCTTTCTCAGTCTTTACAGGAAGACCAAACGGCCCCTGCCCAGTGGAAGCTATGCCAGAGCAGATCTCGCGCCTGCAGAACTTCTCGCAGAGCGAGAATGTCAACGTCATGCCAAGGATCCTTCTCTTCCCGCCACTCGAGTCATTGATGCTCATCTTGACCCTCTCCCAGTCTTCTTTCGCCTATCTCAGTCTTCCTCTACTCACACACATCACATCCGACCCACGTCACCGAGCCTTCCTACTGTCTCTTCCGTATCGACCTCAACCTCTCTCCCGCCCACGAAGACAGTTCAACATGCAGAGCAGCCTCGGCAGAACGCTCTCAACCAGCCCTCTCGCAGTCGAAGGATAGTGGCCCCGAAAAGGTACTCTCCCTAGGACATGAACGATGTGAGATCCCCTCATTCCATATTATGTCATAGTTTTAATGCTCGTTCTGTTAAGAACAAACTGTATGATGTGTACCATTTGCTCAGATCCTCCAAATGTTATATATTCTTTGTCTCGGAGACGTGGCTGGAAGATACTGATCCTGATTCTATACTAACCGATGGACTCCCTTTCGATGTGTTTAGAAGTGATCGTTGTACTGGACGCGGGGGTGGAGTAGCGATTCTAGTCCATGACTCTTTCTCTTCTGTGCTCATCTCTCAATATTCCGAACACAACATTGAATGTGTAATTATTGATGTTTTCCCTAATTCTAGTATTTCTCTGCCTTTTTCATCGATCAGACTCATTAGCTGCTATCGTTCTCCTACAACATCCATTAACAGCATGATTGATCTAACCTCTTTTCTCTCCTCTCACTGCTCACTTCCCTACCCTACTATCATTTGCGGTGACCTAAATTTACCAAATATTGACTGGCAATCACTAACTACAATTCGTAATTGTCATATTTCTGAGTGTTTCTTACAATTTGCCAGCGACCACCACTTAACCCAGTATGTACTCACACCCACTCGCATATCCAACATCTTAGACTATGTCTTCTCTAACCAACCAATCATTATGAAATGCAGTACTCAGCCTCCTATTTCTACGAGTGATCATGCCTCTATTTCTTTCTCTATAACCAACAGTCGAGTCTCGAAATACCATCCCTTACATTGTCGATCCGATTGGAAGAAAGCCGATTGGTTGTCAATAAATTCCGCTATTGTCCGTATCGACTGGACCTTTTTGTTTTCCTCTCTCACCATTGATGAATGTGTTGTATTACTAACCAAAACTCTCAACAACCTCATATCTGAGCATGTCCCTAACAAACGTTCACTCAAACCTCATCTACAGTATCCCAAAAAAATTCGACAGATTTACAGCTATCTTTTGAGAAGTAAGAAGCGATCAGTAACATCTTCAAGTACTTCAAGAGCTTGTCGTAAACTCCATAGGGAAGTTCTGAAATTTGAAAGTGAACGTGAAGAGAATCTAGCCTTGCCTAAGAATTACAAACTTTTCTTTCGTACGCTGGCAAATCGCATAAAAAAGAAACCTGTCAATTCCGCACTTATAATTGATGATGTTGTCCTTACCAACTCTGTTGAGAAAGCTAAGGCTTTTTCGGACTTTTTCGATTCTATTGTTAGCATTCCATTAGAAGGTCCGCTTCCTCTGCCTAACTGCTCATCATTCCTCTCACCAACTTACATTGTGTCCCCATTGGAGATTCATAACTTGATCCGTAAAATGCTTCCCAAAACCAACACTTCACCTGATGGCATACCAAATATTTTCATTAAAAACTGCAATGAGTCTTTAACAATTCCTGTATCGATTATCTTTTCAAACTGTTTAACACTCGGATACTTCCCTAGTAACTGGAAAAAAGGTATCATTATACCCATTCACAAGAAAGGGAACACTTCTGTTGTTAACAATTTTAGACCCATAACTCTTGTCTGTTCTTTCTCTAAGCTTTTTGAAAAACATTTGTATAATCTTATTTACACTCACCTCGAAACCAATAACCTTTTATGCTCTAGACAATCTGGTTTTAGAAAGAAACGTTCAACAATAACCTCTTTAGTTGAATCTCACTCACTGTGCCTTTCTCTCACTAACCGCAAGAAGCCTTTTGACATTTGCATGATCGATTTCTCGAAAGCCTTTGACGTGATTGATCACCGGTTTCTTATTCATAAACTTGCCTCACTAGGAATTAACTCCTCTCTTTTATCACTAATTCAATCATTTCTCAAGAATAGAAGTTCGCAAGTCCTAATTGACTCAAGCTTATCCGAAAGTAAATTGTATACTAACGGAGTACCACAGGGCAGCTCACTCGGCCCTCTTTTCTTCACAATGTTCATTAATGACATTATTAGCATCATTCCTTCCGATGTCCAGCTTTTTTTGTACGCCGACGACATTAAATTAATTTCCCATGATTCATCTCTGATGCAAATCGCTATTGACTCGATAGCAGATTATGCACATAACTGGTCTCTAACAATTTCAATTCCGAAGTGTTCTGTCGTTCATTGTGGCTCTTGCAACAGTAAGAGGACTTACTCCATGAATAACATCACCTTGCCTTCATCAATCAATGTCAAAGATCTAGGTATCAATTTCAATAATTCCTTAACTTTCTCTAACCACATAGATCAGGTCATTAAAAAATCATCGAAATGTGCGAATCTTATCCTTCGAGCCCTCAGAACATCGTCCATCACAGTTTTAATGCGAGCGTTCAAGTCATATATACTGCCCTTGCTTGAATATGGTAGTGAAGTTTGGTCACCAACTTCGATAGGCCTTGTCAATGATTTGGAAAGAGTTCAACGCAGTTTCACACGCCGTGTGATGTATAGAGCCGGTAGAACCAACCTAGATTACCCTTCGCGACTGAAGCTACTGAGTCTCTATACACTTGAGCACCGTAGAGCTATAGCAGATCTCTGTTTCATACATAAATGTATCCATGGCCATTTTGAGCTTGATTACTCAACTTTGTTTCTCGTCAAACCGTGTCCTTACAATAATAGAAATTCACATCCTCTTCGTATTAGTCTACCGTTTAGATTGTCGCAGTCACACACTACTTGTGCCTCCCGTGCTATAAATGTGTGGAATGCTTTACCTATCCAAATAGTAACTATTTCTTCTAGCTCAGCTTTCAAGAAAATGCTTATCAATTTGCCTATTGATGATATTGTACAATTGTCCCGCTTACGTTTGTGATGCTTATTTTTCTCTCTGTAAATATACTGTATTTTGCCTCCACACTGATCTCACATCGTGACAGTTATCCGTTGTACGTTTTAACCATGAACAATTGGAATAAAGAATTGAATTGAATTGAATTAGTGCCGTTGTTAAAATAGAGTCCCTGATGCTCAAACAGGTCGCCTTTATCGGAAAATTCGGATTCTAACGCGTTTGAAGTCAACCAGGCCTGGCCAACTAAACTGCAGTAGTGCCCTCAACTTTTAGGCATGATTGCGTGCGAAGTCGGCAAGAATCGACTATCATAGCAGCAAACCTGGCATGTCGTATGCTGTACACATTGATGTCGGCCCTGGGAAAACCTTCCGAATCCACAAGCTCTGTGTTCATATCGGCACCACCCTGAAATCAAAATTATAGAAATAGAGCTTGTCATATTTAGACCATCTCACTTTCCATCACCTTCACTGAATTCACTTTTTTTTGTGAAAGTGTCATCTGTTCTTCACTCAACATGATGTTTTGTTTCAAGCGGAATAAAGAATTGAAATGAATTGAGAGCGAGAGTGAGAAATGGGACCATAGACGTACTTATCCTCAACAGAAGTAGCGGCAAATCCAGTAAACTCTGAAATTGAAAAGAAATAAAGATAAGAATTAACCTCTTTTACGATTTCAAGTTGCTTATCGATCTTCAGGTCGAGCTCATCTCTCTCTGCTATCAGCTCCTTAAGCTTAGTCGCAGCGTCCATCAATGAAGATTTATGTATATAAGGTGAACAGAAAAAAAATTAGAATTATCATCAGCGAAAAAGTTGGCAATTACCGAGAAGCGTGTTCTCCAAAAAGCGAGTTTGTAAAATGCACTACTCGCACCAAAAAAAACTCCATGTCTTTATGACTGCACTCTGCTCCCAACTAATATGTATGACTAATTTTCCTTCTCTTCATGTGAATATTCTTTCACTTAGCTTTCCAGCAAATCAATTCAATGGAAATTGACACCTAAAATTCGTTGCCAACCTCTTAAAAAAAACTGAAACGATTGATAAAGCACACCTGACGTTTTATTGGCACATGTTCACCTAGGGGGTCGCACTTTTGTTTTACGCCTCCAAAGTCTTCTTTCTGAAGTCGTTCTGAAATGAATTAAAGCGATTTATTCAAGAGCTGTGTGAAAGAATCTTGGCATGAAAAAAACTTGAGGTTAGTCATACATACATAGTAGTTGTGAACAGAAAGTGTAGTCATAAACACTTTAGCGTTTAAAACTTGGTGTGAGTAGTGCGTTTTACAAAGACGCTTTTTGAAAAACACGCTTTTCGGTAATTTCCCATAAGTTCGTGTTTTAGTGTTGCATGTCTTAATTTCACGGTTCTGTGATTGGAACAGCACTTGAGAAGTTTTTTTAAATTGCGACCGAAGAAACAAAAGGATTTTTTTTCTGACACTCAGAAAAATTGAAGATTTGTTTTATACGCAGAAATGACTATCGTTAATTCTGTAAAGAAAGAAGTCAAGAAATTCGTGGATGGGAAAGAGGATGAAGACAGCCCTATCGGAATGATCGCTTCCTACATCGACAACATCAACAAAAAACCTCCGCCTGTTCAGATGGGCTTGGGAGGGACGACTGGATTGTCAGTACTTACACTTTCTACCCAAAAATCTGGATATTAATTCAAAGTTTAGAAAATAGAGCAGCTTTAAAAAAACCGTGTAAAAAAGATTTTCGGAGTCGTTTCAACTTACATTTAGTTCTTCGTATAACATACCTACTCAGACTTTTGAATTTTTTTTGTTGCCTATCTCAGAAGATATGTTTAAATTCAGGCTGACTGGCTATCTATTTACCAAAGGAAGTAAAGCAACAGCGACTGTCCTCGGTGTTTCTCTCGTTGTGTTTCAGGTTGACCGCGGTTCTCCACAATAAAACAATCTTCAGAAATAGTTTCTCGTATTTTTGTAATTGAAAATATTGTAATACGTGAGACTTGGATGAGCATACACTCACGGTGCCAATTCAAAATTCAAAAGCATCATTCTGGAAAAAGACTTCAAATTTCAAAAAGGTTCCACCAGTTGTAATTTGGAGTCTGTTATCGCTCTTGTATTGATAACGCTGTACTGAATTTCTTTGTGATGCTCGTTGTTTTTTGTGCAATTTCCGCACGTGATGTACTGTTTTTCGCCTCTGTTTTGAGACGTGTAAAAAGTTATGTTGTGGACCAGGTGATTGCAGTAGTTGGGAATCAGTAAGATGGGAGGAACCCTCTCAACTCCCTCCCCACCGGTTTTCCACTGGCCCCTGCTGAATGTCATTCCACTCTGTTGCTTTGCCTTATCTTCCCTGCTCAACTTCATCGTACCTGGTCCACAGCACAGGAAGAATTTCAACTTTCAGGTAAGACTTCCGATTATGTAATTCCCAAATATATTTAGCAAATTTTAAAATTTTCTTATTCTTTTCTTGTAAAAGGGATTAATAATTTAATAATAATTAAATAATATAAGTTAAGGACAAAACCGTTCTGATCACGGGGGCGAGCACGGGCTTGGGCAGATGTCTGGCGGTCGATCTGTACAAGAAGGGTGCAAAACTTATTCTCACTGCTAGATCTATCAACAAACTAGAGGTTTCTCTTAAAATCACCAAAAATTGTTAGGTAGTTCGTCTTTTTATTCCTTATTTTGTTTTGTTATCTGTCTGCGACACAACGATTTATGAAAAGAGATTGCATAGGAGTTTTTGATCACAGGTCATCTGCACATTTAGAATAGGGCATGAATTATTGGTCCACCATTTAAAAAAAGTGTCACCATATAAAATAGTAACGTACACCAAATAAAATGGTAACATCCATCAAATAAAATGCTACCATCCACCAAATAAAATGCTCCCATCCACCAAATAAAATGCTTACCTCCACCAAATAAAATGCTTACCTCCACCAAATAAAATGCTTACCTCCACCAAATAAAATGGTACCATCCACCAAATAAAATGCTTACCTCCACCAAATAAAATGCTTACCCCCACCAAATAAAATGCTTACCTCCACCAAATAAAATGGTACCATCCACCAAATAAAATGCTTACCTCCACCAAATAAAATGCTTACCTCCACCAAATAAAATGCTTACCTCCACCAAATAAAATGCTTACCTCTATCACATTTTGTGGGCACGTCCACCATTTTTTTTTCTTGTGACCACGGCATTTTTTTCTCACCTGACACCAACCTGTATGGTTTTTTCATCAAAAAAATTTTTAAGAATAAAGTTTCGTAACCTGGAGAGTGCAGCGATGCTTAAAGTGTGTATCACAGTGCCAGGTGAAAAAAAAATGCCGTGGTGAACTTCACGAAAAAAATTTGGTGGACTTCAAATTTGGTGGAAAAAACCATACAGGTTGGTGTCAGGTGAGAAAAAAATTGCCGTGGTGAAGTTCACAAGAAAAAAAAGTTGGTGGACGTGACCACAAAATTTGATGGAGGTAAGCATTTTATTTGGTGGATGTTAGCATTTTATTTGGTGGATGGTAGCATTTTATTTGGTGGATGGTACCATTTTATTCGGTGTACTTACCTGTTTTATTTGGTGATACTTCTTTTTAAATAGTGGACCAATAATTTTTCCCCTTTAGGAGAAAAATTTTCCGCTTTAGGAGAAAAAAAATTGGAGAAAAACAGCCGTTCCGTAACCGGGGAAGAGGTGGGGTTGGATTAAGAAGAAGCGAGCCATATTCTTACTTTCTTACAATACCCAATATCTTTCCTTTCTATGTTTTCAATTCTATCTCGCTTATTTTATACTACCTCCCGCTCAGGAAAAACGTTTGGTTTCTTCAAACTTATTAAATTTTGATGGGACCTATGTTGACGAGTTTTTAAAAAAAGTGAACAATATTGATCGCAGGAGCTGTGTGATGAGTTGCTGAAGAGCGGGGAGGGTCGCCATGACCCCGTATATAGGTACCTTGACCTAGCCGATATCGAAGGACTACATGTAATCAGTTTCATATGTTAATTTCTATGTATTTTTGGGGGTCTGCTTAGTTAAAATTGTAAATAATCATTCTCCATCTACGACCAGGTTGTTTCGTACTGCCCGCGAAAAAATCAAGCCTAATCATTGGAAACAGTTTTCTATCTTTGAAAAAGATTTAAAACGGGGAATGAAAAGTAGAGAATTGCATAATAACAAAGAAATTTGAACTCTTTATACTTAAACAAGGGCATAGATTAACCACAAAGTAAGGATTAGTAGAAACATCATGTCTCCATTTTCTTCTCCGAGTTAATTCCATGTTTTTTCCAAACAAAGTTAGATTGTAAGTTTGCATGGCATTCTCTATAGTTCATCGCATGCACTAGGTTGAGTATGAAAGTGAATCTTGCTCTCATGGATTTCCTTTGAATCTACAGGCTTCTTATGCAGGTGCTTAGAACCAGCCTAGTTAAATAATTAAATCTTATTTAATAACAAAAAATTTAATTAAGCAATCGTGCGTTTCATTCTTTAGTGGTAGGTATTGAGTGGAGTTATCAGAAATCCCTTAGAAGAATACAGTCAGTCGTTGATTTGCCGTCGCTATCGATTGATGGTCGGACGATCGACGTCCTCATCAACAACGCAGGCCTCTCCATGCGGGGATCCGTCAAGGATACTCCTGTGTCCGTACACAGAACACTATTCGAGGTTAGCTAGTGTGTTTTCTTTTGCGTGTATGAAGGTCTGAAATGTTTAGAGAGAAACACTTTATCCGATTGTTTTTTCTCGAATTCTTCTGGTGAAAAAGAGGCTAGAGCTTTGATAATTTGCATGGATGATACTGAAGTGAATTACTGTCATTCAAATGAGAATAGGATAAAGAATGTCATTGTCCTTTTGAACAACAGATGTCAAATGGATGAGATTGTGTTGAGGTTAACTACTTTGGCCATGTACACATGACGAGGGAATTGCTGGATAACATTCCTAGTGACGGAATGATCATCACTATCAGCAGCATGCAAGGTCGACTGCCTTTGCCATACAGAAGTGCCTACTCCGCCAGTAAACATGCCCTCCAGGTCCGCCTTGGTCTCTTTCTGCTGGTAGATAACTCGGACAGAGGTGTACTTATACTCGGTGGAGACACCATCAGATACATTTTCAGTTTGCTTAATAAGGTCTTCTTTCGGGATAAATGAAACATTCATATGAAACTAATTCAATCTCTTCCGATAGCCGGTTCCGGGATAATAAACTGCTTTGTAAAGGAGAAATGTAAGTTGCAGAAAACAAAGGCCTTGTAAGGGTTTCGGACATTTATTACTCGTAAGCTCCGAAATGAAAATGTGGTATTGAGCAGGAATTAAATCATGTCAGACCTTCTGTCGTCGGGCCTCTGTTTTTACAAATCATAAGGGGAGACCCTTTGTGAAACAAAAAAAACTTTTCGTGGGCCTCTGTTTTCCAAATCATAAGGGGGGGGGGACCCTTGAGTAAAACGAAAAAATAAATTTCCACGGGCCTCTGTTTTTTTTATCATAGGGGGACCCTTATGTGAAGATTTTTTCCGCATTTTGCGGGCGTGTGTACCTTTTTCTTGCACACTAAAAACCCCTGGTCTTGAGGCGTTTTTTGACTGTCTCCGCTGTGAGAATCGACCAGACCTACACATCATGGTCGTCTCTGCCGGGTACATGAACACGGGTTTCGGCAAGAAGGTTAGCAACTCTTAAGGAACCTAGAATTCTCAGCAAGTGTTTTCAGGAAAGGTAGGTAAAAGGGTCGGGTTGATTTTGAAAAAAATGAAAGAGGAAGGATCAGTAAAAATAGGAGAAAAAGAGGTTGAAAAATTGAAAACACAGTCTTCAAATTATTAGTTAACTGAGAAATCGAAGATTTATTATCCATCTCCCACCACTCTTATCTCTTCAATTTATTAATCCTACAGGACGCAATCGCTTCATAAGCATGTGTGACTAAAAGAATAAGGTATTTGAGCCTTTTCGTTTAGCTTTAATGCCTGGAATAGCAAAGTTTACCCGTGGTGTAATGGTAGCGTGCTTTCGATCCCGCCCCTTTCGATCCCGCCCGGTGGACTTAGTTTAATCAATGATATAAAGATACAATGAAGATAAGGCAACTTTTAAAAAGCGAGAAGGTTAAAAAAGGAAAAATTAGAGACTTCTTGTATACATAGCTAATAAGATATAGGTGGTTTCGCTCAAATGCAGAATTTATCCACGAGTTATTCATTTAATTGCAGGCTCTAGATAGTAAAGGCGAAGCCGTGGGGGTGGAAGACAAAGATCAAGCGAAAGGAATCAGTGGAGAGGCAGCAGCTGCTGCAATAATCCATGCAGCCGAGGCACGACAACTCGAGCTGTTCCTCGCACCTGCACATCATAGACTAGCGATTTTCCTGCGGTAACTGCCTTTTTTTCTTTATCTTGAAAATTAATTTATGTTTTTGGTTGTATGAAAAGTATTATTTAATTTCAGGTGGTTATGGCCTTCGCTCTACTTCTATATTATGTACAGAAGAGGGTGCAAAGAGGAGTGGGCGAAGAAGAAAGAGCATTAGAGAAGTAGAGAGAAAACGGCAACTCTGGAGAGTCAGAGAGGACGAGACAATATATATTCCTTCTTCGCTAATTTTGCCTTCAATCAGTAAATAGTATGGTTTTTTTTAACCTGAAAGATTAACTTGGCCTCATTCAATGTTGTGTATTTGTTGTTTTTCCGTTTGCTGTTGTGTAATGAATAAAATAGTGTTTTTTCATCACCGAGCATTTATTGTAAAACAACTGGTGGAACAGCATTTGCTAAAACTAAAAATTGATGCCCAAAATCAACAATAAATCGAATTGAGAAGGGTGCATCGAATCTTAATGACGTTTCCGTATTGCAGTTTGCGAGTTATCGTGGATATATCAAGCTTAACAGGGGAAAGCTTGAGAAAGATATGCGTGATCTGCGCAGGAACATTGAGTCGGAACTGTACGGGAAAAGCCAGTTCGAGGTGGATGCTGATCAGGTTACTTTTCATCTATACAATTATTTCCCTCATCTTTCGATGAAAACCAACAATCGCCTTGTTTGCAGCTCGGTAACTTCTTCAGCGCAAATGCCTATCTCTTGGGCGGATTCGCGGCAGGGTGTCTTTTGGGATACGGTATCGCCTGATAATGTACACCGCAAAAAAATGTATATTATGTTGATACATTCTAAGGATCAGTTAGATACTGAAAAGATGTTACATTCGACTGTGAGAACCAAATTGTCTTATGTATAGTCGCTTTTTAGCATTCGCTAATTTCTTGTAATTTTCCCTATATTCAAACGAAAGCCGCTTCTCGACTGTTTACTTTTACTTAAACTTTGAGCTTTACTTGTATTTATTCAGGATAAAGATAAAGAAGGTTGAATAAGAAAACTGGATCTCGGATTGAAAATGACGAAGAAAGTTGAATGTGTAGAGAGCACATAACAATGAGAGAATTAGGTATGCAGAGAGTCGAGAGAGAGAATCGGTGAACATAATGTTTTTAGAAAAAACTGAGAATTAGAAAAAGAGAGAGAGAGAGAACGCAACGCATGAACTCAATTAAAAAGAGAGAGAGAGAGAGTGATATGAGAGAGAGTGAGAAAAGGTTATAGGAAAGTGAATGAGAAAAGACAAGGAAAGAAATTGGGTAAGAACACAAGAGGACAGTGATGTAGCTCAACAGATGACTACATAAGGGAAGCTTGCAATGCACAATGTGACCTCGAGGAACCGATCTGCCTGGGAATCGGGATTGAAAAGGCAACCCCCAGCCATTCAAACTATTGCTCGACAAGGGATGTTCTCTGCGATCGCAACACTCGACTCGTCCACTGCTTTTCCATATCATTCGCTCCCTTTGACATCTTTCCGCACTATATCTTATCCCTTATCGGCTTCTTGTCCAGAGAAACAATTCAGCTCGGAGGAAATGCTCCAATTCTCACTTTCACTCGTCTCTTTCAGCTCTCGAGCTTTATAGCTCCTATTTCTTTCACCCTAGATCTTTCTTCAAAGATATATCTAACTTCCTGCTTACTCTTCCGCTCTCTCTCTCTCTCTCTCTCTCTCTCTCTCTCTCTATCTCTCTCTCTAACATACATTGTCACTCACTTCTCTCCTCCTTCTTTGACTTTGAGCATCAATTTTCGTGATTGTTCAAAGTCTCTCTCTACAATTGCAGTTTATGAGCATGCGAATAATAGTAAGATGGAATATTCCGATAGTAAGACTGTCATATCCTGATGTTGTATTAATAAGATGAATATCTGAGTCTTCAGCAAACGATTGTGTGTCCTCATCTTGTCCTTTGCTCTATACAATGTCCGAATGTTAATTGCCTTTTCGAATCTTTTCTTTGCTTTCAAAATATAGTAATAAATAAATTTCAAGGAGGAAGTGATATAGCCGGAAATTTAGAGTTTTCAGTGAATGTTCAACTAGGATAAGATGAAGCGTTTTTCTAGTGACAAGACCTGGATCTCTATAAGTTGATCTCTACCCCTTCCCTTTATGAGTCAATCTCTACACCTTCTCCTTTCCCATGCGAACGCTCCTCATTTTTTACAGTCTAATTTTCTCAACAAATCGAAAATTTTAATACTTGTGTATGCCTAATACATCGTCTTGATTGCCTTTCCGCTTTTTTTCCGTGGAGTAGCGCAGATCCATTTGAGGAGCTTCTTGGCTTTATTGGAGGCTTTAAACCCATATTTGTGACTGTTTTAATCTCAGAAAGCTGTTTGTTATTCTTCTGCCCAATCACTTATTTTATTAGGCTCTTAGATTCTTCCTCAAGTCACTTCGAATCTAATTTTGTACCCATTTTAAACGTTAAAATTAACTGGTCGCCCGAAAAAAGTGAATTCCAGAGGAATTTTTAGATCGAACGGAGTGTAGAAGTGAAGAGATGACTTATTCATTTCCTCTCCTTCTCTTGCTGCTCTCTCTTCTACTCTGCATCTCTGCTGACCGTCTCAAAAACTGTCCTCGGGTTAGATGAATTGAAATGAAAAGTTTCAAAAGTTCTTCGACTTCCTACTTGTAATTATGGAATGGAACACTATCCTTGACGAGTATGAGTTAGAAATCGCACTTTTCAGCAAAGCGATTCTTTCATAGAAAAAGTTTGAATTCTAGAAAATAATATTTGAAACAGCCTCAATCCTGCTAGATGACGGATTCCGATAAATAGATACAGGGCGTGGCGGAAATATGGAAGCAGCTTAACCGTTCATCTCTGTCGAAACGGGAGGAAGCATGCAGAATTGAGCATGCAGATTTTGAGCTTCCAACAAAATAGGACCAAAGATTGGGGATACGATCTTATTTTGCCTTGTCAAAGGCCTTCAGACGCTTTGGGTATGATTCCACCACGGCGCACAGGTAGTCTCTGTCCGTCTCGGCCCACGCTTTCTGAGTGACAGCCCTGACTGAGTCCAGATTTGAATGAGCTGTCAAGCAGGCCTTCTTTTCAAGTTCTACTCATATGGAATAGTCGAGAGGGTTTAGATCAGGGCTGTAGGGTGGCCATTCCAATGTCGAAATGAAGTCGAGCACACGCTTTCGAAGCCAGTCCTATGTAGTCTTCGCTTTGTGAGCCGGTGTGGAATCATGTTTAAATATCCAATGGGTGTTTTATAGTGTGTCTTGGCAGAGCGGCCCACCTCCTTCTCAAAAATCATCTCCTTGTAGTATTTGGCGTTCACCTTGGCACCGGGCTCGACGAAAACGAGCTTGGTCTTCCCTCTTGCACATATTCCCGCCCAAACCATCACCGACGACGGGTGTCCTGACCAATTGACGATGAGACCATGTTGGACAGCCGTTGGAGTGTCTGGAGCAAGAATATGGTCATTTTGACCGTTAACGGCTCGTTCGATAGTGAAGAGCTTATCATCCGTTAACATTGTCCTGAGGTGCGCGCCAGTACGTGTTCTCGCCATTAGTGCTCGACATCTTTCCCTCCTTTTTTTTAATATTTCCAGTGGTGAGTTGATATCTCTTGGTCATCTTGTATGACTATAGGTTTAGTTCATTCTGTAATATTCAGCGGACCGATTTCTCAGTTATACCCAGATCCCGGCCCATCTTTTTCATACTCCTCTTAGGATTGCGCCTCATTCAATCGCGGACTTTCTTGATGATACAAGGAGAAGTTGCGTTGCGTGAACGTTCCGGTCTTTGCCTGTAATTTATACTTCCGACCTCCTCCTTTCTTTCCAAAATTTTCCACACAGTGCTCCGAGCCATTCCAAGCCGCTTGGCGATCTCAGAATATCGTGCCGCGGGCAAATGTAGAACAGAGGCTTTGTAGGGATGGTTGCTATCCATTACTACAAAAACGAAAATAATTAAACAAAAACATTTCATTTTATACATGAAAAGCAGCTCTATCACACAGTGTAATATATTGATTGCATAATGATGCTGCAATCCTCCCGCGCGAGAGCTGGAAAAGGTGCTTCCATATTTCTGCCGCACCCTGTAATAACTGCCTATCCAAATACGGCTGGGAAAGAAAGTAGATCAGGAATATGTCACATATTGCAGTTAACACGTGCGGGCTGCTGCACTGCAACCATAGATGGATGTTTCCCGCGAAATTGCTTTAAATGGATCAATCGATACTGTCCCGCTCGAGCGGAAGCCTTCTTAAAGAAAACCACTCCAAGGCCGCTTCCGGAAGAAGTGAAGAGCGAAGAGAAAAAGAGGAAGCCGTTGCCCGATCTGGCAGACATTAGAAGGAGTCAACCACGACTTGATGTTAGCTAAACGACTGCATACAATATAATAAAATTTGATAGCTCATCATAAAAAATGGTGAAAAAATAGACATCGAAATTTTGTCTTCATATAAAAGGACCGTAATGTTATATAATGGAGACTATGATGCAGGTCATTGATGCATATGATACGATTTACTATAGGCCGGTTCCCTGTGTGATGAACGAAATTGAGATGACAAAGCTAAGAATAGAAGTAGTCGGCTTGAAAGTTAACGTTGAAATAAGACAGAGTCCATTTCAATTCTTCTGTATTTCTGAATTAATCGCCTGCTTAATATTGAAACTTTATTTTGAATTATTGAATATTATAAAATGTATTCACTAGTTCAATTCTAATCTAATTAACAGTTGGCCAGATGCGGTACAGAAGAGCGGCATTTCCAACCATGCACAACGAGAGGAATTGCGGACAAACTATTTCAGGTCTCATCAATTCCTTGCTACAACTTCTTGTTTCGCTAAACCAAGTTACATCATTGATGTTCACATACTTTGAGCTGAATTTACGAAAACAAAAGGTCTAAAATGAAAGAGGTTATAAACGTATGCTATAGGCGATTGATTTACTACCTTTTTTGTTTGGGAAATACACCGATCCTCCTGTTAGCTATCTACTTTTTGCTTAATCACTGCTTATTTAATCTACAAAGCTTGTCGAACTCGTTTTTGATTGAGTAAATTCCCCAACGCTATCTTTCATTCCCGAACTATAAGCAAGTATATCACCAATAAACCACAAAGCTGGTGTAAAACCTTTTTTCGTTTATCTGGGTGAGTATCGCTTTCTCTTTTCCCAATGCGTTATCAAAAGAAAAGCAAATATTACTTGATTTTCTATTCAAAGAATAACATGAACTAGTTTGTTTCTTATTTATAATTCTTCATTCATCTTATCTAGGATTTATTTTATGAACACTCAAATGTTCATTTTTGTGCAGAATACTGCTGGCCCATTCAAAATACATTTAGTTTCTAGCCTTTTGAAATAGATGAAAACAGTTCCAAGAACAATTTCAATGTCTGAAAAATGTTTTTGGGTCTTTATAGCATGAGATTTTTTTAATCAATAGAGTTATCGAGTTTTGATTTTTTTTTTTGTTGATAAAGAATGTATTTCAAAAAAGTTCTCGGTGTTTTAGTTTTAGCATACTTGGTCTTGGTATGCGGAATGGCTGGGTTAAATCTTGACCATGGATGTAATTTTTTTCTAACTTTTTTTTTGACTGTAATTATTTTTAACTACAGGCCTGCTGTGACTTGTATCTTCCCAAGGAGTGTCATTCTTTGTGCACCTACGAAACGGATCAGAGCACAGCGAGGCAGTCTGTCAGTTATACTTGACAGTCTGTCAGTTATACTTGATATATGAAGTTCACATGCGCGTCAATAACTTTTTTCCATCTGAAACTCAAAGCACGCTTCATTAAAAATTTAACTTTCTCAAGTGTTGAATTCTTCATGAGTTCTCATGGTTAAGAAGAGCTCCACGGTGTCCCTTCACAGTTAAAAATCTTATGGAGCGTTATAATTAAAAAAAAGTACTTTCAAATGTATTTATTATGAAGAGCGTTAATTTGTCTCACCACGAATTGCCGTGAAATGCGAATGGTTTACGGCTATTTTTTTTATTGCATCTTGTTCTTGGAAAGTTGTTGCTTTGTTCAAAAACTAGAAGAATAAACACTAGTGTTGTATGGGCCTTAAAATGTGCATCATCATGTGTGCGTGTGTAGCTCAGTGGGGAGAGCATTCGCCCGGAACGCGAAAGGTCACGGGTTCGGTTCCCGTCACACCACACGATTTTTGCACAAGTTTCTGCGAACAATCCGCTCCTCTGCTTGGTATAAAAATCCGTTGCTTGGGATCAACGAGGAGTAGGGAATACTCTAATTGACATGGGGGCCGAACCGGGATGAGAAGAGAGGATAAAAAGAGAAAAAGAGAAAGAAAAAAGAGAAAAAAAGAAGAAAACCCGAGCATGAGCTAGTTCGCAGAAACAAAGGCGCCTAGACCTCTGACCCTAGACCTCGAGAGACCTCGGTGTTGAGAGGGGGGCATGTTGTATGGGCCTTAAAATGTGCATCATCATGTGTGCGTGTGTAGCTCAGTGGGGAGAGCATTCGCCCGGAACGCGAAAGGTCACGGGTTCGGTTCCCGTCACACCACACGATTTTTGCACATGTTTCTGCGAACCATCCGCTCCTCTGCTTGGTATAAAAATCCGTTGCTTGGGATCAACGAGGAGTAGGGAATACTCTAATTTACACTAGACTAGAAAATTACTTTTCTAAGTTTTAACGCTCCATTATTCGATCGAGTGGACTAAAAAGCACAGGGATCTACCAATAATTGATGAAATAATTTAGAGTTGATAGTTATATACTCCTATGAAAAAGAACGTTTTCATTCATTTGTTCGCTGAAAAAAAAGTAGATATGTATACTGCCGGTTGAATTTTGTCTACAAAAGAAAAGATTACAACGTTATTTCAGCTGAAACTAGAAGGAAAAGAGAAAATCGGTGGAAAAAAGTGTTCGAATGTGCTCTATTGAGTCTGCAGGTGACTGAGACTTCAATTTCCATTTGCAGTTGATTGAATTCGTTCAAAGCGGAGCGTGCTCCGTCAAGTACCTCTCATCGATTCTCTACTGCGCCTCTCAGAACAGGGACAACCGGAAGTGCTGCGAAGCTCTCGACCTCAACTCTCCCCAACTACAGGCTTGATTTTACAGAATGCTTGCTTTCCCAGCTGCTCGGACGAATCCGGATCTCATATAAGCTATTACTTGGACGACACTAAACATTTTAAGCCATACAATTTAACCTCTCACATATACTGGAAACTTTTATGCTGCAGTCTCAGAAGTTTTAGAACTTTCCCGAAAACTTGGAACGTAAGCAAAAAATGTGCCAAATAGTTTTTGTAAAGCAGCAAAATTTATTAATATACAGCTGCCGTTTAATTTGAGGGATCAAATCTTATAATTTATTCAAAGGTTTAAATCTTATCATCCTCAGAGAGCACACGATATCTTACATTGCCAGACAAAAGAAAGAAGGAAGAAGTCATAAATAGTCCAATTTCTTGGTGTTGCAGGTGGGTTCTCGTTGTCTTCGGATGTGCGATCCAGCGGGCACGGCACTCGAGAAAATCACCAAAGACGATGTGACTTGCCTTTACAACTGGAATGTCATTATGTACTGTCATCACGCTGGAATAAGAGAAATGTAGAAGAAAATACAACACCTTAGCTAAATGTCTTCAAGAAGATGCTTTGACACTCGAAATATGTTAGAGCTCTACATGAAAAACTTCATTTAGTCTATTTTTAACATGTGCAATCATGAAAAAAACAAAGAGAAGCAGTTTTAGAATGCATGAAACTTTTGACGTGGTAAGGATGTCAAGCAGCGATTGCTACTAAGTAGAGGATAAAGAAGAAAAAAGTTGTACGTATTTAATTAGCATTCATTGCTCATCTATTTGCTCAGGTAGCTCAGCTCAAAGCCCACACTTTGAAATAAGCGTTACCAATTGAAGGATTTTATGAAATTCCGTTTTTTCATGTATAAATTATCATGGTATAGCTTACAACTCCATTCGAGTTTCTAGAGAACCATGTATGTTTATTCCTGCCTTCATACCTAATTCGTAAAGGCAGACTTCGTGAAATGTTATCGATTTAAGAAAGTAATCGATTTAAGAAAGTAATATCGCAACTGCAAAGAGTCTCAATTTTTTTAAAGTGGAAAAAAGTGGAAATCTTGGGATAGGTTCGATTTAGATACTAAAAGTTCACTTTTCAGTAACTTTTAAAATTTAACCTCATAAACTTCCTCATCCATTGTGTTACTTGAGTAGTTTATCGTACACAATTGGTGATCCAGTTGCTGTCTTTGTCATCTTAATACTAGGTTGCTGTCATTGTCATCTTAATACTAGGTTGCTGTCTTTGTCATCTTAATACTAGGTTGCTGTCATTGTCATCTTAATACTAGGTTGCTGTCTTTGTCATCTTAATACTAGGTTGCTGTCATTGTCATCTTAATACTAGGTTGCTGTCTTTGTCATCTTAATACTAGGTTGCTGTCATTGTCATCTTAATACTAGGTTGCTGTCTTTGTCATCTTAATACTAGGTTGCTGTCATTGTCATCTTAATACTAGGTTGCTGTCTTTGTCATCTTAATACTAGGTTGCTGTCATTGTCATCTTAATACTAGGTTGCTGTCTTTGTCATCTTAATACTAGGTTGCTGTCATTGTCATCTTAATACTAGGTTGCTGTCTTTGTCATCTTAATACTAGGTTGCTGTCATTGTCATCTTAATACTAGGTTGCTGTCTTTGTCATCTTAATACTAGGTTGCTGTCTTTGTCATCTTAATACTAGGTTGCTGTCTTTGTCATCTTAATACTAGGTTGCTGTCATTGTCATCTTAATACTAGGTTGCTGTCTTTGTCATCTTAATACTAGGTTGCTGTCATTGTCATCTTAATACTAGGTTGCTGTCTTTGTCATCTTAATACTAGGTTGCTGTCATTGTCATCTTAATACTAGGTTGCTGTCTTTGTCATCTTAATAATAGGTTGCTGTCATTGTCATCTTAATACTAGGTTGCTGTCTTTGTCATCTTAATACTAGGTTGCTGTCTTTGTCATCTTAATACTAGGTTGCTGTCATTGTCATCTTAATACTAGGTTGCTGTCTTTGTCATCTTAATACTAGGTTGCTGTCATTGTCATCTTAATACTAGGTTGCTGTCTTTGTCATCTTAATACTAGGTTGCTGTCATTGTCATCTTAATACTAGGTTGCTGTCTTTGTCATCTTAATACTAGGTTGCTGTCATTGTCATCTTAATACTAGGTTGCTGTCTTTGTCATCTTAATACTAGGTTGCTGTCATTGTCATCTTAATACTAGGTTGCTGTCTTTGTCATCTTAATACTAGGTTGCTGTCTTTGTCATCTTAATACTAGGTTGCTGTCTTTGTCATCTTAATACTAGGTTGCTGTCTTTGTCATCTTAATACTAGGTTGCTGTCTTTGTCATCTTAATACTAGGTTGCTGTCTTTGTCATCTTAATACTAGGTTGCTGTCTTTGTCATCTTAATACTAGGTTGCTGTCTTTGTCATCTTAATACTAGGTTGCTGTCTTTGTCATCTTAATACTAGGTTGCTGTCTTTGTCATCTTAATACTAGGTTGCTGTCTTTGTCATCTTAATACTAGGTTGCTGTCTTTGTCATCTTAATACTAGGTTGCTGTCTTTGTCATCTTAATACTAGGTTGCTGTCTTTGTCATCTTAATACTAGGTTGCTGTCTTTGTCATCTTAATACTAGGTTGCTGTCTTTGTCATCTTAATACTAGGTTGCTGTCTTTGTCATCTTAATACTAGGTTGCTGTCTTTGTCATCTTAATACTAGGTTGCTGTCTTTGTCATCTTAATACTAGGTTGCTGTCTTTGTCATCTTAATACTAGGTTGCTGTCTTTGTCATCTTAATACTAGGTTGCTGTCTTTGTCATCTTAATACTAGGTTGCTGTCTTTGTCATCTTAATACTAGGTTGCTGTCTTTGTCATCTTAATACTAGGTTGCTGTCTTTGTCATCTTAATACTAGGTTGCTGTCTTTGTCATCTTAATACTAGGTTGCTGTCTTTGTCATCTTAATACTAGGTTGCTGTCTTTGTCATCTTAATACTAGGTTGCTGTCTTTGTCATCTTAATACTAGGTTGCTGTCTTTGTCATCTTAATACTAGGTTGCTGTCTTTGTCATCTTAATACTAGGTTGCTGTCTTTGTCATCTTAATACTAGGTTGCTGTCTTTGTCATCTTAATACTAGGTTGCTGTCTTTGTCATCTTAATACTAGGTTGCTGTCTTTGTCATCTTAATACTAGGTTGCTGTCTTTGTCATCTTAATACTAGGTTGCTGTCTTTGTCATCTTAATACTAGGTTGCTGTCTTTGTCATCTTAATACTAGGTTGCTGTCTTTGTCATCTTAATACTAGGTTGCTGTCTTTGTCATCTTAATACTAGGTTGCTGTCTTTGTCATCTTAATACTAGGTTGCTGTCTTTGTCATCTTAATACTAGGTTGCTGTCTTTGTCATCTTAATACTAGGTTGCTGTCTTTGTCATCTTAATACTAGGTTGCTGTCTTTGTCATCTTAATACTAGGTTGCTGTCTTTGTCATCTTAATACTAGGTTGCTGTCTTTGTCATCTTAATACTAGGTTGCTGTCTTTGTCATCTTAATACTAGGTTGCTGTCTTTGTCATCTTAATACTAGGTTGCTGTCTTTGTCATCTTAATACTAGGTTGCTGTCTTTGTCATCTTAATACTAGGTTGCTGTCTTTGTCATCTTAATACTAGGTTGCTGTCTTTGTCATCTTAATACTAGGTTGCTGTCTTTGTCATCTTAATACTAGGTTGCTGTCTTTGTCATCTTAATACTAGGTTGCTGTCTTTGTCATCTTAATACTAGGTTGCTGTCTTTGTCATCTTAATACTAGGTTGCTGTCTTTGTCATCTTAATACTAGGTTGCTGTCTTTGTCATCTTAATACTAGGTTGCTGTCTTTGTCATCTTAATACTAGGTTGCTGTCTTTGTCATCTTAATACTAGGTTGCTGTCTTTGTCATCTTAATACTAGGTTGCTGTCTTTGTCATCTTAATACTAGGTTGCTGTCTTTGTCATCTTAATACTAGGTTGCTGTCTTTGTCATCTTAATACTAGGTTGCTGTCTTTGTCATCTTAATACTAGGTTGCTGTCTTTGTCATCTTAATACTAGGTTGCTGTCTTTGTCATCTTAATACTAGGTTGCTGTCTTTGTCATCTTAATACTAGGTTGCTGTCTTTGTCATCTTAATACTAGGTTGCTGTCTTTGTCATCTTAATACTAGGTTGCTGTCTTTGTCATCTTAATACTAGGTTGCTGTCTTTGTCATCTTAATACTAGGTTGCTGTCTTTGTCATCTTAATACTAGGTTGCTGTCTTTGTCATCTTAATACTAGGTTGCTGTCTTTGTCATCTTAATACTAGGTTGCTGTCTTTGTCATCTTAATACTAGGTTGCTGTCTTTGTCATCTTAATACTAGGTTGCTGTCTTTGTCATCTTAATACTAGGTTGCTGTCTTTGTCATCTTAATACTAGGTTGCTGTCTTTGTCATCTTAATACTAGGTTGCTGTCTTTGTCATCTTAATACTAGGTTGCTGTCTTTGTCATCTTAATACTAGGTTGCTGTCTTTGTCATCTTAATACTAGGTTGCTGTCTTTGTCATCTTAATACTAGGTTGCTGTCTTTGTCATCTTAATACTAGGTTGCTGTCTTTGTCATCTTAATACTAGGTTGCTGTCTTTGTCATCTTAATACTAGGTTGCTGTCTTTGTCATCTTAATACTAGGTTGCTGTCTTTGTCATCTTAATACTAGGTTGCTGTCTTTGTCATCTTAATACTAGGTTGCTGTCTTTGTCATCTTAATACTAGGTTGCTGTCTTTGTCATCTTAATACTAGGTTGCTGTCTTTGTCATCTTAATACTAGGTTGCTGTCTTTGTCATCTTAATACTAGGTTGCTGTCTTTGTCATCTTAATACTAGGTTGCTGTCTTTGTCATCTTAATACTAGGTTGCTGTCTTTGTCATCTTAATACTAGGTTGCTGTCTTTGTCATCTTAATACTAGGTTGCTGTCTTTGTCATCTTAATACTAGGTTGCTGTCTTTGTCATCTTAATACTAGGTTGCTGTCTTTGTCATCTTAATACTAGGTTGCTGTCTTTGTCATCTTAATACTAGGTTGCTGTCTTTGTCATCTTAATACTAGGTTGCTGTCTTTGTCATCTTAATACTAGGTTGCTGTCTTTGTCATCTTAATACTAGGTTGCTGTCTTTGTCATCTTAATACTAGGTTGCTGTCTTTGTCATCTTAATACTAGGTTGCTGTCTTTGTCATCTTAATACTAGGTTGCTGTCTTTGTCATCTTAATACTAGGTTGCTGTCTTTGTCATCTTAATACTAGGTTGCTGTCTTTGTCATCTTAATACTAGGTTGCTGTCTTTGTCATCTTAATACTAGGTTGCTGTCTTTGTCATCTTAATACTAGGTTGCTGTCTTTGTCATCTTAATACTAGGTTGCTGTCTTTGTCATCTTAATACTAGGTTGCTGTCTTTGTCATCTTAATACTAGGTTGCTGTCTTTGTCATCTTAATACTAGGTTGCTGTCTTTGTCATCTTAATACTAGGTTGCTGTCTTTGTCATCTTAATACTAGGTTGCTGTCTTTGTCATCTTAATACTAGGTTGCTGTCTTTGTCATCTTAATACTAGGTTGCTGTCTTTGTCATCTTAATACTAGGTTGCTGTCTTTGTCATCTTAATACTAGGTTGCTGTCTTTGTCATCTTAATACTAGGTTGCTGTCTTTGTCATCTTAATACTAGGTTGCTGTCTTTGTCATCTTAATACTAGGTTGCTGTCTTTGTCATCTTAATACTAGGTTGCTTCATAGAGGCTCTTCTATAAAGGCCTCTAGCCAGATTGGGAAAAAAATGAACGATGAACTTGAGAACCATAACAATTGAGAAACTCTCAACGTTGTTTTAAGAGAAGAGAACAAGTACAAAAAAATTCGTTGTTCAAACCAGGGACAAAAAAACAGCGAAGCATTACAAGGGGAGGAAGATATATTCCAACAAATTTTCATTCAGAGGAAACATACTTCGATCTTGTACTTTGAGAAATTACCAAATTTCATTTATATTATGAAAAAAACTTCATAAAAATTCACTAAATTTGTAAAGTATGACTGCCGCCAGTAAAACGCATTTTTATCATAAGCAAGCACACGCGAAATCGAGCTCCAGTCGGCATCGCTCGTTTTTGAAGTTGCATCTTTCTACCGTTCATGAAACTATTGCACGTTTAATTAAGTTAGATAACTTGAAAGACCGTCGTCGAGAGAGAGGACGGACGCTGACAGCAACGACCGGAATAAGCGTGAGGAAGATCATATACATATAGTATTGTTTGCAATCCAAAACGACTCATGAAAAAATACTCTGTGAACTACAGCAAAAAAAACTTTTTACCGGTGAAGCTGCATCTATTTTCCGAAATGTGTGCATATTGACTTGGTCTCCCATTTCGCAAATATCGGCCGCAGAATCCTTAAACAAACTCAAATTCAAGCCTAAGTGATGCTCTTTAGCAGAGAGAATCTCCTTCTCATCATCGAGCCCAACATGAAGATTGACAGAGACGTCTACTTGAAACCCCTTGAAGCTTTAAGCAGATGTCCATCTCAAAAGTGGTATCGATTTTTCGCAACACGAAGGGGGCCCGTCACAGATTGTGAAACCAGTACAAGATTGATGTAGTCTCTCTCAACTCACTTTTATCGAAAATCGGGATTGAAGAAAAACTGGCGTCGTTGCCGACCTTCACCCCTCAAATAACGTAGTCTGGGGTGATATACTGAGCGATTTGTGTGATACTCCTATCGCAGTTTGAGCTCACTCAAAACAGCTCTCGAAAATTAATAATAAATTAGGTCCAGTAGTACCTGTGCACCGCTCTCGAGTAATATAGTGTAACAGTCGTACCTCCTTTTATGCTTTCCATATAGGGCACACAAACAGAAACTCACTTTTTCACTCGTTCGCTTATCGGACATCTCGATTTTTTTTTATGAAATTACCGGTCAGTCTTTTCAGGAATCAAACCATTCTAAGTTTTCGGATAAATTTGTCATTGCTGGATGTTCCAGAGTTCTTAAACATCGATTTAAGTTTATAATAGTCGTTCATTCTCGTTCTCGTTGTATTTTTTTCTTCTCTTTTTTAATTCTTTTAATTATCCTTAGTTTTGTCAGCAGAGTCTTATTCGTGTTGTTACATTGCGAAATGTATTTCAAAAAATAAATAAATGAATATCAAAAGCGATTTCGTGCTATCATTAGTAAATAAAAACAGAGAATAAACGTTTGGTTTTGGAATTAGATCTGCTTTCTGATAAAGCGGCCGAAACAATTGTTTATCACAGGAAAGCATTCACATGAAAAGTCTAGCTAAGAAGATAGAAACGTTAGAGAGCGCCATGGTGAGACTCGAAACATTTAATGCGTTCTCAAGCTAAGAAAACGGAAAAATAAAAAATATTGAGAGGAGGAGGGCAAAAAAAGTCTTTAGACAGGAGTGGTTAACATCTTTAAAAAAAGATTAGACAAAAAGAGATGAACGCCTTAAAACCCATAACTCTAAGCCCATATAAGTCAATTGATCTTCATCCCAATAGCTTCCAGAACTAAAAAGTAATCCAATTGTTCAGCTTTGAAAAAAACAAGAAAAAAAACTGAAAAGACGGAATATTCAAGAAATTTTTTTCGGAAGCTTGAGTGACAGAATCAGAGTTAGATACAGTTAGATACAGACGAGACGAGAAGTGGAGAAAAACGTTTAGTTGGGCAATTAGATCATCTTTTTCATTAGATCGCGGTTGGAGTCCTTTTCAGCATGAGCGTATGGGAAGAAAAACAGAGAGGGCTGGAATAGGTAGTGAGAGAGACAGAGAAAACAAAAAAAGAGAATAAAAAAAGAGTAAAAGAAAAATAGTTGTTTATAGAAATAAATAGCTTGTTGCGTAATCTTGGAATCAAAATTCATAATCGGTGATTCGTTCAAACATCCATTGAACTTCTGCTGCGGCGCGTATTTCTGTTCCAATACAACCGACAAAAACTTGATTTAGAATAACCTGAAATTAGCAAACGATAAGAAAGAGACATCTTCTCTGGAATTTTTAAATAAAAACTGAACGTGCTATGCGAGAAAATAAACAAATACTTTTTTCGAAGATTAGCAAAAACTGTCCTTGAGGAGGGATTTGAACCCACCCACCGTCTCACACCTCACCGGAAACTACTTCGGATAGAGCCTATTGCGAGTGCATCGCAGTGCTGAGATATAGAGAACTCTCGATATATCACACCGGGGCGCGCGTGTTACCACTACACCACCAAGGACATGGAGATGTCTTGAAATTTTTGAATTATATAGGTGATTGAATCGTTTATCTTTTAAACAGTTCAATCGAAAAGGACGTTTGCAAACCTAATTTTTAAAATTTTGCATTTGTGATATCAAAAAGTTTTATAAAAATAGCTGAAATTATCGTCGGTTTAAGCGAAAAGCTTTTCTAAATTTGATTCACCGTCGTTTCTTTTCCTTCAAAACTTTTGTTGTAATTCTGTCTTTTTACATAAATAACAATACAAACTAAAGTCTTTCGCTTTGTCGAAGTTGGATATTTTGAAAAGTTTTTTACGAATAAAATTATTTCCGACGAATAAAAATTTATTTAGAAAAGGTCTTTCAGGTAAAAAAAATCAATTAACATAAGGGAACATTGAAAACAAATTTTCTGAAGAGTACAACTAGTATTTCAAACAGTTTTCTGGTGCAGTGAAGCGGCTATGCGAAGCTATCACCGGTCTCAGTGGTAGATTTTTTTAAATGTGTAGACATACAGAGCATCCCAACGCAAGCGATTTAGTTATCAATTATCAGTCGTATTATCGAAAACCAGCAGTGGATGTTGGTAGGCATTTACCGATCTTAGGTAGTAATTACGTAATACAAGAAAGGCTTTTTCAGAGGGTACATCAAGATATATACCGAGAAAGCCCTTTATCAGAGTTGCTGCTGTGTCGCAAGAATGTCAGTGTACAACTGAGACTCGTCAGAGAAACGTGATATCTCTTTGAAGTTTTGAAACGAATGCTGTCAGAGCAATAATAAAAAAATTTGCAGACCCGAGTTTTAGTTTATGTTCCGGCAAAAACCATTCTGTATAGAATCTTAATCCAAGCTCGAAAAAAAGCGCTTTTATTTGTTGCAAAACCCGACTTTTTTCGAGCAAATACTGATGAGAAGCGAAAATTATAATGAATTGCTCGGAGTAAAAACCTGGCAAACCTGGCTAGGACCACGGCAAGCCAAAACATTCTGTTAATTAAGTGGCTTAATACAACTTGAACGTTGATGGCCTGTTTTGGGGTCAAGACCAAAGCCATTATTTTACGAGTGACATGGAAAGCAAAAATTACGAGTGACACGGAGAGCAAAAAAATTTAATCATTAAATGGTGTCCAGAATTGCAAGCATATTTGGAGGGAGCAGTTTCAGAGATGATTCTAACGTTCCCATTTGAAAAAAAAACAACATAATAGACCAAAAACGGCACGCACTAATACAAACTGAGTATTTTAAGAAAATATATGACACTTTAAATTTTTCAGAAAAGAATACCTACGATTTTGATAATTTTACAAATATGGAAATTGAATGCCCAGAATATTTATCACAAATCAAGTTAAACTGAAAACCTACGAGATAGTTTCCCTTTCCGATTGGTTCTAAAACCACTGGAATGGAAACTAATACCGTCTGCTAGAGTCGACATAACACGCAGTGCAATCAAGATCTCAATGATTATGAGATAAAAATTAAGTCGTCACAGCTGTTGATCCGGAAATTTCTCGGAGAAAATATCTTACGACATTGTAAGTTCCTAAAATTATACTCCAGCATTCCGGAACTTACATCCATTCCTCCGTACGAGCTTTGTACGTAAAACTGATGAAGTGAGTTCGGCCAAATTCAATGAGAACATCGTGGAGATGAACGATCTGCCTAAAATCGAGCAGTCAGCGGTTTTTTCTTCGTCATATTTTGTAAGAAGTCCTCTGGTAATTGGTTCAAAGAGAAATAATTCAAACTGAACTGACCATTCAACTTTTACGAATCCAATCATTTCCATTCAGTAATCCTTTAAAATTCAATACCAAAGTGGCATTTCACAATGAAGGCGGAGCTCCAATATTACTCTTAGTTAGGGAATTCAGCCAAAAATTCCAGAATCATGGTTTACTCATTTTTTCATTTTCAAATGATCATGTGAAAAGTGTTTTCTATTACGCGCAGCTAGAAGTTCAGTGAAGCTTAAAAATAAACTTGAAGTATCTCCTCGCTAGCTTTCGGCAACTAAAATTTCCAGCTTCTTTGAACTGAAACCGCCAATTTCCTATCACGGTAGTTTTCGCTCAGGACTATGTTTTTTCGACAAAAAAATCTCAAATTGTTTATCTTTTTTATCTTAACAAGTACTTATTTTTTTACTATTTTCCTCAATCATTTTCGCTTCCTCTACTTGTCTTTCTTATTCCACATTTCAATCTCTCTTCTCCCTTTAATATTTAACAAAGTTAATTGTTTCAATTTTTAAATTTTTTGCGTTCTTTCCATTGTGTTCTTTATGATTTTTATGTATATGTATGTTATGGTAGAATTGATCAGGAGCTTTAAATTGATCAGATCGCTTTTTTTTCGGCTTTCAGATGGCTGAATATGAGAACTTTTCTTATGCGGTCTCGTTAGCCTAAGCCGTACGGCCTCATCAGCGTAAACTTTTGCCTAAGCCTAAGCATTTTTTTAATGTAAAAATTTTTTTTTAAAAAACTAATTAAAAAAATTCTAATAAATAATAATTAAAAACAATTTATTATTATTTATTTTAAAAAAATAAATCAAATAAATAAAAATTTAAAAACATTTTTTTTACATTAAAAAACGCTTAGGCAAAAGTTTACGCTAATGAGGCCATACGGCTTATTTAAAAAAAGTAATTTGAATAAATAATAATTTAAAAACAATTTTTTACAGTCAAAAACGCTTAGGCAAAAGTTTACGCTAATGAGGCCGTACAGCTTAGGCTAACGAGACCACATAAGAAAGGTTTTGATGTAAAAATAAATAAAATGTAAAAATAGAAAGAAACTAACTTCTGATCAATTTAAAGCACATGATCAATTCTAGCCATAACATATACACATATTCAGTTTTGTTGGTTGTTATCGATCTAGACTAGAGGTATGTAAAAGTATTATTGTAGATCATTTCTGTGATTGCTTTTCGATACTCGCTCAGCGTATCTTATTGTGAATGTATTTTTGAAATTGATCTAGAGTTGCTCTTCAGTTTGCGAACCAAGTTATGACCCCGTCACCTACTTTCAACGAGCAGATTCTAAAGCGGTGTTTACAGTACGACTTCTTGTGCCGTTTTTCGGCTGAAAAATCTTTTCTCCGCATCAAGACTGCATACGGCGAGTGTTCGGCCGAAGTGACAGTTGTAATGCGATGGTTCGAACAATTCAGCACTGGAGACCTTTCAATTGGGGATGATCCATCAGAGCAGAATGACGAAGTTAAACGGAAAGCTCCTGATGCACCCATGAAAAAGGCTGGACCAGTTTTGACCAGAGAGGGTCAGCTGCAATGTTTTCTTTATGATTATTTGAATAAGACGTCGCTCTCCGAATCCTGGTACAATATGAAGGAGGCATACCCGCAGTACATACACACCTATGAGACTATTCGCTTGTATCGTTGGCGTTTTGATGAAGGAAATTATTCAATCTTCAAAGAAACGAAATCAACAGGTCAATTTCCGACTTTTGTTCATATTACCGAAGGTGGTAAAAATACCCCAGAAAATAAAGAAGATATTCCCGAGAACGACAAATTGAATTCCGAAAGCGACAAAATGACTTCTCGTGACGATAAAGTAACTTCCAAAGAAGACAAAAATACTTCCACAGAAGAAAAAGTGACTTTCGACAAGGCGACACAAACAACAAAATACAAACGTAAGTAGAAGGTTGGCTCTAATAAGAGTAGCAAGAACGTTTTAACGGATATCAAATGCTTATCAAACGAAATAATTTCTGGCCATTTTGTTCATTTCGAAGGTTTAAATTTATGAAAAATGCATAGTTTGTCGGTTTCTATGCAGTATTTTACTTGGTTCAGTACTCAATTATATGTATCTCCATAACAATATATTCCTGGAATATTATATGTCGTTGACTGAACTGTGTTTTTGCTCACGAACGAAGTTTTTATTGTATATAATTCCAAGAAGGCACCAGCTCTCTAGATGTGTACTCTGCACCAGCTCTCTAGATGTGTACTCTGCACCAGCTCTCTAGATGTGTACTCTGAAGCGCTTAATTTCTCAAAGAACTTTTAACACTTCGATTGAATTTTACACAATTTTAACACTTACCTTTTTTATCAATCATCATCTAACCCGTTTCCGATTAATTTGTGATGGCTCGAGAGTGGCTCGAGAGTGGCTCGAGAGTGGCTCGAGAGTGGCTCGAGAGTGGCTCGAGAGTGGCTCGAGAGTGTCGCATAATCTTTTTTACAACGATTTTATTGCTGTAAATTAATTGAATTATTTCACGAAACGATAACTTATTCACGATTTTGTTGCAGTTTGGAAAAATTTGAGATCGTTAAATAACAGAAATTATTAGTGAGAGGGCTTCATTTTTGTGATTTAGGTGCGATTCTCCTATTTCTTCGGTGTGCTTCCACTGAAACCTGAACTTGGTGTACATTTGTCCTTTGATGCGTAATTTTCTCCGAAGATGGTTCATTGATGCTGAAACGTTTTTCATTGATCCGCCGGATCGGCTTACAACCAATTTTTTTCAAAGACTAAGCATTCGGGTGAGGTGGGTTGTTCAATTCTGAATAAGATTCAGTAGTCCTTGAATTTGAGAGCCAGACAGACGAGGCCAGACAGACGAGAATTTTAAGGTCAGACTATGAGATCTTTTGGATTTTGAGCCTTGTTAATTCGAATTTGGAAGAGTTCTATCCTTCATAAACATAAGTTTTTTTGTCGTCAAGAAACCGTCAAGAACTTTGTTTAATATTCTTGAAATATTCAGTGAATTTTTGTGCAGCCGTTTTGAATTTATTCGAGTCACGCAGCAAATACACAATTGCTTTGGCATAAATGGTTACCGAGAGGCCGAGGAATCGATCTTGTAAGATTCGAACAGAAAGAAAGGCGAGAGAGAGAGAGAGAGAGAGAGAGAGAGAGAGAGAGAGAGAGAGAGAGAGAGAGAGAGAGAGAGAGAGAGAGAGAGAGGATAGAAGAGAGAAACATGAAGTTGAGAGACGACAGAGACAAGGAGGCAAGAGAGAAAGAAAGAAAGATAGAGGCAGAGAGAGAAAGAGAAAGAGAAAGTTTAATCATAGTGAGTGAACAGTCGACTCGAGCGTGGAAAAAATTTGGAGGCGAAGCTGTCCACCGCAAAGTTATGTTTCGATCAATGCTCCGACAGCGTTTGAGATGAGCATTGATTTTGCATGAGAAGCATAGGAAGAGAACACAAAGCAGCACTTAGAATGTTTGCTTCTATGTCTCCACGTTATAATGTAACTGGGGTATATGACTCCGAAAAACAGAAAAAAATGCTCTTGAGACCTGTGCGTCTTCAACGCTGAGAAGACAACAACAAAATTTATTTTTTTTAAAAACTGATCGCAACCTAGGTGTGGTGCAGACCACTGCAGAGTTTTCTCTGATGTTCTGCTGTCTTTTCGTGATATCTTATTTCTCATTCTTCTCTGCTTGTTTGCCATCACGTTGATAAAATCATTAACAAGCTTTGTTCAGCCTGACTACTAAAACACAAACTTTGGAATAAAAGTTTTTTTTGGTACTTTTCATGTTTTTTTCTGCTTGGGCTTAGGTAAAGGTTAAGCAAGCGAGGCCGTACGGCTCAGTAACGAGACCGCACGGCTTAGAAAAGAGACTGTTTAAAAGGTGTTACGTGCGCGTTTTCAGTTTCTGGCATCTTGCCAAAGGTTAGAGATGCAGAAAACACCTGGGTTTCTAGCTGAGCCGAAAAATGATATACCTGAGCTTGCGACTTATTTTTAGCCAGACTTGCTTTACCCCACGCTGGACTGCGTCTCTGACTTCCTAAAAAGAGTGCAGCGTGCAGTGTCAGACAGCAAGCTTTTCTCAAATTGTCTGCAGTCTCTTCGCACTATCTCATCTCTCATTCTTCTCTGCTTGTCAGGTATCACGCTTTCTAGGGTCAGTGTACAGCGTTTGATTAACTTAGGCAATTGATTCACAAACTCAGGAAAAAAGTTTTCCATGTTTTTTTCTGCGAAGGCAAAGGTTAAGCTCTCGAGGTCGTCATTCCAAGAAACGAGACCATACGGCTTATGAAGGAGACCGTAAAGGAGACCGTAGGAACGAGAAAGTAAAAAATTCAGAGAAACGGTACAGTGCGATTGATTTCGGCTTTATAGTCTCGAAGATCGCGAGTAAGCGACTTTTCTTGGTACTCGATGGCTGTCTTGCGTCTCTCACTGCATCGGCCCTCTCGAACTTACAAAGTCTCGACCCTTTTCTGAGAAAGAAAGTGTTTTTTGATGCAAGATTGTGTATGAATCGATTCATTTGAGGAACAGCTGGACTCGCACGTAATTTATCGGCTGGCGACTGAAAGAAGCATATAGACAAGTTTTAATGCTTTGGCACCAAAATTGTGAAAGATAAAAACTTTTTTTCTAGAAAAAACACAAAATTCTGCCACATTGATCGAATTTGTTTCCTAGAAACATCCGTGCTATTTCAACGTGAAAAGTTCATTAGTCGGGACTAATTAGTGAACTATATCATGAAAGATTCAAAATCATCTCAGTTTAGTAAGGTAAATGTTGCTTCGAAGGTTACAGTCTGATATGACTTTAAATATACAGAAGATTGTTATAAAATGATGAAGAACAAATATTTTAGGTTTTCCAAGTAGTTAAAAGCTCAAAAAAGGTTAGATGAAGGTTGGAATTAAATGGGGATTTAGTGGTCAAGATAAAGCTTATTATACAAACGAATAAGTATCGCAGAGTAAGTATTGCAAGTACACGAATAAAAGCAAATTTACATTCGAATGTTGAGAAAAAGAAATAATTCCGACAAAGAGCAGGGATTCGTAATTTGCGCATAATAATTACCATATTGCTATATATCATAATCAGTAGTGAAATATACAATTCTTGGAGAGAAAAAAACATTCTCCAACTCTTTTCATCGACGCAATCAAAATCAGAGCTTGCGCCACCCGCGAGTTGACGTCCATCCCTTTCAGGCTTAGTTTACCGTCTGACTGGAAGTTGCCCCTCGTAATTTTGGAGTGAAAAGTTTCCGTCTTCGAAATTCTGGTAGAAAAACCGAACGAAATCGTTCGTATGAATGTAATTTGGGTACGCTCTATTCAATTTGGTTTTGGACTTGGCGATAGGCAAGTCAGTCTGATGGTCGTAGAGAAGACACTGCCACTGCCCTTCTCTGGTAAGAATCACTTCCTCAGTAACCGCCGATGTACGCAAAGTTTTCGTCTTCTTCTTGCGTCCAAGATTCCTTCTTCTCCACGCCTCTCCACTATTTTCAGAACGTTCATCAGTGAAGGAAACACTTCCAGAGAGGAAGTGTCGGTACCACCTATCAACGTCGCTTTTCGCAAATGAGCCTTTGCCGAATGCCTTTTCCAAACGAGAATGTGAAACCGCAGCACAATGCCCGACAAGGTAGTCGTATTGCACACATCGCTTCAGCAATTCTGGGGTCAGAGCGAGCGGGACGACCATGTCTTCACGGATGAGAAAGGGTTCTACGGCTACTTCAAAACGAACAACCGCCCTATTTCTATAGAGCCGAGCGCGAAAGCAATTCTTCCAAATGATCTACAGCGCGCGATGTATATCGACGACACCCAAAAGAAGTCAACATGTCTTTCCCTTTCGAAGTTCTCCAACCTCCTCTTGTGTTTTAACGTTTAATTCCGGTACCGTTATAAAGAACTCTATTTGTTTGTTCTAAATTTCAATTTATAAGGCTTTGTGCAAGCATTTGAAGGAATGTTTTCATAATGATTCAGGCTCTTATTCCCTGAAGGGCATACTAGACGCCAGGCAGTGCAGAGTGGCTTTTTTATACGGTCTCGCTAGCCTAAGCCGTACGGCCCTGTTAGCGTAAACTTTTACTAAGCCTAAGCGTTTTTTAATGTAAAAATAGTTTTTTCAAGAACCGGAGTGTCTAATGCTCAAAATTATCATTTATGAAGAAAATTGGCACTTTTTCGGTTCATCGGGTTTTCGCGTCGCGGTTCCCTTCGAGTTTTATTTTTACATCAAAAAGTTATTTTTACATTAAAAAACGCTTAGGCTTAGTAAAAGTTTACGATAACGAGGCCGTACGGCTTAGCTAACGAGGCCGTACGGCGCGAAGGGGGCCGCCACGCGACCGCGACGCGAAAACCCGATGAACCGAAAAAGTACCAGAAAATTTTCGAAACCGTAGCGTTTAAAACCAATTTATCGTCTAGTATTCCAATGTCTGCAAGACAAGATGCAGGGTATGCCCATCAGGGAATAAGAGCCATGATTTATTCTTGGCCTCTTACGGGCTTATTTCCGATTACACGACTAGAACTGGCTCTGAAATTTTTGAATTGAAATGCTGTCTTGTCTGAGATGGTGAAAAGTTTTGTGAATACAAAAACACAACAAAAAACAGAACATTGTGAAGTTTGCTAAAAATGGCTTTCTGGAAAAACATAATTTTTCTTTTTAAAAAAGTTAGGACTGAGCAACAGTAGAAGATGTGCATGAATGGGGATAGACATGCGGTACGAGCAGACTAGGCTAGACACAGGACATGCGGTACGAGCAGACTAGGCTAGACACAGGACATGCGGTACGAGCAGACTAGGCTAGACACAGGACATGCGGTACGAGCAGACTAGGCATGTTCGCAAGCTGAAATCCTTTCTCACTTTCTTACTAAACACTTTATTCTGAGACTTTTTGAAACATTTTGTGAAAATAGTTCACATCCGTTCTTAGAGTTATTTTTTGACGTGTTGTTAGTGCCAATTGGCAGAAGAAGGGGAGGGAATACAAAATTCAGGATAAATGCAGGCAACTTTTTTTTGAATTTGCTGTGTGTTGCAGTTTACGTTCCAGTTTTTTTATTACTGTTTTCGCTCTAGCTTAGGCTTTCAAGTATTTTTACTGTTTTTTTCGCTTTGGCTAATGTAAAGGTTACACTGACGAGGACGTACGGCTTAGGAACTAGACCACTATGTGTTAAGTGTGACACTCAATGAACAATTTACAATGAATACTGTAGTCCCCTCTCCTTTTCTCAATTGGCTTTTAAACGTGGTTTTTGGAAAAAAATTAAATGAAAGAAAAATAGGAAAGCTTTTTCTGGAAGAAAAAGAGGAAAAGGAAAAATTTAAAAAAGTTTAATAACTCGCTTCTGAAATTTGTTTTATTGTAGTAATGTTGAGAAAAACTGACACAAGTTTTTTAAAAAAAATGCAATTTTTAAGGTCCAATCTACATATTCGGAAGAAGTCGATGAATTATGCGACATTGCAATTTATTTTCAGTAACATGAACTCTTCTAGGAAAAACGTTCATCTTTTTTGAGAGCTTTTGATTACGGTTAAATCAAATTCTCCAACTTTTTCGAGAACCTGGGAAGGTTGTTGAACGCCGATTATCCACTTTTTATCGTAAAAAACCGATGTCTTCTACCCATTCTATTCGGAATCGTAAATGAAAAACTATTTCAAATTCAGATCACTCTCACATGGTGAAGCGGACTCAAGTGAACACACGACTTTCACTTTACTGTTCGGAAGTTCGGAATAATCTTTCCTTGATCAGTGGCAATCCCAGCTTAAGCACCAAATCTTAAGCATAACTAGGGCTCTGAGTCTCTAATTTTCTTCTAGAATCGGCTCAACCCGGAACCTAAGTGTGGCCTGCGTCTCTAACCTTTGGCAAGATGTCAAAAACTGGGAAAGTGCAAATGCCATATTTCATAATGCATCGTTGCTAAACCATACGGCCTCGCTAGCGTAACCTTTGCCGTCTTTTTTCTAGATCGTTGTATGCTCCTCTCCCATCCTATCGCCTGAATTACGGCTTCGTTAGCGTAAACTATTACTAAGCCTAAGCGTATTTGGCACCATTTTACTTAGGGGGCGCACTTCACTTGGCGGGGGCTTTTTATTTTTTAGACAAATTTAGTCAATGAATTGACATTTTCTTATGCGGTCTCGTTAGCCTAAGCCGTACGGCCTCGTCAGCGAAACCTTTGACTAAGCCTAAGGGAGAAAAAAATTCAATAATAGCTGAAATCGGCTAAGTCAATTTCCTCAATTAGACTGGATAAAACTGAAAGATTGTGCTTAATTGTTCTATATGGCCTCGTTCCTAAGCCGTACGGCCTCGTTAGCATATAATTTACCTAAGCCTTAGCGAAAAAATCAGTGAAATGCCCCCCCCCCCCTCCCGAGTAAAGTGCGGCCCCCCAAGTAACAAAGTGCCGCGTATTTCAATGTGAAAATAACAGGGAGAGAAATTAGAAGAAAGTTAGTCTTACGAATCATAATTGAAAGCACATCAACGTCAGAAATTTGAAGGGAAAACTCCGCATCCGATTTTTCATATATTTCTGATCTGAGAGTATATACAAAATCGAGTGAAAATGGTTAAAGGTCGAATTATGGTTAAAGGTCGAATTAAGAAATAAAAAGAGGTTAAAGGTCGAATTAAGAAATAAAAAGAGGTTAAAGGTCGAATTATGGTTAAAGGTCGAATTAAGAAATAAAAAGAGGATAAAGGTCGAATTAAGAAATAAAAAGGGGTTAAAGGTCGAATTAAGAAATAAAAAGAGTTCTTATTTGTCCACAAGAAAATCATGCGAGGAATGAATGAAAGTACCTCTCTTTGTTCAAAAAAGCGGAATAAAGCAAAATATTCAAATGATGGCTATCGCACGGTATATGCAGTAAAACGAAGGGAAGTTGTTTGTAGATCCTACTCTATAGTAAAATGTCAGCTTATCAATCAGCAGAGATATTTAGACTTGGGGTGTGAAATGATGTTGGAAAAATAAGATATTTTTTAGATATGGCAAACAATCTTCGGGAAATGTTTCCGTTAAGTTGGACGGCTAAGTCGTGAATGCCAAGTCCTTACTTGCCTATAGAAGTTCGAGTGACTTCAGGGGCCGTATTCAGAGATCTAAGATAAACTCATGGGTAAATTTCACCCTAGTATATTGTAGACCTAAGCTCAACTCAGTTCCGTATTCAGAGACAAGTTGGGTGAGAGCGTCTCAGCTTTGCTACTAAACTTTAGTTTAAAGTTTACCCTAAAGTCTACTCTTTGAATTCCATTTTGGCGAAACTACATCTTAGTATAAAGTTTACTATAAATTTTAGTATAAAGCTTTGTCTCTGAATACGGCCTCAGAACTCGCATCAAAAAGAAATCAGCTTTCAAATGTTACAGTTTATCATTTTTCCTTTGATAGAACCGGTTTCAGTAACATAATAAGCCTGTCACCGATTCAGGTCATCATCCTCGCAAGAATGCGTGAGAACCTTTTTGAATCGGTCGTGTATCAGCCTTCTTCTCTTACGTTTTGCAGCTGTCTTACCTGCTCCCTGTGATGAGTACAATGAAAAAGATCACAATCGACTGAATCGCTGCTTCACCTGAATGGTTTTTTTTAACGACGTCTTGGGTTAGGGGATCATGATGTACGACGTCGTTGGTTAGGGGATCATGATTTACGACGTCATGGGTTAGGGGATCATGATGTACGACGTCGTTGGTCAGGGGATCATGATTTACGACGTCGTGGGTTTGGGGATCATGATGTACGAAGTCGTTGGTAAGGGGATCATGATGTACGACGTCGTTGGTTAGGGGATCATGATGTACGACGTCGTTGGTTAGGGGATCATGATTTACGACGTCATGGGTTAGGGGATCATGATGTACGACGTCGTTGGTCAGGGGATCATGATTTACGACGTCGTGGGTTTGGGGATCATGATGTCCGACGTCCTTGGTTAGGGGATCATGATGTACGACGTCGTGAGTTTGGGAATCATGATGTACGTATTATTACCCTCTTTTGCTCTCTTTCTTTCTCTTTTTTATTTTATATCCTCTCTATATCTCTTTCTTCATTCTTTGTTCCTCTCTTTTTTAAACATTAGTCACTAAGCGCTTTTTATGAAAAGAACAAAACTCACGAACAAAAATTAAAACATTATGTAGGAAAAAGATGTGGAGAAAAAAAAGCGAAAGGACACCTTGAAAGTGAGTTTTAATGACATATGTAATGCTTTTTCTATTAATGTATATGATTGATTTGAGTGGTATAGATATTTAATTCACAGAACCTTGACACACATCAGACACAGAACCTTGACACCCAAGGCAAACGATGATATCCATATTTACGAGCATGAATATTCTTGTTTCATCCACTATGAACCATAAGAGCTTTCATCCTTAATGCGGAAATAGGTCACTTTTCTCACAAAAGTTCTTGTCCAACCGTAAATGTCAAGGTATGCCAAACGATGCATGTCACGGGGCGTAGTAAGATTACTTTTTTTGTATTTAAAAAGTTTTCTGTGGATGTTTTTTCTCGCTCTCCTAAATCTTCTGTGTCACTTTTGTGCCTAATTGTTTGAGCTGAGTCAATAAACCACACAAATGGAAAGGAATCAGAAAACAGAACTGATTCAACAAGCACCAGATTCTTGCAATCAGCACTGAAGAGTTATTAGAAAAAATATGAAGAGATGTATTCTACTAAATTCTATTTTTAATCTCTGTATTTTTCGAGCAAAAATACTAAAAGAGAAAATTATGACCAAACTAATCTATGTGACCAAACTACAGATCCATTGTTCTACTTCCTTCCGATTGCGTATTCAGCCTTCTTTCAAGATAATGCCATGTGCATCTTATTTAAAATATTGCGGGCCGGCCTTGTCTATCGAAAGTGGTCGTCTGAACATAGGGTGTATTGATGTGACTTTGATATTAATACGTTTCTTCTTCCTGTTATTCTTTCTCATTTTTGTATTCATTACTGTATCTTTCTTTCTATAATTCTCTCTAGATCTCTTTATATGTCTCTTTTCATCACTCTCGGTACCTGTCTTTTTTTCTCGGTTTTCTTTTCGAAAGCTCACAATACTTGTGCATCGCGAATGATTGATTTTTTGAATAGCCTACCGAATGAAAGTCTCCAAATTTTCGAGTCAAGCCTTCAAAAATTCACTATTACTTCTCTCCTTAACCAGAATAGTGCCTAATTCTCGAATACGGGTATGAAATAATGTGTCCTCAATGGTTATTATAACAATCTTTCACGCTGTGAATTAGTTTAAATTGAACTCACATCCGTGACATTCATCTACTTTGTTGAGTTATACTGACATACAAAAAATAATGAAGAATGAATGAATGAATTCTCAACGGAGATGTATTGAAATACACAATCATTTGTATACTAATGAAGAATAGTGTAGACACATAGGTCTCAATAAGAGCCAATGATCTTCATTAAAAAGAACATATTCAGAAAATTTTTTCAATTGTTGGGTATGCTCTTTACTCTCTGCAAACCAAAATCTTTCTTCAATAGTTTAGGTGAAAATGATTTTTATAATATTATGAGGGATGTAGCTTCGCGTGTTCTATGAAGTTCATTTTCCTGTAATTATTTTAAATCTTTAGTTTGCTTCAAAATCGCACCAAATTAAATATATTAATATATATATTGGAAAAATGTCGATTTTTCACACACTGATCCCACACTCGTGTAAAGTTTCCGAGCTCAACAGAATCAAGTGCTACTTTCGGTATCACGGCATTTCGCAGCATGACATTACGCAGCATGACAACTCACACCATAAATTTCACAATTAAAATATTTCCATGTATTTTTTCATTGAAATTTGTGCTTAGGCTCAGGTAAATTTGGCGCTAACGAGGCCGTACGGCTTACGAGACCGTATACGTACGGCTTAAGAGAGCATATACAAAGACCAGCCATAACTAGAGCTTTGTAGAAAAAATAATGCGATATCCAAGTGCGAGTTGTCGCGATGCAAAAGTCATGGAACCGCTACTTTCATTTGCAAGAGAGCAGTAGAAAAAACCTCAACAAAACATTTGCCTTGATATTGGCTCGCTCCTTGATCTCGAATGTCTTATTCGATGGTGAGACGAAGTTGATGGCGACCTTCATTGTCTCGAACACCTAAACTAGTTCAAAGCTAATGTTTACTCTGAGAGTTACATTTTTAGATCAGTAAGAAGAAAGTAACCAACCATCTAGAGTGATGAGAGTAGGAAAGAATGATTCGCTCAGCCCTCGTACTGCCTAAACAGAACCACAGTGACGTGTCAGCGTATGAAGCATCAACACGCTGCCACACGAGACTCCTCATCACTCATTGTTTCTTTAGGACCTCATTTACTATTACTATCACGACTTCGGCTGGTTGGTCCTTAATTTTTCTTGAATCTGTTTGTCTCAAGTGTCTCATATTCATCATCTTTATCGAAAAAAAGACTTTCAACTTGAAAAAACCTGTTTCATACCTCAAAGTTGATGATCCATAAAGCCCTTTTTAGTAGTTTTTACTCTCGTTTTGGCTCTTATTCGCTGATAAGCATACCCTGCGTCTTTTCTTGCAGACATTGGAATACTAAACAAAAAATTGGCTTTAAACGCTACGGCTTTACAATTTTCTTCACAGGTGATCATTTTGAGCATCAGGGACTCCGGTTCTTGCAAAAAAATTACATTAAAAAACGCTTAGGCTTAGTAAAAGTTTACGCTAACGAGGCCGTACGGCTTAGGCTAACGAGACCGTACAAAAAAACTGATGTAAAAAAAGTATCGTGTCAATGTCTGCAAGATAAGACGCAGGGTAGGCTCATCAGGGAATAAGAGCCTCTGTTTTTTCTGGAACTAAGTTTACTAATTTATCTTCTTTACCTTCTTCCTAGCGCTCGGAATACCAATCGAGAAAGTCTTTGTTTACAATCATAGCATTCACACCTTCATGTTATTTTAACGCTAAGCGAAAGTTTTCATATAACTGCTTGTTGCATGAGCATTTAGCGGCACTGTTTGCGTTTATGCCCCCCCCCTACCAGAGGTTCCATGGGTCAGCTGAGAGTGGCATTGTTTGATACGGTATCGTTAGCCTAAGCCGTGCGGCCTCGTCAGCGTAAACTTTTTCTAAGCCTAAGAGTTTTTTTAATGTAAAAAAAAATTATAAAAATAATTTTTTATAAGTGTAAATAAGTCAGACTTATGATCCATGGAACCTCTGTTAGGGGGAGGCATAAACGCAAACAGTGCCCATTTAGCTATATGTTTAGTTGAGTAGGATGTTTTTACAAAAACACCTCTGCGATCCTTTGAGGCTCCTTATACCTCGATTTATTAAGATAAACAGGAAATGGAACGACCATATATTGCCTCGGCGAAAAAGAAAGAATGTGTTTTGCATCACGCGCACATTTTAAAAGCAGCAAAACAGAAGCAATGCCTTCTTTTTAGAAAGGATATAGTCTCAATTAGCACTTAACGACTAGAAACTCAGGGGAATAACCAACAGTGAGGAGAAAGAGACAAATACTAACTTGAAACTCTCAGGTGGAGAAGGAGAAGGTTGTGAATTCCTAGGAGCGTAGTATCAGGCACGGTAAGCATCGCTTGCACTAATGAGAAAATATGCGAGAGTAAGTTTAAAGACCCTTACTGTTGCTGAACAAATCTTTTGCAGAAAAAAGCAAAAGCTGACAGACCTCGACAAGGAAATCCGGAAAAAAAGCCAACTGGAACACATTCGAAGAGCTGCCTAGATGGAAAAGCTCGTGAAGCCGAAAAAAGATTCTAAGAAATATACGAAACTAAAGCGATGTGCTAGAAAGCAAAAAAGCAACTCGGAGCTGTGTCAAAGTTGCACACAGTAAAAACAGCTTGGCTGATGGCAGTTCTCAAATGCATTCACGAGTTTCAACCCCTTCGAGCTGATGTAAAATTTCCCAAATAAATAATTTGAATAAACTTGAGAATTTTTAAAGTAAATGAAAGACAAATAATAATTCTTCATAACTTCTACGGCAGGCTACATGGAATGATTTGATAACTGTGAATTTCCAACTGAAAACTACCGATACTGTTTCCCAAGTTGAAAACGGCTGTATTATGATTGTTTCATTTATGGTCGCATCTATACATATTATGTATACATTTTTCCAATAACACTTCTCAGCTTTCACTGTTGTAGGCAATTCGTCTTGAGTGTTGCATCATTTTCCGAGAAATTCCAGAATCCATGTTGTTCTGAGTTCTCTTTGGCTTCGTAAATTTTCCTCAAGAGTTTGCATGTTCCTTCGATTTCAAACTGATAAACATTGATAGTAATGTGAGATCGTGAAGTTGGTATTTGTTAAGCTACATATAAGACATCCTCTTAAACTTGAGTACCTCTGAGCACCTTGCTAGAATAACCTTTTTTTGAGCCAGTGTAAGTAAGCTCATGACGACCCGGTAGTTGAATTGTTGAAAATTCACGGGTTTCATATGGGCTTAAGAAGCTCGAGGGAAATTGAGAAAAAAGGTTCTCACTAAGTTTTGTAAGAAGTGAAAAAAAACAATTGTCAGGTTATATATATTTTTTGGATTTTGAAGGGCTACGCTAATGACGCCGTACGGCCTAGGAACGAGATCCTATCAAAAAATTCTCACATAGTTGTTTTTTTGCCAATTTAATCACTAAATTTGTCGAAAAACCGAGAAAATGTCGTATAAAAACAGAACACACTAAAAACAAAAGCTCTCGAAGTAAAAACGCCCCCAAGTAAAATTGTGCAGTAAATTCAAATCAAGAATCATCGAATATCCTTTGCATCTTAAACGCCAGAGTGTCTATAAATAAGCTGCATGGGACTCAATTGTTCATTGTCTCGTTTTTAAACCGTAACGGTTTTACTTCTATTCAAATCAAAACTTAATCCCGCCGAAAAAAAAGGAAGCAGAAAAAGGAAAGAACCGAGCCGTTTGCTTGAATATTTACTACATATATAATGGTATTTAGTTTTCTAAAAAACTTCAAATTATTGCATTTATTTCGGTTTGCTTGTTTTACTGCAAACCAAATTTGTTGTTCGATCGTTGAATTGAAGACGAGTTTCTATAATCATCATCATCATCATAAGAGACATCAAAAGGTTGAAGCCTTACAAATTCTATAAAGCACGATCCCATGAATGTTCTCAAGATTTTGTTTAGTTTAAATTAAATAAAGTAACTCTTACCTGAAATTCATCTAAAAACTGCAATCATCGTCGTTTTTTCACGCATCTCACTCCCATTCGTGAATAATTCAGAAATTTACTTGATTTCACAATTGAATCGAGTGCCACTTTCCAGAGTTTTCACAGCTAATATTAAAAGTAAAACCTTCATTCCTCTACAAAAGAGAACGTTCTATTTTAATAGGAGCCATAACTCAGCCCCAATCGGTTCCGTAAAGTTAAAAAGTGAAACTTTTATCCTACTTCAGCGAATGACCTATTAAAAAATCAAGACATAATTTTTTTTTTCAAACGACCTATTGAAAAATCAATACTTTAATTTTCTTTACACTTTCAATTCTCTCTTATTTATTTTGTCTCTTCGATTTCTGATATTTTATGCATTATTCGATAAATTTATATTGAATAAGTTGTTCAGAGGAGATCCGTGGGATCTTTCCCTGCTCCTCGGATGCAGCTTTCTCCTTCCGTTTGATGAAATTATCATCGTTCAACCTTTTATGCTTTTCACGTTGACCGTCAAAAAAGGTGAGGTTAGCTCCACCCAAAAAAGTTAGCTCCACCCAAAAAAGGTTAGCTCCACCCAAAAAAGGTTAGCTCCACCCAAAAAAGGTTAGCTCCACCCAAAAAAGGTTAGCTCCACCCAAAAAAGGTTAGCTCCACCCAAAAAAGGTTAGATCCACCCAAAAAAGGTTAGCTCCACTCAAAAAAGGTTAGCTCCACCCAAAAAAGGTTAGCTCCACCCAAAAAAGGTTAGCTCCACCCAAAAAGGTTAGCTCTACCCTAAAAGTAACAAAGAAAATGATAACTAATCCCGGTTCTAAAGTTTATTTATGTCGTTCTAAAAAGAGTTTTCTTATAGCTTAAGTTGAAGCGAACTTTCTTTTAAGTGTTTATACTAGCAGTAAGGAGAGTCCGCTATATTCACAACATTCCGAAGTAGGAAAGTATTCAGCTATGTGACAGTTCTCATAGACCGGCTTGTTTTTACTAGAGTATTTACGTAGATATGTAGCCTAGTCGGACGGATGTTCTCCTTTACAACACAGTGAGGCCGGATAACTACAAACATCTGTAATGATATAAATGAAGACCAAGTGGAACTAACACCTTTTATGCGCCAAAACAAATTTAACAAGACATCACGCGGAAAGAAAAGAGCAAAGAAAACTGGGGACTAACAGCTATAATAATAGAGAAGAAATAGCCTTAAATAGCCTTTGTCGATCTATCGATCACAATGATTGGAAGAGTAAAGGGGCAATGATAAAAAAAAAGTAAAGGAGAGAAGGAGAAGGTTACATCGACGGAGGATTCTCGCTTCACACTTACAATGATAATTTGAAAAGAGAGTGAGTTCAAAGAACCTCAAAGTTCTAAACGAAATCCTAAATCATTATCTTGCATTCAACATCTCTTGCAGAAAAAGAACCGAAAGCTAACAGATCACGACAAGAAAATCCGGAAAAGGCCAAGGGGTACACATTCAAAGAGCTGCTGGGAATCCGAGACTCGGAGATGGGAAAGGCCAAGGGGTACACATTCAAAGAGCTGCTGGGAATCCGAGACTCGGAGATGGGAAAGGCCAAGGGGTACACATTCAAAGAGCTGCTGGGAATCCGAGACTCGGAGATGGAAAAGCTCGCGAAGCTGGAAACATAGTCTCTAGAACGCCCCAAAACTGAAACAACGCATCGAAAAGCGGAAAGATAGCCAGTGGAAGCAGTTCATACCAACGTTTCACGCAACAAGAACAGCTAGGCTGTGTGTAGTCGTCCCAATATTTTGCGATTTTAATTAGCCGGTGTGAAAATTTCCTTCAATATCTAATCCGATGACTATAAAACTGGAAATTGTTTTCATGACTGCTCTTACAAGCAACAAGACATGAATAGATTACAGCGAATTGAGAATATGGAAATTAAAAATACTGTTTTCAGTGTTGGAAACGGTTACTTCATGTAGGGTCCTATTAACTTTTGTACAATGCCAATACTTAAACTTCTGCAACAACAAAAAACTGTCTTATTCATTCGTTTTAGTGTTATTAGCAACGTATTGTAAGTGTTAAAAAGATGCATTATTTGAGAATCGTTCAAGTACAATGCCTTCGGAGCATCCATTGAATTGATGGGTTTTCCTGTAGTGATCGGTAGAACTAAGACTCGACCGAATGGAAAGCGATATTCCAAACTGAAAATTTTGAGTTGAGATTCGCTTAGTTACTAAGAAGAGACGCTATAACTGTAACGCTTTCGAAGTGCTTCTGGGAATCTCAAAAACAGCGATGGAAGAGCGCTTTCTCGTTCACCTCTTTCTTTTTAGCGCTTTTTCTGTTTGGTTAAGATTTTTAAAGCGATTTTTAAAGCGGAGAAGAGTGGAATTGTTTGCAATTGGCCTTACAAGGAGGTGTAAACAAGCGAATGCCCCGTGTCGTACCGCATATTTGCTAACAATCAACAAACACCACAAGCATTGTATTCTGTTCAGCTTTCTTTTCTTAAGTTCCCGATTTCCCGGACAAGCTTCACATGGAAAAAAACTTCTACAAATACTACTTTGTCAAGTTTTGAAACTCAAAAAATTTAAACTTTAAAAAAAAAGATTATGATTTAAAAAAGAATGTTTCATGTTGAACATCTTCTGCAGCTTGTCATTCTAACCCATTTTGCAAGTTGGGTATAGCTTGCGTGGTAAATCCTCGCACCGAGTTCACTTCAATTTAATTCAACGCTTTATTATCGATATCATGGGACACGAAGCGCCATTAAATCGAACGGCTTCATCTGATTCTCCTTACAGTACAGTAGGAATGAGAACGTTGAGTGTAGACTGGATTGTCGATCATCGCACTCGCACCGAGTACTGATCGAAATGGGTGTTTTACAGAACTCACGTTCTCGTATGCTCGTTTCTTCAAAATATAGTAGAATTCAGATAAATTGATCTTTTCGTGTTAGTGGGTTCTCATTTATTTCTTCCAAAAAAGTATAACCGTTCAATGCGTTGTTTGAACGACGTCATGGTCGGAAGTAGAGACACAGGCAGAGAGAGAGAGAGAGAGAGAGAGAGAGAGAGAGAGAGAGAGAGAGAGAGAGAGAGAGAGAGAGAGAGAGAGAGAGAGAGAAAGAGAGAGAGAGAGAAAGGGAGAGAGAGAGATAGAGAGAGAGAAAGATGGAATATTTTAAATATTGAGAGGGAGAGAAAAATAGCTAGAGAGTGAGACTCGCAAAGATAAACATGCCGCTTTGTGTCTTCAACTGGATTATCGTATTAAAATTATTCATCACACTATGCTTTTTATATTGATATTATTGCCCAGATTCGGCAACTATTAGAAGGCTCAATTAACATAATGTTCTGGTCGAGTGATTTTCCCACAGATTTTCACAGATTAAGTTGATTGATTGAGAAGATTTGAAGATAATTCTTTTGAGAAACTTTCAACAGCGAAGAACAAACAGGGAAAACCTGCCTCTGCATTTTTTTCTTCTTAATCTTGTAAATTAGAGTATTCCCTACTCCTCGTTGATCTCAAGCAACGGATTTTTATACCGAGCAGAGGAGCGGATTGTTCGCAGAAACTTGTGCAAAAATCGTGTGGTGTGACGGGAACCGAACCCGTGACCTTTCGCGTTCCGGGCGAATGCTCTCCCCCACTGAGCTACACACGCACACATGATAATGCACATTTAAGGCCCATACAACATGCCCCCCTCTCAACACCGAGGTCTCTCGAGGTCTAGGGTCAGAGGTCTAGGCGCCTTCGTTTCTGCGAACTAGCTCATCGGGTTTTCTTCTTTTTTCTCTTTTTTTCTTTTTTCTCCTTTTATCCTCTCTTCTCATCCCGGTTCGGCCCCCATGTAAATTAGAGTATTCCCTACTCCTCGTTGATCTCAAGCAACGGATTTTTATACCGAGCAGAGGAGCGAATTGTTCGCAGAAACTTGTGCAAAAATCGTGTGGTGTGACGGGAACCGAACCCGTGACCTTTCGCGTTCCGGGCGAATGCTCTCCCCACTGAGCTACACACGCACACATGATAATGCACATCTAAGGCCCATACAACAATCTTTCAATTGCGAAAAAGTAAAACTTTATCAGAATGTGATTAAAAACTATTGAAAAATAAAGCATCATCAATCTCATGATAAAACAACCTTATCTATAAAGAATACATTTGTGTGCTAACCTAGTGCTTGCGCTAGTAACAATTACACGTTTAAGCATGCATTAATAATACCCATCATAACGAAAAATGAAATCATTTTAGTGTGCTCCGTCTAGTGCCTCGAGATCATCGACCGCAAAGAAGGCGGGGAGAACAAAAAGTCTGTAAACAATCTTCATTTCTACAGATCATCACAATTTCACTAACAAATTGTTTTTCAGAACCGTATTTCCAATTCAAGTTTTCGATATTAACGCAGGCAAATCTTGCTTTCAATTTCTTCCTCTCTCTCCCTCTCTTCGACCCTTTTCATCTCTTTCTCTCTCTCTCTTCAATTTCTTCCTCTTTCTCCCTCTCTTCGACCCTCTTCATCTCTTCCTCTCTCTCCCTCTCTTCGACCCTCTTCATCTCTTTCTCTCTCTCTTCAATTTCTTCCTCTCTCTCCCTCTCTTCGACCCTCTTCATCTCTTCCTCTCTCTCCCTCTCTTCGACCCTCTTCATCTCTTCCTCTCTCTCCCTCTCTTCGACCCTCTTCATCTCTTTCTCTCTCTCTTCCGGGCATTGAGACATTGAAGACTTATTTTAAGGGGTATAATTGATAACCTGATAGGAAGAAAGAGGGCAATGCATAATGGGAACAGCATCTCGACGTAGAAGAGGGGGGCGAGGCCGACCAACAGAAGAACCAGCAACTGCAGCAACTCGACCAGAGTGAACACATGCACGACTCGTTGCCGAACTCTTCGAATGTAGGAAGACGGAGGATAAGCGCGCTCAAACATCACAACTAGCTATGCTGCTAACACTCTTTTAAATACTATAACCAATGTCTTCTGTTCTACAATTGCCGAAAAGAGCTCCTTACTTAAATGCTCACTACTAGCAATCTCAATAATATCGTGTATTAAACCTTTTGGTGCTCTTTGCATCGGATAATGAAAGAGAGAGGGAAAGGAAGAGAGATAAAGAAAAAAGATTGATAGAGGGTCGAGAGAGAGAGAGATAGAGAGATAGAGAGAGAGAGAGAGAGAGAGAGAGAGAGAGAGAGAGAGAGAGAGAGAGGGGGGGAAGTAGGCCATACTTGTTCGGTGAAAACGAGCAGCGTTCTCTGCCACAATTGATTATTGGGCAGGGAAGCGATGGCCATGTAGAAGAAGAGGCCCTGGAAGACCGAAGTTGGTATGGCGGCGGAGAGATGGGGCAGCAACCAGATGGAGATGGGGAACATAGCCAAGTGGGCAGCCAAAGTTGCCACCCGACTCTCGCGGGCGTGCACGATTCTGAAGTGACTACTTTTTTATACCTGAAGAGTGAACTACTTCGACTTCACTATCAATCAAAAACTGAAAAGCCTGTCTATGTAATGACTTTCACTGTAAACATTATAATTTTAATTTGTTTTTGGTTCTTGGACTCATTATATTACATACATACACTTTGGTCTCCTTGTTAATTTTTTTATCGTATTGAAGTATTATATTAGATCTAAAGAATGAATCACAAATAACCTTTCATTTACTCTTTCTCCCAAGCCACCAAATAATTTTCTTATAAAGTTTTCGCGATTCCTATAAAAGAACCTCGTTTTACTAATGATAATTTGAAAGCTTAGTTTTTTTACTGAGACTATTAATCCAAATTCCTCATGCAATGATTTTATTAGCGATGAAGACACCATAATCGCTATTATTGTTATACTGAAAACGAGAGAAAGTCAGTAACACTGGCTGAAGTCGTCCGTCATGAATCTTTTCATGGACATCGGCGAGTGCTCGGAGGTGAAGGAAAGAAGACGGCAAAGCAGCGTGCATCCATGGCAGACCAACCAGTGACAGTGGAATGTTGATGAGGGCGACCAGCAGCAGATCCCAGTGGTGCGCCGAGCCTTTCGCTAGTCTAACTCGACAGACGCCGTCAATCTTACTTTTCAAAGAAAAATAACAACTTATCAGTTACCCAGTTCAACTGATAACGAGCTTCAACTTCCTGTTACACAGAAAGATGAATTGGTTCGATGCCTTCGCGTGTACAATCTTGCTTGACCTTGTGATTTTTTTTAAAAATTTCATCGGAAGGCAGTTTTTTACCAGATTGCTTGTCATGCAACAAAAATTGTATCATTGTCTCACTTGTTCTGTTTGTTATCAACAGTCTTGGTGACGAGAAGTTGATCGACGAAGAAGAGCACCGAAAGAGGAATGGCGAGAAGGAAAGCGATACCGTAAGCCGGAAGGGGCAATGAGTAGAAGGTCGACCATTCCATCACCGGAGCACTGTGCATCGGGAACGCTTCCACTGAAGCAATCACCAGTTCAACACTTGCAAATTCCAATTAAACGACACATAGCTCTTTGACAACTGATATGACGGAAATTCTTAATCATTCAAGTTTATGTGCTCTATTGACATTTACTGCCAGAAGGTCCGTTTACTTACTTGGTACAGAGGGGAAGACGAGCTTTGCGAAGAGAGCATGGGCGCAAACGGACAGCGGAACAGCGTAGTCAGAGAAAAGATGTCGTTTCCAACTGGAAAACCGAAAACTTTATCATTATTACGAGGGGCCAAATTCCATCTGACAAAGTGTCACATTTTTTGTGGACAGGAGAAATCTGTCATGTGACAGTGTACGAGTTTTCACGTGACAAGGATCCATTAGATAACTCTCATTATACATAGTCAGCATATGTAGGTAACCTCGACAAAAAAGGAGAGTTGCGGAATGAATCGAATGAGAGTGCAACGAAACAAGTAGAGAAGGCGAGTAGAATGTAGAGAAGAGATGAGGACGGGTCACACTTTTCTTCCATCTCCGACAGCCAAGTGCAGTTCTCCGCCTTGTCGCAGTCGGAGTAGTTTGTTATGTAATCTTGAAGAAATATTCCAGAACTTGTACGAACTGATCTTCAAAAAATCCAAAAAAAGTCAACCTATAAGTTTTTCATAATGCTTGATACATATCCATACATTTTCCCGTTCCTCTTTTGAAATGAAAAGATAGCACCTTTCGTAACCAATATTTCTTGGAATCATAAGAGCACTATGAGAGCTGAAGAAGACTGACTGGAAATGATGGCCGAGAATGCTTTATAAGTGAGAGCAGCCGCAATGAATAAACTGAACATTTCCTCCGTCGACCTGACACGAAGGAAAGGAATTGAGCCTCACATAAATATGTTGTGAAATTAACGAGTTTTTTTTTCCGGCAGAGTCTCAAACGAGGCCAAACATTTTTAAAGGACCGAAATTTCATTAAAATAATCAGGTAGTCAGAAAAAGAACCTTTTTGCATAACTGAGTAGATGAGCTGCTTGAAAAAAGGCGGCGGTGGCCAGGAGAATCATGGCCCAGAGGCCGACACACACGTAAAATGCGATAAATGGCCAGCCAGTGAACAATGAGATGTCATATACCACTGAAACACGTGACTGATATGTCATTCATCCATTGGAACACTTGACTGAGAACACTTGACATATAACTTTTGAAGCACAAGACTGAGATGTCACATAAACATTGGAACTTTAAACTTAGATGTGACATATGCCTATTGAAGCACAAGACTGAGATGTCACATACCCACTGGAACACTTGACAGAGATGTGACATATCCTATTGAAACAATAGAATTAGATGTCATATATCACTGAGACATAGGACTGAAATGATATATACCACTGAAACAAATGACTGAAATTCAATACAATCCTGAATGGAGTTATACAGGAGTGTTATACCTACATAAATATATCCATACATATAAGCAATTACCTTTTTTGACATTACGTCTTAGGAAACACGTTGGTGACCCACGTTCATTCAAATTTTCTTCATTAATAGATGTTTCTAAGCAGATATTACACAAGAAAGTAGCAATGGCAATGTGAATAATATCGACCGTGAATGTAAATGCTAAGCGGAGCAGTTGTGGAGAGAATGAGCATCGGTTGCCCTCCAAACACAGCGAAAAGGGTCCCACCGATCGCTTGTCCAAATATCACCTTTTGTACATCTAGAATGATGTATTTTTCATTGGAAGATATGTGCACTGTTTGAAATTTCAAAAAGAGAAATATTTTTTCGCGAACTATTCATCTTCTGTCAGATGCAAGGCTTTCGACAACACCATATATAAAACATTTCACGACATTTTATTTCATCTCAGAAACGATCTTTCATGTTTTCAACTCAATTTTTAGAACTATTAAAAGGTTTATTTTAAATCAAGTTTTCCGAACAAACATAGGTTATTTTTCGAACTTTTATAGAGATTGGTTAAGAGTACCTTTTTTCGATTTTCCAAATAAAAATTATTTTCATTTGGGTTTATATCATGTTTAAACTGACTGATGATTCCATTGGTATTCTCATCATTCAACATTCCATACGCAATCGAAATCGGAAGGATTGTGAAGAGTAGAAAGAAAAAAGTACTGAGACTTTTGCTGCGTGACTTCATATCTCGGATCCCTACATAAGCATAAATAATGACTTTTGCTGCGTGACTTCATATCTCGGATCCCTACATAAGCATAAATAATGACTTTTGCTGCGTGACTTCATATCTCGGATCCTTTTGCTGCGTGACTTCATATCTCGGATCCCTACATAAGCATAAATAATGACTTTTGCTGCGTGACTTCATATCTCGGATCCCTACATAAGCATAAATAATGACTTTTGCTGCGTGACTTCATATCTCGGATCCTTTTGCTGCGTGACTTCATATCTCGGATCCCTACATAAGCATAAATAATGACTTTTGCTGCGTGACTTCATATCTCGGATCCCTACATAAGCATAAATAATGACTTTTGCTGCGTGACTTCATATCTCGGATCCCTACATAAGCATAAATAATGACTTTTGCTGCGTGACTTCATATCTCGGATCCCTACATAAGCATAAATAATGACTTTTGCTGCGTGACTTCATATCTCGGATCCCTACATAAGCATAAATAATGACTTTTGCTGCGTGACTTCATATCTCGGATCCTTTTGCTGCGTGACTTCATATCTCGGATCCCTACATAAGCATAAATAATTAAATAAATAATAATAGGCAATAATTTATTTTATTCAATTGCTGCTAAATCTGTTTGTCGAATCCACTATGACTCACCATCCAAGTAATCCGACTTGTAATACCTCCACCTTTTTCGGAAATCGTCCATCACACCAGCGGCAAATCCGTGTGGCTTAGCCTAAAAATTTGTCGATTTGAACTTTGATGCACACTATTATCTCCTCTAGAAAGCAGTCAGTTTCCTGAAGGTTGTTTGGCCAACTTGCTCTTTTGAATCCTCCTCAATGGGCAGAGTGCAATGGAGAACAGCACCAGATGCAGCATTCAGTATTAGTTGAGAGAGAAGCTCAGTGTTGGGGGCAATACACAACTGTCTCCTGAGCGGATCATCTGCGAGTAGAGTGGAGAAGGATCGACCCGTTTCAAGAGCGCTTTTTGTGCTTTTCTGCAGACAGAAATAGGGTTAAATGGTCATGTCCGCACACATAAAAAACGGTCAAATTTGGCAGTTTTGGAAACGGATAAAACCGCCAAATCCGCTCCCAATGTTTAAACCGCCTTTTTTGGCGGTTTTTTTGGCGACCCTTAGTTGGCGATGCTCTATTTTTTAATCATAAAGAGAAACCCTTATGCAGAAAAAAATTGGGTTTTTTCCTGTTCTGAAAATAGCTTCTTTCAAAACAGTTTTTTTCAACAGCTTCGTCCAAAAAAAGCTTCTTAAAGCAGAGCTCACAGTTTTCACTACCAATACTAATGAGGAAAATCTGAATGTGATGAAGGTCACTTCTTTCAAAAATTCAAAAATTTAATCTTAAATTTTTTAATTAGTTAAAAAATAACGAAATAAGAGTTTCCAACAAAAACTTCGTCCAGATTCTTGCACCTTAACATTTTTTACACATTGAGGTTGGAGAAGTCGAGGTTGAAAACAACCCTTCTTTACCTATAAAAAAAACTACTACTATAGACTACACCATTGTTTTGAAACTGGCCTATCAAGCCTGTCGCGAAACTTTTCAGTAAATCATCGTAGGCTAAAAATTATTTTCTCAATACTTTGTCTACAAAACCAATAACAAAATTGATGAGCATTATCACTAGACAGAGAAATCCAACAACAAAAAAACTTGTCATTAAAAAGTGGCCCATGAAGATTAAAAATTTAATTTGATTCAAGTCAATAACTGTTTTCTGACTCATCAGTTTTAGAACTTTTTCACATGTGATTCGATTTTCGAATTCTCCATGTTGAATTTTGAATTGGTAAGTTTGTTAAAATTCTGAATTCACTGTGAAACCTGCATTTGAACTTTTCATTTCAAAAATTATTGGAGGGAAGTATAACATTGGTGTCGAAAGGGAAGTGCTGATGCTTTAGTGCAAGTTTAGAAGCCAGCTACTTACGAACTTATTTTGACGATTTGTACAAACACATTCAAAATTTTTTCGTTTTTTCTCTCATCAATTTAGTTCTAAGTTCATACGATTCAGTGTTTGTATAATATTATATGTTGCTTTCTTGCCATTATAATAATAAGTTTGATCGTAGTAGGACAAGTTTTCAGTACCATTTCGTGCGCTTTTTATGAAATATTTCAATGATTCTTTTTCAGACTCCAGTTGAATTTTCAAAACCCAAAGATTCCAATAATATTTTATTGATTTCTTTTCAATTTCAAGTTTTTTCGACCGAGACGATTTGGAGTAATTCGGAATTTGGAGTAATTCGGAATTTTCCGTAAAATTTTTAGACTATTATCAATAGATTTTTATCCAAAATTTTCTCCACCCGCGGGTGTCTGTTTGGAAAACTTCCCGCTTCCAGCGGGTGTCTGTTTGGAAAACTTCCCGCTTCCAGCGGGTGTCTGTGCGTTTTTCGGTTCCACTGAAAAACCTCTGGATAAAAAACTCTCAACCAATAAAAGCGCATTATGAAAGATCATCAAAGAAAGCAAATCGATTATTAATCCAATAATTAGAGTTCCTCAAATGATTTCCGCCTTCTGCTCACTGACTTCTTTCAGCGACGCTATGACGAACACGAGAAGGTTGATTGCTTCCATTCCTGGGCCAAGATTCGTCTCTTCTTTCAATCTCACAATTCCGATCCGGCGCCGACTTATGCCGTCTATGGAGCACCTGAACCTTTACGTCATTAGGGGCATTCCGGCCAAGGTATACATGTAAACATTTATGAGGTATATCGAAAGTCGTTTCAAGAGCCATCGACGCTCTAAGGTTGCAAGCACTCACAGTATGCAGCACCAGGACTCGTCAAGTTGCAGTTCTTCTTCACTTTTTATGCAGCCATGGAGACTGCGTGCGATGCGACATTCTGTGAAATCAAAAAAATCTTTAAGAAAACTTTTACATGCAAACGCCACAAAACTTCAATAGAGAAGGTGTACACTCTGGTTAAAAAAACCTTCCTCTGAGCCGGTTCGAAAGAACTTGCATTTGAAAAGTTCAAAAAGTCAATTATGCATTAAAAAGTTATCATTTCCAATGTTTTTATTATGTCTTCGCTTTTTTCTAAGAAACTTTGTCGTAATTACATGTGATTGTAATATGGCATGTACACTGATATCACGTTGACGACATTATTTATTGGGGATTGCTGTAAGGTCGATATCGCCATGACTTAGAGAATGAATAAGTAGTGTTTTTCTAGGAACAATTAAGTAACTCACCGCATCCTTCCTCATCCACAGAGAACATAGCGTCACGTATTAGTTTCCGATCGAATACTTCCTTGTGTTTGGAGGCTAATTCATCAAGAACCCTGAGGGGAAGGAGCATGGATACTCTTACAAATTCATTCACTCAGTCTAACCTATCCAGTATTGCATGGAGAGAACTCTCTTCCACATCAATTAGAATAACAGCCTCATGAAGTAGATGCTCTACATCAAGAATGCCACGAATCTGAAACAGAGAAAATATGAGAGATATAAAAAAAAATTAAAAGATTAGGTTGGAAAAAAAGCTTCGAGGGTTCGAAAATACTAACCTCATAGCGAAAGTTTTTGAATTCGAGAGCTTCTTCCTCGCGAAGTAGTAGGGCAGACATGTGTTACAATCCAATAGACTGTTCCCGATTCCATAATACAACTCGAGGATTAATTTACAATTGTAATCGGGTTATCACGGAACGCCCCTTTCGATCAGTAACACACGAATAAAACATCAATAGGCTCCGCCTACAAAGAAGAACACCTCTTTTCAAAGAATTGTGTTTTTCTCTATCTTCCCTGTGTATGCTTTTCAAAAATCACAACAGAACGAGATGGATGGCGAAGTCATTTTGAGCAAATTACTTAATCAAACATTACAAAAGTTCCGGATGAACAGTCAATACCATCGGCAAACAGATCATCTGTTACAGATGTATTTTGTTTTGAATTATTTAATAACCCGAATTTTTTAAATTAAGATAATGTTTGAGTCAGTGAGAACGGGGTGGCTATACTAATAGAGTGAGAACAAGAAAAATTTAAAGACAAGGAGAAAAACTTCCGCATATTTGACAAAAAACAATTAGTTTTTTGGACGACTCTTTATCTCGATCCTTCGAGAAATTGGTTTTTACAATAACGTTTGATTCAGGACAGTATGATTACACTAACAAAAGACTAGTAAAAAATTATTGATAAAAAGAATTTTCTGTATACTTGATGTGAAACACTCACTTTCATGCTCTTTAAAGACTGTTCAACACGCTCCTCAAGGCCGACGTGAAAAACGTAAACCAAAAATCAAAAAAGGGAATTTTTCGTTCCTCATAACTTCCGGTTGGTACACAGTTCTTGAACAAACTTTTTTCACCTTAAGGTTTTGTAACTACGCTACGTTCGAAAAAAGTACCACAAACTCACTCGACTAGTATTCAACAAAATCTGTCCAAAGAAGCACCCGAGTAAAGTGTAAATTTCGAGAGAAAAGTAGACTTAAGAAGCACTAAACTTTTGCCATGTAATTAATTTTTTATTAGAAAAAATTTCGTGAAGTAAGCAATTCAATTATACTTTTTCCTCCAGTTATTTCATTCGTTTCGTCAAAAAGTATAACTTTTTTAAAAAAGAAATCTCTCATGGAAATTGCATACACTCGTAAGCAAAGACTGTTTATTGGGTTAGAAAAAACGCAACCAAGAATTGAAGAAAAAACAAACTTTTTTAACTTCAGGTTTTGTAACTGCTCTACATTCGACAAAGTACTGCAGTTTAATTGCATAGTTCAAGTTCAAAACTATCTCATTGTTCCGCAAGCTAATTTAACATAGTCTTTCCACTAAAGAAAACCCACGCGAAGTGTAAATTTTGAGAAAAAAGGGACTAAAGAAGCACAAAACTCTATTCATGATTTTTTTTTTCCAAAAAAGTTTTTTCTTGTTGAAAACAGCTTTTCGTATGCTATGCAATACTCTGTAACTCAATAATTTTTTCTTTTCAACGTCAAATGAAATTTTCGATTAAGTTGTTGATAACAGCTTTTCACGAATACGAAGGTGCTAGCATGCAAAAGGTTTAGTGAGAGCTCGTACGATGATTAGTCTGGTGAACTTCCATAACGAAATGCAATTATCAAATCTTTAGTAAGAAAACCTGTTTTATATCACGTTTTGTTTGTTGTTGCTCGAAGTTTCTGTTTTTCTAGTATCGTTTATTTTAAACTTTTTTTTTGAAGAAAAAATGGCAACTAAAGCTCCTATCAAGAGGAAAAAACCCACAACGGAGTATGAGTTGTCACTCTCAAAGAGGTTGTTCGGCCACCTCAGTCACTCAGAATCAGATGACAGTGAATCGGATCAGGAGAGAGCTTCATCTACACGAGAATCGGTTAGCTTTAATATGTAAGTGTTTCTTCAAAGTACTTTTTTATGATAAAACTAGTGTTATGAAAATACTGTAAACAAATATCAAAAAAACAGTTTATATAGTGTTGTATATTTCAGGAAAGACCAGCAGTAGAAACTGTTGAAGCGGTCTGGCATGACGAAGACAATGAAGACGAGGAAGTTTTGCTGCCTAGGAAGCGCTTCCAGAGAAACATTCTCAGAAGGGAAGCCGACGAGCCCTCGAACGCTGTTGTCTCGAAAAAGGTACTTTTTCGGTTCTTTTTATATTGGGGGAAGGGCGCGCTTCATTTGGGGGAGAGGCTTTTTAAAGATAACTTTTTAAAAGATTTTTTTTACATTAAAAGTGCTTAGGCTCAGGAAAAAGTTTACGCAAACGAGGCCATACGGCTTAGGCGAATAAGAAATTTACATTTTTTGTTTTTTTTTAAAAAATACATTTGCTGAAAAGAGCGTTGCGCCCCTCTTAGAAGAGCGCCCCCCTTAAGTGAAGCGGAGCCCCCTTCCCCAAGTAAACTTGTGCCCTTTTTAATAGTTTTAAAAGCTACTTGAACTCAGCCTGTTTCTCTTTCATTTGGGTTTATTTCATTAAAAAACAACTTTTTCACCCAAGGACTATTATGTGAGTGTTTTGTATTGGCGCAGCTTTGGTTTTTTTGATTCGTTCGAAAAAGGCTCGCCAGATGCTCGCCAAAACCCATTTGCTGACTGCAGAGAGACCACCAGAAAGGCGGTGGATAATTGTTTTACAAACGTTGAATTGGGTTCCATGTTTAGTCCTCTGAAGGTAAACATCAAACCGCAGAGTTTTAGAAACATAGGCGTTCCAACAGACAGTAGGGCTTGATTGCGCGTTTTAAACAAAGTTAGTGAAGCTTAGTAGAAAATTTTGAAATCTGAAAAGCTTATAATTTGATGTATGAATGAGCTGGACGCTTAAATTGTTCAGGAGTATTCATCGCGCATCCGGCATGAGTTTATGCGCTCGAGAAGCGGAGGGAAAGTTCCGAAATGGGCTACGAAAGTTGAAGGTCACTTTTTCAAGACTTCAAACTATAAAAATTATATATTTTTCTAACTAATATAGTTTTTATTTTATTTTGCACTCAGTTTTTTTCTACTGAAAACTTTTCTTCTTTAAAGTATCACATATTGTGTTACCGATCGGTTCATTACTGAGTAGTTTAAAAAGAGTATTTTGAATTAATTCAGAGCGGAGAGAAGATTCCGATTCGGATGTGGAAGAAGCACTCAAGGAGATCAATGCGACTGCCATGTCTTATAAAATGAAAGACACTTCCTTGAATAAGGGAGTTTGCAGGGCGCGTCTCCTCAAAGATCTCACCATAGGACACAGTGACAAGGTTTCTTTTTCTTGAAGCTTCTCATTCTAACTCGAGACACTTACAAAAGGCTCGGTTTTTGCGTATTCGCAATTCACACCAGTCTCTCTGAATCTTCCAACTTGTTAAAGAAGAGAAATCTTAGTGAATTTTTTTGAAGTTCTAAAACAAATCTTTTATGTTCCTGTTGAGAAACCCTTGAACGTCGTCCGCTTTCATCGAAGTAAGCGACTTCTCTTCACAGGAGGAGAAGGACAGAGCATCACCATTTACTCGGTTCGATGTTTTGAGGATTTTTCAATAGGATGCCAGAAAGCAGTGATCACCGCTGCCCAATCCTTTACCCATACTTCCCGCTCACTCTTATAATCGTCGTTTGCTTTGAAAAGATAAATATTGACAATAAAGAGCACACTCAATGTAGTCGGTCTTATAAAATCTTTATTAACGCATTGGCGGAGCTAAATAGTATTATTCTTATATTACTCAGAATCTTGTAATGGGGAACTGTTGCACTGAAAGGGTTGTAAAAGTTCATAGGTAAACTGCCAACTGGCAAGAAATGTTTTTCTATGGCGACTGACCTACCGACCCTCTTGATCACTCGACTGACCTACCGACCCTCTTCCTCACTCGAAATGAATTTATCAGAGTTCTCTCAGCTAAGAGTGAAAGTAAATTTTTTTAAAATTTTCTATACATAAATAGAACGTTTCTCTAGTTATAACTAAGCCTCAACAAGTTGAAATTGGAAATTTTTAGCCAACTTTAGCGATCGACCTATTGAAAAATCAAAAAATATTTTACTTTACCTGTGAACGGAGGGCAATTACGAACTTTGTTAGAGAAATGAGCTTTGGCTGCTCCGGGTCGTTCAAATGAAGTTTTCATTCCCATTTCAGGTAGACTCCGATGCCAAAGAAGACCATTTTGTAAAGCAAATAAAGATTCCGAAGTTCCCCTTCTCGAATTTCGATTTTGTATACGGTGGTCAGAGTGTAGTTGCTTCCTCTTCAATGAAGGTTTCCTTGCAAAATTACCCTTTCTCAGAAAGAGATCAGAGTGTTTCTTAGCACCCGCAGAACTTTTTTTGCGGGCATAGATTTTTTAAAAATTTCAGATTTCAACATTCAATTTTTCCAATGACTTTACCTTCGAAAAATCCGAGAAAAAAATTTCCAAGCACATATATTTCAATGTTTTCCGTAGTTTTTGGGAAGCGCAGTGTGGGTCAGAGAAACACCCTGCAATAGATGAGACCTGGGGTCATCTAGGGATCGTACACCCTAACTTCAAAGAAACACCCTGCAATAGATGAGACCTGGGGTCATCTAGGGATCGTACACCCTAACTTCAGAGAAACACCCTGCAATAGATGAGACCTGGGGTCATCTAGGGATCGTACACCCTAACTTCAGAGAAACACCCGGCAATAGATGAGACCTGGGGTCATCTAGGGATCGTACACCCTAACTTCAGAGAAACACCCTGCAATAGATGAGACCTGGGGTCATCTAGGGATCGTACACCCTAACTTCAGAGAAACACCCTGCAATAGATGAGACCTGGGGTCATCTAGGGATCGTACACCCTGACTTCAGAGAAACACCCTGCAATAGATGAGACCTGGGGTCATCTAGGGATCGTACACCCTAACTTCAGAGAAACACCCGGCAATAGATGAGACCTGGGGTCATCTAGGGATCGTACACCCTATCTTCAGAGAAACACCCTGCAATAGATGAGACCTGGGGTCATCTAGGGATCGTACACCCTAACTTCAGAGAAACACCCGGCAATAGATGAGACCTGGGGTCATCTAGGGATCGTACACCCTAACTTCAGAGAAACACCCTGCAATAGATGAGACCTGGGGTCATCTAGGGATCGTACACCCTAACTTCAGAGAAACACCCGGCAATAGATGAGACCTGGGGTCATCTAGGGATCGTACACCCTAACTTCAGAGAAACACCCGGCAATAGATGAGACCTGGGGTCATCTAGGGATCGTACACCCTAACTTCAGAGAAACACCCGGCAATAGATGAGACCTGGGGTCATCTAGGGATCGTACACCCTAACTTCAGAGAAACACCCTGCAATAGATGAGACCTGGGGTCATCTAGGGATCGTACACCCTAACTTCAGAGAAACACCCTGCAATAGATGAGACCTGGGGTCATCTAGGGATCGTACACCCTAACTTCAGAGAAACACCCTGCAATAGATTAGACCTGGGGTCATCTAGGGATCGTACACCCTGACTTCAGAGAAACACCCTGCAATAGATGAGACCTGGGGTCATCTAGGGATCGTACACCCTAACTTCAGAGAAACACCCTGCAATAGATGAGACCTGGGGTCATCTAGGGATCGTACACCCTAACTTCAGAGAAACATCCGGCAATAGATGAGACCTGGGGTCATCTAGGGATCGTACACCCTAACTTCAGAGAAACACCCGGCAATAGATGAGATCTGGGGTCATCTAGGGATCGTACACCCTAACTTCAGAGAAACACCCGGCAATAGATGAGACCTGGGGTCATCTAGGGATCGTACACCCTAACTTCAGAGAAACACCCGGCAATAGATGAGACCTGGGGTCATCTAGGGATCGTACATCCTAACTTCAGAGAAACACCCGGCAATAGATGAGACCTGGGGTCATCTAGGGATCGTACACCCTAACTTCAGAGAAACACCCGGCAATAGATGAGACCTGGGGTCATCTAGGGATCGTACACCCTAACTTCAGAGAAACACCCTGCAATAGATGAGACCTGGGGTCATCTAGGGATCGTACACCCTAACTTCAGAGAAACACCCGGCAATAGATGAGACCTGGGGTCATCTAGGGATCGTACACCCTAACTTCAGAGAAACACCCGGCAATAGATGAGACCTGGGGTCATCTAGGGATCGTACACCCTAACTTCAGAGAAACACCCGGCAATAGATGAGACCTGGGGTCATCTAGGGATCGTACACCCAAACTTTACAAAGTCACTTGCGCTTGGTGAAAATCACAATAAACTATCGCTCTTTGAGTCGATGATTCTGGAATAATGAGAAAGCAGAGAACTTATTTTTTATTATTCTAGAGGCTCACACTTGATGGTAAAGTCTTTTTTTCTCGAACTTTTCAACAGTGCAGGCGACCTGTTATGTTTGACCCAACACCTAGTCGGTTACTCATTCACGTGGAAGCTGTGAGTTGTCACCATAGGTAAACTGCCAACGGGCAGAAATAATTTCAAGGGCGACCGACCTACCGACCCTCTCACTCAGAATGAACGTATCACAGTTTTCACCGTAGAGCGTTTCATTTGCCATAACTCAGCCTCAACCGGTTTCGTAGAGTTAAAAGTGAAACTTTTAGCCTACTTTAGTGATCGACCTATTGAAAAATCAAGACATATTTTACCTATGGTTGTCACTCGTGAACTATTTTGAAATACTTACCCTTTCTTTGAGTTTCATTTTTTGCTAGTTTTCAGTAATAATCTCTATAATCTTCCTCGCGCTTGTTCCCGCCTCGCGGTAGGGTACGCGCTCCCCTGAGATGCAGGACAGTCCTATCCTGGTAGAACCAGTGGCTGCCTGCTAGATCACTGCTAGTGTGATGAGCAGCAGTGGGGAGAGTGCATGAGCACTACCAACATTTCTTAACCCCCTTGGTTTGGATGGATCTGTCCGGTGTGGGAGTCGAACTCGGGACTCGAACCCCGGTGCTACAACGATGTCCGCCTTCACGCGGTGCAGCACGACAGTCTACAGACTGCAAAGGACATCAACAACCTTCTCCGGAAGCATCACGCTCCGAAGAAACTACAAGAGAGCCTCTCTGTCTCTCTCTCTCTCTCATCTCTTCACTACACCTCCGTCTTCGTTCTTTTTTCGCCTGAGGGACAGTCCGATCCGGCTGGCCTGTCCCAACTACTTCTCCTATTGGCCGGAGACATCGAGAGTAACCCAGGACCAAGGATGTGGCTGTGCACTACATGCAAGAGAAAGGCGAATACTAACTGCATCCAGTGCTCCCACTGCTCAGAGTGGGTCCACACTAAATCGACATGCAGTGGCCTCTCCTCACTCAAAGAATACATCCAAGTCGAATACCGCTGCCCGTCATGCATAACATCAACGACTCCGCTGACGACCACGAACACCAGGCAAACTCTCTCCTCTGACCCCACGTCCAACAGCAGGAACCTCAAGATTTTGCAATACAACTGCAATGGCTTCTCTGGCAAAACGACGGAACTCCATGAACTCGTCACTCGTCTGAAAGTCGATCTATTTCTCATCCAAGAAACTAAGCTAACGAACCGTTCCAAATGTCCACAAATTCCTGGATACACTATCGTAAGAAAAGATCGTGAGAAGAACTCCGGAGGCGGTCTTATTACCGGAATCAGCGAATCGCTGTCCTACACTGTAATGCCCTCACCGACCGACACACATTTGGAATCTCTCACCGTCCGCATATTCGATGCCGATGGGAAGTCGCTCGATGTCACCAACATATACATACCACCGACGAGCTCTTGCACCACTGGTTACACGCCCGACCTCACTCCGTTCTTACACAATCGCGAGAAATCCATCATACTCGGTGATCTTAACGCTCATGATGCCGCATGGTTCTCCAAATCTTCAGACAGCAGAGGCTCTCACATCGCAGAAACGATCGATGCTTCAGAACACGCCGCAGTAAACCGTGACACGCCTACCAGAGTACCAGTCAACGGAAGACCATCTTCTCCAGACATCTCCATTTGTTCGCTGGACTTACTTTCTCAAGTCTCATGGAAAACAATACCATCTGGAAGCTCCGACCATCTACCCATCGTAATCGTTCTTGAGGGTTCCAACTACATCCGCACGCACAGGAAAGTCTCCTTCACCAACTTCGGAAAAGCGAACTGGAAAATCTTTGAACAGCTCGTCGAAGAAAAGTTATCCACGACACCTCTTCCCGACCTCCCCGCCGCCCAAGCTGAGCCCTTCTTCCGGAAGATCCTGTTATCTGCCGCCGCCAGCTCAATCCCACGCGGTCGCATCAAGAAGAGAAACGTTGCCTTAACACCAGAAATCCGAGATTGGATGACCAAACGAGACGCTTTACGAGAATCAGACCCATCAAGCCAAGACATCAGCACTCTCAACATGAACATCAGACGAGCCACGGACAGAAACAAAAGGGACATCTGGAGAAACTTCATGGAGACCTTTGATCCCAAACTAGACAGCAAGAAACTGTGGAAAACGATCAAGATGTTGAATGATAAAGGACGTCCCCCACCAAACTGCGCCATCGACTTCGGGAAAGGACCCCTCACATCCTCCTTCGAAATCGCGAACCAGTTCAACAAACGCTTCACACGCCCAGTCGACTACAAAACAAAAAAGGAAAATCGGAAAACCATGAAGAAAGTTCACAACATACACGCTAAAGATTTTGTCGAGTACTCAGAGGCCGCAGTGAAATCAGCTATTAAGAAGACAAAGAAATCAACAGCCCTCGGACCGGACGGACTCGCTCCAATACTCTTCCATTATCTCGGGAACAGAGGTATAGCCGCCCTCACAAAGCTCATCAACGACTCCCTCAGCTCTGGCAGAATTCCCATGATTTGGAAATCTTCAGTCACTCTCCCACTCCTGAAAGCAGGAAAAGAGGCAACGGATGGACCAGGATACCGACCGATCTCCTTACTCTCACCGATGGCGAAAATCATAGAACGACTTCTGTTGGAAGAACTCAAGCCGTACGTAAGAGTAGCTGAGCACCAGCATGGATTCACCACAGGAAGATCCACCACCTCTGCCCTCCTCACTCTTTCAAAAGACGTAGCTGCAGGCTTTAACGCGAAGAGACCAGCTAAACGTACAGTGATGTTGGCAATCGACATGTCAAAGGCCTTCGACAGCATAGACATAGCGGTACTCATAGATCTCGTCCTACAAACCGACGCCCCAAACTTCGCAAAGAAATGGCTAGCATCGTACCTCAGAGGACGAACGAGCCGTACATCCTTTCGCGACGTCCTCTCAAGCTCATCCCTGATCAGAAGCGGAGTCCCTCAAGGCAGCGCACTCTCACCGCTTCTTTTCAATTTATATCTAAGCGATCTTCCGAACAACGATCCAAACATCAAAATCGTCTCTTATGCTGATGATATAACGCTATGGGCGTCAGATCCGAGCATTTCCACTGCCTCGCTACACATACGATCCGGTCTCCCACACATCGAAAAGTTCATCCACGATCGTGGACTATCTATTTCTCCTGCCAAAAGCCAGCTTCTACTCTTCACACCTTACAGCAAAGAGTACAAGACTATCCTAGATGTCTCGATCGGAGGTCAGAGCGTACCCACCGTGAATACCGCCAAAATTCTTGGAGTTACATATGATTCTATGTTCACATTCAGTCATCATGCGAAAGACATAGCAGGCCGAATGTCGCAACGTAACAATGTACTGAAGGCGCTAGCCGGCAGTACATGGGGCAACCAAAAGGAGACACTCCGTCTCACGTACAAAGCCATTTGCCAATCCATATACAGCTACGCAGCTCCAGCCTGGGCCAGCTTTCTCTCCTCCTCAGCACATACCAAAATTCAAAGAGGACAGAACAATGGCCTGCGTATCGTAACAGGAAACCATCAAATGGCCAGCGTCGACCACATACATGCTGAAGCTAAAGTTATGAGATCGAAATCGCACCTTCACATGCTATCAGCCCAATACTTGGCAAGGACCTTGAGACAAACTCACTTCCATCACGGATTATTTCTCCAAGGACCCCCACCACGCAACATGAAAGCTGATCTTTACATCGCATGCAGAAGCACTGTTGAAAGAGCCCTGTCGGAAACAGCAGAGAAGAACAACGGGAAAAACGTCGCCAACCGAGTCCACACAAACATGGTCTCAGAAGAAAAGGAAACCATCCAAGGTCCAGTCATACTGGGCGGCCGACCACCACCGGACATAAATGAAGAAGAAGTGGACCTCTCGAGAAACGCCCGCTGCACGCTGAGCCAACTTCGCTCAGGCTACAGCAGGTACACCAACCACTACTTACACCGGATCGATGACTCGATACCTGACTACTGCCCAGACTGTCTCAAAGGACCTCACGACGTGGCCCATCTCTTCAAATGCGCTAGACGTCCAACAAGACTCACGTTGGAAGATCTCTGGATGAAACCAAAAGAAGTAGCCTCATTTCTGAGACTATTGTGAAAGAAAGAAGAAGAGATGTATTTTAAAAAAATAAAAAAAAAAGAGAGGAGAGAGAGAGGGAGAGAGCGGCCCTCCATGGCCAACTCTCTTCGACGCGAGACGTTTGCCGGCAACAACAACAACAACAACAAACTCGGGACTCTTCGCACAATAGTCGAACACATTACCATTATGCCACACCCGGACTTTGCTACCTTTCAGTAAAAACCTTAAATCACGTTGAATACACATATTTAAGCATCCATAAGAGCATTCAAGTGACAATTGTAACCAGAAGATGAACGCGAAGTTATTCAGCAATTCCTGGTCCGATGTGACATTGAAACAAGCAAAGTGACACAGTTGAATCTTCCCAGATGTCAGTCTTCTAACAAATAATTATTATTCATTCTTGAAACTCATCATTTCGAAAGTAGGCAGAAATGGTCTGGAAAATTGATTTCCTGAAAAGTAGGAAGACTTTGAAAGTCAAAAATGCTGTAGAGTACGTTTTTTGCTGTTGTTGACCCAGAAAAGCAACTTAGTTTTCGTCCCAGGTCCTTTTCATTTCTTATGAAGGGTCTTTCAGGCGATAGAGCATCATGACATCATCTTCTCATGACATCATCTTCATCATGATTCCATATTATTTTATTTATTTTCGGCTCATTTAAGCGATTCCGAAACAGAATCCAAGTAATTGCACACTTTCTCGTGACGGGAAGCTGCTGGCGATTGCAGGGAAACAAGGACAAGTCTACATTCTCGCCATCTCTGTGAGTTCTCCCTAAATTCATTTAGTTAAAACTACCAAGTGATCAGGAAGGGAGAGTACACAAGGGTTGGGCAAAGCTTGCATGAATAATTGGGCTATAACTTGACTGGCGAAGGTTCAATTTCAGTCAATGGAACACATCTCAACATTCAACGCGACTAATCCCATTGTTTCCTTGCAATTCACGCCGACTTCGGATCGAGAGTTGTGGGGAATGACAGGTATCTTATTAGAATGATGGCACACAAAAAAAGAAAAATTGAGATTACCAGTCACTTTTTATTAATTTTGTTTATTGTCAAGAATTATCGGAGTGTCATACATATGCAGGTGTCACACAGAATTGATCTACTGCAAATCTTCTCACTAATGTTAATTGTAGCACGAAGTTCCCGAAAGAATCATTCAACCTAAAATGAATCAAGTCTCAATCAGGGTGTTAATTTTTTATTTTTTTAGCGCATAAATTTTTTTTAAATTTTAGAGTTTAACATTCAAATTTTCCAATAATTTGGACCTTCCCTACGAAAAATTCGAGAAAAAAATTTTCCAAGCGCATAGATTTCGATGTTTTTCTAGGTTTTTGAAGAGCGCATAGATTTTTTTTACCCGTAGTGCGGATCAGAAAAACATCTCAATCTTTAGCTCAAGTACGTTTGAACATAATATCAAGCTCCGAAAAGCTCTTCAAATCTAATTCGTAGTTTTTTGTGCTAATTTCGATGGTAGGTAAAGAAATTTCCCACAGCAGTAATATAATACTTTTAAAAAAAACTTTTTCACCAATCGTTAAATGTGTCTTCTAATTTTTATTCTCAAACCTGAGTTCTAAAGAGAAAAAAGTGGTTTTAACAGCCGACTCATAAAATTTCGTAATACTTGTTAGGCTACATATTTATTAACTGTCTCACAACAATGCTACCCTCATAAACTTCAGAAAGTGGACGCGTGTACTCTTGGATAGTCGGTGGCAATTCCGACTCAGTGCACGCTTTTCAAGATGAAGGTGCCGTCAGGGGAAGACGATTAGCCATCTCTCGGGATGCCAGCTACATTGCATGCGGGTACATTTAACGAATTGCACTGTTTCCCATATTTCGGTTTAGATACAGTTTTTGATGACGATTAAGTTTGCTTAGATTAAGCTACAAGAGGTGAAATCCAGCGATTTGGTTCTATAAATTATTGATAATATAACGATTGTCAATCTGATTAGATTTTTTTCTTGAAGTTTAGTAATAAACTAAGTGCCCCAGGTCAAACACTGGAATCGTGAATGTCTACTCGGCCGGAACGGCAAGGACGGAGACGGAACCCAACCCTCAATGTACACTTAAGTGGGTTCATGACTTATGATTTTGTCTCACCTCGGTACGGATAGCTAGCTCATTGTAATTGCCCTTTCGGAGTGTTTTGTCAGTAGCCTATCTATTGAGAAAGTGGTGTTTATTCTCAAAACTTAATCATCACCAGGATGTTTCTTACAATTCGCAAATTAAGTTTGATCAGGAATGGAGATTATGAAAAACGGCTTTGAAGAAAATTCGACTCGAAACACACTGGCAACAGTGGCCATTCGTGACTCTACAGCCTTAAGAGCCTGTCACGGATGGAGCCGGATTATCCAGTCCAGAATCGAGCGCGACCTCAGGTGGCGGATAGAGGGACGCCTCCCTACGAACAATTCGTGCTGGGAGGTAGCGGGAGAAATCCCGCCGCGGACCAAAACTGGGTAGTATAGCTCGTCAAAGGAGGGCGATGCCGGACCGGCCTGGGCATGCCACCGGACAAAACATCAGCCGATACTCCGCTATATTTTTCAATGGCGAGTCGAGGCGCCAGTAAAATAACCTCTTGCCCTTCTCCGGTTAACGAATGGGTCTCGCCAAGAGGATCGCCGACTGCGGTGCGAGTGTAGACGGAGAAAATCTCTCCGGACTCAAAAGGATCCTCACCACCAACCTATCCCAAAAGGACTCCCCTCGACAGGACCTATGGGCAAGACAACAACAACAAGAAAAATCGATTGTGTAGAATGGAAAAGAGAAAATTTCATAGATTTTCCCCGCGATATGTGGACAGGGAAAACTTTGCTTGTTGCTGGATTATCTGAGTAACTGAGGAAATAGTTCAGCTTTGCGTTATTTCCCTTAATAACTGCCGGGTTAACTGATGCACATTTTTATTGAATACTCAATAAACTTCCTTGTCATCAAAAGTGATTTGTTGCTTTGAAATTGAAATTAGTCGAATAAATGGGTTTGAACAGGAATATCGTGACGAGTATATCGGCTGTATCATTCAATCACGACGGACAGATTTTAGCAGCAGGCAGTGATGTGCAGGTTGGGCAAAGTAGTCGCTTGGACTTACCGTACATACTGTTTTTTACTACCCGCGAAAAGAATTCAGATCAGAAAAAATTATGGTGAGGGAACGGCACCCTAGAGTGAGACAGTGAGAGAATGCGTGTGATAAAAATGATACAAAGCAATGGAAACAGAGAATCGAGTTGAAATTGAAACTTGATCGCAGGTCAAAATCACACCCTGATTTCGTATCAGGCTGTTTCTTATCACCCACCAGAGTAGGGTATAGATCGAGAGAACTATTCATGTGTGAATGGCAGACTTTGGAGAGAGACCTAGGGTGTGCGATGAAAAATAGAGAACGCATACAATCATAGAACTTTTATTTCTAACCTTTTTTGGATAGCGCATAGACCTCATCCGCAGTGCATGTTGGAGAAACACTATGATAAATATGTAATTTGGTACCCGGTCATTCATGTATTTAATGTACTTGAAAGCTTCAGCGAAACAGCGTGCGGGCGATGCACGTGCAAAGCGAGAAGGTCTTCGCGGACTTTCCCGCCAGATTCGAAAAAGTACCCGGAGTCCTCTCTGTCGACTTTTCCCCACACTCCAAGTACATAGCACTGAGTTGTGTGAATGGGTCTACTCGTGTCTATGACCTGGAACATTTCGAAAAGTATTGAACATGCTAGAAAGACTCTAGAACTGTTTGAGAAGAGAACAAAGTCAACTAAAGTCGAAATTGCTAGGTTTGTTGATTTGCATTGTTTGAAGAAAAAACTTCTGTTTTTTTTTCGGAGTGAACTTATGAGTTGTTGTTTTGTTCTTGTTGATATAATAAATGAGTAAAAAACTAAACCGTTTTCTTACGTCTCAAGTTGGTTTTGACCCAAAGCTCAGTCTATTTATTTGTAAAGACACTGGTTCTCTTTTTTTTCGCAAGTTAAAAAAGGCAAGTAATATTGTTGAAGAAGAGAAGATGTCACTGTTCCGAAGTGCCATGTCTTCTCTTCTCGGTAAGGATTCAGGGGGCGGGACGGCGGGTGATGCCCATCCACTGCTCGGAACCATTCTGGAGATATCCGGCAGAAAAATGAGAGTCAAGACTCAAATCGCCCAGGGTCTGTGCATATTTCTCAAGCTTCCTCCCAAGTTTTGTGAGAACTTCGAGATTGAAACACGTTTGAAACAGGACTTTCTAATACGATTGCAGACTCATTTCCGAAGGAATAGGGATTACTGCTGAGACAAGTTGAAAGTTTACTTAGTATTTGATAGGTAAAGACTTAGAATGGAGAAAGAAATTTCATAAGCTCCGAACAGGTCCAGAAAGCTAAAGAATAGGGCTTCTGAAATTTGTTGGAGGAAGGTGAAACTCTGGATAGAAGGGATTCTGAAGTTCTGATTCACTGGCTTTCCTAGAGATAATTTCGTTAACGTAGACCGAGAATAGAATTCATGTCAAAACGTAAGTCCCCGTGATTGGTACAGGAGGATTTGCATACGTCTTCTCGGTGCAAGAGCAGTCGGGTGGCTGGTACGCCCTCAAGTATCAGCTGGCCAATGATCAACAAGCTGCAGCGGCAATTGCGAAGGAAGTTAACATGCTCAGGAAGGTCAGCAGCATCAGAAAGAGATATTTCTATTTTAAATTATGGGGATATATTTTAAACAGTGTTCGATCAGAAAATGTTGTTGTTTTTTGTTATTCAAAAAGGTGATTGTCTTGGAATGAGACTTCTGGAGAGAGAGAGAGAGAGAGAGAGAGGAGAGAGGAGAGAGATTGTCTTGGAATGAGACTTCTGGAGATTGAATGCGTAGACATGTGAAACGTTTGTTTCTCGGAGGCTTTTTGAACTAGCGTTAAAAGTGATGATGCAGTTATCTCATGCACACATCCTTCGCTTCTTGGAAGTCGTCACTAGCTCGCATCCCTCGAGGCAGAACACCACAGAGTTTCTCATCCTCACCGAACTATGCTCAGGTTTGAACCGTTTACCCTCAGTCGGTTCATCTTCCCCGTTTTTGGGTGAACGCTCCTCTGAGATGAGATACAGGCCTAACTTCGTACAACTAGAGGTTGCTTCCAGGGCTCGTAGGAAGAAGTTTCTTTTATGAGGATCATATTTACTATGCTAATTCTTTCATACATTTTCATGCAGATCTAAACGTTCTAGAAAAAAAACCTTACCAGAGAAATCGGTTTATCGCACTAACTGAGTTTTTTGTCTCGTGAATTTTTCGACTTCACCACTAAACTTTCTCATGTTTCGTTTTCCTTACTTCAACAGAATATCACAGTAGGAGGCCTAGTAACCAAAAATATCTGACGATCACCTGACCGCAACGGGTACGATTAAACCTTATACCCGGAATTCGGACATTGGTCGACACAATATTGTGCTATGCAGGAGGGTCGGCGATGGATCTGCTGTCTGCGGGGGTACCCCTTACAATCCCTCAGATCCTCAACATTACATACTCGACGGCGAGTGCTCTCGCGTATCTGCACTCTCTGCCGAACCCAATCACTCACAGGGACATCAAGGCTGGTTTTAAGTAGACATACTTTTTTTGACCCCTTTTACCCTCTTCGAAAATAAAAGATCAAAAAGATTATTGATGAAATGACGGCACAAGTTAAAGAGAGAACGAGTGCGTACAATGATAAAACAATTTATTGTTCCATCTAAGCAGCGCGATATTTCCTCTCGTGGCTCGGAATATAAGTTAGGGTGAACAACACTAGAATGTATTGATTGATTGATTGTTGAGTTATGGTTTCAGGTAGAAAACATTCTGTTCGATGGTGCGGGTGTCGTCAAATTGTGTGACTTTGGAAGTGCGACGACCGAGTCCTATCAACCTTTGGAGGAATGGAACGCGTTGAGGAGAACGCAACTGGAGGAAGAGGTTCATTTCTTAGCTGCTTGCTTTTTAATGACTGTGTCATTCGATGAGTACGGTAGTCACGATAAAGTCAGATGGAACATACGACTTTTCTGGGAACAAAACAAGGAGAGAATGACTGAGTGCATTATGGAATAGGGCCACAATGTCAGCTGTTTTCAGCGGTCGAAGAATTCCTCGAACGAATAAATTTTGGCAAAAATTCGGTTGAAGATATTTGTTAAGAATTAAGAATGAGCGTTGTGTTTCGAAGAAGTAGCTACAGCCGGTGGAGACGTCTCCGAAGATTTTTGTACCCGTAGACCCTGCTCAAATGCATGAGTCCTATGCGAAAGAAGTACAGTGTTTAGGGTCCAGTTTTTTCTCTGAATTTGTAGTTCAGATTTCAAAAAGTCGCGATGAGTAATATATGTAGAAAGATAAGTTTAGTATCAACGACACACTACGCCGATGTACCGAGCACCAGAGATTCTGGACACATACCAGCACTACCCAGTTGGCCCTCAGCAAGATGTTTGGGTGAGTAATATGTCTGATCCGAATTTGGGTCTCCACACTCTCTCTCTCTCTCTCTCCCTCTTACTCACTCTCTCGCTCTTCCAGGCATTAGGGTGTGTGTTGTACTATCTCTGCTACGGTAGCCACCCATTCGAGGATTCGGCAAAGCTGCGCATAATGTACGCCAAGTACAGTCTACCAGTGGACGATGACAAATTCGCCATCTTCCATGATCCCATCAGTTCGTTGCTCTCCTTCTATTTATATTATATCTACAATATTTTTACGCGAAATTGCAACCAAAAAAGGATGACGGCTCAAATTATACTGGAACCGCACAAGGAGCTTGAGTGCCGACGTAAGATGGGAGAAGAATTCAGCCATTCCGGAGAGGTACAGGAAAAATAATCAACCATGAAATTCATCAAATGAAAACCATTCAGAAGCTATCGATAAATATAGGTTTCAAAAAAGGGTCGAATTTCAGATAAATCGAAACAAGTTCCACCTTTTTGAGTAAGTTGTTCAGTAATCAAATAAACTGTTTTTGTTTTTTTAACCAACCAGTCATTACAACGACAAAAAATTGATAGTATATTGCTTATCGAGTCAGAGATAACCTTGAGAAGATTGAAACGTTCAATTCAGAGTTCGAAAAACTTTTCACATCGTGTTCAATTGGAAATTTTTGAACAGGAGGAACCTTGATACCGGACCCCCGTGTTCGCCTCACTTCACAAAGCATCTTGGATGGTTTGAATGCACTGGCAATAGCCTCAGATATCAACGTTAAAACCCCGGTGCCTGGAGTAAATCCATATCATCTTACAGGAGGAGAACAACCGAGAATACCGCCTAGTTTAGGTTGGTATGTTTAAAATTCGTTCGCCTTCTGGTGGCAGAGATGAAGGTTCCCTAATAAGCGTTTCCTAGTTTTTTCCTTGGTAACAGGAATCAAAAATCTTCCAAACGGGTTCTACTTAACTTTCTGGTGAAAGGAATGAGGACTCCTTAGAAAACAATTTCCTGCAGGGATCTCGCAGCCCCCATCCGCTCGTCCTTCAGCCAGCCCCGCCCCCTCTCCTCTTCCCTCACGACCGCCTCCTCCAAGAGCGCCAGAAGCAGCTCCTGCTGATATCTCATCCAATGCCTCGGCGGCTTTTTCTTCGATAAAAGGACAGAGCATCAGTATATTCAAGAACTTCAAGGTTTGCTAGATTCTCCTTCAAAGTTGTTAAGAGGAACTTTAATTTAATTTACTATAGTTGAGTTTTTATCCTTTTCGATTGTGGTTCCTGAAACATGAAAGATTAGGTAGAAAAGAAAGAAACAATGAGGAAATGAAGATGAACATTAGGTTAAAGGGGACATGTTGAGGAAGAAGTATATAATGTAAGAAGGGAGATTATAGCAAATACAATGGAATCTGAAAGTGAGAAAGATTGAAAAAGAGATAGAACGCTCAGGAAACAGAGAAAGTTAGTGAACAGAAAGAGATTGGGAATAGAGAGAGATCAAAGAATAGAGAGAGATCGGTAGAGAAATTGAGAGAGAGAGGTTAGAAAAGAGAGATATGGTAAGAGATAGAATACTTGAGCAAAAAGGGAGAAATAGAGAAAGAGAAAAAATAAAGATAGCATATACCGTGAACAAGTGTTAATAGACATAGCATTAAGTGACTCCGACTATAAAGAGGCCCTCAGAAAAATACACACGGACACTGTTAGAAACTTTCTAAGAACTAGCCGACCCAACCCAGTTCTAGGCACTAAACCCCTAGAATACATAAGTCCACGTCCCAACTATCTAGATAAAATCAGATAACTCTGTACAAACTCCGTAGCGGCCACTCCAGTTTTCTTAAAAGCTACCTGAACCGAATAGGGGCCATGAATATCTACTTTGCCTACTTTGTAATTTAGAGCCTCATACCTCGAGGCATATCTTTTCTTCGCGCTGTAACCCCCTATTTAGCCCGGTAGATCTTTGGCGTAGGCCGCCCTCGGTTGTTGAATTTCTCTTCAATTAATTTCTCCAAAAAAGGCGCAAAAAGTGAGAGAAAAAAACGCGAGGAGAGAAAAAAGAGAGAGAGAGAGTTAGTGAGGAAGAAAGAGAGAGTTAGTGAGGAAGAAAGAGAGAGTTAGTGAGGAAGAAAGAGAGAGTTAGTGAGGAAGAAAGAGAGAGTTAGTGAGGAAGAAAGAGAGAGTTAGTGAGGAAGAAAGAGAGAGTTAGTGAGTAAGAAAGAGAGAGTTAGTGAGGAAGAAAGAGAGAGTTAGTGAGGAAGAAAGAGAGAGTTAGTGAGGAAGAAAGAGAGAGTTAGTGAGGAAGAAACGGTGCGGTTCGAGAGCTTCGACCTTATTCTTTTGTGTCACGTGGAAAAAGAGTACCCACTGGGAAAGAAAAAAAAACAACAGCAAGTGTTCATTTAATTCCAGGAGAAATCAGCTGCAGTTGTGCAAACAGTCCAGAACACGTACGGCTCTCGTGGCCCTGAAGTTATCTGGATCACAGGCAAAGTGCTGATTGCACCGCAAGCGGAAGGGGTCCCAGAAGCATTAGCCGCCCAATCCGAGGAGACCCTCAGGAACACCCTTCAGGGCACTAGGAGACCCTTCGTCCTCATCAACCTCTCGCAACGGTGAAATATGACACTTTTTTGAGTCTCTTGTCTTCATGTTACGGCGGTCTAAACGCATGAAACATGTTTTCAAACTTTAATCACAGCGGTGAAGGCGCCAAAATACGAGAGTGACGTTTTCGAGGTTTCCCGATTCTTATTGTTTAGTAGCAACGCATTCAAGTATATTAATCACCAGGTCATGACAAAATTCGGCAGATCCCCGTCCTCGATAGTACCTCTTGTTCTTGGCTCTGTTCATAAAATATTTTCCCACCAAGAGCCATGTGTTAAATAATGAGTTCCTATCATCTGTTGGCCAGTACCACCAAGCTTTGGCGAGTGTCTTTTTTCTTTCAGATCTTTTTTTCTTTTTTCAAGTATACTCCGTTAACTCTATAAGAAACTATTTCATGCTTCCATTAGTGAGTTTGTGTTGGAGGAGAACCGCCTTCTCGGTGCCTAAGTGACCTCTAACCCTTTCTTGTAGCCGCCTCCGCTGTGACTACGTGGAGAGGCCTTGGGAGAGGAGTCTCCCACCGAATGAGAGTGGTGCCTTTCCTGCGGTAGACGACCTTCTGGCCGCGTGCAGAGTCATCGCTCAATTTCTCCGCCAGTCCTCAAACAACTCATTTGTTGCCATCTTGGGGACTGAACGTAAGTTTGTATAATATGTAATAAAAAAGGAAAGAAAGACTCAGTACAAGCATTATTCAACTTTTAGATTTCGAAAAGTTCAAAACAAAATTCAAGTTATTGCTGCAATTTGTCAAGTTAAAAATAACGTCATTTCGTCTTGAGATGTAGGAGTTCAGTCAGTTGTAAAACCCGCTTTACAACAGAAAAAAAATGGTTGTTAAGAGCTCTAATACACTTCCACCATGTATGATAAATTTATGCAAGTTGAAATAAAATCGGTAAACAACAAAAGTCACTGTTTGCCGCGATTAAATCGGAGGTTTTTTTTAAAAAAATTATTGCCCTAATTTAAATTACGTACTTGTGAACAGCAACACCAATGAAACGATAATGTGCAGGTAGTTGTTGCCTACTGTCCTTGTGCCTCCTTCTCTACCACCGAATGCTGCCGCGACCGTACTGCGCAGAGCAGTTGCTGGCGGAGAGACGAACCACGCCCACCCTTCTCCCTCCCTCCCACCACAGACTACTCGATCTCGTCCACCAACACACCCAGAGCAACTTCAGCAAAGTTAGCGGCATTCATCTCGGTAGGTCAATGACAAATGTTGCCTAAAACTTGAAAATTTTTAATCCCTCTGCTCTGGGGTAAAAATACTAGTTTGGGGGGAAATCTGAATCTTCAATGACATGAAAGTGAAAGAAGTGGTGTGTGGCAGGACTGGCAGGATGTGAGTCTAGAGGGCGTTACGCTGGATTCTCTGCCCCTCTTCAACCATTCACGCAGCGGATGTCGCCCTTTCGTGGAAGTATTCGCGAATGGAGCCAGACTCTCTTCTTCCTACAGCTCCTATCATGAACTGGCGTTCGCTTTTATCAATGTTCTCCGCATGAATTCCCTGGGGACAATTGAGTTTATAGAGCCTCTTTCGACTTTTTTTTCACAGCGGTGGTTTCATTTTTTTGAAAAAAAACACTAGAGAAACTCAACTGTTATACCGTTATTTGTGCTGAATTTCGAAATCTACTTTATGATCTTTTGGGGTTTGCGAAATACTGAAGTTGAAAGGTTGCGGGTCAAACAAAGAAATCAGAGTGTAATTACAGTAACCTGGAGTTTGGAGAAAGTTTTACGGTTTCTCTCGGGAGGCAATTAGCCCAAGGCGACATCTGCATCGCCTTCTACCATGCAAGGCACAACTCATTCACCAATCGATATCAACAGGTCAATATATTTAAATAATATCTGATAATTACAGCACAAACTTCTATTTCTTATCTAAGCAGAAATCTGGGTCTAAGAACTTTGTTTGAAAGGTTTGGATGTTCTCCTTGGGATTTCACACGGCACTCCTGAATTCTTCCTCTACAGTACTCTACTTTCACAAGGGAGATCTCGACTTTGCTCCCGACAACGTTTCTCTCATTCCTGAGGATATCAGGTCTTTGATCAAATTCAATTTGATGACCGCTAACCTGGATATTTGTTTGTATGACCAAATTTTAACCACTTGATCAATTCTATAAGTCTCGTAAAATTCGAAAAATTATTTAAATTTTTTTTGTGAGTTTGTCAAAATATTAAATAGGAGAGGTAATTGGGGCTGATTTAAAAAGGGAAAAGTGAAGGCAGATTTTCCTTCTTTTTTTTGCTTTCATAGTTGAGACATTTACACGCGTTTGTTATTCGCTGTTTGTTTGTTTTTTATGTTTGTTCTTGATTATTAATATCTTGATGAAACTTTTCAAAGTTTCAAAAACAAAAGTTCAGAAATTGGTTCAAAAGGATGTTTTCCACATATCAATTAAAAATGATAGCTTAGCATGAATAAAAGAATTGAATATAAGTAGAAGTGTCCTGAAAGATGTGATTATCGGTTGCAGGGTGGGAGTTGGATTGCGCATTGCGACTGTGCCCCTTCCCTCGCCCCTTCCCGCCCTTCTCTCTTACAATGCAGATATCGCTGCTCCCCGTCATCTTACTGAGTCAAAGAAGGAGCTCGACGAGATCCAGGGCAAGTTTGGACAAGGCCCGCCAGCCACTACAGTATCACAGCAAGGCCCGCCAGCCACTACAGTGTCACAACAACAGCCGCCGAACCGGTAAGAAGACGTTTATCGATTTTCAACTAGAACAAATTAGTATTAAAGTTTTTTCTCTCGGTGTTTCGGAATATCTAACGTCAATCAATCGAAAAATTTGCCCGTGATATATTGAGTTTTCAAAAATTAATTTCAGAACGTTAGTTATATTAATTGGTCAATTTTTGTAATAGTTTGATGATTGGTATTCAAGAGAAACTAACTACCTTCAAAAGATGGAGATACTGGTATTATAAAAGTATTATACACTTAGAACTTGATACATTGAAGGAGTTCTCCACTCACCGTGAAGCCGGAGAATAGAGAAGCGCATGAGACCAAAGAAAAGGAAGTTCCTCCCCCAAGGCCTCCGCCTGCCAATGGATTCTTTGACACACTGAGCTGGGGAGTGCCAGCAGAGCCAGCCCCTCCACCGCTTCCTCCACACAGTCACCAGCTGGTGGAGGAACCTAGAGAGCCCGAGAGAACAGCAAGCTTACTTCAGGTTCAAACTTGTTAGCATTTCATATGTAGATAAGCGAATAGCAATGTGTCATCGTGGTTTAATGCTGCCGGGTTGACAAGAGATGGCTGGGTTCGATCCCGCCCGGTGGAAGCACCTTTTTCAGATTGAAGGTATAATCATTTTCTTGTCTAAACCAAGCGTCACTGCCTTCAAAATGTGTAGCTGAGCATTAGAATTTGATATGTACATCAAGTGTGGTATAATATTGTACATTAAGTTCAGTGTAGTTATGCATTACTTTTTCTGTCATGTTTGATTTGTTTATACATAAAGTGAATTATAGTGAGTGATACATCGCTCAAGTATAAGTGTTGATCACATGGGGTATATCAAATTGAGTTGATTGTAGTTATAAATTACGTGCTCTGTTGTTCATCGCGTAGTGAGAATCACAAAATATTTTATAGACGAAAGAATGAAAAAAAAGTTTGTTGAAAAGGCTCATCGCAATCGTTAAAGGGAAGAAGAGGGAAAAGTAAAACTTTCTTATTCTTTGATTTTCTTCTCCCTCCCAGGATTTTTTTTCTTCTTCCTATGTTATTTGAAATAATCTTAGATTGATGTTCACAGGAGAGCGAAAGAGAGACGCCGATCCTCGGAACTCATTATGCACCATGTCCAATTGTGCCGCAGACTGACTTGCTGGGACTCTCCTCCTCCCAGGAGCCAGGATCACGGGAGAATCCAGATCTACTAGGACTTTCCCAGCAGCGTCCTGATGTGCCTAAGAGCACCCAGGAGTCAGATCTCCTGGGACTCTCATTTCATGGTTCTTTTTATGAATTTCATTGACGTTCAATACCCAATTTTCATTCAAAAGGTATCGTGATTGTTTCATTGCAATATGCAAAAACTCCAAACGCTACCATAGATAGGGTGACTGTATTTATCGTTAATGAAACAGCTCAACAAAACCATGTTTTTTCCAGACTCGAGTGCCGATAACTCGTCCACAGCTGCGCATCAGTCAACGTCCTTCTTTGCTGTAGAAGAAGATCTACTCGTGGACCCTTTCTCTGGGTCCTCATATACCCAAAACACCGCATCCGAGTTGGACCTTTTCGCGAATGCTTCTCCGATTCAGCCGATTTCGACGTCTTCCACTTCTCTCCACAAGAACCCCGACTTGTTGACTGATCTCATGGGGTCAACTTCGATAGGTGAGTTCTTTGAAATTTTAAGCTCGCTTCAGTCTTTTTTCTCTCTCTCTCTTTTCTTTCTTCGACTATACAAGCGAAAAACAATTCAGAATAGAAAAGGGTCTTTAATTTAATCTAGCGTACAACTGAGCATCTAAAAAAGTTTAAATAAAGTAATCAGTGAAAGTTCTATTAAATCACTCGAAGACTATTAATTGACATGTCTGAGTTCTCAGGCATTTGATGATGTTCTCAGGCATTTGATGATGTTTTCGTCGAGAAATGAGACTCAAAAAAGATAAAATAGTTTCTTACTCTAATCCTCGTATTATATTTTCATTTGCGTCATTCTCATGTGGAGAATTATAAATGTCAGCAGAGACTTAGACGATGTTCTTAAGAGAGAGAGAGAGACTAGACTGTTAGATTCTCGGTAGAAGAGAGTCAAAAACTTTTTCGCAGGCCAATTACACATGTCTCGTAACGCGTCGGCTCCTTCTTTCCCACCTCGAGAGGATAAGAATCCTACAGTAACCTCCTCCGTCGCAGATCCGTTTGCGGATTTTCTCGCCTCGGCACCAGGTAGTATATTTTTTATATTCTATTATTATAGGTATTATTAGATTTAGACAGTCAGATTTCTGATTAGCTGAATGAACGTTCAAAAAAAGTTTGAAATGACTAAATATAGCAAGAATGACTTTTCGTACGCTTGAATGTTCTAGATGTTTCAACTAATACATACATCTTGCAAATTCTCCTTGTGATGGGCACAGCGGTATTCTTCAAAGGAACGAATGGGATTTAGTAGAAGAGGGTGGATATGTGATATTTACGAAGGGAGGGGAGCAGCGAAGAGATACATCGTAAGAAGGAGAGAGAGAGAAAACAAACACAGAGAGAGAACGTTACTTGGGACAAAACGAGAGACTTTGTCAGTACGGCCACCCACAAAACATTGATAATTGGACGAATGAGGATGTTAATTATGCAAACGACGTCCAAGCTTTCAAATCAAGATGACGAGAGGAGAAGAGTAACTGGATAGGGTGAAAAAGTGAGGCTTAAAGCCTATGAGCGAGATTATGGCCAACTAACCTTGCCTCGTGAAACAATCAACTTTAAAAATGAAGGAAGTAACAACAACAGCATGAGGAAAGTGAGTTACAACTGGAATGTATGATTCAAGAGATTCACGTAGAGTAACTGAAGGTAAAGACTAAGGCTGCGCACTCTTTTGCTCACCGACCGTTTTTTACCTTAAAAAAGTAAAACTAATTTGCTCACCAACAGTCAGAAACATACGAGTTTTTTTGAATTTTTTTTGCGGGAGCTCCCTGATTAGCAATTTTTAATGAACGCTGTGACTGTCCAAATGGAGCAACTTATTGCATTTTGAAAGAAGATGATGCATTAGGACAGTCACAGCGTTCATAAAAATTGCTAATCAGGGAGCTCCCGCAAAAAAAATTCAAAAAAAACTCGTATGTTTCTGACTGTACTTGAGCAAATTAGTTTTACTTTTTTACGGTAAAAAACGGTCAGTGAGCAAAAGAGTGCGCAGCCTAAAGAGTTGCGCAAATAGTAAAATGAAGGTATGATTTTAAGATACTCTGAGAGGGTCTCCTACGCCGGCGGCAGATGCTTCGCGGCGGCCGAACTACAACCGAGCCTTTTTCGAGCATCCTAAACCAGGGACCGCAAAGGTTACTTTGACAATCTCTTATATCCCTGCTGATGAATATGTATAATATTTTTTTGAATATGTGTGATAATAAATCTCTCTTTCTCTTCATGTCTCCTTTTCTAATACCTTGCTCTCTTTTCATACCCAGCCATGCTTGCCTTGCTTTTCCTCTACTTTTTTATATGTTAATTAATTATCATTTTTATCAATTTAGATTTATCAAAATAGTCATGTCATACCTTCTGTTGGCGGGCCTCTGTTTTTCCAAATCTTGAGGGGAGACCCTTAAGATTTGTAAAACAAAACAAAAAATTTCGCGGGATTCTGTTTTTTTAATCATTAGGAAGACGTGAGAATATTTTTTTTCCGCTTTTTGCGAGCGTCTGTACCTTTTTCTTTCTCACTAAAAAACCCCTGTTCTGCGATAAATAAATTTTTAAAAAAGAGTAAGAGTTTGCAGGGATCAACTACAGTGAACGCATTTGACGACATCCTGCAGAGTCAAGGGTTTAAGTCCTCCCAACAGAACTCGAATGTCTCCCTGGCCACAATGAGGAGGGCGGATGAGATTGCAGACCTAACTCCCTCACAGATCAAGGTCTGTCACTTGGAAAATAGTCTCTATGGACTCTAGCAGTACTTGGACATCTCCAGACCGTACTTTTTAACACATATACAATCCAGCGTCTTCACCAGGATGTTTTTTGAAACCCGCAGAAAAAGATCAAGATCATCATGAGTTAACTGCAGGCTTTGAAGAGATCAAGCGCGAGCGATGACAAAAAAAGACCTCTTATATCACTAACATTTTTTCAAGATTTTCGATAGCTTCTGCCTGCAGTGCGGGATATACGAATGCCCTGGTCTCAACGTACCACGCTCTTGCTTGTTCTAAACCTGTTTCGTGGCGCTTATGGTCATAAAAGAAAAAAATATAAAAAATTATATATATTTGGTCATAAAGCGAGTTAAATTAATAATCATTGTAAGTAGTGTTCAAGGTGTCGATAAAGACGAGAATGTGGCTTTCAGCTGCAACTTGCATTTTCATTTGTGTTAATTTTAGATCCGAGATTGGACAGCAGGGAAAGAGAGGAACATACGCGCCCTTTTGGCCTCCCTCAACGATGTTTTGTGGGAGGGAGCTGATCGATGGAACCAACCAACCATGGCTTCTCTTCTCTCTGCTGCTCAGGTTCTTTTGACCTCACGAAGTCGCAAGGAAAAAGAGAAACTCCTTCTTTATGTGTTAGATATAAATGTTTAGTGAAGTGGAATTCTGACGAGAATCCCACTAGAGTATAGTCTTCCCTGTCCTCGTTACGTGTGAATAATTATCGCTTAGATGATGTGATTAGGAATTTGTATCTTGGCTATGCTCCGAACCGATTAATACAAGTATGTCTCGCTATAAATCAGTAATCCGAACCGATTAATAGTAATCCGAACCGATTAATAGTAATCCGAACCGATTAATACAAGTATGTCTCGCTATAAATCAGTAATCCGAACCGATTAATACAAGTATGTCTCGCTATAAATCAGTAATCCGAACCGATTAATACAAGTATGTCTCGCTATAAATCTCGAATTATACTTATATTACTTCATTATACATCGAAGACGAGAAAATTTAACTTAAATGTCTGTTATTATTTGAAGGTGAAGAAGAGCTACAGAATGGCTTGCCTGGTAGTGCACCCTGACAAGCAGACCGGCCTTCCTCACGAGGACCTGGCTAAAGCCATCTTCACCGAGCTTAATGACGCCTGGAACGCGTTTGAAGAGTCCGGCTCGCCGTCACTCTGATTCGCCCGAGCAACCTCTTTGTCTACCCTTTTAACATTCACCCGGTCATAAATCCTAGTAGATTTGCATCATTTCTTGGTCTAACCTTGTATAACCTTATCCTTGCTTTCTTGATATAGCCTTATCTTCGAGTTCAAACTTTTAATACAATAGCACCAAATATTTAACAAGGTTGCTCCAGTTCTTCAAGGTATGCATTGAGATTTGTTTACATCTTAAAAGGTTATTTATAAGATTTCGATGTATGATGACACTGTGAACTTGAGTTGCTCGCTTTTTTATTTCTCATTGGTATTATTCTCTTCTCAATATAAACATGTCACCGCATACCAAACTGCGCTTTTTGGTCTTGGTATTTGTGCAAGGCTTATTCAGTCTAAGGCTTATTCAGTCTAAGGCCTATTCAGTCTAAGGCTTATTCAGTCTAAGGCTTATTCAGTCTAAGGCTTATTCAGTCTAAGGCTTATTCAGTCTAAGGCCTATTCAGTCTAAGGCTTATTCAGTCTAAGGCTTATTCAGTCTAAGGCTTATTCAGTCTAAGGCCTATTCAGTCTAAGGCTTATTCAGTCTAAGGCTTATTCAGTCTAAGGCTTATTCAGTCTAAGGCTTATTCAGTCTAAGGCTTATTCAGTCTAAGGCCTATTCAGTCTAAGGCTTATTCAGTCTAAGGCTTATTCAGTCTAAGGCTTATTCAGTCTAAGGCTTATTCAGTCTAAGGCATATTCAGTCTAAGGCTTATTCAGTCTAAGGCTTATTCAGTCTAAGGCTTATTCAGTCTACGGCTTATTCAGTCTAAGGCTTATTCAGTCTAAGGCTTATTCAGTCTAAGGCCTATTCAGTCTAAGGCTTATTCAGTCTAAGGCTTATTCAGTCTAAGGCTTATTCAGTCTAAGGCTTGTTCAGTCTAAGGCTTATTCAGTCTACGGCTTATTCAGTCTAAGGCTTATTCAGTCTAAGGCTTATTCAGTCTAAGGCTTATTCAGTCTAAGGCTTATTCAGTCTAAGGCCTATTCAGTCTAAGGCTTATTCAGTCTAAGGCTTATTCAGTCTAAGGCTTATTCAGTCTAAGGCTCATTCAGTCTAAGGCTTATTCAGTCTAAGGCCTATTCAGTCTAAGGCTTATTCAGTCTAAGGCTTATTCAGTCTAAGGCTCATTCAGTCTAAGGCTTATTCAGTCTAAGGCCTATTCAGTCTAAGGCTTATTCAGTCTAAGGCTTATTCAGTCTAAGGCCTATTCAGTCTAAGGCTTATTCAGTCTAAGGCTTATTCAGTCTAAGGCTTATTCAGTCTAAGGCTTATTCAGTCTAAGGCTTGTTCAGTCTAAGGCTTATTCAGTCTAAGGCTTATTCAGTCTACGGCTTATTCAGTCTAAGGCTTATTCAGTCTAAGGCTTATTCAGTCTAAGGCTTATTCAGTCTAAGGCTCATTCAGTCTAAGGCTTATTCAGTCTAAGGCCTATTCAGTCTAAGGCTTATTCAGTCTAAGGCTTATTCAGTCTAAGGCTTTTTCAGTCTAAGGCCTATTCAGTCTAAGGCTTATTCAGTCTAAGGCTTATTCAGTCTAAGGCCTATTCAGTCTAAGGCTTATTCAGTCTAAGGCTTATTCATTCTAAGCGTTTAGAGTGGAAATTTCCTTCTAATAATCTTGTTTAATATGTAAATTGTGATGCTAATAGTTATCTTCACTTGTTTTCGCGCCTCAGGCAAATAGAGATTGATTAGGGGAGGAGAAATGCTGCTCCGATAGACAGGGGTGGACTATTTGTATGTACAGTCTCATTCTTTCAGTAATTACTGGTCGCGGGTTGTTTTTGAGCACTAGAAAGTTGTTTATTTTGTCATAAGCTTCCTATGAAAATCTTAGGTAGAAGACCCATAATTTGTTTCCAATGAAGCAATTCACAGAGAAAGTATTCACAGAGAGTATGTTCTGTATTTTGTGACAATAAGTTGACATTTGTATGTGATGAACACGGTGAAAGAAGATATTCGTTTTAATAAAGAGGGCGAAATGTTCGAGTAGTACGCACATGAAAAGGAAACATTGAGAGGAGAGCGCTCGCATTAATTCATAATCTTCTCAGCTCATTTTTATCCATCCTTGAACAAGGAAATATAATTCCCCCTTCGAAAGGGATCTTTTTTCCAAATGGAAGGGGAAAGCGAGAATACGGTGGTAACCTTAGTGAAGTTATCCCACCCCTTGCTCCAAACACCATCTTAGCCGCCACAGTACCTGTATCTCGCTCAAGAATGCACCAAAAAGGGGCGGGAGCGATAGATCAGGCCTGTAGGGAATCATCAACTCGTACTTAACTTTAGTACACACGTCCTTAGACCAACGTGTGAGAAAGGAAGCAGAAGAAGGAGGAGAAGCAGAGGCCTCGCTTTCCCTGCCATCGATTTCTAGCCTCAGGGGCGGGGGAAAGACGGCACTCTCGAGAGGAATAAAGATGTAGATGGTTGGGGGAAGAGTGTTCGACAAGCGAAGAGGGGGTAGTCGGAAGAGAAGCAGAGTTCGTTCATGAATAAGATAGGGAGAGGAACAGTGAGCATTTATCAGGGATAGAAGGAGCAAGAAGGTCTATTCTCTCCCTTCTCCGGTTAAATACTTTCTGTTCATCATGTTTTGTAGCTTCTTGAGACATCATTGAAATTTTGATGTACATATACGATTCATGAGTGTCAGAATTCGTTTATGAAGTCACAGACTGGCAGAGAGAGAGCGAAAGAGAGAGAGAGACAGCGATAGAAGGTTCCCAACCCAGAATAGAAGAAGCGAAAATTGGAGAGGAGAAAAGAGTCCGCGGATGATTACTTAAAGGGATTTGAGGACTTGATACCAAGAAAAGGGAAGTTTAATGATTTACTAGGAATATAATAAAGATAACTCGTTTAGAATACCAAGGATGAGAAAGAGAGGAAGTGAAGAAAGAGAGAGAGAGAGAAAGAGATGACATCGGGATGGGAAAAGGGCGGAAAACTCAGAAGAGCCGATTCTGATATCTCGATGGAAATCTTTTATGTGAACGACGAGATGTTCCCACTTCCTCTATTTTCCTGGAAAATGGTTCTATTGCTTCAAATATTCATTATTCAAACATGCATTGATGAAGTCCGGTAGATGATTCTTACTCATGAAAAATTTTCCCTTTTTTCTACACTCCATTTTCTTGCATATTCATTTTGATTTTCTTGCAATGTTCCTGTTTATGCCTTTCTAGGCGGTTTTTATATTATAATGTACCTTTCCATGCTTAAAAATTCATACTCTAATTTCAGAACAGCCATTTGGAGAAAGTTATGAAAAATATAAAAAGAAACAAACTCTTGCTTGTTTTGACCTCATAGAAGAATTGTGCAGTTTTTTTTAATCTGGTAAAAAAGCTTTTCTTTCCAATATTTCTAGTAGTTTTTTTTAAAAATAAAACTTACAAAGTTGTGTAAGTTCTTGTTTTTTTCTTTCTGTATGGATTCATGGGTCGCTGAATGGGGAAGGGAAAGGGGGGTTAGGGGAATAAAAGGGGGTTAGGGAAGGGAAAGGGGGGTCAGGGAAGGGAAAAGGGGTCAGAGCGAGGAAGAGAGCAAGAAGTTGGAAAGAATAACAGAATTGAATGTGGAAAAGCGCAAAAACTGATAATAGAGGAAGCGAAGGCTCAGAGCAGTGTAGATTTTGGTGGCTCTATCGGTCCTTATCTGTCTGCATTCCTTCTTATTCCTTGTCATCTCTCACGAAGACTCTTGTCCCCCCCCTCCCCTTTCTTCCATGCTCAACCTCTCTTGCCTGATTTGTGGAGGCTCTCTTTCTGCCATCCCTTCTTCTTCACGGCTTCCGCTAACTCACAAATAAGTATTTTTCGAATTCCTCGTCCCTTTCCCACGCGAACATTTTTTGTTGTTACATATTGCTCGGAAGCATCACTATTTTTTTCCACTAATTCTCTTTCTTTATATCCAACCTACTCTATTCATCTTTCCCTCTCTTTGGCATTTCTCATTATCTCTCTATCTCCCTCGCTCGTCCTCTCTCTGTCTCTCTCGCTTTCTAACAATGACACTCTTACTCTATGTACTCTCTCTCTATCCATATTTCTTTTTTCCGGTCAAATTAGATTCAAAATTTGTAGCTTGCAATGTTGAACTATGTATGCTTATAAATATAATTAGGAAAAGAAATTTATTTTCCCTCATTTTTTGTATAAAAATCGAATTTATTCCTGTTGTGAGTATTAGGAGAATACGATTATATTTTTTCAGTTGGCCAATTCCAGACCAAAGTATCAGAAGAAATGTAATTCGATAGGATGTGCTCTGAGCTTGGATGTTCAGAAAAAAACCTTTTTAAATGCGAACTCATCTTTGTATGCGTTTTAATGCGTCATCTATACCCACTACGGTCGTCCAAGTCAACCAGATTATTCTATAATTACCCTTTTACGAACCTTCCCTACCGATGAAACCATTTCCACACTCGCTAGCTTCAAAGCCTCAAATAATTTTATATCGAGCTTCATTAACTCATTAAAACCCAGAGTGAAACGAAGATGCCTGAGCTCGTGTGATGGAGGAAGCGGAATGGAGCCCTTCAGGAGAGTGGAAGCCGACCGCTTCCACTTCTTCTCCTCCCTCTCACACGGAAGACCCAAAGAAAGCTGATCTTCAATCTCCGCAACCCCATCATGTACGACTCAGTTCTCACTTTTTGATAATACCGAACCCATTCAAAGTAATACAAAACATTACGGTATCATTCTTCAAATTCTAAGTTACACAGTTTAAAGGCAGTTACGCCTGGTTAAGACGACAAATGATTGAGCTATCGCACAAAAAAGCTAGTCCACCGAGCGGGATCGAACCCAACCATCTTGACTCAAACCGGGAGCGCGTTTTACCATTACACCACGGGACACATTGCTATTCCGTATGAAATAGCGGTGGACTAGCTTTTTTCTGTGCGATAGCTCAATCATTACGGTATCATTGTTTTTGAAGCTTTGACAGTTTCCGGATGTTCAGTTACATAGTTTTACAGGCAGTGTGTTACTAGGCTAATGCAAAAAAATGGGCATTTCTCCCCTGTAGTGTATTGGTAACGAGCTCGCAATAGTTAAGAGAATGATACCAGTGGGTTCGGTCCTCCAGTGTGTACTACACTTGTCCGTTCGATAGTTCGATCAAATGAAAACATAGTAATGAACTTTTCCTCGCTTTGGCATGTATCGATTGTTTTTCTACGTGTTCGAAAAAAAACTTTCAAATACCTTGAAAGAAAAAAAACAAGTACAAATGTATGACATCAACAAAATGATATAATTCGTGGACAAGTGTTCTGTCCATTTTTAAAACTTTTTTGATTAAATTGTCTAATTTTTTATATGTAATCTACTTCTCTGGCTGCGATTGAATAGTTTTCAAGCATTCCTCTCTTTCTTCTCTCCTTTCCTAATCCTCTGTCATTGTTGATAGAAACGCAGACATATTGTCGAGTTACACAGGAAGTAGTTTGTTTGTAGTGAAATAGGAACTGGAGAGCACAAGGGGCTCTCTTCCTTCCACTAGAATCTCCTGTTGCCTGTTCAGAATCTCCTACAGCTTCATCCAACAGAGAAAGAGGACGAGGAGGATTCAGAAGTCACAGAGGAAGGAAAGAGTCGTGTAGGTACTTCTCTGCACTTTCAACCTTAGAAAATCCCTAACACTTATTTTTTGATTCCGCCTACTCCCTACTTTCCTTCCATTTTCTCTACCCTCCTTTCAATCCTTTTTTCTTCTTTCCCTCTATTCTATATCCTCCTTTCCCTATTCCCCTAGGCTCAATTTCCAATTTCCTCCACTCCTATTCTCATTTTCCTCAAAGATGAATTCAGTACACGTTTCTAGTCAGATGATAAAAAAGGCATTGAAATAGCACAGATTCTGTTGAGAAAGATCGAATATACTCTACATACGTATATTTCCGAACTAATCCTAAATAGAAGTATTTCAGTTTTCGTGAGAATGGGGATTTCATGCGAAGCTGTTTTACCTTCATTTTTTTGTTGAGAGATTGCGAGAAGCTGCTCTCGTACAATTGTCATAAATTGAACAGTGCCAAAGTAGGAGTATTTGTTGCAAAAACACTGTCATGGCAAGAGACGAAATGAGATAGTCTCGCGAAAAAAAATATCTTCTAGCAAAACTATAAAAAAAGAGCTAAAACGAAGAAGCACCAGTGGAAAAAATGCATGTAGTTAAATTTTCTCGTTTTGCTACCAAATGGTTTGAATTTTTTTTTTCAAGTTATGAAAACCTATTGTGTGATTGTGAAGTTTGAAAACTAGAGACGAAGTTTTAAAGAAAAAAGAACCCATTTGAAAGAATCTGTTGCAGAGTATGGCTAGAAATCGCTTTGTAAAAATACAACTCTTGTATTCCAGCCATACTATTAAATAGGAAGAAATACAACTCTTCGCAGAGATGTTTCCACATTCGGTTCTATCTCTTGAAACAAGCCTTGTTGTACTTTATTGCGTTTGATTCGGAAAGGCCGCTTATTCAATTCGGTCATCGTCCTTAGAAACTAACATAATTATGATGTATCAGAAACGACCAGTTTTGATCAATGGAAGGTATTATTGATCTATTGATGAATTCGGTAACATTGAATACATGGAATTGTTTGCAGCAGGTAAAAGTAGCAGCCGCGCGGCAGTCCAAGTTCCTCTTCTTCTATTCCTACTTCACTCTCCGCGGCTTCTTCAGGCTGCTTGGCCGAGCTGTCGGACACTCTCCCTTCGCTTTTGCAGCCATCGCTCTGCTGCTGTCATGCAACTCTTTTGGAATGCTCAACATTATCCTCAAAGTCTCCTCTCTCTTTTTACAGTTAAACGAAGTATCTTTTCGGTGTGTACAAGTCCTAGTACTATGATTCATGATTATACAATCAAAGATTTAGTTTTAAAGGCAGTTCGACAAAGGAGCATATATGGGGTGATACTACAAACGAACAGAAAGGAAAGAGACACAATGTATTGCTGAAGTTTTTCATTACAGGACAGAATACGGGATGGATACACTCCTATAAATGCTCCCAGCAGATACGAAACCGACGTCATCAGGGAGTTTTGGAACTCGACTGGTTAGTGCTGTGATGCCGCAAAGTCAATTCACTTTATTTTGACTTCATCGGGCTTTCTATTAGCACCTAACATCATTCTCAAAATGGAAACTAAGATAAATAAATAGGTTTTCTTTTTAATGAAATATAAGTCAATCACTCAATGGTGTGTAAACGTTCACTAAAGCTCGATGAGATAAACAACTTGATTTTTTTCCAAATAAACAAACGGTTAAGTGATCTCACGAGCATAAAACGTACCTCGATAATCACAAGTTGTAGAGCACTGAGTTTGAAATATTTAATGAATTATTTATTGTCTTCTACTCTATGTTCCAACAAAACTTATTTGAAGCATAAAATTTTTTTGCCAATTAGTCGTTTACCTATGACTGTTGATTGGGCAGTTTTAATGCTCAGGAGACCCCATGATGACCATCCTGATCATGCTGGCAAAAGACGGCGGCTCCATGCATCGAAAGCCTCAGCTAGACGAGGCGCAGCGGATTTTCACCTACCTTAACGACAACTTCTCCGTCCCATTCGAAGACGAGCAGCTTGTGTTAGTCTTATGGAGCGTTAAAATTGAAAAAAAGCGAAAGATAAATGGAGCACCGATTTCGTTCCTTCTTCAGTCTCACCACGAACTGCCGTGAGATTTCAATGAAATATGGTGTTTTTATGTTGCTACTCTTGAACTGAGAAATAACTTTTAAACAAGATTAAGCAACAAAAAAAACAACACTGTAATCTATTGCCATTTCACGGCAATTCGTGTTGAGACTAAAGAAGGTACGAAATCGGCGCTCCACTTATATATCTTCTTTTTTTAAAAAAAAGTTTTCAACACTCCATTAGATTCTTCGCCCCAGTTTTAAGACAATTTACTTACAGTTTTGTAAGCTTATCTGGGATTGTGAGAGTGACGCCATGTAGAAGTGTAACAAGAAATAAGGTTTCTTTGGACTTGTAATAACATTTACCTCCACCTGCTTCTGAATTTATTCGCTTAGAGAAGTGATTGTAGGCGAGGTTGGGAATTTTTATTGAGGGGAAAGGGTAAACTGGAAAAGAGTCTCGAAAAGGTATAGGGGAAAGGGTGAACTGGAAAAGAGTCTCGAGAAGGTATAGGGGAAAGGGTGAACTGGAAAAGAGTCTCGAAAAGGTATCAATACGAATGCTCGCTTATTCCGCGAAAAATTGGGAGTGAGCTAGCCTTTTTCAAAACAGTTACATCAGGCTTGAATCGTAAAAATTAAATATGAAGGATTTCAAATAAAAAAGGCTTCGAAGTCAATAATTAAGAAAAAAAGAAGGTTTTTGTTGTTTTTGTTGACACGGACTATATACCGATTGGTGTGTTGCTTTATTACAGTTTTGCGCGGATGTGCGATCCCTACTGTGGAGTGAATACGGTGTTCGAAATGTTTAAGGTTAGCAGAAGACAATGTTCCTATTGACGCGTGTGAAAAGAAGTTGGGGTAAAGTTCAAGGGAAAAGGGTAATTAATTAGCAGTTGACTCAAAGCCGCAAATTAGATTACTCGAGTACAAAAACATCATAACTGCACGCCTGTCGAAGGAAGCAGTTTGTGCCTTTTTTTAAGAGGTCTTTAGGCTGCGCACTGTTTTGCTCACCAACTGTTTTCAACCGTAAAAATTAACTGTATGTGAGCAAATTTTCAACTGTATGTGAGCAAATTAGTTTTACTTTTTACGGTTAAAAACGGTTGGTGAGCAAAACAGTGCACAGCCTTAGTAATCACTCTACTCTTGTACCTTAACAACACCGAATGTCAATACTTTTCGCAGTTCACTAGTGTTTGCTTTTTGCTACCAAATTCTACTTCAGTCGGTGTGGTAATGGTGGAAGGTTAAAACTGTTTGCTAAAAGTTACATGAAAAAACGCTAAAAATATGTACAACAAAAAATGAAACAAAAACCAACTTCTGCTAAATTATTGATTTAGTGCATGTCAAGAAATACAAGAATTCCGCTATCGTAATCCCCAAATGGAAGATAACCGAAGTGTCAAAAACAGAATCTATCATTGGTTTCAAGAGAATTTTTTTACTTTTAAAAAGTTAGTGGAGTACATAAAATGAAGTAAATTTGATCATAAAATGATTGGATTGAATTTCTTTTAATTTATAAGGTATAATGTTCAGTTTTAAATGGAAAATAATGTTAGCAAGCGGTATAATTGAGCAGAACTATTGATACATATATGTAACTTTAAAACTCGAAACTAAAGTTTATTTACTTTTCAAACGTTCTAATATGATGCTAAAATCTGTTTTAAGGAAGGATTTGATGCGGAATTCGAGCGTGCAGTGAGCAACAGACCACCTTCCTCCAACACGCAGCTGAATTACCCTGTCGCCAGCATACGGGGATTTGAGGTACTATATCCTCAAATGAATGCTTACAGCTTCCTGTGAACTTTAGTTAAGCTTGAAACCAATCAATCTTCTAAAATGTGATATTTGAAAAATAATTGAATGATTATTTTAATGACTATACATGAAATGATTCGGTTAATATATATTTTAAACGGAAAAGGGGTATCGTATATAAATTTTAAAGGTAAGTCGTATATAATCAAAATTAACTTTATTCAAAAGCTATCAGGAATTTATAGAAAAGTTTTGTATTACAAAAAAATAGAATTTCTAGCATTTTTTTTTGGTTTTTTACGAATAAATAGCTCTCGATAATTGTGAAAAAATAACACAATGAAAAGGCCTTTCTAATCATCATTAAATAAGAGAATGTGTTAAAGAAATGTAAAATGTAAAAATAATTTTGTAGAAAAACGTTTTGGAAAAAAAAGAACAAATAATTCTCCATCCTTTTTGATTTAATTTAAGAGAGAGAGAGAGAGAGAGAGAGAGAGAGAGAGAGAGAGAGAGAGAGAGAGAGAGAGAGAGAGAGAGAGAGAGAGAGAGAGAGAGAGAGAGAGAGAGAGAGAGAGAGAGAGAGAGAGAGAGAGAAGAGAGTGAAAATCAGCGTTTTTAATCAGGTTGCTTTCAGATTCACTTGGAGAGGAGTCTTTTCGGGGTCAAACTGCACAATTTGAGCCTTCTCCCATCGCAAAGATCAATTGAGCAGAACATTACGAATATGGACTATGTCAAGGTCCTCAAAAGTAGAGAAAACCCAATTTGTTAGAAACCGTAAAAATACAACATGGTTTTCAATATCTTTGCTGGTATTCCAAAAGAGAAAAGAAGAAAAGGAGTACCGAACTATGTCATTCCGCGCAAGAGATTATTTTTAACCATAGAGCCAGCTATAGGTAAACTGCCAACTGGCAAAAAATCCTCTAAGACAGATCTACCGACCCTCCTCCTCACTCGAAATGACTGTATCAGAGTTTTCACAGCTGAATTGGAAGTAAAAATCTTTATTCCTCTAGAAAACAAGAACGATTCTATAGCCATAACTGAGTCTCAACCGGTTTCGTAAAGTTAAAAGTGAAACTTTTAACCTACTTTAGCGATTGACTTGTTGGAAAATCCTATGGAGCCAGCACACCTCACGCTATCACTATCTTACAAATCCGTTGGAAAATGGAAAATTCTCTCGTATTTCATTGTCAAATAAATAAAATTTGATTGAATTGACTTACTCATTAAATTTTTTAAATTTAATTATCCATTCAAAACTGAAGGTGTTGCTGATGATCTTCCGAGGAGACAAGGGAACGCAGAGACAGGAGAGACAGATGTCGACTTGGGAGATCGCAGCCTACGACTATGCACTAAATGAATACACAAGTGACTTGGTCGAGCTGCAGGTATGAAATTTACTATCTCTTTTTAAAACTTAATCCTCTCTCTTTCTAATGTTCCATTCATTCTTCTGTAGCATGGAGATGTTTGATCCATGTAGTTGCGACAAGAATTTGCCGACTGGCCTGTCGCTCGGGCCTGGCGTCGGTGTCCGCGTTCAGCTTAGCTCACTCTTACAAGTTAGCAGTTTCCGATGGCACCACGTGGAGGAACGGACTCGCCATCTCTAATGTTCCATTCATGCGTTCCTCTATATACTCATACATGAGACTCATATTATTCTTCTTATTTTCTTTTCCCTCTTTGTTTCCTCTTTCGAACTATATCAGTTTTTAATCTTTTCCAGGTTCAAATTCTCTCATACATACTTTTTGCCTTACTATCCCCTCTTCACCTTTTTTCATTTCAATTTAATTGTTTAAGATCGTGGGTACAGATATTCTGGATCGAGAGATGATGCGAGATGGCAGAAGAATGACTCCATTCTTTGCAGCTGGTAAATCTTTATTGTTTTCTCTCTTACCTCTTCATTCCCCCTACCGTATCCATTATCTTTTTATGTTGACCGTTCAGGATTCGGATTCATGATCACATTTGTCAGCATATGTGTCTTCATGAGCGCCATCTTCTACGATGAAGTGGACCGAGGAAAAATGTTAATTTGAAAAAATCTTTTTGTTTCATTCAAAGATGTTTTACACGATAAGACGTTTTTACAATTAAAAAAAATGCACTGTTCATTTTTAAGAGTCCTGTTGACATGAGTACTGATGCTATCAAGAAAACACGACCGATAGATTCATGACTCTAAAAACTAAGCTTGTGGACATGAGTGTTGATTTCATGAGTCCTGATGTTATGAGTCCTGATGTTATGAGTCCTGATGGCATGAGTCCTGATAGTATAAATCGATGGATGAAGATCCTTCTGTTTTAGACTGATAGCAGTGGGAGCGACACTGGTGCCCATCCTGGCAATAACCTCTACGTACGGATTGATCTCCTTGATTGGCTGCCGTGTGAACTCCTTCATGCTCGTGATGCCCTTCCTCATCATGGGCATCGGTGATTCTTCTCTCCGTCTCTTTCTTGATAGCGACTGAAATATATCAGACTGGATGAAACTTACAATAATCTAACAAAAGTCTTCTTCCTCATCAAAATTTCGAACCTATGTATATGTACGCTAGAGCTTAGGATCTCTCTAATATTAACTCCTACCAATTTTTGATTTATTGACTAAGAAACTAAGAAGACTTTCGTAAGGCTGATTGTTTTTATTAGAGTATTCACAATCAGCATTGTGAAATGATTCTCATGGAATCTTCATTCGAATAACAACAAAATTTTTAAAAAAAATGAGAAAGTTTGCAGGAGTGGATGACTCATTTCTGATGACGCACAGCTGGCAGAGAATGTCCCGCCACAACTACCCGGTGATCGACCGACTGGGTCTCGTGTACGAAGAGGTGGGGCCCTCCATCACCATCACCTCCTTGACCAACTTCCTCTCCTTCGGCATCGGAGCGCTCACTCCTACTCCCGGTTGGCCACTGGACATTTATTGGATGTCTTGAAGATCGACTAAGCGGATTAAGACACACTTCTAATCAATAAGTCTAATAAGCTTTAACTTATATAAGATTTTGACTGGAAGGAAAATACCCTAAAAAGATTACAAATATTGTAATTCGAACTACTCTCACAGAAATCCGTCTCTTCTGCTTCGCAACTGCGCTCGCGATGATCATCGACTTCTTGTACGAATTGATTCTCTTCGGTCCGGTTCTCGCGATAGCCTCCAGATTCGAGAAGAATGACAAGAAGAGAGAGGAGCGTGGCGGATGGAGACTATTGGTGAATCAACAAAAGTTGCATCAAGTTTTTGTTTAATGGTACTCTGTCCATTAATATGAGTAACATTTTTTGAACAGCGTTTCTTGAAAAGAGTTAGTTTTTTTGAAACCAACACATTTCTTAAACCATGGCCTATTCGCAAAATTGCTAAAATATTCTTAATTGCTAATAGATTCAAAATTGCAAAATCGCCCAATACAGCAGAAATTACTTATTTTTACTGAATAGCGATTTCATGAAGCATTTATTTCATCACCGATTGTTCACTTGTGATAGACTAAAAAATGAAACAGTTAAACATCGAAAAAGAGTTTAAAAAAGAGCCATCGTAGGTGGAAAACTTCTCTTCGCGAGTTCTCCGTGTGTATTGTCGGTTGATCGGCCACCGTATCTTCACTTTTGTCATTCTGACGGCTACAGTAGCCTACTGGTACTTCGCTATCATCGGGCTGATGAACATAAAAACAAGGCTGGACACGGTGAAGATCCTGCCCAGGGACTCTCCGCTACAAAAACCTAACTTCATCCTGTCAAATATTGGTAACTCGTTCAATAACTGGTTTAAATTTCATAAAATTTAAATGAAATTATCGTAGGATCGTTACGCTGTATTATTTTCTCGTGAAATAATATAGAAACATAATGAGATCCAAAACCGTAGACTGAAGTCTTGGTTCCGTTATATTTTCAGGGTTAATTTTTTTTAATTTTCAGGGTTAATGCATTTGATAACGTTACTAAATAAATTTAGAAGCGCTAAACTTTTCACGAATTTAGAGCTTTATATAGCTTGACAGTAACAATGAGGATTTTGAGGTAAAAAACTATAAGAGAGGATAAATCATTTGTCCACCTAAAATAGTTTTCTGAATAAAATTGGCCTGATGTAACTTTTAGAGAAGTTAAAGGAGACTAAATGATAGAGAATTGATGATTGCAGTGTGGGCGGAGTACCATCCGGTCACTGTACTCATCAGTCAACCCTTCAATGTCTCCAATAAACACCAAATGGAGAGATTCTGGGAACTCGTCCATGATTTCGAGTCTCTCCATAACTGTAAAGGTTAATATAAAAATATCCCTTTTAGCTGATTGATCGAAAGAGATTTTTCGGACTTCTTCAATGAAAATATTCCTTATTCATCATTTAGTTTTTTTATGATGCACAAAAAATGGGATCAGTTTTATCCCACGCCGGACTGCGTCTCTGACTTTTTTTAGGGTCTCGTTCCTAAGCCGTACGGTCTCGTTCCTAAGCCAAATGGTTTCGTTTCTAATCCGTGCGACCTCGATAGCGTAACCTCTGCCTAAGCCTAAGCAGAAGAAAAACATTTTTTTTAAAACTATTTTCATAAGTTTATGAATTAATTGCCTAAGTGAATCAAACTCTGCACTGTCTGACGCTGCACACTGACCCAAGAAAGGGTCATAGAGAAAGTCAGAGAAAGCGTGATGTGATAGCCGACAAGTAAAG
>OZ057408.1:16723333-16763429 GCA_964056735.1 Allodiplogaster pararmata | reverse complement strand
AATCTGGTTGAATAACTGTGGTAAAATGAATAATAATCTGTTTTCTCTTGATAAGTAGAGGGAACCTCGCGTCACTTTTGAGTGGTGTAATGTACATTCGCTGCCTCCCCTCTTCAGTGATAATCTCGATACGAGCATGCTTCTTTTGTACACCAAAGCCTTGCAGAAGAATGTCCACTTTGTCTCCCGAGTTCACTTCTGGAATGAATTGTTGGTTGATTAAGACGTATTTAATATCAAATTGTTTTCTAAAACCAAAAATCTAACCATTTCCGTTCTCTTCCAGAGAGTCGACCTCTGCACTTCCAACCAGTGCCTTGTTCTGCAAAAAACAACAACAACATAATTGTTCATTCGGCCACCACACGACATGTTTAATGCCCATTCTCTTTGTTGAACTCAGTGTACCTACAGCGCTCGTTTTATTTCAGCGAAATTACTTATTACAAAAGTATTTTTCTAGGGATTTTCCACGTCAGCTGTAAATGTTGCCAAATCATCATTTAGGTACAAATATGCCAAAATTGTCGTACAAATATCATCAGAATGATGAATTCTAACATTGATGTAGTAGACGAGAAGCTCGTTCATTGCTGGATCCGCGTTCAGATTTACGAGATAAAAGCGGTTCTTTTCCACTTTGATACCACCACTCGCCAGGGAGACGCCGATATCAGCGAGCTCTCTTTGACGTTCCTTAAACGGTTCTTTTTTTAGAAGAGTTAATTATAAAAGATCAAATTTTGCCAGTTTTTCCCCAATTATTCTTTTATGAGATGAAAAATTTGTGAATAAATTGTGATGGAAGGGCTCGCCTTGTGCAACTCGTCAGTCTCCCTGAGCCTCTCCTCCCAGCTCTTGTTCATCTGTTGCACGAGTCTCTCGCTCTCTGCGAGTCGCTCCCTCAACTCCTCCGTCTCGCAATGCTCCCTCTTTGTCTGGCTGATCTGCAGCCTCAGCGTCTCCACTTCCTCGCGCAGTTCTCGAATCACTCGCGCGTTCGGATCCTTCAACAGCGATTTTGCACTGTCTGTTTAAAACAAACAGATTCATCCTTTCTGACTCACATCATCGATTTGAGAATTTAATCTTTATATTATCGATTGAGAACAAATCATTCACCCCATGCATCATTATCGCTATCAAAATAACAATACGGTTTGAAAACCCCACACCTTTTCTCGAAAAAAATCTTAGTTTCATTGATGTACAATGTTTTAAGCATTGAACTATTTTGATAATTGTTGTGGTTTCGTATTGCTTTGCGTATCTTGTTTGATCAGATGGATAAGAGAAACGGATCTAGTTGAGATACTTCATTGACGACAGCATGGTTGACGATACTCTTTGCTCTGTCCGAGTATCTCAGTGTGGACAACGTCTCTTCGTAGTTATCAGAAGAAGGCGAGATCGTCGCAATCATGACCGTCTTCGAGTTCCCACCGAGACTGTCTTTCAGCAACCTGCATACTCAACGTTTCCCTGTTATCAACACAGTATCTTCCAACAATGGGACCAATTATTGAAAGTGTCCCCGCTTAAAACTGTATAGTAACTGCATATCATACAAACCGGTGACATTTTCAAAAGACAAGCCTAACCATGTGAGAACTGAGTCTCTGTATGGCACGAACTTCTCCTTCTTGCTAGAACTTCTTTCCGCAAGTGCTGAGATCACCATTCCGAGGGTGGTGAGGGACCTCAATATCAAAAATTTACATCTCTGAGAGAGAGAGTAAGATAGATAAAGATAAATAGAAGAGAGAAAGAGGAATAAAACGGAGTGAAAAAGAGCGAGAAGAGAGAAAGCGAAAGAAGGACGAAGTGCAAGAGAGTGGGAATATATAAATATAAACGAAGCGAGAAGAGAGGAAGAGAAAGGGAAAGAAAGAGAGAGATAAGTCTCAAGATGTAACTTGTTGATATTGCCGCCCTCCTCGAGCCTCTTCCCGACGGCTCCGCTCTTCTGCGCCCTCTCGCTGCCTGCCAGGTCCACCAAGGAGATCTTCGCCACCTTCTCGCCCGAGAACTGAATTCATTTCATTAGCAGAAGTTGTCGACTGTGCCGAGGAGGACTTACCGAGTTCTCGACGTCAATGAGAGTTTGAGTGAGCCGAATGATAAAAACGGCGTGCGATCTGCTGCTCTCCGCGTTCATATTTGTGGCTGCGACAGTGCGAGATCTGACAGTGAATTGACACTCAAATCCATTCCTATTGTCATTGGAGTTTTCACAATCAGTGGAATGATAAAGATTATACTAATTATACTAACTACATCTAGTTTCAATTGTTTAAACGACAAGTGAGTAAACTCTCCGTCGATTATTGATTAAAATTATTGAATATTTTGAAATAGTAAAAGGAGTTTATCATTGACAAGTGAACTTTAAAAAAAAAATCAATTTTTTTAAACGGAGGCTCTGAAAGATCGTTTAAATACTCTTTTGAGTTGTTGGGAACTTCTACGCTAAATCTTCAGCACAAGTTACCAAATATCTTATATATTCGGTTTTTAAACTGTCGTACTTGTTCCCTTCATCAATGAGCCGAGAGATCTGATCATAAGAGGAAACTGCCAGCTCAGACAGACCGTCCACTATCGGACCGAGAATCTTGTGCTCACGCACCTTCAGATGGCGCCCTCGAGAGCTAAAAGTCAATTTTTTTTAAAAGCTACAATTTTGAAGTCTTTGAAAAATTACGGAAACGAAAAGTTTCAAGTACCGTGAATATGCAAGGGTGGTAAAAATTCTCTAACACTCCCACAATCGACTTTATCAGCTTCTCGCCTCTTGCAGAACTGGAGAATCCTAGGCCATGTTTTTAAACTATAGACGAGTATCCATACTATAATATATTCGACATTTTCAGTTATATAACTCATACCAACTCAGACCTAACTGAAAGTCTTCACAGAGAGTCTTGCTCTTCTTTGTTGCAAACTATGGTTTATGAACGTGGAACTCAGATCATTTGAAACTTGGAAGTAAAAAGGTGGAACTTCTTGGGGTCGAGTAGATCCCGCACTCTCTCATTGTAGATCTCCATGTAAGAAACCTCCACCTTGTACGCGAGACTTTCGCTTGTTGTAACCTCTATTCTCTGAAAAGGTTTTGTATTATTGCAAACGATTCTTGATGATACTTTTCACAATCGTTCGCTGAACTCAATTCAATACAAATTAAATAAGGTACTCGTGAAAAATTAAATAAGGTACTCGTGAAAAATTAAATAAGGTACTCGTGAAAAATTAAATAAGGTACTCGTGAAAAATTAAATAAGGTACTCGTGAAAAATTAAATAAGGTACTCGTGAAAAATTAATCCAGGGTGAAGCGTGTGAAATAATTCCTTCTGATTTCAATATATAATATTATATAAGGTACTCGTGAAGACTCTTCCGAGTTCATCACGAGTACCTTATTTTCTTATGTTTCCCATTATAAGCTTTATAGAACGTTCTTACTGTATAACGTTCTTACTGTATAACGTTCTTACTGTATAACGTTCTTACTGTATCAAAAAGTATTCCTTTGTGTTCCTCAACCTTTTTTTTCTTTTCGAAGGTAAACAATTGCAAGTATACGTAACTTGCCACTTTTTTTGTTTTTTTTCCAGTGGACACAGATTTTAACAAGAAAAAGCTTTATTGTAGAAACGAGGGAGTTTTCACGAACTTTGAAGCAGGAAACGTTGCCCGCTCAATTCAATCAGGTTCTCTTTATAAACTTTTCCACTATTTTTTCATAAAGCGATTCGAACTCTTTTTAAACGGCTGTTGATGGTTTTTTTCCTGCGCATAAAGTGTTCAATTCCATTCTACATTGAGCCTTACGTAGGACATGTCTTATTCGAGAAAAAAACTTGAAGTATTTTGTGATAGAAAGAGCATCATGAGACTGGTCTTGCCTGGAAAATGGCGTTACAGAGTCTTGGGATGACTCCAGGCTGCTCCGAGTTACCCATCATACTGTAGGATTTGCCCGATCCTGAATCATGAGACCATAATAGTAGTTTGTGTTGTGATTCATAAATTTATACTCTTTTTTTGAGATTTTTTCCTCTTCCTCCTTTTTTTCTCAATTTTCTTAGGATCTTGAAGCCTGAATATAACTTTACGAGGGTTTCAAAACCCTGAACAACTAACCCACTCCGTAGGAATCGCTGAACTATGCACCCTCCTCCCTACACTTTGAATCTTTACCAGCCCTCAAAAAAGAATCTTCTTCGTTCCTGGGACATTACGATTCCTTCCGAGAAGCCTTGGTTTGTATATGGTGCCAATGTTTTAGTGGGAAGCGAGAAATGTTTATGAAAGAGAAGGATTGAAAGAGCGAAGTTGCGTCATCATAGACACACACCTGTTTGGCCGTAGGCGAAAATGCAAGCATTGTACCCATCAAAGGCGTTCTCGAGCACTCCGGTGCCCACGTGCTCAAAAAGCTCTTCTTGGCCTGTAAATTCAAGCTTACTTATTTCTTGTTTGCCTATCTCATTCTTGTAGGTTTCATTTTAACCTCTCTTTTGCTTATAAAATTCACCAGGTTTTTTTCATAAGCCTATCGATTTGTCGCCTTGAATGGATATGTACCGTCTACTTAAACTACATCAGACTCATATAAAGTATGCGAATATCATTTTCTTCACTTGAAACCCGAATTAATCCCGCCGAACCTAAGATTAGAGTTCCTTGTAAGGCTTTATACCAAAAGAACTCTTTTACGCTGTGGCAACATGAAGAAGAGCTACATGGATTGACTCAATCAGTTCCGAATTTACTCGATTAGGATCTTGCGAGTTCGCTTTCTCTCTTCTTTTGAATATTCTTTGTAAAACAGTTTGCCAAACAAGTAGAAAAGTTTTAGGAGTAGATAAAAATCCAAAAACTTTTTTACCTTTGAAAAATGCCCTGAGTAATGTACTAAGAAAGATTACACGAATTTGCAGTTTTTCATATAGCGCTTACACTTCGGCTTACACTTCGGAACAGAATCGCCAGAAAATACGACAATTTTCAAGATCTTGGGGTTTTGCAACATAAACAAATGGTTTGATCTGCCACCCTAGACTGAGTGGCCGTGGGTACTCCGATCAACTCGGAATGGACCGAGCAAAAAACTACATTTCCCCCCTTTACTCCATCCCTGCGTAACTCTAACATAAGTTGACCCCTTCGACCCCTGAAATAAATTCCTTCGAACAAGGTGAACGGAAAAATAAAAGGGTAAGTAATCATGATATGATTCTGCAACATTGACTCGGTCATTACCAGTTATTCTTTAAGAGGACTTGTATTTATCACTTTTTATTTAGCAACAACCACTCTGAGGTCGACAGGTTTTTTTTTGAACGAAAAGCCTTTTTCTTGGTGCATTTCCCGGTTGAAGCCACAGAAATAGTAAAATTTGGCTCTAACAAGAAATTCCGTTTTATTACTTTGCATACTAAGCACATATGAAGCTAATTCCACACTTGTTGCTCATTATTCCTCACTTCTCTCTCCCTCTCCCTCTCCCTCTCTCTCTCTCTCTCTCTCTCTCCCTCTCCCTCTCTCTCTTTCTCTCTATCTCTTTCTCTCTCGAACTTTCTTACCAACTTATTATCTAAAGTTATGTATCTCATTCCATTTTACTCCGCTGTTTCCCATATTCATCTTTTTCATCCTTAATTTTCTCTCTTCCCCTGTTCCATTCTTGTTTTCTTCTCTGAGGGGCTTACTGTCCCTTCTACTTCATTTTGACCACATTGCAAAGGAGAAAACAGAATTTCGGGATGAGGACAAGAAAGAGAATAATCCCACTTTTATGGAAACAGCCATCTGTTTTCTCTACCAGCTTTTCTCTTTTCTATGTTCCTCTTTTATCTCTCCTTCTCTGTCATTGTCTTTCTAACTAAACTACTCTCTTTTTTTCTCCTTACTTAATCTCTTCTTTCTCTCTCTCTATCTCTCACTTTATACATTTCAAACTCTTTCCACACAATATTGTTTCTTTCGCTGTCACTTCTATCGTAAGCAGTTTTCTTTTAAGCTCACGAACTACTCTGCCACTCTTTTCTTCCTACCTGACTATCTCTCTCTCTTGGCTGTTTTATTCCACAAATGTACAGAGGAATTTATAATGCTTCTGAATTCTCTGGTTTCATTTGATTGACACTTCTAGTGGAAGAAGTGAATGACACAAGAAAGATTTTACTTTTTTGAGAATGAGGATGGCACATTGGGAGACCACAGAAATATATCTTCATATTCATCTTCTCATCCACTACAAAGCTCGTCGGTTCTAGTCAACGATATGAAGTGATGAAACTACCAAAGGACAAAAACTATTTGTACACGGGGTGGGAGAGAACCGTCTTTCTTTTAGGTGCCGTCTTTCTTCCAAAGGGAGCAAGTGCGTTACCAAAACACTTCCAAGGACACACTGCTAATTTCCAAGAAAGCTACGAATCCTGATTTCATTTGTCATTTTCTCGTTATAACTATACATGAGAACTCGAAGAGATTAGAGAATAAATCAAATAGGGTACCAAAGCGACAAAAACCAACTTGCGAAGGAAGGAGAATTCGGGTCGATCGAGTCAAAAGAGTGGTCGAATGTGAAAGTTTTTGGCTGACGCCTGCAAGTTATATAATTTTTCCCTCTCATCTTCGTCTAATTCACTGGTTTAAGTACAGAATTGAAGAAGAATTGTTATTATAATTGGGTTTTTGTCTTTTCGAGTTACTGTTTGGATAAAAAAATTCGTAGTTAATAAACTAAATGATTGACTGAGATACATATAATGCTTTCAGTTGTTCGTACTCATGTAGCTTTTGTTACCAGTTACTCATTTAAAGAGCTTCCCATTGCATTCATGACCTTTGCTTATAATAATCCAACTTTTGATGAATGTTTTGGCATATAGTTATTTCTTGGTAAAACAAATTTCTCCTCCGAAACTGTTGTATTCGTCAATGACCTTTGTTATTTGTGATGAATGTGCTGACACTTCTGCCTCTTCTTCAAAAAGCTCTCTCTCTCCTTCTTTCTGACTCAATATGTCTCCTTCTTTCTTCACAAATTGCTTCGCGTCTAATCAAGAAGCGGCCTTCTCATAAATAAAACTTCAACAGTGTTCTTTCCCTTGCTTATGCATTCTTCTTTTTTTCATTCCCGATCATTTGCAGGCAGTCTTCGAGAATTCCTAAATAGTTTTTTATTCATTTTCTCCCTCCCTCTCCAACTTTCTCTCCCGTTTCTACTTTGCTCTTTTTGTTTCTAAACTAAAAAATTGTAAATTGGTCAAAAAGGGAGAAGAAAATATTCGCACATTGGAGTGAGAGAGAAAGGAAGAGCCATTCATGGCTAAGTTGCTGCCAACTTGCTTTCGGAGAGAGGCGGATAGGGTCCGGAAGCGGACACATAGCAGCAGAGTAAGAGGAGAAAGAAATAGCGGAGAGAACCAGAAAAGACAGAGAGTCAGTCGTAAAAAATAGAAAAGAAAGAGGATTTTTAACGATCAAACTTTTAAATAAATTACATTTGAAAATCGCAACAATTAGTTGCTTATTGGGTGAGCTCAAGCAGAATGAAATTGGGTTTCTTTTGATCAGAAAATTGTTCTAATTTAAATATCTCTCTGCCATTCATTCCTGGTCATCTTCTCGTCTTCCTGGGCTCTTGTCTCGCGAGCGGTTCCTTTGTGAGTTATAACGATAAATTGCAGGGGACGTTGACCTTAGCACCCCCGTGACACAAGAAACCTTCTTTTCATAGTAAAACATATCTAAATGGAAGAGAGGGGGCTGATGGTGAAGAGCAGAAATAGGGGGACCATAACTAAAATGATCACAATTTAACTCTAGTCCCTCACCGTACAAGATGGGGAGTTAAAGTACATACCCGTACCTTTTGATTTTGGCCCCCATCACAGCACAACTTCTTCAAAAAGGTCTTAGAATTTTAGCCCCATTTTGCCTTAGCCTAAGCAACCAGTTCATAGAAAAAAAGTACGATTAATACACAAATAATGAAAAAAGTAGTCCATGGAACATAAAATAACCAAGAATATCGGGATGCAGCATCCTATAAATAAAGTTGGGGGCTAAAGTATAATAGAACTTTTGCAGTGCATTTCGTCTCGTTCGGGGACTAAAGTAAAATCCACCCAAATTGCAGTATTTTGTCATGTTTTGATCTTGTACTAGAATGTTTTTGAATACTTTTACGTTAAATATAAAAACTGGAGTAATTAATGACGCATTCAAGACTCATCTAATACCAATTAACTGCTCATTCAAGACTCGTTCAAGACTGACTCATCTGCCGGGTGAGATAGTGTCGTTTGGGCATTTCCTTCCATACGAACGATGCATTTTGCATCCAAATCCAACTCTTAAACAAGATGTCTTTTACGCTCTGAATTTGAGGTAATTGAGGTAAAAGTTATCAAACACTAGACACCGCACATAACAGTTCTCTATGACCTACTATCGCTATTCATACTCAATCTTCGCGATTGCTTCGAGGAAGTTGTAGATTGCATCAAATTAGACCAAAAAAATCAAGGCCTCTTTTTCTTTGACTTTAAAGCTTTCGTGCTATTGTAAACTCAGCAAGTTATTCGAATCGGTGGTAGATTGCGAGTTCATTCTACGAACCTCTCTTGTTGAATGGTCGCACCCTGACGACTACTTTGACCTGCTGGTCTCCTTCTGAGGGTGACATGTCTACGGGGAGCCGCTATCTAATCTTCTCTTTTCATCTGAAAGAGTTCAGGAAATGTATATAAAACAACCAATTCGCTAGCAATATGCCGTTGAAATGCGACGTTGAGAACATAACAATGTGTTGCTCATAAGAGTCTTCTTTAAAGTTTATAAAAAAAAAGTTTACGTCGGAAAGAACATAATGGATTGGACGTTCAAGAGATCATCGGGCTAAGGAAGCTGTTTAGTGTCAGCTTTTCAAAGGTAAAAAGTTTGGAATTGTCTATCATTAGATTCATAATATGGTAGTGGCTCAATGGGAGGATGATAAAAGAGATGAATTATGAAAAAGGTACATCGGACCGCTTTATATTCATAGCAACAGCTCGCTTAGAATAAAACTTAGTTCATTTTAGTAGCAAGATAGTTTGGATTAAAATGGCAGAAATAAAAAAGAAAATTTCAATTACATTTCAAGAGCGCGAAATGGAACTTTTTCCTTCTTTTTTTGAAAACATAAATATATGACAATAATGTTTACGAAAAGGATTCTTCGGCGCGGAGTTGTGTCAACAACAGAAAATTAAGTCATCATAGATTTAACACACAGAAAAAAAACACAAAACTCTTCAGAAAGAAAGACAAAGAGCATTCAAAATTAATCAAAAGACGGAAAGAAAAACGACCTCTGGGAAATACTGAAAAAGCGTATCTTATAGACTATAAGTTCAAAAAAGAGAAACATTTTGAATTAGAATACCAAGTCTACTGAAGAATCACAAAATGAACTTGCGATAGAAAAAAATGAGAAAAAGACAAGAGAACAGACTATACGATTGAGAAAATAATAGAAAGAAAGTGCGAGAAAAAGACAAGCAGGCGAAGAGAGAGAACGCTTAAAGAGCGAAGCGAAATTAGAGAAAAAGAAAAGAATAAAAACTTCCAGAGTGTACAAGAAGAAGGGAAACAGAAAGATAGTCAGAGCAGGAGAAATTCGAGAAGAATGTGAGGAAGAGAGTGAAAAGAGCTAGAAGAATACCGCTTATGGGTGAGAAATGTGGCAGATTTTCTCATTTCCGCTTGTTCTACGTATGTTTGTTTGACCCATGGATAAATGGGGTTGAAGAATAGGAAATGACTGGGGGAGAGACTGAGAATGATAGGGATCTCATCAGAATAAGATTGAGGAGCGAATGAGTGGTTTGACGGAAGTGGAGTGAAGAGAGAGAAGGAGAGAAACAGAGAGGGATAGAAATAAAGAGTACAGTAAGGAGAGAGAGAGAGAAAGAGAGAGATGTGCAGAGACATAGTAGATAAAACTGAAGCACTTTTTCGGAGAGAAAAAAAAAGAGAGTTAGAGTTAGAGAGAGAGAGAGAGAGAGAGAGAGAGAGAGAGAGAGAGAGAGAGAGAGAGAGAGAGAGAGAGAGAGAGAGTAAGGGAGCATCGTTTGGGAAAAGAGATCAAGGAAGAGGTCAGAGAATAAACATACCAAAAGGGCGGAAATTGCCTGTGGCGGTAAAGTTTTCTTCCCATTTACTCTTAAAATACCCTTTCGATGCTATTACATCCTCATAAGTTATATGTAGTACATATAGTATGTACATATAACTAAAAGCTGCTCTAATTGTTCCTAAGTTCGTAACAGTAAAACGGTTTTTAGTATGTACATATAACTAAAAGCTGCTCTAATTGTTCCTAAGTTCGTAACAGTAAAACGGTTTTTTTTTCTTCTGAATGTACATCAAGTTGAAAGATAAGAAGAAGAGAGCAACTTTCAGAGTTGTTTTTGGTGCTGAAGTTAAGTTTTCTGCAGAGTTGATCTCAGAAAAGCAGAGCTTGAGAATTTATGAGAATAAAGAACACATAAATAGTTGAGTTCAACCAAAAATCTCAAGAATGAGCCCTAAGAAAGAAAAAATACGTTTTTTTGGTTTTTAAAACCATGTTCTACTGCAAAAAATATAGTATACATATTTAAAAAAAAGTGTGAACTCAATATTCAAAATATTCATTCCTTTACTCTGCTCTATCAATCACTCTTTCTTTATGCCAAAGTGTTCCTAATCGACCCTATAACTTGCTTACTGCAAGTGACAAACAAAACAAAAAATAATATGTGAATGAAGAATGTTTTTGATTATCAGCATGAGCAAACGCATCTATGACTTATTTCAATTGAGTATATCAAGTTCATCGTACACATTTTGACTTTATTTTAAGAGTGTCCCGAAAAAGGAAATACGGAAGAGAACTAGCCGACACTGCCGCTAAAATAAGGCAGTCATTGGAAGAAGCGACCGGTTCTCGAATTAGAAACCATTACATATGTAGATTGAACTATCGCACAGAAAATAACACTATCGCACGGAATAGCAATGTTTCCTCGTGGTGTAATGGTAACACGCGCTCCCGGTTTGAGTCGAGATGACTGGGTTCGATCCCGGCCGGTGGACTTTTTCTGTGCCATAGTTCAATCATTTGTCATCTTAACCAGGCGTCACTGCCTTTAAACTGTGTAACTTAGCATTTGAAAATATGTAGTATTGCAACCGAGCGAAATTCGGAAAACTTCATACTCAATCAATGTGAAAATCACTTTGGAAAAAGGAGGCCTCAGACTAAAATTAGCTGAAAAGATCATAACTGAAGAGGGCGGCTGTTCCATGAGATAATCGAGTAAAGCAGCTCGCAAAGCTTTGTGTAAGTGAGCTATCGTTGATTATTGAGTAAACAGTTTTCTATTTTTCCTGAATTATATGCAACCGTGTTATACAACTTTTTACATTTACACCTTGATTCCAAGAACAGATTTTACCCTAACTCCTAGCACTGATTTGAAAAAGCGTCATGGTTTCAAAACAATCCATGTTTTAACAACTATATACAATTCTTTTCTCACATTTTTTTTCTTCAATTCGTTCCCCTGTGTCGAACTATCACTAAAATGACGCCAGTATCGATGACAGAAAAAAAACATTTACAAAGATGATGTACAATCAGATCGTCTGATTTCGACGATGTGTCATAGAAAGCTGAATTCGTCCTTTCAAAAATATTATGCTTATAAGTATTACCTTATCGACAGATAAAATAACGAGTTATGGAATGAATGAAGGAATGAAATTATAAATTAAATTGAGAATCACAAATTTTGATGTTTGCAAGACTGCAAAGTTAAGTTTGAAAAGATAACAGGTCGGTCTTCTAATCAATCAAGCTAAATGAAAAAAATAATTTGATTTTGTATAGACCAATACGGTAAAGAGCAAGGTGATTGAAGAAAAGTCTGAAATAACCGGTGTAGAAAACAATTAAAATATTAAAAAAAAGAAAGTTTTGGCGAAGCAAAGAAAGTACATCTCCTGCTTCAAACTTTAACTCTTGGAAGAAGACTCGGGAACACCAGTGGAAAGACGAAGGAGAATCGATGGCCGAAAAGCTGTGACAATAGAGACAAGTATGTAAATTCCATTTAGGGGTTGGAAGTGAGAAAAGAAGGAAATGAGGCGCGGAAAAGAGGAAATGGTAAGATGGGGGAAGAGGGAAAAACTGAAAACGAGAAAAAAATATTTTATTGTTGAAAGAAGAAAAAATTGAAAAGAAAAACTAATTAAAGATGATGAAAAATAGCAGCTGACAATAACGAAGAAACACAGATAATGATTTCATGAAAACATCTTTTTTGAAAACAGAGGTTTGAGATGGAAATAATACTAATTTCAGAGGAAGAGGAAGAAACATCAGAAAATAAAATAGACGTGATCAAGCTCTAGATAAGGAATTTTACAACACAAAACATGATGAGACGGCTTTCAAAAGAGGGAACAGGAGATGGAACATCTTGACGGAGGCATATTGCATAACACTGAGAGGGAGTAGAAAGAGTGACAAGAGAGAAGAAAGAGATAGAGATGAAAGAGAGCGAAAGAGTTAGTTAGGAAAAAAGAAAGAGTCAACCCAGACGGTGAGAGAATATTGGAAAGACAAAAACTAAAAATGATAGATAGAGAGAACAAGTTAGAAGATGAGAAAAAGATGATAGAAAATAGAAGAATGGCTTACAAGTCTTTGTAGAGTGTTAGCAGTAGAAAGAAGGCTTAGAATAGAGAAAGGGGGGCTACTTTCTTCCTATTCCCTTCCCATCCATGGATCTCTATCATTTTATTGTTCCTCTTTCTTTCTCTTTTCTCCTCTCTTCTTTCTCTCTTCTTTCTCTCTTCTTTCTCTCTTTCTATTCTTTCTTTTTCCTTTTCTCTGTACCTCTCAGCTTTCTCTTTTTTCTCTTTTCTTCCCTGCTCTTTCTCCCTCCCACAGATTCTTTCTCTCTCTCATGCAAATTCCGTTCCATTGGAAGAGTTGAAGATGCAGGATGTATAATGAAGAATCCAGGAAAGTAGATCTCATCGTCGAATTGATGAAAAGTCTATTTTGTGCTTCAGAGTGGCAGAGAAAGGAACATGTATCAGATGAAGCAGTTTCAGATGAAAATTATTAGGTTGAGGAAAAAGGATACACTTTGAGAGAGAGAAAGAACTGAAAGACAGAGTCAAAGAGATGGGGCAAAAAAGTTACTGGAGGCATTAAAATGGACTCTCTTAGGGAAAAATTAGAACTAACTACATACATATCTGTAGTCTGTAGTCTGTTTTCAGCCTAGTTATTATTTCATTAACTTCTATGTTGGTGGTTTTCGGGGGGGGGGATTGTCTAAACGAATTGGCTCTATATTAACGCTTGTTGAAAATGACATAGGACAGTCGAATTTCATCTGAATGAACTGAAGTTGTTCAAAGATGATTTTTTGTATTCAGAAAACTCAAGTTATTTCAAGATTCTCTCCACCGTAATGAAAACTATGAAACATTATTGTTTACAAGAATCAATTTAAAATGAAAGTTCGCATAAGAGAAAAATGGAGCTGTGCATCGGAAAACAGAAAATAGTGCTATGTCGTACAGTGCGTCCCAAAACTTTGGCCCACCTCACTAGTTTGCTGTTTTTTTCACTTAATAGTTTTTTTAAATATCAAATTATAAACTATATAGAAAAAATCGTAAAAAATTATTAATATGAACGATTGCAATATGAAAGATGTATAATTTGTAAGTAAAGCAGTATTCCGAGAAAAATAAAGAGAAACACAATGAGAAAACATAGCTTTTTTGGAAAATGAGTTACAGTTCTAAGGAAAATATGATAGCACGGGAAATAGAAAAGACAGAGCATATCACAGAAGAATTGAGAAAGTTCAACATGAAATGGATGAGTCAAAGAAGAAAGAGAGGGACACTCAAAGATAACACTAGGGGCAAAGATAACACTAGGGGCATGAAAGAAGAAAGAGAGGGACACTCAAAGATAACGCGAACGGAATCAGAATTGAGTATTATTGTCGAGGTGAGAAACAAGAGGAATGAGCAGTAAAAGAGTCACTCACAAAATGAGAAAAAGAGAGAGAGAGAACGAGAAAGAGAAAGAAATAGATAAAGAGAGATGGAGACCGAAAGAGAGAGTAAGAGAGAGAGAAAAAGAGAGCGAGAGAGGGAGAGAGAAAGAAAAAGAGTTAAGCAAAGAGAATCGGAAGATAAAGAAAACGCATAACATAGAAAGGTAAAGACAGAGTATGAAGACGGCGCGAGATGATAACGAAGCATCGAAAAGTAGACAACTGTGCTCTATGTAATCTATTGATCAAAGGATGTGATGACTGATTGTGTTCCTCTGTGCCCGCTGAGTTCGGATTTAAACTCCCCCGACTGTAACAGAGCTCTGACGTGTCTGACGTCCTGTCTGAAGCTAGCAAAACTTCAAGATTAACCAGTTTTTCTTTCAAGCGATTTTCATTGAGTCCTTAAATTCATCCCAGTTATCTTACTAGTTCCTCTTCTGTATGAAACCCTTCTAAAGTTCCAAGTCCACCAAAAGCCATCACCATAGGTGTATTTTGAACTCTGCGAAGCTTTTGAAACTTCTGTATTACTTGAGCTGCGAATATATCAAGGCGTCCACTCACCGAGCTTATCGTCATCAATAACATAGAAACATCTGTCATGAGAGGAAACCCATTGAATGAGCAATTGATCGAAGTGATACAATGGGAAAGAGATAGAAAGAGTTTGTCAGACAAAAGAGCCAGAAATAGGCAAATTAATAGATAAAACTTTGATGAGCTGAAGTTCAAGAGAACAGGAGATTCGAAGTTTGTTCACATGCGAAATTTTTCTTGATCGAGAGCGAAAGAGAATGCACTGCAAGCTTCTTCTTATTCTACATTTCGGGGCAAAACAATTAGGAAAAGCAACCGCAAATATGCTTTTTGATATTCAAACTACATTTTTAAAAAAAAATCATTTCAAGACAGTCCATGCATTTCCGCTATTGTTATTGTTCATTGTGAACCGAAGTTGAATATAATCTGTGCAAGGAATGAAGAATGAATGAATGAATAAAGAATGAATGGCTAACATGAAAAATTCAATGGGAAGAGAACAATATGCAAAAACTTTTTGGTCAGTTATGAATTATTTTGCAAATGTTTCATTTTTTACCGCGATGTGACTTAGAAAAGTCTCTATAAAAGAAATTTGGGATAGATGGAGAAGAGAGGAGGGAGGGGAAGGGGGAAGGGGGGGAGAAAACCAACTTTTCAAGCAGTGTTTCCGATGTCATTTCAGTTGTGACGGCACCCATCACTCAAGAAAGATTGAAGGAGAAGAAGAAGACGAAGAAGAGACTTTAATTGGGAAGACTCGTCAATGAACTGACCCAAGCCAATGCACAAAGAGGAGATTCGGCAGAGCTTCATATATTAATATATTGTCACATCAAATTGTATTTGTGTATAAAATTCCGAAATTTGTTTAGAATTTTATGATTTTGATCAGAAGTACTCAGTTCCCCTTCGATTATAATTTAGTGAGAAGTAAGTTTTAAAAATCCGCAAAAGCTTTTTTAAAAAAATTTAGTAGAAGAAAGAAAGGAATTGAAGGAAAATTACATAAGACTAGAAATAAAGAAAATAAATGAATAAAGATAAAATAAAATAAAATAAGCAAACGTGATAAAAAAGAGAGGAAGAAATCTTAGGAACGAAGAGAGAAAAATATGAATAGATTCAAGAGATAAAGAAAGGAAGTTAATAGATGAAGGCGGAAAAAGATAAAGGTAGAGAGAGAGGAAATAAGAGAGAAAAGAAATAAGTAAAGAGAAGACAGAATTGAGCGAGAAAAAACAGATAAGAGAATAGGGGATTTTAGGTTATAAAAGGAAATGAGCATGTAGAAAAGGCAGTCCGTGAGTCTTCTCTCGAAATTGAATTACGCAGGCCCTTTCTTGTATTCTCGCCTGATCTCGTCCTACAACGACACCCTTTTGAGTTACTTCCAGAAGTGCAGCTTTCCTCTTTCTCTCTAACTCTCTGTCTCTCTCTATCTCTCTTTCTCTCTACCTCTCTCTATCTCTCTGTCTCTCTCTCTCTACCTCTAACTCTGTGTCTCTCTCTTCCTCTTTCTCTTTCTCGATCTGAATCTTCGAACATGCCTCAACTTCTCTTTTTCTCTCACTGTCTCATTCTGTGCTTCTCCTTCAGTTTCCACGGATGCCTTAATAGCTTCCCATCTCGAAAAATTTTCTGTCTCTTAAGACCTGTCGCGTGTCTATTCGAATCTTCATTGTTTCTCTCTCGATTAAGCTCTATCTTACTCTCTATATTTATGTTACGACCTTTTCAACCTCTTACTCTCCCTAAACCTCAAAATTATTTTCTCTGATATTTTCGTTAGAAGGTACATTTTCCATCTCTTTTTCCTGTCGGAACTCATCATTTCTAAACTCTTTTTAAATATTCGTCATAAAAAGCTTCTCTAGCTTCTCTATAGCTTCTCTTTTCTAGCGCTATTTTCTCTAAATATCTCTTGAGTTTTTTCTCTTTATCTTCTAACATTCTATTTCTACCAATTTTCGCCTGCCTTTTTGAACCATTCCACATTCTTTCAATCTTTTTTCTCTTTATTTCCTATAAACTCATAAGTTCTCCCGTACGGTCTTTCTCTTTCTACCTCTCCCTCTCTCTCTCCCTCGCTATCTCTCTCCCTCTCTCTCTCCCTCGCTATCTCTCTCCCTCTCTCTGTGTCATACATGTCTTTCTCTTTCTACCTCTCCCTCTCTCTCTCCCTCGCTATCTCTCTCCCTCTCTCTGTGTCATACATGTCTTTCTCTTTCTACCTCTCCCTCTCTCTCTCCCTCGCTATCTCTCTCCCTCTCTCTGTGTCATACATGTCTTTCTCTTTCTACCTCTCCCTCTCTCTCTCCCTCGCTATCTCTCTCCCTCTCTCTGTGTCATACATGTCTTTCTCTTTCTACCTCTCCCTCTCTCTCTCCCTCGCTATCTCTCTCCCTCTCTCTCTCCCTCGCTATCTCTCTCCCTCTCTCTGTGTCATACATGCATCCTCTCAAATACTTTTTTCTTACTCGATTCGGAAACTTGAGAAGATCTTTTGCAAAATGCTGTGATGAGAAATGAAGAGAGCGGAGCCTTTCCCTCCCTCTTTGTAATTCAAATCTCGATTATTCTCTTAAATCCTCCGCTTAAAAGGAGAAGAGAAGGCAAGCGAATGAAAACTCCTGAGAACATCTTGGCGAATCATACGAAACAAGAGGAAGAGAAGACAAAGCTCATATGCAGCAGGCCTTTCGGATTGGCCGTTCTCGGGATTGGCCGCCATTTGACGAAAAGGATATGCAAACCCCACGAGTCGCGAACTGAGCTCGGTTTATTGCAAATAAACTGCACCTTTTTCGAAATAGTTTATTCTGGTTTCGCTACTTTTATGATGAAAAACCTCAATCACCCTTCAAAAAGGCTAGTTAAATAGTGTTTTTGGACAGAGACTGATTTTTTTCATAGATCATAAAATGTTACAGAGTTTGTTTTTTTCGTAGAAGGGCAGTGCGGGAGCTTGAAAATGAAGAAAACTCAGTGGCAGCTTTAATAAAGATGCAACATAATAGAAGAACTAAGGAAATAGGATGAAGCTAAAATTCAGAAAGTGAGTAGAGAGATGATCGAATAAAATATAGAAAGGAAAAGTTATCATTTAAAAGAATAGTAGGAAAAGTGATAAATTAGAAAAATGCCAACATATGAGCACATGCAATATTATAGCAGAATCCGAGGGATGAAGCGGTGCTAGAAATTACACTTTGGAGTATCCGATTCGTTATTTCTTTCTTTCTATATTTCTCGCTCCTTCTCTTTCTTTCTATATTTCTCACTCCTTCTCTTTCTTTCTATATTTCTCACTCCTTCTCTTTCTTTCTATATTTCTCACTCCTTCTCTTTCTTTCTATATTTCTCACTCCTTCTCTTTCTTTCTATATTTCTCGCTCCTTCTCTTTCTTTCTATATTTCTCACTCCTTCTCTTTCTTTCTATATTTCTCACTCCTTCTCTTTCTTTCTATATTTCTCACTCCTTCTCTTTCTTTCTATATTTCTCACTCCTTCTCTTTCTTTCTATATTTCTCGCTCCTTCTCTTTCTTTCTATATTTCTCACTCCTTCTCTTTCTTTCTATATTTCTCACTCCTTCTCTTTCTTTCTATATTTCTCACTCCTTCTCTTTCTTTCTATATTTCTCACTCCTTCTCTTTCTTTCTATATTTCTCACTCCTTCTCTTTCTTTCTATATTTCTCACTCCTTCTCTTTCTTTCTATATTTCTCACTCCTTCTCTTTCTTTCTATATTTCTCACTCCTTCTCTTTCTTTCTATATTTCTCACTCCTTCTCTTTCTTTCTATATTTCTCGCTCCTTCTCTTTCTTTCTATATTTCTCACTCCTTCTCTTTCTTTCTATATTTCTCACTCCTTCTCTTTCTTTCTATATTTCTCACTCCTTCTCTTTCTTTCTATATTTCTCACTCCTTCTCTTTCTTTCTATATTTCTCACTCCTTCTCTTTCTTTCTATATTTCTCACTCCTTCTCTTTCTTTCTATATTTCTCGCTCCTTCTCTTTCTTTCTATATTTCTCACTCCTTCTCTTTCTTTCTATATTTCTCACTCCTTCTCTTTCTTTCTATATTTCTCACTCCTTCTCTTTCTTTCTATATTTCTCACTCCTTCTCTTTCTTTCTATATTTCTCGCTCCTTCTCTTTCTTTCTATATTTCTCACTCCTTCTCTTTCTTTCTATATTTCTCACTCCTTCTCTTTCTTTCTATATTTCTCACTCCTTCTCTTTCTTTCTATATTTCTCGCTCCTTCTCTTTCTTTCTATATTTCTCACTCCTTCTCTTTCTTGCTATATTTCTCACTCCTTCTCTTTCTTTCTATATTTCTCACTCCTTCTCTTTCTTTCTATATTTCTCACTCCTTCTCTTTCTTTCTATATTTCTCACTCCTTCTCTTTCTTTCTATATTTCTCGCTCCTTCTCTTTCTTTCTATATTTCTCACTCCTTCTCTTTCTTTCTATATTTCTCACTCCTTCTCTTTCTTTCTATATTTCTCACTCCTTCTCTTTCTTTCTATATTTCTCACTCCTTCTCTTTCTTTCTATATTTCTCACTCCTTCTCTTTCTTTCTATATTTCTCACTCCTTCTCTTTCTTTCTATATTTCTCACTCCTTCTCTTTCTTTCTATATTTCTCACTCCTTCTCTTTCTTTCTATATTTCTCACTCCTTCTCTTTCTTTCTATATTTCTCGCTCCTTCTCTTTCTTTCTATATTTCTCACTCCTTCTCTTTCTTTCTATATTTCTCACTCCTTCTCTTTCTTTCTATATTTCTCACTCCTTCTCTTTCTTTCTATATTTCTCACTCCTTCTCTTTCTTTCTATATTTCTCACTCCTTCTCTTTCTTTCTATATTTCTCACTCCTTCTCTTTCTTTCTATATTTCTCGCTCCTTCTCTTTCTTTCTATATTTCTCACTCCTTCTCTTTCTTTCTATATTTCTCACTCCTTCTCTTTCTTTCTATATTTCTCACTCCTTCTCTTTCTTTCTATATTTCTCACTCCTTCTCTTTCTTTCTATATTTCTCGCTCCTTCTCTTTCTTTCTATATTTCTCACTCCTTCTCTTTCTTTCTATATTTCTCACTCCTTCTCTTTCTTTCTATATTTCTCACTCCTTCTCTTTCTTTCTATATTTCTCGCTCCTTCTCTTTCTTTCTATATTTCTCACTCCTTCTCTTTCTTGCTATATTTCTCACTCCTTCTCTTTCTTTCTATATTTCTCACTCCTTCTCTTTCTTTCTATATTTCTCACTCCTTCTCTTTCTTTCTATATTTCTCACTCCTTCTCTTTCTTTCTATATTTCTCACTCCTTCTCTTTCTTTCTATATTTCTCACTCCTTCTCTTTCTTTCTATATTTCTCACTCCTTCTCTTTCTTTCTATATTTCTCACTCCTTCTCTTTCTTTCTATATTTCTCACTCCTTCTCTTTCTTTCTATATTTCTCACTCCTTCTCTTTCTTTCTATATTTCTCACTCCTTCTCTTTCTTTCTATATTTCTCGCTCCTTCTCTTTCTTTCTATATTTCTCACTCCTTCTCTTTCTTTCTATATTTCTCACTCCTTCTCTTTCTTTCTATATTTCTCACTCCTTCTCTTTCTTTCTATATTTCTCGCTCCTTCTCTTTCTTTCTATATTTCTCACTCCTTCTCTTTCTTTCTATATTTCTCACTCCTTCTCTTTCTTTCTATATTTCTCACTCCTTCTCTTTCTTTCTATATTTCTCGCTCCTTCTCTTTCTTTCTATATTTCTCACTCCTTCTCTTTCTTGCTATATTTCTCACTCCTTCTCTTTCTTTCTATATTTCTCACTCCTTCTCTTTCTTTCTATATTTCTCACTCCTTCTCTTTCTTTCTATATTTCTCACTCCTTCTCTTTCTTTCTATATTTCTCACTCCTTCTCTTTCTTTCTATATTTCTCACTCCTTCTCTTTCTTTCTATATTTCTCACTCCTTCTCTTTCTTTCTATATTTCTCACTCCTTCTCTTTCTTTCTATATTTCTCACTCCTTCTCTTTCTTTCTATATTTCTCACTCCTTCTCTTTCTTTCTATATTTCTCACTCCTCTTTCTTTCTATATTTCTCACTCCTTCTCTTTCTTTCTATATTTCTCACTCCTTCTCTTTCTTTCTATATTTCTCACTCCTTTTTTATATTTCGTGATTCCAAAATGTTGGTTTAACTCTGAAGTCAAGTTCACTGCTTGATGTTATCCTCTGACGCAATGACTCGAAGCAATCGCTCAATGCTATAACTTAACGACAGTTTTACTTCTAGATATTTCATTTCCGCAAAATGGTTCGTCCTCTTCCATGCCATTTCTTGTCGCTGAGCAACGCTGGTCATAAACCTTAAAATATCTCTAATTGACTGAACATCGCCCAACAAACTGTGTATCAACGAGGTACGCTTATCGATCGTTCACGTCTTTGCCATCTCGCCTCTGTTGCTACTTCAAGTGTTAAAATTTTTTCAGACAACGCGGAAAGGAAAAACATTGAGAAATGGCTTCTGAACTCGATACGTCATTCAAAACGATTTGGACAATGATTATGGTACGTACCACTTCAAGTACCAGAAGCCCTATGGTCTTACCGCAGAACAGAAGAACAGGCAAGGTAATAGATGCCCTTCTCTCGTCGCTTGGACCGGAACTAGTGATCACCGCCATACCCTCTTCACGGATTGAAAAATTTTCACTGTGGAGAGTTGCTACAAACGACAAAATGATAGGGTGTTTTCCCAGTCCCAAGATATAGCTAATAACGCCGTTCAAACGGTCTCACGTGTTTCCCATCCCGGATCACTCAAGTTTTTGCTGGCATCTGCTTTATGGGTCAAACTTCGCTTTTTTTTCGTCGGAAGAAAGACCGAAGTCGTTACGAAAGTGCTCATTTCGGAGATCCTCGAGGAGCATGTGAAGCTTGGGATACAGCAGCACTTCATAACACGCAAGTGGAATTATCAACAAGATGACGCCTCTGCCTACACCAACAAAAAGACATATTAGCTACCTGAAAAAAATTTCATGATTCTTACGGGCAAAGGAAAGGTTTGCGAGTAGCCCAGACTTGAAATCTATGTACTACTCAATCTGGTCCATGCGCTAAAAGTCACATATTAATGGCCTCCCTGAAAACTCGGAAACATGAAAACCTTCGGATCTACTCAAAAGAAAAGTCATCGAAAACATTTTACGCATTGAATCAGAGAGAGGATGGGGCGCTAAGCCCTCCGGTAACTTAATTCAGTAAATTTCGGGGTGTAAAATCCGAATGATACTATATGGAAGAATTAGAAAAAAAAACTCAGTTTCAAACACGGAAAACATGAACTGAAAATTAAAGAACAGAAGAACAAAAACTACTTTTTTAAAATGTTGAAGGAGTTTTTTTTGGAAATCATAATTGTTGTTTGAAACCGGAATCGATCCAGTTCTTTATTCTGGTAGTTTAAGTAACACACAATTATAAATCGTTGTATTTATATACCATTTTGACACTCAACTCGGTTTTCGAAATTAGGGATGAAAACTGATCAACTTAATTTACGCAAATAGAAACTCGTTCCAGGCTTCGTTTTGCGACATTTTGTTTTTTTTTAAATTGCCCTATATTGTATAATAGAGCTTTGAAAGAATTTCGTAAATTTTTTTTTTTTTTTCTAATTCGAGAATAACAGAATGCACAAGGCGATTTTTTTTTTAAATTTTCAAGGGAAAAACTAAAACAACAGGAAAAGAAAAAGAGGAAAAGGGAGAAAGAGAGAAAAAATCTCATGACTCATTTTCTCGCCTGCATGACTAATAATTTGTTAACCAGAGAAATCTAAGTGAATCAAGTATCGAATGGCTGTATTCGAGTCGTCTATCGCAACTTCTCGACGTATTCACGTCAATTCCACTGGTCAATATGCAGAAGAAAGAGAATAAACACACTAAGGGGAAGATCTCCGAGAAAACAAACACTCTCCTTCTTCTCTCAGTAAATAAAACCTGTGCCGTCCGCCTGTTCTTATTTCCTGTTCTTGTATTGCACAATATATAAATTTCCCATTGCTGATTCTTTCATTACTCAATGTTCAAAAAAAATTGTTAGCATAAAGGCTCTATAAAAATCATCGAAAACTAAAAAAATTCTTATTTTTTACATTTTGACAGTAACTCGCTCATGATATGACTATCTTTAATGAAGCATGACTTGATCACGTGAGTAAGTCGAGCTAGTCTCCTAAACATGAAAAAAATTATTTGTCACTGATATAAAAACTAGAATCAGTTCAGTATAAAAGATAGGAAAAAAGTGCTCAAGTGTTCAAAAAAGCTTCATCAAATAAATCTCACCAAGGAGAGCGTTCATATGTAAGAAAATACTTGCGAAGATCACCATCCTCCCCCGCACCTCGAAGTGTTCGATTCCTGTTATACATATGATCAGAATGTGTTCACTTCTTGCAGGAAGAACTTGACGGTTACTATTACCACAAGAAGATTCCAGTGCTTTGTCTTTAAACTATTTTTCTATTACTTCTCCTGACTAAAAAAACTTTCTCGGGGTGAACTGCACAACTCGTCATCATTCTACAGAAATTCCAAACTTTCTCCAATGTGAACTTTAAAAATTTTGTATTCAATATTTTTGCTTTCAATATTTCTTGACTTCTCGAAAATTTCTATATTCCACAAAAATCTATCAACCCCTTCTTTCAAATACTTTGAAGAAAAAAAACTTTCAAGTCTTTTGAGAGGAAGTCGAAAATTCGATAACTGCCCTCCTTATATGACTGGACACCTTAATCACTGGGATTCTCAACCCTCGTCAGATTAAAGGTCAAGATTCCATGTGGTTTTAAGAAAATCAGAGAATCACCGAGAAACTCCGAAGTTGTAACTCTTAGAGATGAACGAAGAGGGTAGGGGCTAAAGGTCCCTACAGGGGGTAAGGCGGATGGGGCTCTACGGAAAGCAAAGGGAGGAACTGAAAACTTAATTAGTTTGACGTGAAAAATGAACGTTTCATTTTTCAGATAGAGCTTGTGACCAATGTATTTGGTGTTTTTGTTTTAATAAGTGAGATGTTTTACTGGGAAAAAGTAATGAGTTATTCTAGGTTAACTTGTCACAAAACTCGGTTTCCGTTCCACAATGTTTAATTAAACTTTTTTGAAATTAGGTAGAATTTTTTTTATTAAACTGAAAGTGGCGAACTATTGTGTGCCCTCCATAAATGACTCAGTTTTGATTGAATAACTTTTTTAAACTCCGAGTGATGTTTCAGGCTTGCACAGAAAATGCCAAAAAGTTATTTTTTTTTAAAATTTTAAAAAAATTTTTCACCGTAAAAAATTCAAATTTTCAAAACTTTTTGAAAAAATTCAAATTTTTTTAATTGTTAAAAACTATAAAAATGCTCAAAAACGTTTTCGAAGAGAAAAATTCACAGACTTATTTCAATGACTGAGAGAAAATTAGGTTCTGCAAGTGGAGCAAATTTACTCTTTTGCCAACGAGTGATAGATCATGAAAAGCAAGAAAAATGAGTTAGAAAACAACGATTTCAAGTCTAAGCCAGCTACATATGAACATACATTTGTCGAACCCCATAAATGCCTAATTTCCTATCAACCGCAAACAAACTATCAACTGGCAAATGTTTTCTAGGATCTTTCTTCTTGTCCATAGCTAGGGTAAATTGAAAATTGAAAACCCCGCCTCAGAGCAATTGCACTGTAAGAAAGCATGTTGTAGAACAGGCCCCCTCATCTGCTATTTCTCTCTCTACTGCTGTCTCGTTCTCTCTACTGACTATCTGCTCTTTTTCTCTCTACTGCTGTCTCGCTGTCTCTACTGGCTATCTGCTATTTCTCTCTCTCTATCTCTCTCTCTCTACTGGCTCCTTAAATGCCTTGTTTTTGAGCGCGAACGCGTGAGAGAGAGAGAGAGAGAGAGAGAGAGAGAGAGAGAGAGAGAGAGAGAGAGAGAAAGAGATTGGCAGGTTCGAGAATGACTTTTTGGCGGGGAAGCTTCCTCGAAGCTTTCAACTGAATGTAAAATATTTTCTTTTTTTTTGTAATGAAAATTTTTTTTGAATGTAAAATTTTTTGTATCATGTTTTCGATTTTGTTTGTATTTATGTGACGGTTTGTACGTTATCGCTCTCTCTCTCTCTCTCTCTCTCTCTCTCTCTCTCTCTCTCTTTCTGTCTCTCTCTATCTCTCTCTCTCTCTCTCTCTCTCTCTCTCTCTCTCTCTCTCTCTCTCTCTCTCTCTCTCTCTCTCTCTCTCTCTCTCTCTCTCTGGAATTAGTCTCACGAGCGAGTATATTAGTATTTGAAGTGTTTGGAATGTTTTTGTTGTTTTGAAATGTTGGAATTCACGATATAGTTTTATGGAAGTGAGGGTTATCACTCCCAGCTCTTTTAATCGTCACACACTTAAGTAACATTTATCCAGTGAAATAAATGTTTGGTTGAATTTTAACCCCTCCCCTCAAGGGGGGGGGGACTGAAATTCAATGACGGGTGACTAAAATTCAATTACGGGGGGTTGAAATTCAATGAGGGAAGTCAATGACGGGGGACTAAAATTCAATTACGGGGGGTTAAAATTCAATGCCAAGGGGGTTGAAATTGAATGCCAAGGGGTGGAAAATTCAATGACGGAGACTAAATTTTAAGGACGGGGGACTAAAATTCAATGAAGGGGACCAAAATTCGGGAATAGTGAAGTTAAGGCCCCCACTGAAGAGACATCATTTCATCATTTCATATGAGGAGACATCATTTTGGACCGATCTCCGGCATTTGATTTTAACCCCCCCGGCCTGGAATTTAAGCCCTCCGTCATTGAATTTCCACCCCTTGACATTGAATTTCCACCCCCCTTTGGCATTGAATTTTAACCCCCCGTAATTGAATTTTAACCCCCCGCCATTGAATTTTAGAGCCCCGTCATTGAATTTTAGTCCCCCATCATTGAATTTTAGTCCCCCTTCATTGAATTTTAGTCCCCCGTCATTGAGTTTTAGTCCCCCGTCATCGAATTTCAACCCTTCTTGAGAAGGGAGGGTTAAAATTAAACCAAACATTTTACTGGAGAAATGTTGGTCCGCGGGGGACTAAAAGTAAAAAGGTCCTGGTATTTACTTCAATACCCCGTTTTGTATGGTGGATGGTCATTTAATTTACTTTAGTCCCACCCCATTATGGTCCTTTGTTTTTCGACCCCATTTTGGACAGTTTTACTGGGGAGTGGGGGCCTCTTCTACCACGGGGGGGGCGCAGAAGTAAATTGGGAGCCTAAACTTCAAATTTCCCCATAGCTAAACAGGATGTGCTGAAAAACATTTTCGGGCGGGCGACCGGGGGGGCCACCCTTGGTGACCGGGGGGAGGTCGCAAACTTTTTGTTCTCTCAGGTGTGAGTGTTTTTGTGGTTTTTCACACAGTAAGGTTAAAACAAATTTTTTTCGTTGCACTTTTTTTGCGCCTACGTATACAAGAACAATGTAAACATAAGTCGCACAAAGCGAACAAAGTTCAACGTGAGGACTGCGCATCATGGAAAGAACATACATAGCTAGCCGGTTTTTAGTGCCGTGAGCAAATGAGAGAAACTGCAAAAACCCGTCCTCTAATCTTTTTTGAAGCAATTTTTATTAATACAAGGGACTTTCAGATAATTACATGTACAACTTGGTTAATAAGAAGTCTACTTCAGTTCAAACTCGGCTCACTACGCTCGCTAAATGATAATGAAGTTCTAAACGCTTTTGACTGCTCAATCACCAAGGTTAGGCGACTGAAGTGAAGCCGAACCCCCTTTGATGTGAGTTCTTGAATGTTAATACATAGACACTGTCGTCTGTGCATGCACTAACCACAGCCTCTACATCACCGAGGTTGGACCACTGAACTGAGGCCGAAACCCCCTCGGGTCGTTCGTGAGAGTTTAAGACTTAATCGTTCAATAAAGCGCAGACTCGCCGAAACCAGAGTCAGTTGAGACAACGGTAAGGCAGAAAAAGTGACGTATTAACGATCTGATTAGAATTTTTAAAAAAATTGATTTAAATATCAAACATTAGATGAATGAAAATACAAAAAGAAATTGAGTGTTTAATACTTAGCTAAATGGAATGAAGTATTGAGAGAATACAAATGATTGAACTATTTCACAGAAAAAAGCTAGTCCACCGGGTGGGATCGAACCCAGACCATCTCGACTCAAACCGGGAGCGCGTGTTACCATTACACCACGGGGACACATTGCTATTCCGTGCGATAGTGTTATATGAAAGGCTCAAATGCCTTGTTCTCTTAGTCACGCATGCTTATCAAGCGATTGCGTCATGAATGGATCGTAACTCCAAAGTTCACGATTAAGACAGTGACGCCTGGTTAAGATGACACATGATTGAACTATCGCACAGAAAAAAGCTAGTCCACCGAGCGGGATCGAACCCAGACCATCTCGACTCAAACCGGGAGCGCGTGTTACCATTACACCACGGGGACACATTGCTATTCCGTGCGAGAGTGTTATATGAAAGGCTCAAATGCCTTGTTCTCTTAGTCACGCATGCTTATCAAGCGATTGCGTCATGAATGGATCGTGACTCCAAAGTTCACGATTAAGAGAGAAGAGTGATGGAAGATGGATGATAAATCTTGAAATGCTAAGTTACACAGTTTAAAGACAGTGACGCCTGGTTAAGATTACAAATGATTCAACTATCGGACAGAAAAAAGCTAGTCCACCGGGCGGGATCGAACCCAGACCATCTCGACTCAAACCGAGCGCGTGTTACCATTACACCACGGGGACACATTGCTATTCCGTGCGATAGTGTTATATGAAAGTCTCAAATGCCTTGTTCTCTTAGTCACGCATGCTTATCAAGCGATTGCGTCATGATTGGATCGTAACTCCAAAGTTCACGATTACGACAGAAGAGAGATGGAAGATGGATGATAAATTTCCAAATGCTAAGTTACATAATTTAAAGGCAATGACGCCTGGTTGAGAGGACAAATGATGATGAGAGAAGACAATGATGATGAGAGAAGACAACTAGTTTAAGCAGCAACACATTAAAGATGAGCAATTAAATGGGCTGTGCGTTTGGAAATACGAGTTCTATTACACTGAAAAACTACTCAAATATACTGGGAGCTGTGTATATACTTTTTTCCAGATACATTGGCAACGTTTTTCTTCCAACTCTTCCTCGGTCTGCTCGCTGTCATCTCTAAGTTCTCCATCCGCTGGGTGGTGGGATCTCAGCCACTTCTCGACATGCTTCGTATGATTGTAAGCTATTGGATGGTTGTCATTGAGCTTTATTCTGAGGTGATGATCATTCATAGGCAAGGATAAACTGTTGCGCCTCTTCGTCAGCATATGAAACAAATTATAAAATCCTCTTTCAACTTTTGCTAATTGGAAAACTTAAAAGAGCGTTCATATTTTTTTAAAAGCTCTCTGGATAGTATAAAGTAGGAAAAGATTCCCCGTCGCAAAGTCTCAAACGTAAAGGCAAAATATCCAAAGGATTTTATAAAGGTTTCTTCAACCACTAAGGGGAGTTTTCTGAGTTGTTGTCGAACTTACCTGAAATCTTCTTCGATCACCTCATGATTAAAGTTCCATCTTTCCGAGGCTTCCTTTCTTTGCTTTACTAATTCAGCAGATCTTTTTCGCTCGAAAAAAGCCTTAACAGTGAAACCAGCAAACATTAAATGGTCTGATTGAAGTATCCTACTATCCATTGCTTCAACGACTGAATTGCGAATTTTTTTCTCGAATAGCGTTCGTCAAAAAAGAAAATTCAGCATCCTCGAATGAAGAATATAACGAAGAATTCAGCATCCTTGAAAAAGAATATAACGAAAAAGTGGAAAGTTTTTCAAAGTCTGATTAATATTTTTCTGCTTTTTCTAAAAATGATTTTGTTGCACTACGAAGTCTATTCGCTTTTTCAATAACTTCGTTTTGATTTTCTGAAAAAAACGAGGTGCTCGGGTTCAGCTACTCTTGGAACACGTTCGCCTAAATCGGCATGAGAGATTCTATACAGAAACATACTTTCACCAACACTAACCATTGTCGAACCTTGCAAAAGTTGACTTTTGCAGTTGTCGTTTGGACGGAGCCAGCTCGAAGAACCACTACGTCGACATTCTATCAAGCCGGCGAAGGCTAAGGGATTCATTGTCTTTGATAGGTTTTTCTGTGAGTTGTTCAATGCACTCTGTGAATGATTCTAGAAGTTCTTTCTCATACAAATCATTTGATGTTCTATCCACGGTTTTAGAGTATGTACTAATGCAACGCAGTATCTGAAACTCTTATTGAACAAAGATATAGAACGTAATGTCACTCATTATGTTGAGAAGAACTTCTGCACGACAAACTAATGTTTCATCATTTATCGCTTCAGCAGCAACAAACTGAGTGAAGTGCATTCGAATGAATCTGTACATACTGAAAAGTTTTTCAAAGCTTCCATATCCAAAGAAACCCATCGATCGCAAAAATTTTTTTTTGAGGTGATAGTACTCCACTGGTTTTTTGAATGCGTTCTTGAACATTTCGACCGTTTCCTTCAGTCCTATCACTCGGTTCACAGCTGTGTTTAAATAAAACTTTTTCAGTTGAGAACGGAACTCTCTAACGAATTTTCTCCACTACCCATGTTTCTGTATTAAAGCTCCACTCTTGAAAGAATGTTTCATGCAAGCTCAGTTTTGTGGGTAAAACAGTGGGTCTTCACTCTGATGGTCGCCAAGCACGCGCAGCCGAATGTGCTCGGAACTCATTGACAGTTTTCTGAAAAGGCCCCAAAAACCATTAACCCGTCCCGTCAATGAACTCGCTGCGTCCGTCGAAACGCCAACCACGTCATATAATAAAATGTCTTTAAGATTCACTTTTTCAAACATTTCCAAAACCACCTTGTTAATTTCTGCTCCAGTTTCGGATTCGTCCATTTATTTGATTCCAAAGAAAACTTTCGGAAATTTTTTAACCACTATGCGGATGTAAACCATAAAAAAACTGGCGAGCGTTAGCACCAATTGCCCTGTCTACCATCAAGCTCCTGGGGAGTCTTTCTGACCGTATATATTCTTCAACAGTTTTTTTTCATTTCAGTGGACATTGTCTGAAGAATTTGCGATTGAGATGAACTGCTCCTATGTTTTTCCCAATTCTACCGCCAGCTCTCTCCATCACATTTTGAGCATCAGGAATACCGTTTCAATGTAGAAAATTTTTTCACAAAAATTTATTTTTACATTAAAAAACGCTTAGGCTTAGTAATAGTTTACGCTAACGAGGCCGTACGGCTTAGGCTAACGAGACCCTGTCAAAAATTATAAAAAAAGAAAATTCGGTAGCAAATGTCGCGGTAGCAAATGTTGTGGATCCCCATGAAACATTCCATTCACATCGTAATATCGCACGGGTTAGTAGTTTGTCTTTGGTAGAGTATATGTAGTAATAACCCACTTGCAATTGTTAAAATAAAGAAGGGTTATTTCAAGCTAGCTAGTAAAATAACTTTTGTTTGGGCAATTTTCCGTTTGAGTATTGAGAAAAACTAGCAAAATGATTTTTCGAGCATTAAAAAACTAAAATTTTCAGCTAATTCTCGTTGCGAGTTTTGCTTTATTCGTGATAATTTGGTGGATCGGAACGATTCTTGTTGTGTTCGATCTAGTGCGGTATAAGAGTCCCTTCGGTCAGTTAAAATTCTGAACTTTCTTTGGTATTTTCCATTTTTGAAGCGTTTATTTGAAATACTGTTTTCGCTGATAGCGTGCTTTTTGACATTTACATGTAATTATGTTGGCAAAGACGAGAAACTTTAGAAAAAATGTATATTGTAAATCCCAAGATCGAGTTAACTGGTACACATTTTAGAAAATTCTTTATACATTATAAATTTGAAAAACCCTGTGTAAGATGTAAAAAAAAAAAACCTGAAAAACCCTGTGTAAGATGTAAAAAAAAAAAACCTGAAAAACCCTGTGTAAGATGTAAAAAAAAAAACCTGAAAAACCCTGTGTAAGATGTAAAAAAAAAAACCTGAAAAAACCCTGTGTAAGATGTAAAAAAAAAAAACCTGAAAAACCCTGTGTAAGATGTAAAAAAAAAAAAACCTGAAAAACCCTGTGTAAGATGTAAAAAAAAAAACCTGAAAAACCCTGTGTAAGATGTAAAAAAAAAACCTGAAAAACCCTGTGTAAGATGTAAAAAAAAAAAACCTGAAAAACCCTGTGTAAGATGTAAAAAAAAAAAACCTGAAAAACCCTGTGTAAGATGTAAAAAAAAAACCTGAAAAACCCTGTGTAAGATGTAAAAAAAAAAACCTGAAAAACCCTGTGTAAGATGTAAAAAAAAAAACCTGAAAAACCCTGTGTAAGATGTAAAAAAAAAAAAACCTGAAAAACCCTGTGTAAGATGTAAAAAAAAAACCTGAAAAACCCTGTGTAAGATGTAAAAAAAAAAACCTGAAAAACCCTGTGTAAGATGTAAAAAAAAAACCTGAAAAACCCTGTGTAAGATGTAAAAAAAAAACCTGAAAAACCCTGTGTAAGATGTAAAAAAAAAAAAACCTGAAAAACCCTGTGTAAGATGTAAAAAAAAAAAAAACCTGAAAAACCCTGTGTAAGAAAAAAAGTTCTTTATACAAAAAAAAAACTGATTGACTTGATTTTTTTACGTGTGATATTTCTTCCAATTGGCATCTAACTGAGCCTCCTTACCTTTAAATGGTGTTACTGAGAATTCTTAGAATCAACACCGCTTTATTTTGCTTTACGAATACTCTATGAAGGTACCCTTAATTTTTTTGAGATATAAAATTAATCTATAGAGATACTCTACACTTCGATTAACTTTTTGGTTTTTAAGCTTTAAACTATCCATTTTTTTTCCACCAATTTTTCTTGGTTCTCAATTTTAGGGGACAAACTTTTTGAACGAACTTATCCGATTAAACTTCTCTTTGAAAATGTTTTGTATTGGTCAGAAACTACTTGAATTGTCTTTATCTTTTTCCGATTCAATCATATATGATTTATATCAATTTTCTATTCAGAAATGCTATCGACTTCCGAGTTTTTCCTTCTTTTCGGAGTAGTCATCACCATCTTGTTCTTGGTTTACACCAAAATATTAGAAGTTTTATACAAGGTACGTTTGAAACTATAATTTGATCTTGGATTCATTTATTGATTCTCATTCCCTATATTGTCCATTCGGGTATTTCTTTCGTAAAAGTTTTGAAATGTCTATTCAATTTCGTTATAATCTGAGTGATGAACCTCGAAACAGTCTCAACTTCTGTTCTGAGTTTGGCAGGCGTTTACACAACTGAAAGAAGTCGTAGCTGCTCAGGAATTCTCCCGCCTACTGCAGGGTGACTTGTGTATTCATTCCTTTTCAATGACATAAGTGCACCACTATTTGCAAGGATCTTAAGTTCTTCAAAAAAATGTTCTAGGCTTATATGATTTAGCAATACCAGTTCCGCCACTCTACAGTTCCGTACTACTCTTTGATTGCAGGGTTACAAATGCGTGGAGAAAATACATCGACATTCGCATGAATTCGTCGGAAATGGTTGCCTCAGGCAAACTAGCAACACTTTCCCTCCAACAGCTCTATGAGGCACGAATTCAAAGAATGAATGGGGGGTCGTTCAACTTCAGCTTCACAAACGAGTTTTGTCTTAAACGGGTGCTCTTCTGATGTTTAAAACCTTATTTAGAATATATATGTATTTGTATCTCGCATGGAACTGCTTCTGGGTAGAAATGTTGAAAATGGTTTCAGGTTCAAGAATTCCACTACATAAAGTGTTTCAGTTTGAAAGTCAATGTTAAAAAAGGGAGCAATGTTCATTTCAACAACCACGGCATTATTATGATAACTTGCTTTGTTATATTATCTTCTAGCAGGTTGTTATATTTCAGTATTCAGCGTTGAAAATTATTCTTATTTTATCATTCTATTGATACTTCTTCACATTCAAATAAATATTATACCAGACTATTCTGGTAAATGTATTATATCACAACGAGTAAAAATTATGAACTCAGAAAACATTGATATCGCAGTGATATATTTCGTCAACAGAAAATCTATAACGATTCTTGCTAAAAAAGCTCTATCAATCAATCTTTTTGAGATAAATTTTTACGAACATTAACTTTCCAACCGTGATAGTTTTTTTTTCGGAGCATTAGCTCAGGAAGAAAAGATGTCAGCTTTTCTGAGCTAAAATTTTTTTTAAAGGAACTTTTTTTTTAGCAGCACTGCTGTAAAACTACACAATATCAAGTCTTCTCATTTTTTCACTAGATCTTCGAGTCTCGAGTGGCTCAAGTATTAGCTAACTGAGTATCACCACATTATTACACCTTGACCGCGAACAAACGATGTACGATGTCTCAAATTAACACGTTATCAAAAAGGTTAATTTCTGTTATAAAACATTCCCACGCGAAAAAAACAAGCATAAAAAGTGGATTGATTTTCTCGCATGAAAACAAAGCTAGCTTAGTTTGATTAATAATTTTGTCTTCTACCGCGAGTTGAATAAAACATTCGAATGAGTCTTGAAAAGGACAACGAAAATTATTAACAAAATATGACTCATTCTATAGAAGAAAGATTTAGTGTCAAAAGAACTGTAATGCAGTGTTTGGCCCTTCTTCACTTTAGTGCCCCCTCCCAGAGGTTCCATGGGTCATACTTCTGACTTACTTACATTCACAAAAAGTTATTTTTTTTATTAAAAAGTTATTTTTACATTAAAACGCTTAGGCTTGAGAAAAAGTTTACGCTAACGAAGCCGTACGACTTAGGCGAACGAGACCGTATGAAGAAAATGACCCAATTTAACTGACCCAATTGAACCTCTGGAGGGGGGGGCACTAAAGTGAAAAGTTCCGCAGTGTTTTTATTTGCAAAAACATAAGGAAACATAACGACATCCCGTTTCTTTTCGAATTAAATGCAAGTTTTGTTCTTATCTTAAAATTGTATAAATAAGGCTCTCAAATGGAATCGCCGAGTGCGCGAGCGGAATGACGTTTCGACACGACGACGCCTGATCAGCTCGCAGAGGCCTTCTCTCATGGAATTCCCATCAATGGAAGATCCACCTATCTTTGTAGTCTCATAAATTGTACCAAGCCCATCTTCACGATCCCGAATATCATTCAGTTGGGTCATTTCGAGTATGACGGGTCGTCTCTCTGTTACCGCAAGCACTCTGGTCTAGGTGCAGGCAAGTCTCTACCGCTGAGTTGTCTGCCGAATATAACTTCTTCTATGGAGATACTTAGGTCAGGTGGACATCTGGATGGACCGTCGTTCTGGTACACGCCAAGAACAGCGTTCCGAAGGAGAAGAAAATGGTTGTGAGCGTAGAAGAATATGAGCCGAAAAAAGATTCTGAGGAAGAGGGACCTTGGAAGTGCACAAAGGCTTTCCTTTCTTTTAAGGAACTTGACTCGCACTTCGCACAAGGAGTTCCTTCAATTTCGCCAGAGAGAGAGAGAGAGAGAGAGAGAGAGAGAGAGAGAGAGAGAGAGAGAGAGAGAGAGAGATTATCACGGACTGCGCTCTTCACCTTTTTGCGGCTCGAGCTGAAACAGTCGGAACGCTACAATCTCGGATCACAGGAGATTCGGTCATGGAGTTATTCAGGAGAGAGTCCCGACCTCGCTTGGCTACGGATGGGCCCAGAAGACCAGCCAGCGATCCCCGTTGAACTCGGAGACCAAGAAGTTCGTCACCAAGATCGTGACAAATACTGGGAAGAAGGATCGAGGGCCGATAAAAAAATTCTAAAAGCGATGAGAGCCGCGAAGGTTGGAGGAAAATTCAGATTCTCTCCGAAGCAGATACTTTCGAAGACTCAGATCCAAGGCCTGATAAGGAGGATTCTGCAGAAACTGAACGAAGAGAAAAAAGGAGAGGAGATGATCGAATCAGAGGCGATGGAGGCAGTCCAGGTAGCGATGGTGAGGGAGAAAGAAGAACAGTGGGAGATAAAAAAAGAAAGAGAGGAAACAGGATGAGGAGACTCCCGCAGTATCCAAAAAAGGGTCAGAAAAAGACACTATTCTTCGTCGAATAGAAAACAATTGTTGTCACACTTACAGCATACATTTTATTGATTGTGTGTAGAGTTTGTGCTTGTCACAGGACGTACAAATGGTAAATTTAAGAATTTTTTTGATCTGAAATAATGTGAGTTGGATTATTTGCTAGTCGCAAACACAACCAAACCTGCCAGAAAAGTAATTTACGAATTATATACATATGTACAAGTATCTAACTCATTTTAAAACAGAAAAAATATAGAAATCTTCGAAATTTTTGTAGATAAGACTCAATCACACGCGAGAAAGACAGAAATAGCGAAATTTGTGAGATTTATGTAAACGAAAATTATTCTTAGATGGAGTTTTATCTGGAAAGTAAGAAAGTTTCGCGATTCCCGGAGAATTTTCTTCCATGTCGCCGTATATGACCGTACATCGATGCGTCAGCTAGAAAAGCAAACGAGCGCACACGTGCGGATTCGTGCTTCTCAAAGCGAAGTATCTCGAGTTCACCGAAGTCTTTGGGAAAACGAAATATATGAAAATGTAGCTAAAAAACACGGCTACAACACACTGACTGGAATCCCGGAGGTTTTTTTTTCTTATTCGAGAAAACTTTTTTCTCGGTTTTTTTGTTGATAAATTACACTTTTACTATTTCGGTTTACCCAAACCGTGAAGTTGAAATATCTGGACAGCAAAACGTGAGTCCTTGTAGATAAACCATTTTACTACGCCGGTATCAGACAGATATAACTACTAATCAGAGCAAGTTACGCTTGTTAGAGCACCTTCGCACCATCAAGCACTTTCTCCGAGACATGCCAACTTCAAGCCTCCAATGCTCGTGAAAAAAGTTTTTTTTTAAATTTTTTTAGAATGCCATCGTGTTCGCCATATTCGAAATATCCTAAAAAGACGTTTTCAGCGAAATCGTTGACAAAAAATTTCTATTGCACCACCCAGGCAGGCGCACTCTACCGGGTTCTGTGTCATGTATTCATCACAACAATACAAACTTTTGTCGTTTTGTCAGCGTTTTCGAAACATATGAAGAAAAAAAAAGAAATTCTGCGAGTGCTCGCAATTCTTTTGCTTGCTCTTATTCACTTTTTTAAGAGAGAAGCGAGTTCAATGATGATCACGATACTTCTGATTCTCGGGACCCTGGTGGTTGATGCAATTCCAGTTGCTGTTGAACGTCAGACAGAATGCAAACTTTTCTTTTCCACCCTCTATCCTGGATCTTCAAGCACATCACCCGGAAAACACTTCAAAGAACAGAGATTTTCTGAGAACTGTGAGGTCCATGACAAGAAGTTGACACCACAAACGGTGATCGTTTTTGAGTACAGGTCTGAGTCAATATCCGACCCTAAGATTACTGGGTTTTACGATTTTAAGCAAAAAATTCGGACTTTTTGAGTGGGACAGATTTTGTGGTTATTGGAGAGACAGGTCAAATCCCATTCAAACCAAACAGGAAAGGTAATTCTTTGAGCAATCACGCTCCAATCGGATTTTATCCTGGCAGAAGCAAACATATCCATGCTTTTTCAGATCCCTTTTATACCAGTTATGTCGAAGCGATTTCGCAGTTTCCGGTTTTTTGTCTCCTACTCAAATATAATAAATACTCGAGAAAAAATTCACCAAAGATGTTTCGGAGTTTTACATTCATGTTATTTACGATAAGAACAACAAACGTAAAAAATTTTGATAGTTATGGTTCCTATAGTCGACGACCTTACATGGGCTTCTGTTTCGTCGCACGCGGTTGATATCGATTCCCCTCTCAGTCTTTCACACAGTGCGGTGAGCATTTTTTCCGCTCTCATATTGATTCATTGAACCTGCCTTCAACTTGACCCAGTTCTTTCCTTTCTTTCCTAAGTAAGCGTCATCATCTTCCATGGGTGAAAAGCGTTCTCCGGCTGTTCCTCCTTCTTGCCCGAGATGTCCAATGTACGAGAAGAAGATTGACGAGTTGATGGAGAAGATGATAAGATTGGAAAGTGTGGTGGAGGAACTCGTTTCCCGCCTGCCTCCTCTTGACTCATCGCCTTCTCATCCAGCGCCCCTCAGTCAATCCTCTCAGTTGCCTTCTCTGCTATCCATCCCACCGCATATCCTCGCCTACGATGCCGCGGTAAGAGCTATGACAGTCGACAAGAACATGATAGAAACTAAGGCCGAAAACATAGTCTGCCTTGGTATCCCAGAACAAGACAACGATGAGGCAACAGATGCGGCTGATCAAGTATTTCTTTCAGCGCTTTCCCGGGATGTCGGAATACCGGAGATCGGAACTGCTCGTTTTAGAAGGTTTGGTGACCCAGCAAAAAAGCGGCGCGTTCTCAAAGTCTTCCTTGAGTCTGCTCCCCTTAGAAACGAAGCTCTGAAGAAGATCAGAAAAGCCGCCCTCCTTGCCTCTCCAAGTTCCCGCACAGTTACATTCGGGAAGACCTAACTCGCGAAGGACTCCAACTTGAGCGTGAAGTAAAAAGAATCGCCAAGGAAAGAAATCAGACTCCCGATGGGCAGAGATGGAAAGTCGTCGGAACGTGTCTGCTGCCGGTCCGAACAGCTTCGTATTCACAGCCAAGGCCATATTCCACGCCTAGAAATGCGGAAACTCCCTGTCCGTCAGTTTCCAAGGTCCTTTCTCCGTCAGTAAATCGTCCTCTGGTGGTCTTGACTTCACCTGCGAATCCTGCGACTGTCTCTTCTTCGCCAAATAATCGCCGATCTTCTCGGAATGTAACGGATGAGACGTTAGGTGAGTGGCGGTGTTCTTTCTAGTCCTGACCCTCCTAGTCCCCCACATTTTTTCACAGAGTTTAAGTATCAACTGCATCTTTTTTAATGCTCGATCACTTCGTAATAAGCTGTATAATCTATCTTTTCTGCTGAGTTCTCTTTCATATGATGTAATAGCTATATGTGAGACCTTGCGTACGAGCCAAGATAATGATTCCTTGGTACTCAACAATTCTGATTATCATATTTTTCGTTGTGAAAGAGATCGTTCAATGAAAGGAGGTGGCGCAGCTATCCTTGTATCGAACCGTATTCCTTGCTCATTCGTTTCCACTTGCTCTGATGACGGCTTCGAAGCTGTCACCATAGACCTTTTTCCGTCTGTGTCTTCCACAATATCGACTCGACTGAGATATATTTGTGCGTATCGATCTCCTTCTTGCCCTGACTCTTCCCTCTCAAAGCTATTGTCTTATTTCTCAGAGCTAGTTTGTTGTGACGAATTGAGTCCTAAGCCTGCAATAATCGTTGGTGACTTCAATTTCCCTTTCATAGATTGGGCCACTCTTATATCGCACAGAAGTGGACAGGATGAAATGTTTCTCGAATTCATAAGTGATAACTTTTTTACGCAGTATGTTGATACCCCCACTCGAAACGACAATACTCTTGACCTGTTATTCTCGAATGCACCTATTATTTCCGATTGTAAAGTTATAGGTCGTTTCCATAGTAGCGACCACAATGCAGTTACTTTTGAGCTGTCATTCACAGTCAATACCAGTTCGGTTCCATCAGCTTCCAAACTGTTCACTAAAGCCAACTGGCTGTCTATTGAAAGTGAACTAATCTTTCATGATTGGACTTTAATGCTTTCTTTGATGAATGTTGAGTCTGCAAACAATTATCTTGTTTCTTTCATAGGCTCGCTTATTGAGAGCTACGTTCCCTTGGTAGACCGTAAAGACCCATCATTTCGCTATCCAAAGGTTCTTCGTGAAATGTACTCTAAGCTGCAACGTATCTCTAAGAAATCCCCTTATTCTCATTTTTGTATAAGGAAATCTGCTGAATTCGATAAGATGTTTCATAGCTTTGAATATGATCAGGAAGCTAAACTTATACTGCGAGGAAATCAAAAGTCCTTTTTCGCTGCCTGTAGAAATCGTTTAAGTATGAATGTCAACCTAGCCATTCCTACTCTGTTAGATAATCAGAGGCAAGAGATAACATTATCATCGGATAAGGCGAATGCCTTTTCCGAATACTTCGCTTCCGTGTTTTCCGAACCTATCCATGGTCCATTAAGAAATCCATCCTGTACTAGAGTAATTGAGAGGATGAGTGTTGATTGTATTACTGAGGAAATGGTTTTGAAAGCCCTTTCATCTCTTTCAGCCAAATGCAATACCTCTCCCGACGGGATACCAAACATCCTTTTGAAGAAATGTAGATTCGCTCTTGTGAAACCTTTATGCATTTCGTTCAATAACAGTCTGCTTTCTGGCTCAGTGCCTTCTATTTGGAAGCGATCAATTGTTAAACCAGTACACAAATCTGGTTCTCGCAATCTGTTAAATAATTACATACCTATATCGTTATGTTGCTCGTTATCCAAGATTATGAAAAACATCGTTTTCGCCTTAGTTTATTCGTATTTAGAAGAATCAAAGCTATTGTCTCCATATCAAGCAGGTTTTAGAGCGAGAAAGTCTACCGTAACATCTTTGGTAGAATCTCATTCTTTTGTTGTTGATTCTTTGACTCAAGGGTTTTCAGTTGATGTTATTTTCCTCGATATTCGTAAAGCGTTCGATACTGTAGATCATAGGCTGCTTTTATATCAGGTTCATTCGTTCGGTATCTCCTCTAATATTGTCAATTGGATTAGTAGCTATTTAAGTAATCGAACTCAATCAGTCTTAATCGATAATGTGCTATCTCAGCCCATGCCTGTTATTTCAGGTGTGCCTCAAGGCTCTTTTCTTGGTCCTTTACTATTCCTTATGTATATTGATTCAGTGAAGGAAGCGATACCTCCTAACCTTCGATTCGGTTTGTATGCAGACGATATAAAAATTATGGGTCGTGTTCCCTCTTCTAGCCATGATATCCAAGTCGCTCTTGATCTTGTTACCGCTTGGTGTTCGGAATGGAACTTGTCTTTGTCGACATCTAAATGCAGTGTTTTGCATTTAGGACCCCGAAATCCTTCTGTTGTATACCGTATGAATATATCTGCAATTTTTTCAATTTTTTTTTTTCAAATTTAACAGGTCAAGAGTATTGTCGTTTCGAGTGGGGGTATCAACATACTGCGTAAAAAAGTTATCACTTATGAATTCGAGAAACATTTCATCCTGTCCACTTCTGTGCGATATAAGAGTGGCCCAATCTATGAAAGGGAAATTGAAGTCACCAACGATTATTGCAGGCTTAGGACTCAATTCGTCACAACAAACTAGCTCTGAGAAATAAGACAATAGCTTTGAGAGGGAAGAGTCAGGGCAAGAA
>OZ057408.1:16452901-16723133 GCA_964056735.1 Allodiplogaster pararmata | reverse complement strand
ACTAATCCAATTGACAATATTAGAGGAGATACCGAACGAATGAACCTGATATAAAAGCAGCCTATGATCTACAGTATCGAACGCTTTACGAATATCGAGGAAAATAACATCAACTGAAAACCCTTAAGTCAAAGAATCAACAACAAAAGAATGAGATTCTACCAAAGATGTTACGGTAGACTTTCTCGCTCTAAAACCTGCTTGATATGGAGACAATAGCTTTGATTCTTCTAAATACGAATAAACTAAGGCGAAAACGATGTTTTTCATAATCTTGGATAACGAGCAACATAACGATATAGGTATGTAATTATTTAACAGATTGCGAGAACCAGATTTGTGTACTGGTTTAACAATTGATCGCTTCCAAATAGAAGGCACTGAGCCAGAAAGCAGACTGTTATTGAACGAAATGCATAAAGGTTTCACAAGAGCGAATCTACATTTCTTCAAAAGGATGTTTGGTATCCCGTCGGGAGAGATATTGCATTTGGCTGAAAGAGATGAAAGGGCTTTCAAAACCATTTCCTCAGTAATACAATCAACACTCATCCTCTCAATTACTCTAGTACAGGATGGATTTCTTAATGGACCATGGATAGGTTCGGAAAACACGGAAGCGAAGTATTCGGAAAAGGCATTCGCCTTATCCGATGATAATGTTATCTCTTGCCTCTGATTATCTAACAGAGTAGGAATGGCTAGGTTGACATTCATACTTAAACGATTTCTACAGGCAGCGAAAAAGGACTTTTGATTTCCTCGCAGTATAAGTTTAGCTTCCTGATCATATTCAAAGCTATGAAACATCTTATCGAATTCAGCAGATTTCCTTATACAAAAATGAGAATAAGGGGATTTCTTAGAGATACGTTGCAGCTTAGAGTACATTTCACGAAGAACCTTTGGATAGCGAAATTATGGGTCTTTACGGTCTACCAAGGGAACGTAGCTCTCAATAAGCGAGCCTATGAAAGAAACAAGATAATTGTTTGCAGACTCAAAATTCATCAAAGAAAGCATTAAAGTCCAATCATGAAAGATTAGTTCACTTTCAATAGACAGCCAGTTGGCTTTAGTGAACAGTTTGGAAGCTGATGGAACCGAACTGGTATTGACTGTGGATGACAGCTCAAAAGTAACTGCATTGTGGTCGCTACTATGGAAATGACCTATAACTTTACAATCGGAAATAATAGGTGCATTCGAGAATAACAGGTCGAGTATTGTCGTTTCGAGTGGGGGTATCAACATACTGCGTAAAAAAGTTATCACTTATGAATTCGAGAAACATTTCATCCTGTCCACTTCTGTGCGATATAAGAGTGGCCCAATCTATGAAAGGAAAATTGAAGTCACCAACGATTATTGCAGGCTTAGGACTCAATTCGTCACAACAAACTAGCTCTGAGAAATAAGACAATAGCTTTGAGAGGGAAGAGTCAGGGCAAGAAGGAGATCGATACGCACAAATACAGTCGAGTCGATATTGTGGAAGACACAGACGGAAAAAGGTCTATGGTGACAGCTTCGAAGCCGTCATCAGAGCAAGTGGAAACGAATGTGCAAGGAATACGGTTCGATACAAGGATAGCTGCGCCACCTCCTTTCATTGAACGATCTCTTTCACAACGAAAAATATGATAATCAGAATTGTTGAGTACCAAGGAATCATTATCTTGGCTCGTAAGCAAGGTCTCACATATAGCTATTACATCATATGAAAGAGAACTCAGCAGAAAAGATAGATTATACAGCTCATTACGAAGTGATCGAGCATTAAAAAAGATGCAGTTGATACTTAAACTCTGTGAAAAATGTGGGGGACTAGGAGGGTCAGGACTAGAAAGAACACCGCCACTCACCTAACGTCTCATCGTTACATTCCGAGAAGATCGGCGATTATTTGGCGAAGAAGAGACAGTCGCAGGATTCGCAGGTGAAGTCAAGACCACCAGAGGACGATTTACTGACGGAGAAAGGACCTTGGAAACTGACGGACAGGGAGTTTCCGCATTTCTAGGCGTGGAATATGGCCTTGGCTGTGAATACGAAGTTGTTCGGACCGGCAGCAGACACGTTCCGACGACTTTCCATCTCTGCCCATCGGGAGTCTGATTTCTTTCCTTGGCGATTCTTTTGACTTCACGCTCAAGTTGGAGTCCTTCGCGAGTTAGGTCTTCCGAATGTAACTGTGCGGGAACTTGGAGAGGCAAGGAGGGCGGCTTTTTCTGATCTTCTTCAGAGCTTCGTTTCTAAGGGGAGCAGACTCAAGGAAGACTTTGAGAACGCGCCGCTTTTTTGCTGGGTCACCAAACCTTCTAAAACGAGCAGTTCCGATCTCCGGTATTCCGACATCCGGGAAAGCGCTGAAAGAAATACTTGATCAGCCGCATCTGTTGCCTCATCGTTGTCTTGTTCTGGGATACCAAGGCAGACTATGTTTTCGGCCTTAGTTTCTATCATGTTCTTGTCGACTGTCATAGCTCTTACCGCGGCATCGTAGGCGAGGATATGCGGTGGGATGGATAGCAGAGAAGGCAACTGAGAGGATTGACTGAGGGGCGCTGGATGAGAAGGCGATGAGTCAAGAGGAGGCAGGCGGGAAACGAGTTCCTCCACCACACTTTCCAATCTTATCATCTTCTCCATCAACTCGTCAATCTTCTTCTCGTACATTGGACATCTCGGGCAAGAAGGAGGAACAGCCGGAGAACGCTTTTCACCCATGGAAGATGATGACGCTTACTTAGGAAAGAAAGGAAAGAACTGGGTCAAGTTGAAGGCAGGTTCAATGAATCAATATGAGAGCGGAAAAAATGCTCACCGCACTGTGTGAAAGACTGAGAGGGGAATCGATATCAACTGCGTGCGACGAAACAGAAGCCCATGTAAGGTCGTCGACTATAGGAACCATAACTATCAAAATTTTTTACGTTTGTTGTTCTTATCGTAAATAACATGAATGTAAAACTCCGAAACATCTTTGGTGAATTTTTTCTCGAGTATTTATTATATTTGAGTAGGAGACAAAAAACCGGAAACTGCGAAATCGCTTCGACATAACTGGTATAAAAGGGATCTGAAAAAGCATGGATATGTTTGCTTCTGCCAGGATAAAATCCGATTGGAGCGTGATTGCTCAAAGAATTACCTTTCCTGTTTGGTTTGAATGGGATTTGACCTGTCTCTCCAATAACCACAAAAATCTGTCCCACTCAAAAAGTCCGAATTTTTTGCTTAAAATCGTAAAACCCAGTAATCTTAGGGTCGGATATTGACTCAGACCTGTACTCAAAAACGATCACCGTTTGTGGTGTCAACTTCTTGTCATGGACCTCACAGTTCTCAGAAAATCTCTGTTCTTTGAAGTGTTTTCCGGGTGATGTGCTTGAAGATCCAGGATAGAGGGTGGAAAAGAAAAGTTTGCATTCTGTCTGACGTTCAACAGCAACTGGAATTGCATCAACCACCAGGGTCCCGAGAATCAGAAGTATCGTGATCATCATTGAACTCGCTTCTCTCTTAAAAAAGTGAATAAGAGCAAGCAAAAGAATTGCGAGCACTCGCAGAATTTCTTTTTTTTTTCTTCATATGTTTCGAAAACGCTGACAAAACGACAAAAGTTTGTATTGTTGTGATGAATACATGACACAGAACCCGGTAGAGTGCGCCTGCCTGGGTGGTGCAATAGAAATTTTTTGTCAACGATTTCGCTGAAAACGTCTTTTTAGGATATTTCGAATATGGCGAACACGATGGCATTCTAAAAAAATTTAAAAAAAACTTTTTTCACGAGCATTGGAGGCTTGAAGTTGGCATGTCTCGAAGAAAGTGCTTGATGTTGCGAAGGTGCTCTAACAAGCGTAACTTGCTCTGATTAATAGTTATATCTGTCTGATACTGGCGTAGTAAAATGGTTTATCTACAAGGACTCACGTTTTGCTGTCCAGATATTTCAACTTCACGGTTTGGGTAAACCGAAATAGTAAAAGTGTAATTTATCAACAAAAAAACCGAGAAAAAAGTTTTCTCGAATAAGAAAAAAAACCTCCGGGATTCCAGTCAGTGTGTTGTAGCCGTGTTTTTTAGCTACATTTTCATATATTTCGTTTTCCCAAAGACTTCGGTGAACTCGAGATACTTCGCTTTGAGAAGCACGAATCCGCACGTGTGCGCTCGTTTGCTTTTCTAGCTGACGCATCGATGTACGGTCATATACGGCGACATGGAAGAAAATTCTCCGGGAATCGCGAAACTTTCTTACTTTCCAGATAAAACTCCATCTAAGAATAATTTTCGTTTACATAAATCTCACAAATTTCGCTATTTCTGTCTTTCTCGCGTGTGATTGAGTCTTATCTACAAAAATTTCGAAGATTTCTATATTTTTTCTGTTTTAAAATGAGTTAGATACTTGTACATATATAATTCGTAAATTACTTTTCTGGCAGGTTTGGTTGTGTTTGCGACTAGCAAATAATCCAACTCACATTATTTCAGATCAAAAAAATTCTTAAATTTACCATTTGTACGTCCTGTGACAAGCACAAACTCTACACACAATCAATAAAATGTATGCTGTAAGTGTGACAACAATTGTTTTCTATTCGACGAAGAATAATGTCATTTTCTGACCCTTTTTTGGATACTGCGGGAGTCTCCTCATCCTGTTTCCTCTCTTTCTTTTTTTATCTCCCACTGTTCTTCTTTCTCCCTCACCATCGCTACCTGGACTGCCTCCATCGCCTCTGATTCGATCATCTCCTCTCCTTTTTTCTCTTCGTTCAGTTTCTGCAGAATCCTCCTTATCAGGCCTTGGATCTGAGTCTTCGAAAGTATCTGCTTCGGAGAGAATCTGAATTTTCCTCCAACCTTCGCGGCTCTCATCGCTTTTAGAATTTTTTTTTATCGGCCCTCGATCCTTCTTCCCAGTATTTGTCACGATCTTGGTGACGAACTCCTTGGTCTCCGAGTTCAACGGGGATCGCTGGCTGGTCTTCTGGGCCCATCCGTAGCCAAGCGAGGTCGGGACTCTCTCCTGAATAACTCCATGACCGAATCTCCTGTGATCCGAGATTGTAGCGTTCCGACTGTTTCAGCTCGAGCCGCAAAAAGGTGAAGAGCGCAGTCCGTGATAATCTCTCTCTCTCTCTCTCTCTCTCTCTCTCTCTCTCTCTCTCTCTCTCTCTCTCTCTCTCTCTCTCTCTCTCTCTCTCTCTCTCTCTCTCTCTCTCTGGCGAAATTGAAGGAACTCCTTGTGCGAAGTGCGAGTCAAGTTCCTTAAAAGAAAGGAAAGCCTTTGTGCACTTCCAAGGTCCCTCTTCCTCTGAATCTTTTTTCGGCTCATATTCTTCTACGCTCACAACCATTTTCTTCTCCTTCGGAACGCTGTTCTTGGCGTGTACCAGAACGACGGTCCATCCAGATGTCCACCTGACCTAAGTATCTCCATAGAAGAAGTTATATTCGGCAGACAACTCAGCGGTAGAGACTTGCCTGCACCTAGACCAGAGTGCTTGCGGTAACAGAGAGACGACCCGTCATACTCGAAATGACCCAACTGAATGATATTCGGGATCGTGAAGATGGGCTTGGTACAATTTATGAGACTACAAAGATAGGTGGATCTTCCATTGATGGGAATTCCATGAGAGAAGGCCTCTGCGAGCTGATCAGGCGTCGTCGTGTCGAAACGTCATTCCGCTCGCGCACTCGGCGATTCCATTTGAGAGCCTTATTTATACAATTTTAAGATAAGAACAAAACTTGCATTTAATTCGAAAAGAAACGGGATGTCGTTATGTTTCCTTATGTTTTTGCAAATAAAAACACTGCGGAACTTTTCACTTTAGTGCCCCCCCCCCCTCCAGAGGTTCAATTGGGTCAGTTAAATTGGGTCATTTTCTTCATACGGTCTCGTTCGCCTAAGTCGTACGGCTTCGTTAGCGTAAACTTTTTCTCAAGCCTAAGCGTTTTAATGTAAAAATAACTTTTTAATAAAAAAAATAACTTTTTGTGAATGTAAGTAAGTCAGAAGTATGACCCATGGAACCTCTGGGAGGGGGCACTAAAGTGAAGAAGGGCCAAACACTGCATTACAGTTCTTTTGACACTAAATCTTTCTTCTATAGAATGAGTCATATTTTGTTAATAATTTTCGTTGTCCTTTTCAAGACTCATTCGAATGTTTTATTCAACTCGCGGTAGAAGACAAAATTATTAATCAAACTAAGCTAGCTTTGTTTTCATGCGAGAAAATCAATCCACTTTTTATGCTTGTTTTTTTCGCGTGGGAATGTTTTATAACAGAAATTAACCTTTTTGATAACGTGTTAATTTGAGACATCGTACATCGTTTGTTCGCGGTCAAGGTGTAATAATGTGGTGATACTCAGTTAGCTAATACTTGAGCCACTCGAGACTCGAAGATCTAGTGAAAAAATGAGAAGACTTGATATTGTGTAGTTTTACAGCAGTGCTGCTAAAAAAAAAAGTTCCTTTAAAAAAAATTTTAGCTCAGAAAAGCTGACATCTTTTCTTCCTGAGCTAATGCTCCGAAAAAAAAACTATCACGGTTGGAAAGTTAATGTTCGTAAAAATTTATCTCAAAAAGATTGATTGATAGAGCTTTTTTAGCAAGAATCGTTATAGATTTTCTGTTGACGAAATATATCACTGCGATATCAATGTTTTCTGAGTTCATAATTTTTACTCGTTGTGATATAATACATTTACCAGAATAGTCTGGTATAATATTTATTTGAATGTGAAGAAGTATCAATAGAATGATAAAATAAGAATAATTTTCAACGCTGAATACTGAAATATAACAACCTGCTAGAAGATAATATAACAAAGCAAGTTATCATAATAATGCCGTGGTTGTTGAAATGAACATTGCTCCCTTTTTTAACATTGACTTTCAAACTGAAACACTTTATGTAGTGGAATTCTTGAACCTGAAACCATTTTCAACATTTCTACCCAGAAGCAGTTCCATGCGAGATACAAATACATATATATTCTAAATAAGGTTTTAAACATCAGAAGAGCACCCGTTTAAGACAAAACTCGTTTGTGAAGCTGAAGTTGAACGACCCCCCATTCATTCTTTGAATTCGTGCCTCATAGAGCTGTTGGAGGGAAAGTGTTGCTAGTTTGCCTGAGGCAACCATTTCCGACGAATTCATGCGAATGTCGATGTATTTTCTCCACGCATTTGTAACCCTGCAATCAAAGAGTAGTACGGAACTGTAGAGTGGCGGAACTGGTATTGCTAAATCATATAAGCCTAGAACATTTTTTTGAAGAACGTAAGATCCTTGCAAATAGTGGTGCACTTATGTCATTGAAAAGGAATGAATACACAAGTCACCCTGCAGTAGGCGGGAGAATTCCTGAGCAGCTACGACTTCTTTCAGTTGTGTAAACGCCTGCCAAACTCAGAACAGAAGTTGAGACTGTTTCGAGGTTCATCACTCAGATTATAACGAAATTGAATAGACATTTCAAAACTTTTACGAAAGAAATACCCGAATGGACAATATAGGGAATGAGAATCAATAAATGAATCCAAGATCAAATTATAGTTTCAAACTTACCTTGTATAAAACTTCTGATATTTTGGTGTAAACCAAGAACAAGATGGTGATGACTACTCCGAAAAGAAGGAAAAACTCGGAAGTCGATAGCATTTCTGAATAGAAAATTGATATAAATCATATATGATTGAATCGGAAAAAGATAAAGACAATTCAAGTAGTTTCTGACCAATACAAAACATTTTCAAAGAGAAGTTTAATCGGATAAGTTCGTTCAAAAAGTTTGTCCCCTAAAATTGAGAACCAAGAAAAATTGGTGGAAAAAAAATGGATAGTTTAAAGCTTAAAAACCAAAAAGTTAATCGAAGTGTAGAGTATCTCTATAGATTAATTTTATATCTCAAAAAAATTAAGGGTACCTTCATAGAGTATTCGTAAAGCAAAATAAAGCGGTGTTGATTCTAAGAATTCTCAGTAACACCATTTAAAGGTAAGGAGGCTCAGTTAGATGCCAATTGGAAGAAATATCACACGTAAAAAAATCAAGTCAATCAGTTTTTTTTGTATAAAGAACTTTTTTTCTTACACAGGGTTTTTCAGGTTTTTTTTTTACATCTTACACAGGGTTTTTCAGGTTTTTTTTTTTTACATCTTACACAGGGTTTTTCAGGTTTTTTTTTTACATCTTACACAGGGTTTTTCAGGTTTTTTTTTACATCTTACACAGGGTTATTCAGGTTTTTTTTTTTACATCTTACACAGGGTTTTTCAGGTTTTTTTTTTTTACATCTTACACAGGGTTTTTCAGGTTTTTTTTTTACATCTTACACAGGGTTTTTCAAATTTATAATGTATAAAGAATTTTCTAAAATGTGTACCAGTTAACTCGATCTTGGGATTTACAATATACATTTTTTCTAAAGTTTCTCGTCTTTGCCAACATAATTACATGTAAATGTCAAAAAGCACGCTATCAGCGAAAACAGTATTTCAAATAAACGCTTCAAAAATGGAAAATACCAAAGAAAGTTCAGAATTTTAACTGACCGAAGGGACTCTTATACCGCACTAGATCGAACACAACAAGAATCGTTCCGATCCACCAAATTATCACGAATAAAGCAAAACTCGCAACGAGAATTAGCTGAAAATTTTAGTTTTTTAATGCTCGAAAAATCATTTTGCTAGTTTTTCTCAATACTCAAACGGAAAATTGCCCAAACAAAAGTTATTTTACTAGCTAGCTTGAAATAACCCTTCTTTATTTTAACAATTGCAAGTGGGTTATTACTACATATACTCTACCAAAGACAAACTACTAACCCGTGCGATATTACGATGTGAATGGAATGTTTCATGGGGATCCACAACATTTGCTACCGCGACATTTGCTACCGAATTTTCTTTTTTTATAATTTTTGACAGGGTCTCGTTAGCCTAAGCCGTACGGCCTCGTTAGCGTAAACTATTACTAAGCCTAAGCGTTTTTTAATGTAAAAATAAATTTTTGTGAAAAAATTTTCTACATTGAAACGGTATTCCTGATGCTCAAAATGATCACATATGAAGAAAATTTTCATAACCGTAGCGTTTAAGCCAACCAGGCACTGCTAATCAAACTACACTAGTGCCTAAATCAGTTAGTGAAAAATTTGCATGACAATATTTAATAATCAGTAATCAGTAGTTTGAAAAAAACCTCTTTTCAAGTAAATTTTGTTTAGAAAATTCCATTTGGAAAACAAATGTCGTGGTAGCAAATGCCGCGGGTAGCAAATTTCGTGGTAGCGAATGTCGCGGTAGCAAATGTCGCGATACCGTTTCATGGCCATGTTTTCCACGGTTTACATTGGCAAGGTATGAAGATTCAATATCCTCGAATTACAGACTTCACATGTAAATAGGATGTGTGAAAACCAAATTTATTCCAAATTTGGTACTCAACAGAGCATTTTATAGGTATAAGTGAGATACATGGCCAGTTAGAAGTGGCAGCAAGAGACATTCGGTGCTGGTACAAATTCCAATCGCGTAGAGCAGAGACAGAAGGCAGAGGAATGAAAATAGTCCGCAGCAGACTGCTGACATGAGCGAGGAGGAGAAGTTGATGGAGAGGAACTCATAGAAGGCCAGGCAGAATTCACCCAGGAAGAGCAACGCCGCGATGCTTCCACTCATCACCTGATCTCATTCTTATAACTCTTCTCGGCCAATTAACTGGTTCTCAGGACTCTTTCATTTCTGGAGTTGTGTCAGGACTTGGAATCGATAACTCTTCTTGTCAGGACTTGGAATCGATAACTCTTCTTCAGCTCTTCAGAATTCTTTTTTTTCCGCAAAGCAACCTATACTGACTCTAATAGGTCTTAAATCATTCCAATTAATCTACTGTTTATAATTTCTCATCAGCAATGTTTTCTACTCACTGCCTGCTCATAACGTAGCTATAGATTCTTCTTTTCTTCTTTTTTTCTCTTTATCTCAGCTTCCCACGTCCAAGTGAGCGGTCCACAACGATTTGATCCAACTCTCAGCTGTGGCATGTAACTCCTCGCTCTATCCGATCTTTTTTTGAGCCTAAGCGTGTTTCTTAAAAAAAATTTTTCCAATAAAATTGTGTTTCCACCTCGCAAACTGAAGGATAGAATGAAAAGGAAAAAGGGAAAACAAGCGGTGAAGTTATTCACAAAAGCCTTAGGCTCTCTTCCTCTCTACATATCAACAAATTACCTCTCTGATCATTTTGATTCACGGCACTACCCTCAACACAGGCTAGTCATAACTAGTAAACATTCTTGTATCTTTCTTGACCGCAAAACTTTAGTTAACTGATCAAATTATTAGCTATACTCTCATAAAAGATTCACAAAAGCTCTTTCTTGTTCGACCCCTCATCAAACTCTTTCTTATCATATCATCCTAACTAACATCTCAAGCACTTCTTTACGCGTGTTTCATGATTTTATCTGTCATCACCTTTCGTTTACCTCTCATAAGATGTTTCTCACTCCTTTTTCACATATCTATGACTTTTTGAGCATTAGCTCCTCATGGACCCATTTTTGACTCTACGCCTCATCACACGCTCTTCTTGAACCACTTTCCTCGCTTGACTCTATCCCTCTTAACAAAATTGACCCTTCCAACTATCTCTACCTAATAGTCTCGTTCCCCAAAATCCAAGTTAATTTTGCAGACAACTCAAAATAATTGGAGACGATCTTTTTAAATACTTTCTAAATGATATATATGCATATATATATCGTGAAATTCTAATTTCTATTTTTTCGAAATATTTCGAAATAATTATTTTAGAAACATATCTATCACGACTTTCATCATGATTAAAGCCGATTTTTTGTTTTTCCCGGCGTTTATACATAATATGAATGAATAAAATAACTATTTCTTCAAAATTTTCGAATAGTAAAGTTCAAAGACGCCAGGTCAAGATTGCGATTGACTGAACTTTCACACGGAAGAAAAGCAAATTTGTAGGGCGTGATCAAATTCAAATGAGGCATATGTAACTGGATTCAATCCCGCCAGATACACTATTTTTTCCGAGCGATAAATTGATCAATAATTACATTTCATTTGCTAGATGTGCCTGATGACTCGGATCTTCATGAGCTGAACTCTTTTCCCGAGCCATTGAGAAAAAAAACCTGCATGATATTTCTAAATCACGGCTATATTTTTTAAAAGTAATAATTTATACTGTCCTGAGATTTTTTTGAACCGTTATTTGAAATGTTTTCCCTAAACATGATATCATGATGGCATCATGGAAGACATTAATCGTCAACGGTGCGGAAAAAACCGCTACGGGCATCAGCTTTTTCTTAGGTTTATAACAAACATTTAAACCAGAATTCGTCACCTAAAAAACTAAACACTTGGTAGTTTACACAATTATTTTGAATAATTTTAATGTCTCCTTTTACGACTGATCAACTAATGGTATTTCAATATATAAATTTGTTAACTGGAGTTTATTTTTCAAAAACGAGGGAGCAAAAATTTTACATTATTGGGAGATAAAAAAAGACCAAAAGAAATGATAAGAACGAAATAAAATTTACAGAGACTGAAGCAATGAAGAACCCGCACATTCAGAACAGGAGATGGTATATCATAAATTTGAGTAAAGACGAACCATGGCCGATGGACTTCTGCAGAGCCGTCCGATCAGAGGCATCGTGAAGGACCGAGGAGAGCTGTGGGTAGCCAACACACAACATCCAAGCTTAAGGACTCCGAGATAATGAAGCTGGCAGAGACATTAAAGAAACAACGAGAGAGTTGGACATTAAAAAGAGAAAGAGTGGAAGTGAGTTAGAGAGAGAAAGAGAAAAAGAAAAACAGAGTGAAAAGTTTAAGAGAAGTAGAGTGTGAAAGGAAAGAGAAAGTTTATCGGAGTAAGATGAAAACAGAGCGCGTAGTTTTGCCATCTCTTCGTTTTTCCAAGCACAAGGGAAAGCACGCAGCTGTTTCCAGCAGCTCAGAGTTTAAGGAAACCAGGGATAGGAGAGGGAAGTGTTGTAAACTGTTATAAATGGAGTGAAGGAGTTCAGAAAGGAGTGAGAAGGAAAAAAAAGAATGAGAAATTCGGAGAATAAGGCAGAAAAGGAGGGAGGGAAAATGAAAAGGGTGATATCCACCGGCAAAAAAGTGAGCGGGAGAAAATTGTGTGCAAGCAAAAAGGGAGGGAAAGCGTTGAGTAAGAATGCGTTGAAAAGGGTAGAAAAGCTTGAAGTTATGTATGTGCATAGCTGGAAAAGCTGATTCTCTAATTACTCGTGTTCTTCAATTCTTCTTCTTTCTTCTGGTCTGCGAGAAGAGAACTTGTGAGAAAATATTCTTAAATTTTTGCAAGATGCATTATTTGGAATCCCAAAAACCATTAAGTGTGAAATGTGAGAATAGTTTTTCAGACATTTAGGAAGACAAATGGCAAGATGAAAAGTTTCTCCGATCACTCCAGGAGTCTTTCCACAAGAATTTTTTCAAGGATTTTCTACGCTTTGTTAGGTTTACGCTTGCATTCTTCATAACAATTTATTGCAGATCACAATTACGAGTTGAGTAAATGAAAAAGGGAACATTTTATTGCAGCTCTTAGCTTCAAGACTTCTTCCGGGAAAGTTTAACAATCACACGTAGGAATGTTTTAACAATTGACAAAGCTCAAATTAAACGTTTACAATTCGTTTCATTGTGAGAAAAAACAACAAAAAACAGGCAATGAGCTGATGTGGTTAGTCAATTTTTTTACTTTTCAGCATGTGAAACAATTTGTCTTATTAGAGGATGTTTCACTGAGACTATGTATGTACTGCACTGACTATTGATCACTTCTAAAGCTTCCATACGAGGTTATCGAAAAAAAGTTTTAAATTTCATTAAACTACTAACTACGATCGAAGAGACTTTCCCTTGGAGGGCCTTTGACCGCTTAAACAAAAGAGATCAAGAAAAAGATCTTCTGTCACATTCTTTCAAATCATGCAGCCCAGCCTTTCGTTTGTGCAGCCATCGCACGTGATTGCAGTCATCTCGATCTTCAACTCCGCCCCGATTCTAAAAATTATGTTTCAATGTATTAATAAGGAGGATAAATTTTACGAATGATTAACTACATGTTTTACACGATGAGTGTACTTACATTTGAGTGAGGCCCTGTTTGGGAACTCCCTTGAATGGAAATCCACTCGTTTCGTCCTCGAGAAGTGTACCAGCCTCGACCATCAACGTGTACGACGAAGCGTATCCTAATAAATTATAAGTTTAATTGACTCAAAAAATTGCTCTCGTTTAGTGAAAGGTAAGTTTACCTCGAACCTGTTAATTATCGCTTTTTAGACAAGTTTGAGCTTTTTTTTTCAGATTAAGAGTAATAGATGTAGAACAACAAATCTTGTCTCTCATGCATATGACTCAAGAAAAATCAGTTAATTGCAATTTTAATCATTCTTTTAATAATAAAAATTCACAAAACAATGATCATTGAAAATTTTCAAAAAAAATCGTTACAGTTTCAGAGATGCAAGCCACTGAGAACGATTTTTTTTTTTTAAAAAAACTTACGATTATGAAGTGTTTTTCCCATAAGAAATCAAAAAGAACAGATATCATTAAGAATTTTTCTGAACCATTAAAAAAATTCTGGTGTTTTGAAGTTTTAGTAATAGAAGCAAACCTGGTGTGTGAGAGATAGCGGGGTATACTCTTCCATGCCACTGCGCCGCTCGGAGTCTTCTTCCGTCTCGCGTGTGGATGCAAAGGTTGTTGACGTACTTACAAGAAAATCTGCCTATGACCTGGAATGATATCTTGGGTTATTTTGGATAGTGGTGAGCTGAATAAATTAAGTTTTCGTTTTGTTCGAATGTTTCCCTGTTTCATAAATCCTTCGAAGTGCAGACTAGTTGTCTTGCCTCTCAAGATTATTCTTTAACATCTGAAATGAAGAATAATTTAAACCGATTCTCTATCTGAGGATATATCGTGTATGTTGTCGTTGACATCCAAATTTTTGATTAAATGCTTCACTCAACCTTTTTAAAAGCACTAGGATTTATTATAACGAAATTTTGCGACTAAAAGATGTGACTTTTTCTCTAGAACATGTACAAGTTAATTGATTCGTAAATTGTGAAAATTCTGACCAATGGATCAGTTGGATTGAAAAGAGGTCGAGCGGAGGAGTGAGGAGCGTGGAATACCTCGTGATAGCCCTCTCCGCATTCGCAGTGCACTCAAAGGCAAAATTCACTAGAACACCCAATTGCACTCGTATAACCATTGAAAGATTTTCGAAGCATCAACTATGATACGAAGTATCATAGTTGTAACATGGAAAGCTGTACAGCAATCATGGACTGTGGCGTGAAACGAAAGGGTGAAGGTCACAAATTGGTGATGCAATGGTGAAAGAAAATAATCAAAAAAGGGATAGGGAGTAAACACATAACAGCTCAACCCTCGAGATAGAAATTTGCCAAATTCGCTAAGAAGTAAACAAGAACCTATCTGTTCAACTTTAAATTCGTAGTTAATCTTTTAATCTTTTGGCATCGTAATTGCGAAAAAAGACGTTGAAAGTAACTTCTATTCTTAAAGAATGAAGAATACTCTCTCAGGACTTGTTTGTGAATGAAGAGAGTCGGCTGAGAAGGATGAATAGGACATGAAAAAGACATCGAAAATCGGTCATTCGGAACCTGAAATTTAAAAAATGTTAATATTGCAGTGAATAAAAATTGAAAATCACTCTAGAGCTTCGTAAAAGTAGATAAACTCAGAAAGGTCCATATCTAATTAACAAAAAATGAATAGAACAACACTCATCTCAACATTGTTCTTGATTGACTGCTGTTTAGACGAGTAACCAATATTTAAATTTAGGTTTTTCTATAGCTTTGGGATATTAAGGCTATGAAACTATCGATTTCCAATTTATTCCGATTTTCTTGCTGCCTTGCAATTATTTTTTATTTTAACAAAATAGCAATTATATGCCTCCCCTCTCCTAAAATTCATTACATCGATATAGTGTATAAGAAGTGTGATCTGAATAAATTGAATGAGCTACTTCGACTCGCTCAAAGATCAATATTTCGGATCATCAAACGTTTTCACGAACGGGTTAGTTTTCTTAGTATCTAAGAAACAACTAAAAACGCATTTAAAAAAAGCAGGGAAGACTGATTGTGAAGAAGAACCTCGGTAGACCCCGCAGAACCTTGAAAAACATGGATCACAACATCTTGCGTGCCTCACGAGAGAATCCAAGACAGAGTTCTACTTGCATAAAATAGGTTCTTCGTGAGCCTGGCCCTTCAACGCAGACGTCGACTACAAAGATGCTGGACTGTATGGAAGACGACGAGCAAAGAGGCCCCTAATAAGTATCAAGAACCGCAAAATTCGAGTGGACAGGGCATAGCGTTGCCTAAACTGGAACAGTCAGGACTGGGCTAAAATCGTCTTGTGATGATTCGAAGTATAATTTAATTGGGCGTGATTGTTTGACGTGGAAGATACGCTGGCACCCGCTTCAAGCCCCGGTACCAACTGCCCTCGATGAAGCATGGCGGTGGGTCCATCATGATCTACGACTGCTTTTCCGCCTACGGGATGAGTCCACTCAAGCGATTTATTGGCAGCCTCTATTGCTAAGGTTATTAAGAAATTCTTGTAAACCATCACGGGCCTCTGGGCCCTTACAAAAGTTGGTCGCGCCTTCGTGTATCAATAAGACAACAACCCCATACATCGGTCTTGTAATTTCCAATAATTATTTCGTCACTACCATGTAGACGTTTTGGATTGGCCTAGCCAGTCTCCAGATATCAACAACATTAAACAAATGTGGGAATAGTTGGAACGAAGAATGAAGTCGAAGAGAGCCGCCAACGCTCATGAAAAAACCAAACAGCTCGAGGAGGACTGGAAGAATGTTCTGCAGCCCAAATCGACAATTCGATCGATTCTATTCCTCGAAGGTATGAATCAGTCACTTACGCGAAAATCGAGGCCATTAAGTATTAGGTAATTGACTTTTTATCCTCGAATTGGGTAGTATAATGAATTACATTGCTATAAGCAATTTTGTGAGTTTCTTTTTTTCTTGGAAAAATTAATAAAAAGTCGATGTTCAATCTGAAAAAAATCACGTTTTCTGTGCACAGAAAAATACTTCGTGAACTTAAAAAAATTTCGTTAAATAAACAAAATATAGATTATTTCTGGCCGGTGCTCTATGTATGTATAATGATGCAAACCTTTTGCTTTCAAATATTGTTTTACTTTCTTATTTTATGTTATATCGCTCAATATTGTTACAGAGATGATATAAAACTATGATTACTACAACCCAAATAAAATAGAATATTGATGTTAACTAAGATTAATGAGCTGACCTTCCAGCGGCGGCCTACTCTCTCTTCATCTAGAACAGGGTTGTTCCGTAGCAACTCCCTCCCGAGCGGCGTATCTTCCACCACTCTCCTGATTCCCCGGTCCTGGACTCGTCGCCGGAGCTGCTCGTAGAGCACCGGGTGCAGCGATGCGAACGGTGCTGGTGGAGGGTTAATTACGGCGCCCGGGTAGAGTATCGACGAGACAACCACTTGGGGAACGTGTTGGTTATACGGAATGGGCAGCGAGTAAGGCTGAGGTGGGATAGGGGGAGGTGAGGATGTGTACCCAGGGTAAGGTTGGTGTGTCGCTGGCCAGGGAGACGGAGAAGGTGGACGGAAAGAGGAGAAAGGAAAAACTCGTGGAACAAACGAAGGCGCGGGATAAAAGGGATAAGGGGTCGTGTATGAGGGAGTTGAGTAGCTGGAGGCAGGAGGGAAATGAGGAGGAGTTGCATAGCTCGAAGAGGTATACATGAAGGAAGGTGTGGTGGGGTAGCTTGGAGGAGTCGCCGAGTAAGCTCCTAATCCAGGGCGTTGGTAGCCCCCGAATCCAGGTCGTGCGTAGAAAGGCTGTGAAGAAACATAAGAAGAATGAATAGGAATGACTGGAACTTCTGTAGAGAAAATGGGGAAGGATGAGCTTCCAATGAAGAACTGAGGTGCAGGTGTCGTCAGAGGGATGGGAGGGTTGAGCGAATAAGAGGATGAACCTCTAAAAGGCTCGGGAATTGGAGTTGTCAAGCTGTAAGAAGAAGATCCAGTGAAGTAAGCTGGAGCTCTTGGAGGCAGAGCCGTAGTAGTTTCTAAAAACGAAGACTCCAAAGGGTAATGAGACGTTCCCGTCAAAATCTCCGGAGCTTTTGGTAGCTCTGAGTTTAGGCTGTAAGAGGCAGAACCCGTGAAGTAAGAAGGTTCTCGAGGAGGCGAAGGTGATGTCATCTCTAATAGCAGAGGCTCCAGTGGATAGTGAGACGTTCCTGTCAATATATCAGGGGTTCTAGTGGGTTGAGAACTAAGGCTGAAGGAGGAAGAACCCGCGAAGTAGGGTAGAGTAGTTTTCGGTGGCATAGGTGTCGTTCTATGACGAAGAGGATAGGAAGAAGTTCCTACTAGGAATTCTGGGACCCTTAGAGGCTCCGGACTTTGACTGAAAAAAGTAGGACTGAAAAAGATAGAAGGAGAGTCCTCAGTAGGGCCGAGAAAAATGGCAGCAGAAGCTGTTGTGGTTGCTTCTCTGGATGGCTCTGTAGTATAAGAAATTTGCCCAGTAAAAAAATCCGCGGTCTTACTAGGTGAGGAATTCACAGGATGAGAGGAAGAATTGGATGGTTTTAGCAAAGCAGGTGTTGTTGCTTCTATGAAGGGAGGCTGTGAAGTATAGGAAAACTGCCCTGTTAAAACTTCAGGAAACTTTTCAGGCTCAGGAGCGAGTGAGTATGAAGAGGAATAAGGCGTCGTGTCTGGCAGCGTTGGTGTGGAGGTTTCAATTGACAAAAGTTGTGAAGTATGGGAAAACTTAGCAGTTGAAAGTTCAGGATTCCTTCTGGGTCCAGGAGATAGTGAATATGAAGAAGAAGAAGAAGGAGTAGTTTCTAGAAGCGATGTTTCGGTAGCTCCGGTTGAGAAGCCTTGTGAAGTATAGGAAAACTTTCCGGTTAGAACTTCTGGAGTTCTAGTAGGTTCAGGAGCTAATGGATAGAAATAAGAATGAGGCGCCGTTTTTGGGTGGGGAAGTGTCGCAGCTTCCGTCGACGGAGGTTGTGAAGTATAGAAAAAACTTTCATTCAAAACTTCGGGATTCTTTCTATGCTCAGGAGAAAATGAGTTAGGAGAAAATTGAGGCGTCGTTTTCGGAAGCGGTGTTTCCGTAGCTTCAGTTGAATTATAGGAAAACTTTCCAGTTAAACCTTCAGGAATTCTTGTAGGTTTAGAATTTGAGGAATATGATGAAGATTGAGGCCGTGTTCTCGGTTGTGGAGATGTTGTAGCTTTTGTTGAGGATGGTTGAGAAGTATAGGAAAACTTTCCAGTAAGAACTTTAGGATTTTTCTTAGACTCAGCAGCTAACGAGTGAGAAGAAAAAGAATGAAGCGTCGGTTCCGGCAGCGGTGGTTTGGTAGTTTCAGTTGAGGGAGGTTCCGCGGTATACGAAAACTTTCCAGTAAGGAGTTCGGGGAACTTAGTTGTTTCAGGGGTAACGGAATAACTAGAAGAACCAGCGGGCAAATTAGATTTTGTTTTCAAAAACGGGGGTCTTTTCGCTTCATTGGAAGACACTGATAAATTAGATGTAAACTTTTTCGTCAGCACATCGAAGCTCTTTGTAGTTTCCGGAGTCGCGGTATAAAAAGAAGAGCCGGTAAAGAGAGCAGGAGTTTTTTTCGCGGGAGGCGTTATAGTCGTTTCTCTGTGTGAGGTTTCTGAAGGATAGGAAAAATTGCCGGTGAGAACCGCAGGTCTCTTGGAAGGCTCTGGAGCTTCAGTGACAGTGTCCCCTTCAGGAAGCTTGAAAACGAGTGTATAAGTTCCTGGCCTGGATGGTACTTCCTCGCTCCCGGAAGATTCTGTAGGTGGTACCGGGGGGCGCTGAGCTCGGAGTTCTGAGTCTAGTACAGGCTCCGTTACCGAATCTTCTGAAGATTGAACACTTTCCGTGGTTGACTTATAATGTGAGGTTGGAGTAGGCTGAGAGTTAGATGTCTTCGGTTCGATTGCAATGACAGAAGTTGGTGTAGTGGGAGAATCTCCTTCGGACACAGAGAAAACAAGTGTGTATGTACCTGGCCCAGCAAGCCGCTCTTCGCTCTCTGTAGGAGCAAGTTGCTTGACTCGGTGAGTAGGGAATGATTCCTGTTCTCTAAGTAGCTCTGGAATCGTTACCATCTCTTCGGTAGACGGAGCCTTCTCAGTGGAAGAGGTCTCGGTTGGACGAGATGAATCCGACCGCTCTGTCGAACGTGCGACTCGAGAGCCATTTTTTGAGTACGTTCGAATCCACTTTGAGAGAACATTCCTAAAACCAGTAGCTAGCCGCTCCAAAGTAAGTGGATCTCGGGAGGTTGACGTGGGCAGAGGAGAGAACACGGCAGCTGATTCAGGAATGCCGCCAAAGCCGTCGGCACGCGAATTGAACTGATTTGGGGAAGCGAATGTTTCAAAATCAGTCCTGGGTAGAGGGCTCAAAAACTGTTGAGATTCACTGGCAGGGAACCTCGTGAAAAATTGGTTATTTTGCGAAACCCAACTGGGTTGCATAGGTTGAGGAGCCTCGAATGGTCGGCGAGAAGGAGGAGGCGTTGGCAAGGGAGAGGGAATACGGCGCAAAGCAGAGGCGAATGAATCTTGATCGATGCGCGAGGGCAGCCGGCTTCTCACCGGATCAAATTCATTAGAAAACTGACTAGCAGTAGAAGAAAACTCACTGATGCTGGTTGTTGGTTGACGGAGCCCGCTTGGAAACTGGATGAAACGACCTGAGTTAATTTCAGATGGTTGCGTCTGTTGCTGAAAGGGACCATTTGGAGGTGGTCTCGCTTCAGTGAGAAGACGGGGAGCGGAGTTTAGCGCTTCGGTGTCTTCGACGACGAGCTCCTTAATTCTGACCCGGCCGGCTCGGGATGGAATTCGGATGAGGAATATTTGATCCGGTCTTTGCGAGTAGATGAGAACATTTATGTTTAAGATTAGTGAACAGAGGAGCCACCGAGACAGTGGACACATTGTCTGCAACAATGATGACATAACAGCGAGGTCAGCTGTGTTCTAATCCATTCTATCATTGTTTCTCATTCTCCCCCACCTCTGCCTCACTCTTCTATCTAACTGTATTTTTTGTTCTCGCCCTTAAACCATATATATATATATCTCTCTCTCCATCCTCTTTCCTTCTACTCGCTTTTTTATCACTCGTGTTCTCTCTCTTTTTGCTCTCTCTCGGTCTCTTTTACCCCTCATTTCAACCCTTGTAACATTTTACCTCTAATACGTTAATCAAGCAGTAAACCGAACAATTACCCCACCCACATGCGCCTGACAAAAGAGGAAGGAAGAATAGAAGAGTTTTTCTTGTTATTGACGAGTCTGGCAGATAGTTCTTAAAGAAAGCGTTTATTCGTTGCACACATCACAAATCATTTTCTAGAAGAGGGAAAAACATAAAAGAGCTCCTCGGTTTTCGACTTAAAGTTCCTGTTCACCTTCTCATGAGTCCATCGCCTCGAGGCTCCGAGTCTTCCCTGCAACAACATTGGTTTTCTCTCATGGCTTCAGAAGCAAATAATCGGCTCGGGCTCACTTCTTCTGCATTGCAGTTTGTAGTTTGCTCTCGAAAAGTTCCATTAACCCTTTCCACATCAGCCGTTGTCGCCTTCCGTGCTCGAAGTCGACCTGGCCACAAGTGAAAATTAAGTCAGGTTTTTCAAACGAAAGTGATTGGTTTTCTCCCTCGCTAGCTCCCGTTTTTTCTTCTTTTTTTCCTATCTTCTTTTCTTAACTTTTTCCCATTTTCCCTTGTTTCCTCATTTTTATTTTTTATATTTTTGCCTCTAATTTTTTTCTCTCAAATTTTTTACTATTTCACTAACTCATTTCCGCTGTTCATGAATCTATCATCATTTTTACTGTCCTTTCTCTTAGTTCTGATTAATCTCATTGAAAACCTTGCTTTCTAGCCATCCTCTATCTTGACCTTTCGCCTTTGTACATTATAAACTTTCTCTACTCTCGTTCTTTGTGTTTCTTTCGCTTTTCTCTCTCTCTCTTTCTTTCTCTCTCTTTCTCTTTCTCTTTCTCTCTCTCTCTTTCTCTTTCTCTCTCTCTCTCTCTTTCTCTCTCTCTTCTTCTGTGTTTCAGTTTTTATGTGGAACCTTTTTTGTTCCTTTGTCACTTCTATCAGTCCATTCTTGATCATTTCAATCAACCTCTACAAGTTATTTCAACAGAGAACATACATTTTCAAAGGTTCGCTCACAAATGTATTGACTCGGCCTAGTTTTCAAGTGATTGACAATCATTAAATCTTTTGGAATGAAACAACTACTAACTGAGAAGTAACCTTGCTAGTACTTACTTGCTAGTACTTACTTGCTAGTACTTACGAAGGTGATGGTTAAGTTAAGAGAGAACTGTTAAACATACGGATCATCCCTTTGAAAAAGGAATGAAATTTTCCTCTCTCGACTCCAGTTGATAAGGGAAGTGTCTCTTTTTCAACTTCCGACAAATGAAATATCAACCTACATACAAATGAAGTGCCTGAAAATTTTTGCTATGGTTAGTCGAGAAAGAAAATAATTATATAGGACTAACTTGGCCTCCACCGAACTCCAAAGATTCATTCTCAGCTTCAGCCAGTTTGATGGACTTCTGAAAAAGCTGGTAATCCGAAAGAAGTAAGCGGTGATAACAATCACAGTTTTCCAATCGAGTCCACAACTTTCTGATTATCACACGAAAAAAACCTTGAGAAGTGTTTTTCTTTTTGTTAAGCTAAACTTATTACAAGGACAGCGGAACTTTTAACTTTCATAAGCTCTCTTTCAATCTCTCTTTTTTTCTACCTCTCTCTCTCTTTCTCACTCTTCTTCTTTCTCACTCTCCTTCTCTCCCTCAATCTCTCTCTATATCTTTCTCTCTCTCGTATTTTCTCTCCACAATTGTTTATTTCCAACACTAAAAAGCACAAATCACCTTCGAGTTCCTGCAGCACGGAACTTGCAGCTCCACTTTTTTCCGCCTCAAGTCGCTGTTTCTGCTCTCTCGCCTGGGTCAGCTGTAGCGAAATTCATCAGCAACTGATAAGCTAATTACCAGCGACAAGTTTACCTTCTGTGTGAGCTCGGCGATTTTCTCCTGTGCCTCGAGCGCTCTGTTCTGCATATCCTCAACTTCACTCTTCAGACCTATCTGTCCACTTTCCAAAGCAGCTTTTCTCCTTTCGTATTCCTTTTTCTGCACTTTAAGTGCATCCAGTTTCTCCTGTAAAATATCGAAACGTCGGTTAGCTTTGTGTCGAGAGCATTAGGTTCTGTGGTATTACGCCAAAATTAGTGAACACAATTTGAGAAGCAGCTTGGTTTTTGATGAAACAGCGGACGTTTCTCAATAAAATCAGCTTGTGAATCAGACTGAAAAGAGTTAGCAAAAGCAGAATATGGATGATCATCTCAGTGTTATTCAAGGGTGAAGGAAAAGAAACAGTTTTTGTGTTTTGTTCACAAATAACTTTTCTGATGGTTTAAAATACGAACCAAAAATTGAAATTATAGTTACTAAGAGGGTTGACTTAGCTGGGTTTCATTCGAGGTTGGCAATCTCTGCTAGCCATCTGCTTAAGAAGACATTGATATAGCAAGACCGAGTACACGCTCAACACATCTCTAACTCAAAGAAAGGTATGTAAAACGTTAGGGCCAACATTGTACTCCTTCATCTGGCGTGAGTAATTCGATCTAAGTGAGGAAATGTCCTGCGCCCGTCTCGCGTGCTTCTCACTGAGCTCCTTCACCATGCTTCTCAACTTATTGATGTCATTACCATCTGGGGCAGCGGTCTTCGGTCTCGGAGGAAGCGCCGCGAGAGAGGGGACGTTTATCTCGACCACGTCTCCTCCCAGGTCCTCCTGCCAGCCATACTTTTTCATATATATTACATTGAAAACGTCTCCTGCAAGTTCCTATCACTAGTGATACTACTTTACATAATTCATCGTAATTTATTTGATTTTTCCTTCGAGCGGAAAGAGTTACTTGTAGTTTCTTATTCTGTTCTAATGTTCAAATAAGACTTACCTTTATCGGTTCAAAATTCTGGAAAGTTTAATGAAAATATGTTCATCGGTATTTTATGAAAAATAAGGGCATTAGTCTCTTGAAATTTCAAAGTCTACTGAAATAGTTTTCGTTATACTAACTCTAACTTTCTTCTTCAGTGAATCGTGACCCGCTAAATCTCTTATAATAATTGTTGGAAGAAATTTTACAATTTTCTCCTTGAGCTGCTGCCATTTGTGTGCTAGAATGACAGAAGTTCGGCTGAGAATGTTGTTCTCCGCGTTCTCAGCGTCCAACTCCGCCCTCTTCTTCTTGAAATCGTTCGTTTTGAGACGCATCTTATTCACGAAGTTCTTGAACTGGAAACACGTCGCTTCAGTGCCATTTCAGTGAGCAGTTGGAATCTCTATTCGATTTTTGGATTATATTATAGATAGGTTCTATTACAAAATTCAAATCTGGCAGATCCAAATAGATGAGCAGAGGCATTTGAATGAGCCGATGAGCTACCTGAACAGACGTTACAACGTCGTCCTTTCCTGTTTTTTCGATCAAGTTCTTCCTTTTCTCTGATATTTGCTTTTCAATGTCTTCCAGATCGTTCCTGAAAAATCCCGGCTTCTTTCATCAACTCGTTTTGATTTTAGTCAGAATTCCCGATTTTTCATTACAGGATGCGGATGACGTATTGATTTGAATTATCATGTATTTTATTGATCGAGAATCAGGTTTTTAGGTTAAACAGTTGTTAAATCTTATTTTGCTATCGAAAATCAGATGATCACTGATCATTCGTTTCACTTCTTGTTTGTATTCTCAGTTCGGTGTTTCTCCTTCTCTCTATATATCTCATCCTCTTTCTTTCCTTCACTTTTCAAATAGATCCCCAATTCTCTCTGTCTCTTTAAAGGACGAGCACTTTTCCGACTGTTCGTTCTAGCAAATTTCGCTTCTGTAGTCCCTTATCTGGCACTTTGAATAGCAGTACCGGTAATCTAGCTCTGACGGACCTGGCATCTTGTAGTTTCTGAGCGACAGTCTCTTTCTTCCTTTCGACGGTGGCCGTCTGGTGACGGTAGATGGAGAAGTTCTCGTCGTGCTTCTCCTCCCTCTTATCTCGCTCTTCCATCAATTCTCGAGTTCTCTCGTTCAGCGAATTTAACTTCAAAGTTGTCGTTTAGGTCTCTTCGAGTCAAAAAAAGTCATTTAGCTTTCTGAAGAAAATACAAAATTGAAGAAGCATAATCATTTCACTTGAATCATACATAAGTTTTGAAATGAGTTTAAGTAAACTTGAAAACTTTTTACTCACTCAAAGAAAATGAGTTTAAGTAAACTTGAAAATGAAAAAAATCACTTGTAGAAGATATTTCACAATAATCACTATAAGTAATGCTCATTTTCTCTACTTTAATCGAAAAACTACTACTTGGTTTTGTTTTTTTAAATTTTCCTTGTAAATGCTCTCAATAAAAAAATTGTTTAAGTTTTTTAGACACGTTACAATCCGAAAGAATTGTGAAACTCAATCTTTCTTGAATAATACTGAGCTGCGTATTTGTTAGTATCGAATGTTATCTTGTCAACAGAGTACAGATAACCTCTGCTTGAAGAGCAGCTACAGAACCTTCATCCATTGCTGCCTCCTGGACCACTTCACTCAACTCCTCGACGACCTTTTGCTTAGACTCGATTTCCTTCGCCAGCTTTTCATCCACCAAGTACGAGTTGGTCGCAAGCTCATCCTGATGAAATTGAAACAGAAAACGAGGCAGAAAGAAAGAGAGAGCGAGTGAGGGAGATGGAGAGAGAGAGAGAGAGAGAGAGAGAGAGAGAGAGAGAGAGAGAGAGAGAGAGAGAGAGAGAGAATGAGAGAAAAGGAGAGAGAGTGAGTGAGAAAGAAAGAGAAGGAAAGAGTGAAAAAAGAGAGGTAATTTTATGAATCATTCACATACAAAATTATGCGAGGATTTAAGGCTGTCAAAGTTACCTCCAGCTCTTGAATGATAGCAGTGGGGTCAATGTTCTGAGCAGCGTTTGTAGTTTCGTGCAGTATCCCTTCCAATCTCTTGATTTTCTTTTCCGCTTGGATCATCTAGAAGTCGATACTCAACAATCTCTATGACACGCTTAGAAACACACACGACACGCTCTCTTGAGCAGCTTTTTCTATAATATCTAGTAAGCCGGGGGAAAATCTTTGTGAAGAAAGCAAACCCATGGTCTCATTTCAGCTTTCTGCATCTCCATAGTGTGATAGTTGTCGGCTTCGATGCGTCGAAAGCTTGCAAACTCCAGTACTCTAAATTTCCAAAACCTTAGTTTCCTCTTCAAACTTTAATCGAAAACTCAGAGAACTTGGAAGCGGGATTAAGTTTTTCTGAAGATACATAGATTTCAATAAGTAGATCATGAAAAAGCAAGAGTAATTAACTTCACAACTTGTCCAAAAACTCTTAAAACTTTTTCTTCAATCAGAAACTTCTAAGTTGAAGTGAAGTGATGCTTAAACATAAACAGCGGACTTCTCTATGTTCGGTATGTTCTTGACTTTGCCCTGAATTTTCTCGATTCGGCGAGTGAGCTGTTCCTTCTCCGAATCCATTGCTTTGAGGTCAGCTTTGATGGCTTCGATGTGCTCGCCCAAGGAGCTTCCTTCAGTTACACGAGAATGGAGCTCCTTCAACGTAACAAAGAAAATTTTAAATATCATTTTGATAGAATCATTCAATATATTTTCAAATTACATTAAAATCAGTTCACAATAGAACACCTTGAAATCCTCCATCAGTTGAGCGACTTCATTCTGCTGTCGAACAACGTCTGCATCCTGAGAGGATAACGATTTCATTTGGCTGAGTTGGCATCAAACAAAGAGAGATTTCTAACGTGATGAATAGAGCCTGTTCTTTATGAATAAAATAATTGATGATTTATTCGAAACAACATTCAATGATACATTCATTTAATAATCTATTCGAACCGAATATATGTACATATGTTCAGGGAATGACAAAACATTGATAAACCTGCAATTCGGAAGGAACATCCAATTTGACCAAAAACTTGGCCAAATACGCTCTTTGTCGAAGAGCCTCCACATTGCTGAAGAGGTAAATGAGGACGGGATAAATAGAGGCTTTCGTTCCCTCCACCAAGCCAACACGCCACTCCTCTCTTAAATTTGTAAATTTCACTCGAAGTGATCGACTTGTGAAATTCACTTTAAAGTACAACAAAGTGCACTCACAATTGTTCAATGTCCGGTGGAGGAGTGAACTTGAGAATCTTGAGATTCTGCAGCAACCGCACTGCTGTCTCGTCGGCCGCTTCAGAACGGACGTCAATCTTCGCCTCATCGTTAAACCAGCTGCAATTATCGAGTCCAGCTACAGCTACACGGTCGATACGTTGGAACCAACTTTATCGAATTAACCAGAAGCCGCGTCAAATTACCCTTCTCCCACAGAATCTTCTACTTCAGAATTGTAAACGAGTTATCGGCCCTCAGCTTATGTCGCATAACAGTAAAAGGTTATTTATGAATACATAGTAAACCTTTCAATAGTGCAATTCGGAAGATGAAAACTTTAGTTTTATTTTTAATTGGGTAGTAAAACCTGATATTTTCAAAGCTTGTTGCGAAAACTCTCTTTATAACAAAATTATCATTGTACATTATATTTGTGACTAGGATTACATAATCCTCGAGAAAGTTTCTCATACGATACATACGTATACACTCTAAGATCACTCTAAACCGAATATAACATTCTTAACACCATCCGACAGATTGATCGGTTACCGGATGGCACGCTTTAGGGAGCATATACCAAATCCAGATTCAACTTTTGATGCTAGATCAGTCGAATTTCCGGGAGTTAACTATTGACCAAATGACATCGCTGAGAGTCTGGAGGAGCTTCTCATTGGAGAAGTTGTCGAAGGAGATCAAGTTGATTCCGTAGGAAAACGGCGGTGCATTTAGAGAGTCGACGATGAGACGAACCGACTCACTAGACATCACTAATCTTGCTTTGACTGGACAAAACACATAACAACAGCGTTTATTAGCTTCTCTGGTTGCCTTGGCAACTTTTCTAGGTACTTTTGAAGAAAAATTGCGAACTTTCGTGTGCATAAACGCTGTGATGAGGATCATGCTGGACTTGTGAACAGTTTTTGTCTAAATATTTGATTTTATGTATTATTATAGAAGGCTGGAATAATTACTGGTTAGCTGACTCAATTTCGTCACATAATGGACTTTTCTACTAAAAGTTATCCCAATTCTTTCGTCAACTTGAGTAAATTCTACTCTGTAAAATGAGTTTTGAAGCAGTTAATTTGACAAATTTTGCGATTCGCTCAACCCCCTCATTTTCTCATAGGGCATCGCAGAAATATTATTGCATGTACAGTTGCTTAAAATCTTTTTTCTATTTCACAGTCAGTAAGATTAGCTGGCACTTTTTTCGTTTAACCACCTTCACCCCTAAAAGAGGTTCAATGGGTCAGATGAGAGTGGCCTTTTTTGATACGGTCTCGTTAGCCTAAGCCGTACGCCTTCGTTAGCGTGAACTTTTACCTAAGCCTAATCGTGTTTTAATGAAAAAATAGTTTTTTAATGTAAAAATAACTTTTTAATGTAAATGTAACAATAACTTTTTAATGTACTTTTAATGTAAAAATAACTTTTTAATTTACTTTTTGTAAATGTAAGTAAGTCAGAAGTATGACCCATGGAACCTCTGGGAGAGGGGCACTAAAGTGAAGAATTGCAAATTTTTTCATGTAAAAATTTTTTTTGTAAGTGTAAATAAGTCAGACGTATGACCCATTGAACCTCTGGTAGGGGGGGGTGGTTAAACGCAAAAAGTGCCGAATAACTGAAGTTTTTTTTCAAAGTAAAAATTATCGATATGGCTACGGATTTCAGGCGAAATCTCATCAAAGCAGTATTCGTGAAGAACAGAATCCAACTCGGCTGTTTCTCCTCTTCAATCAAAGGCTTGCAGACAAGAGACGATCCGCTCCATCAGACGAGGTAAGCTTTTTCAATTCTTAAAAGCAAAAACTAGAAAGAGAACATCTCTTTTTTTTCCTCAATGACTTTCTTCGGAATAAGAATGCATGGCGAGACAATCATTATTACTTGATGGGGTCTTCTGCATATATGGGAAGAATGCCCCCCCCCTTCTCTCATTATTCTCCTTCTCGGTCTAGAGTGCTCCTAGTCTCTTCCTTCCTTCTCTTCTTCTGTCTCTCTTCCTCTCCACGGCACAACACTAACTTCTAGGCAAATTATTCGTCTTCCTTAGACGCATCTTCACTTTCTTCTTCAAGACAACATAACTCTTGGCTACTTCATTCTCTCATTCAAATTGTCAATTCCATAAATTTTTTTAAAAAAACTTGCCAAATTGACCAGGACCTCTTGCGCATAGACTGGCGTTTATTCATGACTTACCTATCATGGTTTTTTTTATCGTTGTTCGGAATTAGTTCGGAAATATATTCTAATTGCACGGTTTCATGCTTCTTTATAACGATTTTAACAATTTTTTATTCATTTAACGAGAGATTAGAGGTCGGAGAGGTCGGAGAGCTCAAATCGAAGCTCATTCGATTCAGTTAATGATTTCAGTTGGTAAAAACCACGCATTCAAAAAAACATACATATTTGGAATCTTAAAAGGAGATTTCTATTTGCGGCATAGGTCACCTAAATTTGTCCAAAAAAAATTTCGTGGGTGACGAACCGGGCGGGGTTTCGTGTAAAAATTCGATTTCTTATTGTAGAATTAAATTCGAGTAATGAAAAAAAATTTAACTTCACAGCGGAGTTTTATTGGAAGTGATTTCTCAATTGAGTTTTTAACCGTAACTTCTTTAACTGAAATGAAATGGTAAATGGACTGCTACATATTTAATAAAACATGAGGAAATAAATCTGCATCGGATAAAAAACTTATGAACGTAAGAAAAAATTTCGTTCCTGGGCGGGGGGCCGGGAGGTTTTCTGTACCACTTGGTAACCTATGAGTTGGTTGTTTATAACAATTTCGGAAAATTTTCATTCAATCGCGTTTCAAACCATTCAAATGATCGATTAAGCAAAAGCCCTTACATTTCGCATCCTTCTATTTGATAATCTTTCCTTCCTGAAAGTTTCGATCGAAACGGTTTGGACCGTAAATAGTTGTCTCCTTGTGAGAGTTCTATTCGAATGGCACTACAATCACACTCTAGCAAATAAGTATTCAACTAGTGTTTTAATGTGACTTGAAGATCGCAATAAGTTTCGATATGAAGCGTTAACTTTTGCTTCATTTAATAGAATATATGCACTTGTATCGCGGCGCAAAATGGTTTGCTTATCTTTCCGAAAAAAGCTTCCAAAAAAGTAAGTCATTAGCAGGGTGTTTCTTAGCACCCGCACAACTTTTTTCGAGCGCATAGATTTTCAAAATTTGAGAGTTAAACATTCAATTTTTCCAAGGATTTTGGAATTTTCCTACGTAAAATCCAAGAAAAAATTTTCCAAGCGCATACATTTCAATGTTTTTTGAGGGTTTTGAAGAGGGCATAGATTTTTTACCCGAAGTGCGGGTCAGAGAAACACCCTGGTCATTAGTAGTTGGATTGAAATGTGAGAAGCTCGTTCGTTATTTCGCCGAAGATTGTTTACAAATGAACTTTGCTCCGTTTATTAGCTAGTGAAACTAGTGCAGGGGTGAATTGGAAACTTCGCTTTGTCTTCCTAGAAGAAAATGAGTTCAAATGGCGGTTCGATTGACTCTTCGAAATCTTCTTGAATGAGAATGAGTTTGATTAGTAGTTCGTTCTCTTGAATAGCAATTGTTCCTCTAAAAGATGCCCTTCGTTGCCTCTTTATTCTTTCTCTTTCTTTATTCTTTCTCTCTCTTTATTCTTTCTCTCTCTTTATTCTTTCTCTCTCTTATTTCTCTCTCTTTTTCTTTCTCCCTCTTTTTCTTTCTCTCTCACTTTTTCTCTACTTCTTTCTTGGTGATTCTCGTTCTTTTTTTAAATTGCACTCGTCTGTTTTCATCGTAAAACTTAAACTTTGAAATGTAGAAAATCTGTCAATTTCTATCACATGTCATTTTTGTGGAATTTTTGATTGAATTTGGAGTGCATCAATTGAGATGAGGAAGCGATGTCTTCAAGATTCATTTCATTGTTTGCCAAGAATTTTTCCCGCCCCGCTCTTGCCCTTTGGCTTCGCGCTATCTTTCTCACTCATCTTCTTTACCCTTATATCCATGCCGATATGTCTTCGAATTGCCCTACCCCCCCCCCTTCCAACTAGTTTCGTAGTCAATGCAAGTTACCAAAAGTCTTTTATACATACGCGAGACGTTGCGAAGTACTTTTATATAATAATAATACTATAATATAATAGAAAAGGGGACGGCTCATCAGAGTAATAGGTGAGAGAGAGAGAGAAAGAAAGAAGTAATGATGGGCCGCAGGAGGAAACGCAGCATGGACCCATCGACCCGATTACAGATGTCAGATTTTTTTTTTCATTTTTTAAATCCCTGATTAAGTTTAAGTATCAACGGAAATGGTTACAGGGACGTGGAAAGGGGACTCTTCTCTCTCACACAACTAATCGAGCAGGTCAGTTAGGTGCTTTATCTTGGAAAGAATAATTTCAGACCGAAGCTGGAGTACGGTATATCTTTTTAAAAAAAAGAAGAAGGGTATATCAAAATCATTCGTGAGGCGACGGATCGCTTAGAATATTGGGCGATGACTTGCGATAAAGATAAAGAAAACCATATAAAGGGAATGGGGTACTTAAACATCCTGATTGTGGGAACCCCTCGTCCGGATGGGGTACTTAAACATCCTGATTGTGGGAACCCCTCGTCCGGATGGGGTACTTAAACATCCTGATTGTGGGAACCTCTCTTCCGGATGGGGTACTTAAACATCCTGATTGTGGGAACCCCTCGTCCGGATGGGGTACTTAAACATCCTGATTGTGGGAACCTCTTGTCCGGATGGGGTACTTAAACATCCTGATTGTGGGAACCCCTCGTCCGGATGGGGTACTTAAACGTCCTGATTGTGGGAACCCCTCGTCCGGATGGGGTACTTAGAAACATCCTGATTGTGGGAACCCCTCGTCCGGATGGGGTACTTGAACATCCTGATTGTGGGAACCCCTCGTCCGAATCGGGTACTTAAACATCCTGATTGTGGGAACCTCTTATCCGGATGGGTTACTTAAACATCCTGATTGTGGGAACCCCTCGTCCGGATGGGGTACTTAAACATCCTGATTGTGGGAACCCCTTGTCCGGATGGGGTACTTGAACATCCTGATTGTGGGAACCTCTTGTCCAGATGGGGTACTTAAACATCCTGATTGTGGGAACCCCTCGTCCGGATGGGGTACTTAAACGTCCTGATTGTGGGAACCCCTCGTCCGGATGGGGTACTTAGAAACATCCTGATTGCGCGAACCCCTCTTTCGGATGGGGTACTTAAACCTCGGAGACCTGATGTAGATGATGTAAAAATCCTCACACAGGTTATAAACAGATGAAAGACAAGCGTCAAATTATTCCCGTCCAAGGACTATTTGTACGCGCCGAGCGGGTTGGAAAAAGAATGAAAAGAGAATTAGAACAAAAGTAAAATAGAACGGAAAGAGAAGAGAATGTAGATCATTTTTCACGTGAACACCAGTTGCTATTTAACCCCTGGTTAAAAGGCTCAAAATGATTAAAATCGATTGGAAGGGGAGAATTCAACTCGAATCGATTGGATAATTTCCAGGCAGGACTTCCTGATCTTACCGTAGAAGAGAAAGAGTTACTACAGGATCAAATCCAAAGGACTTGCAGGCTTCTCAATGTTAGATTTCAATTTCATGTTTTGAAGACCATTCTTTTTTCGTATCATTTTACAACTCATTTCAACAAACTATTATTCTTTTTCAGTTTTCAAATCTTGCCGTGATAATAAAGTTAGAAAATAGTTTTAAATAAATAGAGAGAAGTAGCATCTGATTGTTCGACTGTTCATTCAAATATGTTTGAGGTAACAGGGAAAATTCAATTTTCAATTTCAATTTAAACGCTTTATCAAGATCAGCAAGCCACGTCGGTAATATAACATCATCGACTATGGGATCTGTTGCGACATGTGAAGACTCCACTCCTCAGCGTTCCCTGCCTTCCTTAGGAATTGTGGACTGACGGCTTTGACATAGTAGTCCATCCATCTCATTCTTCTGTCGCGCATGATGGCGCTACGATCCCGGAGCGCCAAATCTTCTCGGGAAAGGACTCTCCCAGACGAGGGAAGAGACGGTTCGAGGAGCAACCGTGCACGGAGGGAGACGAATGAGAGAATGGAGACGAATGAGAGAATACATTTCTACATTTCTACAAAAATAAAACTTCTTTTTAAAAAAAAAACAAAAATAAAACTTCATTCTTTTCTTTTTAAAACCCCGGAGACGGTCGGGTCTATCATTTCCTCTCCACACTGACTTCTACTCGTCTCTACTTCATTGAATTACGAGATTTCTCTTCTGTCTTCTTGGGACTCAAGACTTCGTGAATCTCTTCGTTGTGAGGTTGAAACGCTAAGTGGTCTACCAATACTCTTCAGTGCAACGCGACAGTTGCTTATTCCTCTTCCGAAGATTTTCTACTTTTTTTCATTTTCTCATTGTCAACCATGTTAGCGATGACCCTGAACCAGTTGTCCTTTGGCGATAAAGAATATCAATATCAATATCAAAACAGGAAAAATACATTTCTAAAAAGCGAGAAAGTTAAAACCTCGTTTTGAAGGAAAATTTTTTTTGTATTCACAGAAGAGTGATTCCGATGAGGTCATCTTTAACCTAAACTTGTCAAACAGTCTCGAAAGCTCAACACAAATACGAGTGTGGTTGAGGATATTATGAGGAAAAGGGAGAGTCTTAATAGAGTGGCTAAAGATCGTGAAATGAGCAGATGGCGATGTCACCGGACGAAATGTCTCTTGGTGAACTATTATAGATGAGCTCAAAACTGTACTTCGAAAAAGTTGTTTTAGTGGGACGTCGACGACTACGAATTTACATTGGAAGTTTTGGCGAAACAAAACGCTCCACTTGGAATTTTGTCTGAAGAGGACCTTCAGCTGAGACGGTCTGCAGTTATTATCATTCATCTGGAGACTTTATTATTACTGCCCACTCTATTAATAATCCCTCGTTACTTCTACCAGAATTATTATTGCCAAATATGGATTGGATCGATTCTCTTTGAGAAGGAAAATTCTAGAAAGCTTGCATAGCTTGAGCACATCAGCTTTTCTATTTAAAAAGTTTAATCTACTTGCAGGACTTTTCTCCAAACAGCGAGGCAATTCGTAGAAGACACCCAAACACATACCGTTCCCACATCTATAAAAGTCAGTGAATCGCTCTTCGCACCAGCACGAATGCTGTGTAATTTCTCACGTTGAAGGCTGTGGGTTAATCAGAATTGTGCATCCGAGCGACACCTTCTGATTAAGTTTTTACATGGAATCGTGTGAATTAAGAAATATGAAGGACGTTCCCATTTCTGTTAAAAAAAATCTTGCTAACATCAATGTTTTTTTCTGGTTATGGATTAAAGATGTCATAAAGTAGAAAAGCTAACTAAGCGAATGCTTGAGGCAAACATATTTTTGATGCGCTAGAGAGAGAGAAAAAAACAGAGGCCCGCTGTTTGTAGATTTTTTGTGGCAGAGAGCCGAATATGACAAAATAAATCGGCTTTGTTGAGCAGAAAACTTTCATGAATCTTCTTTTTAATAATGGAAAAAAAATCTTTTTAATAATGGAAAAAGTCATGTCGGAGGTCTAAACAGAGGGGTGTCGACAGATAGTGCGAAATAACTGGTTAAAACTCGGATGCAGATGTCTGCATCTGCGGGCCCAGCAGCCTTCAGATACTCTCGACTGGCCAACGATGACGACCTCGAGGCGGCGGGCTCTTCTCGCTCCACCAACTTTCAGAATCTTGTCGAGAAACAACATGTTGCTCAATTGATCCTTATAATCGATACCTTTCTTATCTTCTATTCTCTAACCTTATGTTGGCGCCTTTGAACAGATGAATTTTCCTCGTACCACACTGGTTGCTTCATAGTTGTGCATTTGGCGAGATGCGAAAGTTGGCTCTATAGAACAGCTAGATGTTCTTCGTTTGTTATTTCTGTTGAGCTTGTTATATGTTATATCTACATAAATACTGGGTAAACATTGAGAACGAGAAGTAAGACGAAACTTTTTACTTCAGCGATGAAAGGGATAATTGTGATGTTGATAGCTTAATTTTCAGCTAATATCAGATTTGATATTTGATGTTCTATAAATTAAATTAGTTGATGAAGACAAAGTTGGAATAATATTTATTAAGTAATCGCAGGAATTGATAAAGCAACAAGATGATGATCTCGAGCTTCTGGGAGATTCAATGTCTACCCTCAAGCATATGAGCACTCGAATTGGGGATGAACTGCAGCAGCAAGCTGGGTTAGACCCCTTTCCAGGCACTCATTTAGTTTACATTCCAATCAGAGAAGAAAAAGCAACCGTCGTCTAAGAAAAAGCAACCGTCGTCCAGGATTACCAATTTAGACGACGGTTGCTTTTTCTTCTCTGATTGGAATGTTTTTTTTTTTTTTTAAACCTTTTCTCTGCATTGAGCCGGGTTAGACCTTTTTGGACAGCTAGCTAGTTTAGACCCCTTTTCTGTGCAGCAAGCTGGGTTGGATCGTAATTTCAACAGTCAGCTGGGTGTGACCAGTTTTCCAAGCAGCAGGATGGTTGACATCCCTCTCAGCGGCTAGAATGTCAAACTTTTGACTGCTGCAGCAATCCGTTTTGTTCCGCAGCCATTCGAAACGAATCACACTCAAAAAGTCTATGTTTTACTTCATAAAACTCGCTTCTCAGTTTTTAAGAAGATAAAAAGAATGGGATCGGTATTCGATATATCATTATTGGATATACATACATAAATAGAAGAAGGCCATTCTCTGTGTCACCCTTGCTGACAACGTTTTGGATGGAATTTTCCAAGTTTGGTTGTAAGTTAATTTGAATTATATGGTTTTGTATCTAATATTGTTTGCAGGATTTTAGATGAACTGGGTACGGACATGGAGAGGGTGGACTCGAAATTGGACGGAGTCATGAAGAAAATAGCCAGGATTACCAATTTAGACGACGGTTGCTTTTTCTTCTCTGATTGGAATGTTTACATTGGAATCTCTTCTCTGATTGGAATGTTTACAGTTTCGGCCGAGCGAAGATTTTGTTATTCAAAAAACATTTGCCGAGTTGTAGAGAAAATGAAAGTTTGAACAATTTGAGCAATTCCGTGTACCAAGAGTTCATACTCTCTGGAAAAAAGTGAAGAATGGGTCTGATGTAGGTTTTTGTGTAAGTACCTAAAACAGTTGCTTCAAAAATGTACAGAAGCAACGAGAAAAGGCAGAAATAAATTGTTGAGAGGCAAAAAAGGGAAGTTTAGATAGGGGACAGGGAGAGAGAGAGAGAGAGAGAGAGAGAGAGAAGGAAAGAGAAGTTACAGATAAGAAGACGAGCAGATGGAGGCAGTAACCTAGCACTTTCTATTGTCTTCTTCTTTTTCTATTGGAGTTTTTTTTGTTCTTTGAGATCTCTAAGATAAATCGCAGTTGGAGAAGATGCTTTTCCTGAAAATAGTTGCGCTTGGCATACTCAAAGTCAATATAATCATGAATCATAATATTGATTATTGAGATATTGAGTATAGGGATGCTTTTAATTAAAATGTCTACTTATGACGTCACTTATTGCAGAGAAACGTCAGTGCAAGGCCATCCTCCTTCTCTCAATTCTACTATTTTTCCTAGTTTTTCTTCTCATCGTTCTTTAAATTTGAATAGTTTTTTGCTTTATTAATTTTCATTCAGTAGATTTGGTAGATTAGGAGGAATTGGGTACTACATTAGGAGGAATTGGGTACTACATTAGGAGGAATTGGGTACTACATTAGGAGGAATTGGGTACTACATTAGGAGGAATTGGGTACTACATTAGGAGGAATTGGGTACTACAGTTTTGAACGCTGTTTTCTAGTCAAATTTTTTGACATCGGGCGTGCTGGGTTGACATTATTTAAAAAAAAGTTCGGCAGTGACTATGATGAATTCTCTTCCTATATAAGTAGATTCGTTTTTTTTCCTCTGCAGATTGTATGGATGTTTGTTTTAAAAAAAACAACTAAACTTTTGATCAGTATGTGCACTGCATTACATTCCGGTGATGTATACCCAGTATGTTATTGATTTTTGGTCTGCACTCAAAAGAAGAAAGAGTAATGAAGAATAATCCTGATTGCTACAAAAAATACGTCTTGAGAAAGTCATAAATGCTTATCATTAATAGCATTCAGAAGAGACTGGCCATCAAACTGCTCAGAGCGTAGTTACCATTGTTCTTGGCGGGGACAGCCTTAGAAAGTCCTCTCTCTATCTCTATCTCTCTCTTTCTTTCTTTTCCCTATGTCTCTCTTTGATTTTTCTCATTAATCACTTCCTGGGAGAATGAGAGATGTGGGTGTTTTCGTCCTCTTCCTGCTCATCTCGACATCATTCTCGGTTGACATCGACCCCCGGGGCTATGTCGTCTACTGTCCCTGCATGGGTGAGTTCTTTTTATATTCTCAAACACAGCATGCAATACTACAAGAACACTCCCATGAAGTTGTAAAGTCGATTTTGCACAGAAGCGTTTGCTTCCGTTTATGAGAATCGAGAGATTTTTTATACATTTTTAAATGAGGATAGTTCTCTGTTGTTGCTTTGAAGAACTTTCGGTTACCTCGTGATTTTATGGACATTTTTGCAAAGGTCAAAATATAGTCTACGAGGGCAGGATCGAACCCAGCCATCGATCTCTTGCCTGGAGGATGGTTCAACCTATTGCCTAGAATACATTGTTAATATAATCGATAGTACTGTTTGGAAAGCTCAATAGCTTTTCTCAACTAAGCATGCTGATCAAACAAAAGTCTAGGTCGGTTCGGCAACCAAATGGAGCATCACCTGGGCGCATTCGAATTCGCTGCCCACTTGGGACGAACTCTGGTTCTGCCGCCTGTCGTCGCCTATGGGCGTGACTTACATAAAGCAGTGGGTTGAAATGTTTCGAATGATCTTCACTTCTTTGTCAACTCGCGATATTTTGGGAACGTTGTTTATGAATAGTGAGGAAATTAAGACCTATTAAAATAGTAATCTGAAGGAGAAATCAATTTTCTTCCATTTAACTTGCAAAGGAGAATGTGATACTTTCAAGCACAACTCTTTTTTTGTTGTTGTTATCTTGTGATACCTGAAAATACCTGAAAACTAGACTTTCCGTGGTTTTCTGTCATATAAAAAACTATTTTTAAGGACATGATCCACTTCGAAGAAGTCTTCCAACTCAACGAGATACAGCGTCATTTCAAAGTTGTTTTCTTGGAAAATACTTTTCATGAAGAAAATTAAAATACAAAAGTATAAAATGATAACTCTTTAATAGTTTTTTGGGTAAAAAATGAGGAGTTTGTTTATTTATATTTTCCGTTCAGCAAACGCTTTCTCGATGTAATAACAATGCGAAAAGCTTGAATTGCAGGTGATAACAGTGCGGGAGTTCAAACGAGATGTCATGCCAGTAGTTTGGGCGAGGGAGAAGAGGAAAGGTCAGTTGTCAAACAGGCAGAAAGGCTGTCACAATCCCAGATCATCAATCTAGAGTATTAATCCCAGATCATAGTAATCAGATCATACAATCCCAGATCATAGTAATCAAAAAACAATTATTATCTCTGCCTACTGAAAAGATATTACCTAAACCTTTCGTTCATAATTGTCGATTTTAAGTATATCACCCTCCCCCTTCTTTTTCATCTATACCGCAACCCCTAAACACCGCCACTTAAAAGAAAGTCCATGCATTTAACTTTGTTTTTGTTTGTGTTTTTCATGATATCTCATGTGCTTGGAATAAAGAAATGAAATGAAATCAAGGTTTTTGCCGTTGAAGAAAGGAGCACGCTGTATAGATAGCGCCGTGCTTGTTCACACGATTCGAGGCGTCTCCGGCTCTCTGGTCTATAGTCGCCGCACGTTTCTTTAATGCATTTCTATCTAACCTTTGGTTATCAATTGTGGATATGTATAAATTTTCCAGACTTGGGAACGGATTCTGCGATGAAAACATGTTATATTGAGGGGATCACAATGAAAATATAGAATGCTTCAGCGTTCTGTTGGACGCCAAGACAAGGGATCTACGACAAGGAGAAGCCTCCGTCGTGCAATGCAAAGGAGGGCAACCCCTTTGGGCCTTTCTGGGACTACATTGGAGTAGATGAATTTGTTGGCGGAGATGTCTACTTTGGACAAGAGACCAATGGATTCGATACGAATAACATGGAAGTCAGGGAGATATGGAAGACAAAGTCAGACTTTTTCCGAGTTAGAATCGTACTACAGTTTTCGCTTTCTTTTAAAGAGTATTACTGTAATGATCTATTAGCATATCATGGTAGAAAAGTTCATGTGAAATGGTGTTCGAGATACTGACTTCAATTCATTTTCTAGGCTAATTTGGGTTCAAGTGAGTTTTCTGGCTTACTTTTGAGCTTATTTCCGATTATGGTGGGAATTAACACTTGGTCTTGTAGTAAGAAGCATTTTAAGCCGGTGCATGTTTCATTTCCGCATGTTAATAGATTTCTTAGTAACGTGCAACTGGCTTATTATGCCAGTACGGTGATAGAGATTGATTTTCAGGTTTTCCGCTCGAGACTACCCGGTACTGGCGTTCGTGGGTGCTCCGGCAGCCTTCCCGTCGTACTCATCGACTTGGAGCTTGCAGAAGCACTTCCGTTGGAATTCGAGGATTGTCGCGAAAGCGAAGGCTTTTATAGAGAAGGAGATCACAAAGCCCTTCATTGCGGTTCATCTCAGGAATGATCTCGACTGGGTGCGGTTTCGTTTTATTTATTGGGTGTGTTCATTTGTTAAAGCGAAACATCTAAAGCTCTGTTTTTATTTATTATTATACATAAAGAGCCTTGGTATTTATGTGTTTTTTATCGACTGAAAAGGTCGAGACGGGAAAGTCGGATATTGATTGATTCAGAACAAAGGATGAAAAGGTAGAGACGGGAAAGTCGGATATTGATTGATTCAAAACAAAGGATGAAAAGGTAGAGACGGGAAAGTCGGATATTGATTGATTCAGAACAAAGGATGAAAATGTAGAGACGGGAAAGTCGGATATTGATTGATTCAGAACAAAGGATGAAAAGGTAGAGACGGGAAAGTCGGATATTGATTGATTCAGAACAAAGGATGAAAAGGTAGAGACGGGAAAGTCGGATATTGATTGATTCAGAACAAAGGATGAAAAGGTAGAGACGGGAAAGTCGGATATTGATTGATTCAGAACAAAGGATGAAAAGGTAGAGACGGGAAAGTCGGATATTGATTGATTCAGAACAAAGGATGAAAATGTAGAGACGGGAAAGTCGGATATTGATTGATTCAGAACAAAGGATGAAAATGTAGAGACGGGAAAGTCGGATATTGATTGATTCAGAACAAAGGATGAAAATGTAGAGACGGGAAAGTCGGATATTGATTGATTCAGAACAAAGGATGAAAATGTAGAGACGGGAAAGTCGGATATTGATTGATTCAGAACAAAGGATGAAAATGTAGAGACGGGAAAGTCGGATATTGATTGATTCAGAACAAAGGATGAAAATGTAGAGACGGGAAAGTCGGATATTGATTGATTCAGAACAAAGGATGAAAAGGTAGAGACGGGAAAGTCGGATATTGATTGATTCAGAACAAAGGATGAAAAGGTAGAGACGGGAAAGTCGGATACTGATTGATTCAGAACAAAGGATGAAAAGGTAGAGACGGGAAAGTCGGATATTGATTGATTCAGAACAAAGGATGAAAAGGTAGAGACGGGAAAGTCGGATATTGATTGATTCAGAACAAAGGATGAAAAGGTAGAGACGGGAAAGTCGGATATTGATTGATTCAGAACAAAGGATGAAAATGTAGAGACGGGAAAGTCGGATATTGATTGATTCAGAACAGAGGATGAAAATGTAGAGACGGGAAAGTCGGATATTGATTGATTCAGAACAAAGGATGAAAATGTAGAGACGGGAAAGTCGGATATTGATTGATTCAGAACAAAGGACGAAAAGGTAGAGACGGGAAAGTCGGATATTGATTGATTCAGAACAAAGGATGAAAAGGTAGAGACGGGAAAGTCGGATATTGATTGATTCAGAACAAAGGATGAAAAGGTAGAGACGGGAAAGTCGGATATTGATTGATTCAGAACAAAGGATGAAAAGGTAGAGACGGGAAAGTCGGATATTGATTGATTCAGAACAAAGGATGAAAATGTAGAGACGGGAAAGTCGGATATTGATTGATTCAGAACAGAGGATGAAAATGTAGAGACGGGAAAGTCGGATATTGATTGATTCAGAACAAAGGATGAAAATGTAGAGACGGGAAAGTCGGATATTGATTGATTCAGAACAAAGGACGAAAAGGTAGAGACGGGAAAGTCGGATATTGATTGATTCAGAACAAAGGATGAAAAGGTAGAGACGGGAAAGTCGGATATTGATTGATTCAGAACAAAGGATGAAAAGGTAGAGACGGGAAAGTCGGATATTGATTGATTCAGAACAAAGGATGAAAAGGTAGAGACGGGAAAGTCGGATATTGATTGATTCAGAACAAAGGATGAAAAGGTAGAGACGGGAAAGTCGGATATTGATTGATTCAGAACAAAGGATGAAAAGGTAGAGACGGGAAAGTCGGATATTGATTGATTCAGAACAAAGGATGAAAAGGTAGAGACGGGAAAGTCGGATATTGATTGATTCAGAACAAATGATGAAAATGTAGAGACGGGAAAGTCGGATATTGATTGATTCAGAACAAAGGATGAAAATGTAGAGACGGGAAAGTCGGATATTGATTGATTCAGAACAAAGGATGAAAATGTAGAGACGGGAAAGTCGGATATTGATTTATTCAGAACAAAGGATGAAAAGGTCGAGACGGGAAAGTCGGATATTGATTGATTCAAAACAAAGGATGAAAAGGTAGAGACGGGAAAGTCGGATATTGATTGATTCAGAACAAAGGATGAAAAGGTAGAGACGGGAAAGTCGGATATTGATTGATTCAGAACAAAGGATGAAAAGGTAGAGACGGGAAAGTCGGTTATTGATTGATTCAGAACAAAGGATGAAAAGGTAGAGACAGGAAAGTCGGATATTGATTGATTCAGAACAAAGGATGATGATGATGATGATTGTTGCCCGTGCGGTTCCTTTGACGTTGAAAGGGGGGTCCACGAGCTCTCGGTAAAAGCTCAAGCACACAGTCACACTCACTCACTTCTCTCTTTCTCTCTCTTTCTCTCTCTCATTCACTTTTTTTGCCTCTTTTCTTTTCGCCTTTTTTTTTTTTTTTTTTTTTTTGGTTTCGGGCTCTGGCTTTTTTTTTTTTTTAAATAACTGATTCCATCCTTCCATCCATATTATTCAACAATCCAACCTACACAGACAGCAACAAGAACAGCAATTAACTATTTAGACTGGCAATGAAAACATCATTCATTGGGCTAGGAAATCTGCGACATCGACAGGTTTATACCATAGGTCTAGAGGTTTAAGTCTAGTGGGGTTACAACGGCAGTTAAACAAGTGTACACTAGTATGATCTACCTCTCTACATGAAGGACAGAGAGGAGAATCAGTGGCACCAATCCTATGAAGGTAACTATTTAACGTGCTAGAGTAACCACTTCTAAGTTGCGATAGGGTAACCTGTTGTTCCCTGTCAAGTAACCTAGTAGACTTATGGACCATGGGTGGTTTGAATCCTAGGACTGTGTTTGGTTCACAGTTTCTAAGAAATTTTCTAACGGCTTCTGTGTGCAGATTTCTAAGAGTTGTTTTACAGTCACTATCCCCCAGACTGAGGTCCATGTCCATCACGTGTCTGCGGATGGCTCTTGGTGGTCGTTGTCGGAGGGTGAGGTTATGGGATGGGTGATCCTCTTGCATTCTGGCCTTGGCTAGGTATTGGCTGGTCAGCAGCTCATTGTGCTCCTTTACTGGTAGGAGTTTGGATTCGAGAGCGAGGTGCTGTGTTCCGGCCATTTGAAGGTTTCCCGTGGCTGCCCTGATTGCTTTGTTTTGGCAGGCCTGTAGTCGTGTCCAGTGGGTGTTTGCTAGTGGTGGAGTGTATACGGGTGCTGCGTAGTTAATGATCGATCTCGTCGTTGCTTTATATGTCGCGATGAGTGTTGTGGGACTCTGACCCCATCTTCTGCCTGCTAATGCTCTGATGATGTTGAGGCGTTTGGATGCCTTCGTTCTGATGGCCTCTGCGTGGTGTCGGAAGGTTCCTAATTGGTCCAAAACCACACCCAAGATCTTTGGTGTTTTGGTGATTGGGAGAAGATCGCCACTGAGTTTGATTTCAGGTTTTTTGTTGCATTCCGCAGTGCATGTTGTGAAGAGGGTCACCGAAGATTTTTCTTTGGAGATCTGCATCTTTAGGTTGTCCAGTTCATTAACTAGTCTGGGGAGGTACTCATTCATTTTGTCCTCGCATTCGTTGATTTTTGCACTCGATGACATTATTGAGATGTCGTCCGCATATGCAACAATGTTGGTGCTTCCCGTGGGTACTGGGAGCTTGTTTAGGTAGACATTGAAGAGAATGGGGCTTAGTACACCGCCCTGTGGAACGCCAGCCCGACTGGTGAAATAGCTGCTAGTCGTGTTTTGGAAGGTCACACTCACGGATCTTCCCCGGAGATAGTTCGACAACCATCTCACGACGCCTCTGGGAATATTGGTCTCTGCCAATTTTCTGCAAAGTGTAGGGATGTGGACTAGATCGTACGCCGAGGTCATGTCCAAAGCAACCATTATCGTTCTCTTAGGGGGAGCTTTTTGGTTGAAACCTTCAGTGATCTGGCCAGTTATTTCCAGGAGAGCTGATGTTGTGGACTTGCCTTTTGTAAATCCGTGTTGCCATTTGGTCAATTCGATCCCATCTGCGATGAGAGGGAGTAGGCTTCTTTCGAAAAGTTTGGCAATGGGAGATAGGATTGAGATTGGGCGATAACAAAGGATGAAAAGGTAGAGACGGGAAAGTCGGATATTGATTGATTCAGAATAAAGGATGAAAAGGTAGAGACGGGAAAGTCGGATATTGATTGATTCAGAACAAAGGATGAAAAGGTAGAGACGGGAAAGTCGGATATTGATTGATTCAGAACAAAGGATGAAAAGGTAGAGACGGGAAAGTCGGATATTGATTGATTCAGAACAAAGGATGAAAAGGTAGAGACGGGAAAGTCGGATATTGATTGATTCAGAACAAAGGATGAAAAGGTAGAGACGGGAAAGTCGGATATTGATTGACTCAGAACAAAGGATGAAAAGGTAGAGACGGGAAAGTCGGATATTGATTGATTCAGAACAAAGGATGAAAAGGTAGAGACGGGAAAGTCGGATATTGATTGATTCAGAACAAAGGATGAAAAGGTAGAGACGGAAAAGTCGGATATTGATTGATTCAGAACAAAGGATGAAAAGGTAGAGACTGGAAAGTCGGATATTGATTGATTCAGAACAAAGGATGAAAAGGTAGAGACGGGAAAGTCGGATATTGATTGATTCAGAACAAAGGATGAAAAGGTAGAGACGGAAAAGTCGGATATTGATTGATTCAGAACAAAGGATGAAAAGGTAGAGAGAGACGGGAAAGTCGGATATTGATTGATTCAGAACAAAGGATGAAAAGGTAGAGAGAGACGGGAAAGTCGGATATTGATTGATTCAGAACAAAGGATGAAAAGGTAGAGACGGGAAAGTCGGATATTGATTGATTTAGAACAAAGGATGAAAAGGTATAGACGGGAAAGTCGGATATTGATTGATTCAGAACAAAGGATGAAAAGGTAGAGACGGGAAAGTCGGATATTGATTGATTCAGAACAAAGGATGAAAAGGTAGAGACGGGAAAGTCGGATATTGATTGATTCAGAACAAAAGATGAAAAGGTAGAGACGGGAAAGTCGGATATTGATTGATTCAGAACAAAGGATGAAAAGGTAGAGACGGGAAAGTCGGATATTGATTGATTCAGAACAAAGGATGAAAAGGTAGAGACGGGAAAGTCGGATATTGATTGATTCAGAACAAAGGATGAAAAGGTAGAGACGGGAAAGTCGGATATTGATTGATTCAGAACAAAGGATGAAAAGGTAGAGACGGGAAAGTCGGATATTGATTGATTCAGAACAAAGGATGAAAAGGTAGAGACGGGAAAGTCGGATATTGATTGATTCAGAACAAAAGATGAAAAGGTAGAGACGGGAAAGTCGGATATTGATTGATTCAGAACAAAGGATGAAAAGGTAGAGACGGGAAAGTCGGATATTGATTGATTCAGAACAAAGGATGAAAAGGTAGAGACGGGAAAGTCGGATATTGATTGATTCAGAACAAAGGATGAAAAGGTAGAGACGGGAAAGTCGGATATTGATTGATTCAGAACAAAAGATGAAAAGGTAGAGACGGGAAAGTCGGATATTGATTGATTCAGAACAAAGGATGAAAAGGTAGAGACGGGAAAGTCGGATATTGATTGATTCAGAACAAAGGATGAAAAGGTAGAGACGGGAAAGTCGGATATTGATTGATTCAGAACAAAGGATGAAAAGGTAGAGACGGGAAAGTCGGATATTGATTGATTCAGAACAAAGGATGAAAAGGTAGAGACGGGAAAGTCGGATATTGATTGATTCAAAACAAAGGATGAAAAGGTAGAGACGGGAAAGTCGGATATTGATTGATTCAGAACAATGGATGAAAAGGTAGAGACGGGAAAGTCGGATATTGATTGATTCAGAACAAAGGATGAAAAGGTAGAGACGGGAAAGTCGGATATTGATTCATTCAGAACAAAGGATGAAAAGGTAGAGACGGGAAAGTCGGATATTGATTGATTCAGAACAAAGGATGAAAAGGTAGAGACGGGAAAGTCGGATATTGATTGACTCAGAACAAAGGATGAAAAGGTAGAGACGGGAAAGTCGGATATTGATTGATTCAGAACAAAGGATGAAAAGGTAGAGACGGGAAAGTCGGATATTGATTGATTCAGAACAAAGGATGAAAAGGTAGAGACGGAAAAGTCGGATATTGATTGATTCAGAACAAAGGATGAAAAGGTAGAGACTGGAAAGTCGGATATTGATTGATTCAGAACAAAGGATGAAAAGGTAGAGACGGGAAAGTCGGATATTGATTGATTCAGAACAAAGGATGAAAAGGTAGAGACGGAAAAGTCGGATATTGATTGATTCAGAACAAAGGATGAAAAGGTAGAGAGAGACGGGAAAGTCGGATATTGATTGATTCAGAACAAAGGATGAAAAGGTAGAGAGAGACGGGAAAGTCGGATATTGATTGATTCAGAACAAAGGATGAAAAGGTAGAGACGGGAAAGTCGGATATTGATTGATTTAGAACAAAGGATGAAAAGGTATAGACGGGAAAGTCGGATATTGATTGATTCAGAACAAAGGATGAAAAGGTAGAGACGGGAAAGTCGGATATTGATTGATTCAGAACAAAGGATGAAAAGGTAGAGACGGGAAAGTCGGATATTGATTGATTCAGAACAAAAGATGAAAAGGTAGAGACGGGAAAGTCGGATATTGATTGATTCAGAACAAAGGATGAAAAGGTAGAGACGGGAAAGTCGGATATTGATTGATTCAGAACAAAGGATGAAAAGGTAGAGACGGGAAAGTCGGATATTGATTGATTCAGAACAAAAGATGAAAAGGTAGAGACGGGAAAGTCGGATATTGATTGATTCAGAACAAAGGATGAAAAGGTAGAGACGGGAAAGTCGGATATTGATTGATTCAGAACAAAGGATGAAAAGGTAGAGACGGGAAAGTCGGATATTGATTGATTCAGAACAAAGGATGAAAAGGTAGAGACGGGAAAGTCGGATATTGATTGATTCAGAACAAAGGATGAAAAGGTAGAGACGGGAAAGTCGGATATTGATTGATTCAGAACAAAGGATGAAAAGGTAGAGACGGGAAAGTCGGATATTGATTGATTCAGAACAAAGGATGAAAAGGTAGAGACGGGAAAGTCGGATATTGATTGATTCAGAACAAAAGATGAAAAGGTAGAGACGGGAAAGTCGGATATTGATTGATTCAGAACAAAGGATGAAAAGGTAGAGACGGGAAAGTCGGATATTGATTGATTCAGAACAAAGGATGAAAAGGTAGAGACGGGAAAGTCGGATATTGATTGATTCAGAACAAAGGATGAAAAGGTAGAGACGGGAAAGTCGGATATTGATTGATTCAGAACAAAGGATGAAAAGGTAGAGACGGGAAAGTCGGATATTGATTGATTCAGAACAAAGGATGAAAAGGTAGAGACGGGAAAGTCGGATATTGATTGATTCAGAACAAAGGATGAAAAGGTAGAGACGGGAAAGTCGGATATTGATTGATTCAGAACAAAGGATGAAAAGGTAGAGACGGGAAAGTCGGATATTGATTGATTCAGAACAAAGGATGAAAAGGTAGAGACGGGAAAGTCGGATATTGATTGATTCAGAACAAAGGATGAAAAGGTAGAGACGGGAAAGTCGGATATTGATTGATTCAGAACAAAGGATGAAAAGGTAGAGACGGGAAAGTCGGATATTGATTGATTCAGAACAAAGGATGAAAAGGTAGAGACGGGAAAGTCGGATATTGATTGATTCAGAACAAAGGATGAAAAGGTAGAGACGGGAAAGTCGGATATTGATTGATTCAGAACAAAGGATGAAAAGGTAGAGACGGGAAAGTCGGATATTGATTGATTCAGAACAAAGGATGAAAAGGTAGAGACGGGAAAGTCGGATATTGATTGATTCAGAACAAAGGATGAAAAGGTAGAGACGGGAAAGTCGGATATTGATTGATTCAGAACAAAAGATGAAAAGGTAGAGACGGGAAAGTCGGATATTGATTGATTCAGAACAAAGGATGAAAAGGTAGAGACGGGAAAGTCGGATATTGATTGATTCAGAACAAAGGATGAAAAGGTAGAGACGGGAAAGTCGGATATTGATTGATTCAGAACAAAGGATGAAAAGGTAGAGACGGGAAAGTCGGATATTGATTGATTCAGAACAAAAGATGAAAAGGTAGAGACGGGAAAGTCGGATATTGATTGATTCAGAACAAAGGATGAAAAGGTAGAGACGGGAAAGTCGGATATTGATTGATTCAGAACAAAGGATGAAAAGGTAGAGACGGGAAAGTCGGATATTGATTGATTCAGAACAAAGGATGAAAAGGTAGAGACGGGAAAGTCGGATATTGATTGATTCAGAACAAAAGATGAAAAGGTAGAGACGGGAAAGTCGGATATTGATTGATTCAGAACAAAGGATGAAAAGGTAGAGACGGGAAAGTCGGATATTGATTGATTCAGAACAAAGGATGAAAAGGTAGAGACGGGAAAGTCGGATATTGATTGATTCAGAACAAAGGATGAAAAGGTAGAGACGGGAAAGTCGGATATTGATTGATTCAGAACAAAGGATGAAAAGGTAGAGACGGGAAAGTCGGATATTGATTGATTCAGAACAAAGGATGAAAAGGTAGAGACGGGAAAGTCGGATATTGATTGATTCAGAACAAAGGATGAAAAGGTAGAGACGGGAAAGTCGGATATTGATTGATTCAGAACAAAGGATGAAAAGGTAGAGACGGGAAAGTCGGATATTGATTGATTCAGAACAAAGGATGAAAAGGTAGAGACGGGAAAGTCGGATATTGATTGATTCAGAACAAAGGATGAAAAGGTAGAGACGGGAAAGTCGGATATTGATTGATTCAGAACAAAGGATGAAAAGGTAGAGACGGGAAAGTCGGATATTGATTGATTCAGAACAAAGGATGAAAAGGTAGAGACGGGAAAGTCGGATATTGATTGATTCAGAACAAAGGATGAAAAGGTAGAGACGGGAAAGTCGGATATTGATTGATTCAGAACAAAGGATGAAAAGGTAGAGACGGGAAAGTCGGATATTGATTGATTCAGAACAAAGGATGAAAAGGTAGAGACGGGAAAGTCGGATATTGATTGATTCAGAACAAAGGATGAAAAGGTAGAGACGGGAAAGTCGGATATTGATTGATTCAGAACAAAGGATGAAAAGGTAGAGACGGGAAAGTCGGATATTGATTGATTCAGAACAAAGGATGAAAAGGTAGAGACGGGAAAGTCGGATATTGATTGATTCAGAACAAAGGATGAAAAGGTAGAGACGGGAAAGTCGGATATTGATTGATTCAGAACAAAAGATGAAAAGGTAGAGACGGGAAAGTCGGATATTGATTGATTCAGAACAAAGGATGAAAAGGTAGAGACGGGAAAGTCGGATATTGATTGATTCAGAACAAAGGATGAAAAGGTAGAGACGGGAAAGTCGGATATTGATTGATTCAGAACAAAAGATGAAAAGGTAGAGACGGGAAAGTCGGATATTGATTGATTCAGAACAAAGGATGAAAAGGTAGAGACGGGAAAGTCGGATATTGATTGATTCAGAACAAAGGATGAAAAGGTAGAGACGGGAAAGTCGGATATTGATTGATTCAGAACAAAAGATGAAAAGGTAGAGACGGGAAAGTCGGATATTGATTGATTCAGAACAAATGATGCTAATGAAAGAATGTGCTCACATTTATATTGTCTCGTAAGTAATATTATGGATTTCCTGTTTTCACAATAAAGTCTATAGAGAGAAGAGGAGGAAAGAAGCATGTGACCACATGGAAGAACCTTGTTAAAAACACAAATTGTCAGGAAACCGTATGATTTGATAGAGCCTTGGTATTTATAGACCAAGTGAGTTTGATGAAGAATAGAAAATACCTTACAAACAGAGAAATAAAGCGGAGAGACACTCCTTATGCGGGTTAGAGATACAACCTTAGGAGAGACTCTCCTTATGCGGGTTAGAGATACAACCTTAGGAGAGACTCTCCTTATGCGGGTTAGAGATACAACCTTAGGAGAGACACTCCTTATGCGGGTTAGAGATACAACCTTAGGAGAGACTCTCCTTATGCGGGTTAGAGATACAACCTTAGGAGAGACTCTCCTTATGCGGGTTAGAGATACAACCTTAGGAGAGACACTCCTTATGCGGGTTAGAGATACAACCTTAGGAGAGACTCTCCTTATGCGGGTTAGAGATACAACCTTAGGAGAGACTCTCCTTATGCGGGTTAGAGATACAACCTTAGTAGAGACACTCCTTATGCGGGTTAGAGATACAACCTTAGGAGAGACTCTCCTTATGCGGGTTAGAGATACAACCTTAGTAGAGACACTCCTTATGCGGGTTAGAGATACAACCTTAGTAGAGACTCTCCTTATGCGGGTTAGAGATACAACCTTAGTAGAGACACTCCTTATGCGGGTTAGAGATACAACCTTAGTAGAGACTCTCCTTATGCGGGTTAGAGTTACAACCTTAGTAGAGACTCTCCTTATGCGGGTTAGAGATACAACCTTAGTAGAGACTCTCCTTATGCGGGTTAGAGATACAACCTTAGTAGAGACACTCCTTATGTGGGTTAGAGATACAACCTTAGTAGAGACACTCCTTATGCGGGTTAGAGATACAACCTCAGGAGAGACTCTCCTTATGCGGGTTAGAGATACAACCTTAGGAGAGACACTCCTTATGCGGGTTAGAGATACAACCTTAGTAGAGACTCTCCTTATGCGGGTTAGAGATACAACCTTAGTAGAGACTCTGCTTATGCGGGTTAGAGATACAACCTTAGTAGAGACACTCCTTATGCGGGTTAGAGATACAACCTTAGGAGAGACTCTCCTTATGCGGGTTAGAGATACAACCTTAGGAGAGACACTCCTTATGCGGGTTAGAGATACAACCTTAGGAGAGACACTCCTTATGCGGGTTAGAGATACAACCTTAGGAGAGACTCTCCTTATGCGGGTTAGAGATACAACCTTAGTAGAGACACTCCTTATGCGGGTTAGAGATACAACCTTAGTAGAGACTCTCTCTATGCGGGTTAGAGATACAAACTTAGTAGAGACACTCCTTATGCGGGTTAGAGATACAACCTTAGTAGAGACTCTGCTTATGCGGGTTAGAGATACAACCTTAGTAGAGACACTCCTTATGCGGGTTAGAGATACAACCTTAGGAGAGACTCTCCTTATGCGGGTTAGAGATACAACCTTAGGAGAGACACTCCTTATGCGGGTTAGAGATACAACCTTAGGAGAGACACTCCTTATGCGGGTTAGAGATACAACCTTAGGAGAGACTCTCCTTATGCGGGTTAGAGATACAACCTTAGTAGAGACACTCCTTATGCGGGTTAGAGATACAACCTTAGTAGAGACTCTCCTTATGCGGGTTAGAGATACAACCTTAGTAGAGACACTCCTTATGCGGGTTAGAGATACAACCTTAGTAGAGACTCTCCTTATGCGGGTTAGAGTTACAACCTTAGTAGAGACTCTCCTTATGCGGGTTAGAGATACAACCTTAGTAGAGACTCTCCTTATGCGGGTTAGAGATACAACCTTAATAGAGACACTCCTTATGTGGGTTAGAGATACAACCTTAGTAGAGACACTCCTTATGCGGGTTAGAGATACAACCTCACGAGAGACTCTCCTTATGCGGGTTAGAGATACAACCTTAGGAGAGACACTCCTTATGCGGGTTAGAGATACAACCTTAGTAGAGACTCTCCTTATGCGGGTTAGAGATACAACCTTAGTAGAGACACTCCTTATGCGGGTTAGAGATACAACCTTAGTAGAGACTCTCTCTCTATGCGGGTTAGAGATACAAACTTAGTAGAGACACTCCTTATGCGGGTTAGAGATACAACCTTAGTAGAGACTCTGCTTATGCGGGTTAGAGATACAACCTTAGTAGAGACACTCCTTATGCGGGTTAGAGATACAACCTTAGGAGAGACTCTCCTTATGCGGGTTAGAGATACAACCTTAGTAGAGACACTCCTTATGCGGGTTAGAGATACAACCTTAGGAGAGACTCTCCTTATGCGGGTTAGAGATACAACCTTAAAAAGATGTAGATTAGTCTAGTTTTATTAGGGGATTACACGATTATTTTATCTGGAGAGGAAACTTCTTGTTATACAAAAAAAACTCAATTGCTTGGGATTTAAACTGTGTAAAAAAGTAAAGTGTCTGTTTAGAAATTTCCATCATTTTTTTCTTCGAATTTATCTCTTTTGAAGAAGAGCGTGTGCGATCACGTCCAGCCGCACGACAATTTGTTTGCATCGGCTCAGTGTCTGAAGGAGAATCCTGGACGGCAACTCACGAAGGAAATGTGCGCACCGAGTGAGAGCACCATTCTCGAGCAGGCGAGCAATCAAATACCCTTCCCACGGTTTTTCGCAGTCAATTAACTTAATCTTATCGAAAATTAAAAGAAAAGAAACAACTCTCATGGCATTTTGGAGTCCTTTTATCGGTAAAATTGATTCGATTCACAAAAAATGTGTAAAATTGGGGGGGGGGTTGAATCAAGTTTCGCCGTCTAAAAGGCGTTCGTATTTCGGAGTGTTTTTTTTGTTTAATTTAACTTTTCCACTTGATCCAAAAGTGTATTCTGGTGGGCTGAATGCGTTGCTCAGTCTAACCGTAAAAGTTGAGATAGTTGACGAAGTAGGGAGACACAATGCACAGTCGGTCTTCGTTACATCCGATAGGGAACATATGCTGGATGATATCAATCAGGCTCTCTCTGCCTACGAGGTTGGCAGACATTCCTTTTTTCTCATTCTAATTTATAAATGTGATTCGAGCATCTAAAAAGGACATCAATAATGAAGCGTTTTCTCTAGAGCAAACACTTTATTGTTGATGTGGTTGGAGACAAGCTCTGTCTTACTAAACGCAGAAAAGGCTTGGATATTAAGGTGATTAATGATGAGGGAACGACAGGTATTTGAGAGAGCCCGAGGTTGTTTGATGTAAAAAAGAGGATACAGACAATCAAAGCATATACGACGCTGCCGTTTTGATTTTTTGCCATAAATGTACTTTTCGATGATTTTTATTTGTTTTATGGCAGATTCTAGCAAATTAGCCTTATTTTATGGCGCTGCCATCAAAATAGCCTTATTGTATTGCGCTGCCATCAAAAATCAATTATTTTATGGCGCTGCCATCAAAATAATTGATTTTATGGTGAATGGCACAATTTCATTGAAAAGTTCCTTCATCAGTCCACTCCCACTACACTAACAGATCCCACTATACTATTTCGTCTATTTCGTGGCTATTCACCAAATTTAATAACAGAATCATATATGCACAAAGCGAGCAACCAATACGGACCGGGTTTGCACGAACGCTGTACTATTTTCTCTATCGCGAATCGAACGCTGTACTATTTTCTCTATCGCGAATCGAAAATAGTATAGCGTTCGTGCAAACCCGGTCCGTATTGGTTGCTCGCTTTGTTGATATATGATTATGTTATTAAATTTGGTGAATAGCCACGAAATTCAAAAAGAGGCTCAAGATGCTAAATGTTCTTGAAATTCTCGATCTGTACTTACCTAATCTCTGAGTTGTTCCCTTTTTTTGCTTTCTCTCTCCTTTCTTATTCTAGAAAATCATTGTTCAGATGTTATTGTCAAGAACAACGCTCACTATTGTATGAGTTATCTTATGTTTTGTCACATCAGTATTGATGTATGAATAAATAAATAAATAATAGAAATAGTGTAGTGGGATCTTTTAGTGTAGTGGGAGTGGACTGATGAAGGAACTTTCCAATGAAATTGTGCCATTCTCCATAAAATCAATTATTTTGATGGCAGCGCCATAAAATAATTGATTTTTGATGGCAGCGCAATAAAATAAGGCTATTTTGCTAGAATTTGCCATAAAACAAATAAAAATCATCGAAAAGTACATTTATGGCAAAAAATCAAAACGTCAGCGTCATATATGTATGTATCACTAGCTTCCTTCCTTGTATAGCGCATAGGTTTTGCCCAATCCATGAACAAGAGAAGAAACACATTGAAGATGAAACGCAATTGAGTTGAACTTGTGTTCTTACGACTCTCTGGTTTTTGATAGGAAGTTTGGGATAATAAAATGTATATAACCATAATGACGATACTTTTTCCAATCTCTTTTTTTCTTCAGTAAGTTTCTTTTGAGCTTTAAAATAAAATGAAAAGGTTTTTTTTTATTAATTAGAAGCTATTCTCAAACCAAGCGAGTATGAGACTCATTAAGGAAAAACAGGTGACGGTGCAAGAACGAGATCTGGGATCCTTTGTTTTCCATAATTCGCACGAACTCTCGATTAGACTTGAATTTTTGGTAAGGAGTGATTTACTTGTAGATCAAGGCCGTCCGCCTGCCTGCAGAAGATGCCTTCGTAGCTCTGGCAGTGATTGAACTCGCGGATCACTTCATCGGCAACTGCGTTTCGACTTTCACCGCGGTGGCCAGCCGCTCGCGGAAGTACAAGTGGACGCGGCCTCGGTCGACTTCTTTCTTCGGGCTGCAAAGAGTACCCGAACCGAATAGAATGGAACTGTGATTGATATAGCCATGTGAGTTATTGATTGATTACAGGCAAGAGCTTAGAGTTACCGATTAGTTGTAATGTATTTGAAGCCATTTGTGTACAGAAAAAATTGAATTGTGATTCATAGCTTCTCTTGTTCAAATGTTCTGAAGAAATTAAACAAAATAAAATTGTTTTTAGGATACTTTGCATGTGTCACAATTCATACTTTGCATGTGTGACAATTCACAATTTTTATTTCTTAGCTCTATCAACAAAACTTGGAATAATTTAAGAAGAATAAATCGTTTTTTTTTAATAAGTCGTGCGAAAAATGTTATCTCATCAATAATGTTACAGACTCTTTCCGATATCTGATTTGGCGAAAATGAAGAAAAAAATACATTTTTTATTTTGCGTATGGCAAGCCACAACTATCTTACTTTAAGTGGAGACTAATCAATTCGTTGGGTTTCTGACGACAATCGTGAAACGATATGCAGCGTGACAAACCGGAAACATGATGATGCAGTGCTAACGAAAGAACTTACAGTTTTAAAGAGTGATCATGCCCCCTAGTGTTAAACGGTTTTGTTCTCTTTTCGGAGAAGTAGTATTGGGCAAGCTTCAGTTCCACTTTTGGATGCTTTTGTGAAAGTTTTGTTTTTCCGCGTTCACATCGGATAGATTTCAAATCAGGAAATAATTCAACGCAGAGGTATCATCTTTTAATAACAACTGAGCCTGGAGAGTTTGATTTCAAAATAAATTATACAATAGCTATTTCGCTATTGTTTCTCAAATAAGAACGAGTTGTTTTATGGGTTTCGGAAAATTTGTAGAATGTTACATTGGGTGCGCTAAAGTCACAATGACATGTATTCCTGATCTTCTTTAAAACAAAAACTAGTTTATTTGATTGTGATGCGAATGTTTCAAACATAGCTTAGTCTTGCAGTTTCTTCATTAAAAATTCGAAATGAGCCAACAGCGCAACCTAGACAAACTCGTACACCGAGCCTCCCTTCTCTTCTGCTTCAAGCTCGGCGAAAGCGCCGCCGCAGCCCATCGAAAACTGTTTCATGCATACGGGCAAGACAGCATTAGTGAACGGCAATGCCAGGCGTGGTACAAGCGATTTAAACAGGGTGACTACACGCTGAAAGACATGGAAAGGCCGGGGCGGCCTCGCGAGTTCGATCTCGACAAACTTCGGTCCTTTGTCGAAGCCGATCCCAAACGAACTTGCTACGAGATGGCAGAGCTTTTCGGAGTCTCCCACACTATTATTGAGACTAGGCTTCATGAGCTGGGCAAAGTGTACAAGCATGGGCAATGGTTACCACACGACCCCTAAGAAGGGGCAATGGTTACCGCACGACCCCTAAGAAGGGTTTCGAATCCCTCGAGTAAAGAAGCAGAGAACGAATGAAACCAAACGGATTCAGATGGTCGATCCCAGTTTGAATGCTCTTCTCGAGAAGCATCCAGTTTTTGAAGAAGCTCCTTTTGAAAAGGTTATAAGTGTCTTATGATAATGCAGCAAATTTGCGTTTTCAATTTTTCCAAAATTAAATTCGCCTCTCTAGCGTAAGTCCATTAGAATTAGTTTTCTACTTAATTTATAATTGTATGGAGAAGCCCCTGTAATGAGTGGTTGCATTAGATTTTAACTGTTTCAAGTTGCGGTGCACTTTAACGGGGCACGAGTTGCCAAAAAGAGCAGCGGATGTCGAGAAATACGTGGACACGAAGAAGTTCAAGTGCGCTTGGGAGGTGCACTGCATTCTGGAAGAGAATAAAGGCCTCTTCCAAGAGATTAAGTCAGTTCTTCTGGTTCCACCGCTGAAACTCATTGAAAGTAATTTTTCATCAATAATTTTCCAAGGTTCTATATTTTTAGTTGGCTAAAATTGGTTTATGTTCTTTTTCTTCTGATTATGTTTTTTCTGACTTGTTGCTAGTCAGTGTTGAAGAAGTTCTGACTTGTTGCTAGTCAGTGTTGAAGAAGTTCTGACTTGTTGCTAGTCAGTGTTGAAGAAGTTCTGACTTGTTGCTAGTCAGTGTTGAAGAAGTTCTGACTTGTTGCTAGTCAGTGTTGAAGAAGTTCTGACTTGTTGCTAGTCAGTGTTGAAGAAGTTCTGACTTGTTGCTAGTCAGTGTTGAAGAAGTTCTGACTTGTTGCTAGTCAGTGTTGAAGAAGTTCTGACTTGTTGCTAGTCAGTGTTGAAGAAGTTCTGACTTGTTGCTAGTCAGTGTTGAAGAAGTTCTACTGCAGAAAATTAAAGAATTCAATTCAGCTTACTTTATCCATTATCCATCAAAGGATGAGTTGTCAAAACTCATCTGCTAACATGGGGAGTATCACAGCAAGTTGTTGTTCAATTTCAAGAAAGCAACACAAAAACTGTCCAACGAGACTTGGTCAGTAGAGTGGGTGAAAGTCAGTAGAGGTAGAGTGGTCAATTTCAAATAGAGGAAGTACGAAGTGGGTCTACTTACCAACGTAAAACAATAAAAGATGTATTATAACTGAGAACGAAAATTAAAAATTCTCTCTGGAAATTGTTCAGACCGAATCTTCTTGCTTGCAAACTCACCGAAACTACGGTAGCGAAAGACCCCGCGGATCTGCGCAGGCATTTGTCTGGGAAGAAGTTTCTACGAGCCAAAGAGAGAGGTCCGCTTTTTTTCAATAGTAGTTTGAAAAATGAGAAAATTGGAAGAGGACGAAGAAAGAATATTTGGCAAACTCTTAAATTTACACAAATAACTCTGAGATAAACGGCTAAGAAGTGCTTTGTCAATTATATTCCCTGGAGATCATCGGGAAAGACATAGAGTCGTCCTCTTTGAGAAGAAAATTTAGCATTTGCTACTGAATGAAAGGGGTGGATTGTTAAATACAGGGTATTGTCTTACCTGCTCAGCGGTGAAAATTCATGCGCAATTTTAAAAGCAGTATAAAAAAGACTAGGTTGTGTGTTTCTATGGCATCCTTTTACTTGTATCACTTTTAGTATTTTTTTCAATTACCCTTTTCTATTCTTTTTGTTGTTGACCTAATCACTCTTTCGCGGTTTTTTGTCTGTTATTACTGTAAACAAAAAGTTTTTGCGGTTCACTAAACCTTGAAGTTTTTGTGCTCACCGCTCTTCATGAGACTCTCGTACATTGCACCGCTCTTCATGAGACTCTCGTACATTGCACCGCTCTTCATGAGACTCTCGTACATTGCACCGCTCTTCATGAGACTCTCGTACATTGCACCGCTGTTCATGAGACTCTCGTACATTGCACCGCTCTTCATGAGACTCTCGTACATTGCACCGCTCTTCATGAGACTCTCGTACATTGCACCGCTCTTCATGAGACTCTCGTACATTGCACCGCTGTTCATGAGACTCTCGTACATTGCACCGCTCTTCATGAGACTCTCGTACATTGCACCGCTCTTCATGAGACTCTCGTACATTGCGCCGCTCTTCATGAGACTCTCGTACATTGCACCGCTCTTCATGAGACTCTCGTACATTGCACCGCTCTTCATGAGACTCTCGTACATTGCACCGCTCTTCATGAGACTCTCGTACATTGCACCGCTCTTCATGAGGCTCTCGTACATTGTAATGATAAAATGAGCAGAATTTTTTAGAATATGGTAAAATTTATGCGGGAAAACGGTCAAAAATGTACATATGAATGTCTGCAGTAAATATCCATAGAAGTTCTCTAGTTCATTTTCTGGCGACGCTTCTTTACGACTGCTTCTTTTGCTATTTATTTACCTGTCAACAGCGCATAGCTCATCAGGATGTGTTGAAAAGTTCTTTTTTAGGCGGGTGACCGGGCGACCCTGGCGATTAGAAAGCGTAGGGGGGAAATGACAAAAATTTTGGTCTGTTTTCCGTGTTCAATCAATTGATCTTTTGTTTCGCGTAGCACGGGTCGAAGTTTAATATTCGAAATTTTATTCACTTAAGAACGTTTAGCTTTTTGAAAAGATCATTTTATGTTATAATTTCTTCACTATAAAAAAATTTCCTGGGGAACGGACCGGGAGAAATTCAACAAGTTTGGTGAGCTATGCAACAGCGTGAAAGCATAAAACAGTCTATAACCTTTTTTTAAACTTAGAATGATTTTATGATGAGTATTTCAGTTCTGATATGGCATAGCTTAGCAAAGACGTTGATGAAACTCACGCAGAATTTTTTTATAAGCGATGCGTGAATTCCCCATGGCATCGATAAGTAGTCTGTTCTTCTTATTTTATATCCCTAAAACACTTCCTGTTCTGTATGATAACGGGTGGACGATAGATAACTTCTCTAAGAGATAAAATTAAAGAGGCGGAGGATTTTTAGAACAGAAAAAATGAAAAACAATGAATATTTTGTGTTAGAGACAGCTCACTTGGAACTGAATCTTCAAATAGAAAATAGAAAAAAATCCCTTTTTCTCTGTTCGGAGACGAATGAAACATCACTTATGCTTTGAGCAGAGTTCTACTCCAATATGTGCCTCCCTTTCTCTCCTAAGCTCGCTCTCTCTCTCTCTCTCTCTCTCTCTCTCTCTCTCTCTCTCTCTCTCTCTCTCTCTTTCTCTACCTCTTCCTAGCTTTCTCTCTCTCTCCCTTCCTCTCTCTTTCTCTATCTCTCTCGTTTCTCGTCTTCTCTTTATTTCCCTCTCTCTCATTATCTCTCTTTCTCTCGCTTCATCTCCATGCTTCTCCTTTCTAATGTCTTTTCTCTAGCAGTTCTCGCGATTTCCTGCCACTCTAGGAATGTACCTCCAGCTGTTTTCTTCCTCTACCAACCTTTCTGTCCCGCTCTTTTTATACTCAGTGGCTTCCCTTCCAATTCATACTATTCAGTTGTTGTCTGCCCTCTTCTACATATTCTTCCTTCAAATCTTCTTCGGAGTTCTCTCATTTTCCCCTCCCTCTCTCTCTCTCTTTCTCTCTCTCTTTCTCTCTTTCTCTCTCTCTTTATCTCTCTCTCTCTCTTCCTCTCACTTTCTCGGCTTGACTGAAATTCCTCATAAAAAGCCTAGACATTTTTCTTCTCTTTTTTCTTCTCCTTCTAAATGGAAACTCCCTCTCCTCTTCCGTTTCTTGATTCCCATTCAGCTGGAAATGTTCCCTTTGTATACAAGATAATATGCGGAGAGTGGTTATACTGACCGCCCTCGCGGCTTTCTCAAAAAGGCGGATGGGGTCATTACATCTTCACCCGCCCTGACATATTCTCATTTTGCTGAGTGGTCAGGGTCATGGCTTATTCTCGCCTGCTTGTCTATTTTCATGACTTTAATATGACTCGGCTAAACTTGGCTTTCACTTGAAATAGCGCACCTTGAAGCCGTATGTTAGTGCTCTTTGTCACTGTGTCTGTCTTTATCCTTCTCTCTCTCTCTCCCTATCTTTCTGTCGCTCTCTTTCTCTCTTGCTCTCTCTCTCAGCAGTTTAACATTGGACTCTAATTCTCTCACATAATCAACAAAATTTTTTCTCACATAATCAACAATTTTTTTGTGTGTCTGAGTGTATAAAGTTCAAAAAACTAATTCAACTCTTGTGTTTGTGTGATCCTCAGTCACCAGGGGAGCAAGTTCACCGTAAGAGGAACTCACCCCCCCCCCTCAGTCACCAGGGGAGCAAGTTCACCGTAAGAGGAACTCACCCCCCCCCCCCTCAGTCACCAGGGGAGCAAGTTCACCGTAAGAGGAACTCACCCCCCCCCCCTCAGTCACAAGGGGAGCAAGTTCACCGTAAGAGGAACTCACCCCCCCCCCCTCAGTCACCAGGGGAGCAAGTTCACCGTAAGAGGAACTCACCCCCCCCTCAGTCACCAGGGGAGCAAGTTCACCGTAAGAGGAACTCACCCCCCCCCCCTCAGTCACCAGGGGAGCAAGTTCACCGTAAGAGGAACTCACCCCCCCCCCTCAGTCACCAGGGGAGCAAGTTCACCGTAAGAGGAACTCACCGTGAAGCATAGAGTTCCTCTTGCGAACGCTGCAGAAAATCTTCATTGAAAGACGTGTGTTGGAGTAGAGTTAATTGCTAACTCGATCGTCTTTTTTCTCGCATAATTCCTATTCATCTTTTCTGCTCTAGTGTTCTCGCTTTTAATCACTTGTAATCTTCTCTCGCCATTTTATAGGTCTTTTCTCTCTCTCTCTCTCTCTCTCTCTCTCTCCTCTCTCTCTCTCTCTCTCTCTCTCTCTCTCTCTCTCTCTCTCTCTCTCCCTCTCTCTCTCTCTCTCTATTTCTCGCTGCGTTGTAATTTTCCCTTCTTAGTTATTTTTTCCCTCGATTTCATGTAAATAATAGCATGAATCATTTTATCAGAAGATATTTTCTCCTTTTAAAACTTTCTCTCGCTCACTCATTCTTGAAACATCAAAACAACCTTTCATTAATTTTCATGATTCTGGAATTTGCATTCCTGAGAAAATATCGCTCTGTCGCAGTCTTCATGATATGTATAATCATACATGTTTTGTTGGATGCTTCTGCTGCCTGAAATGCTATAAGTCAAACTAGAGCTGCATTGTGACAGGATGTCATCGTCAGAGAGATTGTCTGTTGCGTGTGACAAGGCTCCGCTCGCTTCCATGTCCGAGGACTTCGAAGAGGACTGGAATGTTATGAATGGAGAGCCGGGGTGGGAGAACTCGCATTTAGGCCCCCTCCTCAAGTCCAGATGTGGTCTGTTCATTATAAGAGTGAGAGAGAAAAGGGTGCTTCATTTCTAGTATTGACTGGTTTGAAAGATTCAAATCTGGTTTTTGCTAATTGAAGGGAGGTTCTCAGAATAGCTACCTAATTGAAGGGAGGTTCTCAGAATAGCTACCTAATTGAAGGGAGGTTCTCAGAATAGCTACCTCAAATATCAAAATTCTTACTCGCCTTTAAATATTAAATGGAGAAATTTTAAGAGGCAAAATTTTAAGTTTTTTTTTACTATCTTCCATTCTGTGATTGCACGGAATGAACCAAGGCCTTCTTCTAAATTGAGGGAATTGTTCTTCAATAGTGAATAGAAGTATTCAAAATATATTAAAAATATAAGAATTGAAAAGAATAATAGGGGTTGTTATGCTGAATGGAAAATGGTAATTATACTTTTTCGAGTATTTAATTCTTCGAACTACATACTGATTAGAACCAGGGCAAGAAAAAGGTACAGACGCCCGCCAAAAGCGGAAAAAAATTTTTCACCTAAGTGTCTTCCCTTATGATAAAAAAAACATAGGACCGCGAAAATTTTGTTTTAATTTCTAGATAAGAGGAAAAAACAGAGGTCCGCTGACAGAAGAACTAACATGAATATTTAACCCCTGATTAGAACTCTTGAGTTGTCAATCATTTTGTCGGGTAGACGGCTGATAGTTTTTATTCACCATAGGGGATGCAGACCTATCCCCTCATTGAAGTGAGAGGGTATAAATCAGTTCTGCTTCAACTTGAGAGTGGATTTTTTGCAGCCATAAATCGCCTATGCTGCTGAAAAACGGCGAAAACTACCGCTTTGCGAGCTGGAATGCCTAGAGTATTGAGAATCAAGCAAGACCTTAAATTCTTAAATTCTGTAGCATAATCTCTTTCACTACTGAGTTATAAACCTCAAACTCATTTATATTTATTCGAGACTATCCGCGCTCGCCGAGTGGTAGTTTTTTAACAATTCAAATCTTACTTAGGGTGCGCTATAATTGCAGCTGCAAAGGAGGAAAACAATGATGCAGAGGAGAATGGAGAGGCTCCTTGGAAGATGATGGGAGAGTCAGAGGAGGATGAAGATGAAGCCATGGAGGAAGAGGAAGACGAAGAGGCCGAAGCAGAGAACGATGCCCGCCACAACTCCTCCGACTATCCAGGTATTCAGAATCCACTTATTCGTCCAGACTCTATGAACATACTCAACTTCATAAAGAAAACCAAACTATTTTGTTTTCAAAAGGGGGAATTTCGATAACTTGTTCATAGGTTTCTTGAAAAAACGCTTAGTTGAATTGACGGTCATTTTGTTTTATAAATTGGTCGGTCATTCACGGAAATTCGTTTGTTTTTCTGGGGATAGTTTATTTATAAACTCTTCAGAATAGTAGAGATGAATGCCAGGACAAACTTGGTGAGTACCTCAGAAATAAGTTGTTGTTAAGAGCTGAATACTTCACTGCGGGAGTGTGGAGGCGACAGCTACGATTGGTGTGTGATGGACACAGAGCTGGAAGAGAAAGAAAGGGGGCAGAAGAGGAAAGGGGACGCCCCGCCACAACAAACCACTAAGAACAAGAAGAGGAAAGTCACCAAGTAGTCACCAATGCATTGACTGTAGGGTGAAAATGTGTTCATTATTGGTTCCATTGTTATGTTGTTGATGTTTTGTCGTTGTTGAACATTTTATTATACTTGCTCTCAAGCTATCTTATAAAACCGTTTATTGTGAGGATATTCCATAAGACTGGACGATGAGATATGATCTTTTGGTTAGTAAGCCCTCTGACGGTAAACCAAAAAAAAATTGTATTCGAGACAGTCGAATGTCAAGTTATTTCATAGCTGATTTTCTATCTTTCTAATCATCGGATTCTTCGCCCCATAATTTATATGTAACTCAAGCTTTCTAATACATTGAAACTAATTAGATTTTTTACGGAAAAGATAAAAGTTTTTTCCGTTTGATTTGAGAAAAAAAGAATATTTAACGTACAGTAATACCCCGAAATGAATAAACGGAGGACAATAAATGTTTCAGAAAGTGATTATCACAAATTTTATATGAAAATTGGAGCAATCATATCACATTCATATAACATCACATAATTTATGTGACAAACAAAGCAAGCGGAATCGGAAAGCGAAAAATGTTGGAACATTTTGTTTGTTAAAGATATATGAATAAAGGGTTGCACGGACAAAAGCTATCTCGCCGAGTGGAATCGATACCAGCCGTTTTACTTTTTTTACCGGGATAGCGAGTGCCTAACTATAGGCCGTATGCATGGAAATCAGATTATAACAATCTGGATTGTTCAAATCCAAGGATTAGAAAATCCAAAAAAGTTAAAAATTTAGGATTATGAAAATCGGTATGCACGGATGTCAGATTTCTTAGACATAGATTATTGTCAAAAAGGACGCGGCGTAAGCACTAAAATGCATAAAAATGCACTCTAAAAACTATAATTGTCGAAAACTAAATGCACTCTAAACACTATAATTGTCGAATATTAGTATTGTTATATAATTACAACAGTTTTTTCAATTAATTTCGTTGTTTTTGTTGTTCAATCTGTTAGATGAAAGGTGATTTTTAGTTATCGTTGTACTCTATTTGGGATTTCTGCACTTTAGCCCCCTCTCCCCCCCTCCCAGAGGTTCCATGGGTCAGTTCAATTGTGTCATGTTCTTGATACGGCCTCGTTAGCGTAAACTTTTACTAAGCCTAAGCGCTTTCTGATGTAAAAATAAATATACAATAAATACTTTCATTAAATCATAGCAAATTATAAAAAAATTTCCGTTCTGTTTTACTTTCACTACACACTTCAAAAAGAGCAACATGAACGGAATGGGTCAAATTAAGCCGAGAATCCTTTTGGATTACTCACTAACCCACCTCCGGAGTAGGGTTACGATTTTTGTCGGATTATCTCTAATCCAAAAGTATTTTAGCTTCCATGCATACCGGATTAGTGAAATGTATTTGGATAACTTCTAATCCAAGCTCATAATCCTTTTCGATTGCTCCATGCATACGGCCTCATAAGGTAGTTGCCCTCAAATCACAATATATTTTTTCGTCGATAACGCAGCGATATGTAAACTTTTTTAAATGTGCTATTAGCGCGCGGTCATGTACTCCTGGAGGAGTAGGGCGCGTTGCGGCTTGCGACATGGGCGACGCTGCGAGTAGTTGTGCCCCGACTTCCGTACGCCAGCTCAAAAGCACAGCCCGCGGCGATAAGGCAACCGAGCACGACGATGTAGATGGGGTTAATGGCTGAGATCAGCTCTGAGCACAGCAAAGGCGTTATTATGCTTCACTTCAAATGTCTTGCAAGGGTACTCATCTGTCCGTTAACTTCTGGGACCAGAGCATCGAGAATTTCTTCGCCATCACGTTAATTTTTTTAATGGAATACCACGGCATGAGAATGAATAACTGTTCTTTGAACTGTTTTATTAAACCTTATTCGCTAACATGAACAAATAATTATTTATATCACTATCTCAATAACTTTTTCTAATTGTTAGAAGGCTAGCAAACCTTGAAAAACGTTTGATGTTTCGTCGAATTGCGACTGGAAGGCGTTCCGCTGAAATTTGGTTGGATTCGAGAGCAAATGATAATGTTGCAGACTTTAAAAGGAGAGCAGTTAAGAAGGAAGGGCTTACGAGGATTGAAAAGCTTCCCGCTTTTTTATGCGAGAAGATCCTCTATCTTTTCGATTTGGAACGAATTTTTTTCCGGTTGTTGGTTTCTAAAACGTCATTGGAAAAATATGGGTTTTTTCAGGGGATGCGATTTATTGCAAGATATAAAAAAAATAAAAAAAAATATGCAAGATATGAAAAACAGAACTCTTGGTTTGAAAAACAATTGATAAACGTGAAAAAATGAACTACGAACACTTCTATTATGTATAAGGTATATATTTTATGATATGAAAAATCCAATAAGATACCAGAAAATTTGATAACTGACGGGAACCCGAATAGGAGAGGCAGTTATGACTGGACTGCTGAGAGTGGAGCAGAAGGCCAGGATGGAAGCCAGTGGAGGGAGTCGTGGGAAAGAGCTGAGAGCTCCCGGGAGGCACTGGAGAGCAGACCCCAGCATAACTATGCAGTTCCTTCTTCTAAGAGCTATATGTACACATATACGAAACAGAAAAAAATCAATCCTACTTTACTTCAACGGAGTATTCAGCAGTTTCGCCCTAATTCATTATTCATCGGTAATATATAGGTACGGGTAAGATAATAACTCCGCTTACCTCGATTCAAAAAGTAAGATGTCGAATACGTCTAAAAAAGTCTAGATTTGTAAAAGCGGAATGTTAAGAGTGATTAATGTAAGTATTGATGCCCGCGATGCCTCAAGCAGTCGAGCACTAGACTATCACTCTGGTAACCCTCAAGTTTCTGTTGGTTAGTTTAACTTGCTGACCGGTCGGTAAAAAAGCAAAGTGGTATGCCACTTTATTCTGCGAACTCAGTACCGGATCGAGCCCATTCAACCAAGTCAACAAAGTAAACCATCAACTTCAGTTAACCGGGAAAAAAGATCTGGTGGACTGGTTCATGCACGGTGCTGAATATACATTGCTACAAAGTTTGACCCAGTTAAAAATCAATTTACACTGACATTTACTTCATTTCAGAACTTTTTTCTATGATTACTGTTTGATATCTGAAAATTTCATTTTAAAAAATTCGTTTCAATCAAGGTAGCTGCAAACAGAATGCGCGCTGCAATGATCGCCATGCACACGCAAAATCGAGCTCCCGCTGACATCGCTATTTTTTTTTGGAATTTGCATCGTTCAACCGTCCATTGAGCCATCGCTTCTTTTGATGTCAAAAACACCGAAGACCGTCATCGTAAAGCACGGCCAATGACGGCAAGCACGAGAAGAAACGTGAACAAGGTCAGATAACTTGTTACCCGGGATCCAGTACGAAGCATGTGAAAGTGGTCTGTGAAATCGAGATTACTAAAAAAAATCAGTACAAAATATTGTTCACAACATTCCCGGACTGATGTCATATGGAGCAGAAAGCGCGCGCTGCTCACTCATCAAACAAAAAAGCGAGAAAAAAGAAAGCGCGAGCATTGTTGGGTTGGGCGCAAAACGGCGTATAAACCATCTTTAGCGATGAAAAAAGGTTTCCACCCTTAAAGCCGCATTCAATTCCCAGAATGTGAGTGTATTAGATCAGTCTCCCACTCTGGCAGAAATCGGTGGCAGAATCGTGAACCGGACTCAACATCCAGCTCACTTCATGGTTTGGGAACCCATATGTTCCAGCGGATAGATTCCCCTCGTCTTCATTGAGCCTAACGTCGAGATTGACCGTCATGTCTCCTGAAAACCATCCTTCAAGAAAATCTGAAGCCTTGGCCAGATGCCCACTTCAACCGTGGCCTGAACGTCTTATAGAAGGACATGGACCTTCAAACAGGACCTTTAAACATTGTCAAATCTGTTTAAGAGTGGTGCAATCTCTATACCCACCTTCATCGGAAAGAAAGAATGGCCCGCGTCATCGCCCGACCTGAACGGTTTAGATAACAATCTGAGACTATATGCAGACCAAATTGTGTGCTACTTCTCATCGCCGTTCGAGCTCGCTCAAAGCAGCCCTCAGGAAGTATTAGGACAATCTCTCCCGGCAGTACTTGTGCAATGTCATCGACAAGTGCGAGGGGGGCTTTAATCTGTTATTCGTAACGAAGGAGGTGAATTCGAATGAATGTACAATATATCAAACGTAATTGTACTATTGAGAAAAATTTTCATCTTCGTTCGATAGGATTTGGGTCTAAAAGCAATGTATATTCCGCACGATGTAACTCTCGAGTACATGATGTGTAATTTTTCTTAAAACTAGATCTAAATCGCTAACCTGTGATTTATTTTTCTCGAATGTTACCCATAAACCATATATCGTCAACCCTAATGATTACCCTACAATAATCTTCTGATTGCCCAGGAAAACTTCCTGTTGAGATTCGGGAGGTCCGCTAGGCAGCACACGTACCTACTTGAACACATGTGTTCCACTAATGGTTGAGAAAAAAGTGACAAGATTGGTAGTGGTATGAAAAACACGCACTTGCTTGAGTAAAAATGGTGAAATGAGATAAAAAGTAGAGATGAGTGACAAGAGAAAGACATAGAAACTTTGAGATGAAGCGACAGAGAGAAGGAGAGAACGTAGGAGATTGAAGACAATAGTAAAAGAAACAACAGGAGAGTAGGAAGGTGTAAGGCGATCTTATGTGCGAGAGTCAAAAGAAAATCTTAACATTTCCTCTCTCTCTCTCTCATCCTTTTTCTGACTCCCTCTCTTTACCTATCTCTTTTCACTTTTCCACCTACAACCCTCAACTCCCATGTTCTGTTTCCGTGAAGCAGGGAAACTAAACTTCAGGCTCTTGAAAAACAGTGATCAAAGTAACGGCAATAAGAGATCGGGACAGATTTCTTCCACTAGGGTAGAAAAGAGTCAGACAGAAAAATAAATAACTGAGTATCTCCTTTCCTGGAAAGCCGCCCCGATTATCATAATTGTGTTGTGGTTGAAAATGAAGGCGTGTAAGAAAATCTAGAACTAAATGAAAGTTTTTGAGCGGAGCCGTAATAAAACTTCGCAAAAATTTATTCTGGTAGTTCATTTTCTTGAAAGCACACCCAAGAGGCACAACTCGAGGGAAATTTGCTGGAAAAATTAACATTGATGGAGCTGGCAGAAAGTAAAACTGGTCAGAGCTGGCAGAAAGTAAAACTGGTCAGAGCTGGCAGAAAGTAAAACTGGTCAGACCGTCATGAGTAATTTTCAGAGAGAACAACGGTCATTCTCAGAGAAATTTAGTTATAGAGTGAAAAACGATGGAAATCAGCAAACACAACGATGAGCCACTGAATGGAATAGAAAACGAGGAGATGCGTAACTGACCAAGGCGAGGACCGACCAGGCCATTTCGCACGTGTTAGGAGTGTTTGAAGGAGAGAATTGGAGAGAAGAAAACACAGAGAGAGAAAGGGAAATGACTTGAACAAGGAACACCAGAATCGGAAAAGAAAAAGACGCTGAAAAAACTTGGAAACGGTATTGGAAAAAACTATTAGTAGAGCGAAATTAAGATAGAAAGAGAGCGGTGCATGATACTGGGATATAGAGACCAGTGTATAGTGAACGCAGAAGAGATTGTGAGAGAAGGAAGAGCGAGGGAAGGTGGGGAACGAAGACACCGAGCAAGGAATAAAGTGACCGGCGAGGTTGCAGTCGGGTTCTGAACTAGATGGAGTGAAATGTGTGAGAGAAGAAATTAGAGAGGGACACTCACACCGCGTACCGGAACATGTTTATACAGGAGATCGCTGGCGGCACTTCACACTTTAAACTCGCATATTAACATCTCTCACCTCACTTTCCAGCCTTTTCTCCTCGCGTCAATTGCTGAGATACACTGTGCCATACACGCGAGATGAACTTCCGGACCAAATTGAAGTCATTCAAAATTAATCATACTTTGGAGAATGTGTCTAAAACATTACAAACTGGTTCAAAAGTGTGGAAGCATTGTTTTACTTTTGCATTTTTTATCCATTTATGAATAAAAATGTTCTTCCCAGTCAAACAAAAATCTACAATTGCATGAAGACCTTTTGAAGCGAGCGGAGTGTTGATAGTCCTGAAAAAGAAGAAGATAAAATCATCCGACATACAAACACTCGCAATATTTCACTGCATTCCTATAATGCGATGCTTTACATTCGCCACACCTTTCAGTTCAATACTAGATGAGATTTTGAATGTATAAAATTCAATCATAAAATACAAATATCCATCAAACAACAAGTTTAGCTAGCAAGTTTTTGAACTATATTTGTCCAAATCTAGAAATTGGGATGAAAACTCTACCTTTAAAACATTTTGCTTGCTCTGACGAAGAAAGAACGGGGAGTAAGGAAGCAAGCAAGCATTTTCATTCTGTTCTGTCATGAACAGGAACTCGACTGATATCTCAAAAAGGGCAAACCAACAAAAGAGCTAGAAAACGGGATAGCAGACGGAAGAATGAAGGAAGGAACGGTTGGGGGAAGGGTGATACACCATCCTCTGAGATACACAAATAACTGAACAAATCCGTTTATCAAAGTTTAAGGAAACTTGGCTTCACTTCGTTTCTTGAATGTAAAAAAAAACTTGGTAACAGGGGAAAAAACTTGGTAACTTGGTAAAAAAAACAACTTGGTAACTCGACCGTTTTTGAATAAGCTGAAACAGAACATTGATGGCAACGCAAACGTATGAGCAAGGCTTCCCCATTCTTCAACACTCTCTGCTTTCTTTACATATGTTACCCTTTCTAGTAGAACTATATAAAATTGTAAATACATAAAATTTGATTGTAAATGTTTAAAATTTGTATTTATATCAATAGATACATATGTAAGAGGGAGATGGCAGGGCTAAATCCGGGAGGGGACTGAAACTTTTGTAACTGCGTTTTTCGTTGTTGTAAACCTGACCGTTCGGAGCGGCACTTTTCATTAGATTGTGGCATTAGCACGTACGTTTACCAGACTTTCAAGAGAGGTGTTGGATATCCTTATTAAAAATGTTTTCGGAAAAGTTTCAACCAATGCCGTTGATACATTCTGATCAATTATTTAATCGTTTACATTCTGATTTAATTATATTATTTAAGTGTTTAGTCAGCGTGTTTTTCAATAGTTTCCACAAGCACTTTGAATTCTGCTGTGAAAAATTTTTGTTTTGGTTTAATGTGTTTTCTGTAATTTTGGAATGTGTAGTTTATGAACTGAATGAACTTGAATGAACTTTGATGCAAATGTAGTTTATTCATGATGCATTGTTTGAACTATAACAAATATCATCAAACTGAACCCTCATAAACATACTTAGCTTTTTTGCTTAAAATTTTTTTTGTCACGTTTAAAGTTGAAATTTTCTTTGAGAAATTCGTATAAAATGCTTATAAAAAATATTAAAACACTTATAAATACTTTTTCTTTTCGCAAAGTATTGTCTAATTACGAATGTAAATACTTATAAAAACTTTTTCAAATTTCTTTTTCTCAAATTTCTTTGAAAAATGATAAATTGATAATAATTGGGATATTGAAGGAAAAACATGGAAACCTACATTAAATTTTTTCTAAAAAGTTTTCAAAGCAGTTTGTCAAAGAGTAACTGCTAATTTTTTGCTCGAAGTTTTTTCTACTCTAAAGTTTTAGTAGTTGTGTCTTAACTGTTAATTAAAAAAAAGCTGTTTGACGTTTAATTTAACTTTTTCCCCTAACAATTTTTTTAACAAAAACAATTATAGTCAAAAATTAGTTAGAGTTACTTTCGCTTTCTACCTGTTTAAACAGTAACTGAATTTTTATTATTATAAAGATTTGTTCTCTATCTTCCAAAGAGTATAATTTAGGTATCATTCCAGCGGTTATGGTACTGTTGTTTCCCTCCAAATTTTTTACATCGTAATTGATGGCCGTAGGCTTAGGAACGAGGCCGTATAGAACAATTAGCCAAAATATTTTGGCTCTTATTCCCTCATGGGCATACCCTGCGTCTTGTCTTGCAGACATTGGAATACTAGACAAAAAATTGGCTTTAATTGAATACAAAATTGGAATTTTTGACATCGTAATTGATCAGTCCGTTACAGTCCAGTGAACAACTTCAAAAAAATTCCAAGAAAGAAAAATTCCAAAACATTTTTTTAAAAAAATCAGTTTTATCTTCTTCAAGACTTTAACAAAAAGCATTTAGTAAGAAAGTTATAGTTACTGATCCAGAAACATTTTCAAAAATAAATAAAGTTATTTTGATTTTTTTTCACCTTTAGGGATGAAATTACGTATTTTAATTTAATTTTTCAAATAACTCTTATTCTATTATTTTGTCAGTTATATTCATGTGAATTTCCTCTAAATGTAAAAAAACCATAATTTAGACAGTAATAGTAATTTTTTTCTTGAACGTTAAAAAAACAGTTGTTCAAAAAGTTAAAATTCCGTTTAAAATCTAATTTTTTTTACTGTAGCAGTAGTAGAGTTGTTTAATGTCGATGTTCTACATATAATAATAATAAGAATAATAACAATAATAATGATAAAATAAGTATTCGTTTGACCAAAAGACTTGAGCTTGACATACCAAACTATACTGTGTTTGTCCAGATGTACTCGAAATCTAAGCGAACTATGGAATCAAAAATTAGACATCGGATTTTAAAGTTTTTAAACCTCACTCAGTTACTTTTGGAACTTTTGCACTTTAGGGCCCCCCCTCCCAGAGGTTCCATGAGTCAGTTTTTGGGTCAGTTATTGGGTCGTTTTCTTGATACGGTCTCGTTAGCCTAAGCCGTACGGCCTCGTTAGCGTAAACTTTTACTAAGCCTAAGCGTTTTTTTTAATGTAAAAATAGTTTTTTGATGTAAAATAACTTTTTTAAATGTAAGAAAACTTTTTTGAAAATGTAAATGAGTCAGAAGTATGACCCATAGAACCTCTGGGAGGGGGGGGCGCACTAAAGTGCAAAAGTGCCTTACTTTTTCATGGTTAAGTATGCCTTTTTTATCGCTATAAGACTTTTTTCGTAACCTTGAATTGTTCGGGAGTAAATTTTGTGAGAAAAAAGCTTTCATGATGATTAATCGCATGCTAGAAGCTCAAAAAGGGTATATGTTGATTAGCAGATTTTTAAATACTTTACAGGTCGCGTTTTCCGATGGATGACGAAGATTTAGACAGAGAAAATGAAGAGTTTCCTCGTGATTCTCTACGTTCTCTGCGCGAAGACGAAAACAGAAGGGATGATTCACCGGAAAGGCGACCGCTTCCTCGTTCCAAGTTGCTTCTCACTTCTTTCTTTCTCAAGATTTTCCCCAGTTCTTTAAAAATATCTTTAAAAAAACTGTTATTAAAAACCGCGAGAGTCAAAAAGTGAAAATTTTCAGTTTCAACCTATCTTCACTAGCTGAAGAAGAGCCGATGCGGGAACAAGGTTAGTTTTTTCAGATTCCGGATGTGTTTTACACTTTCATATCGCTACTCTAAACAGCGGTTTTTTGTGAAGTAACCCGTTGAATAGGTTTGTTTATTCAACTCGCAGCAATAAGTTTGAGTAATTGTTGAACCACTCGGAATGTTTCTTAAACTCAGCATTTGACTAGAATCATATGTTTCAAGATATTTCAATTAGGAGGGAAATAAGTCGTTTCTCAAGTGAATCGATCATCCAGGATGTGTTGAATATAATTCTTTCGGGCAGTTGACCGGGTGACCCTGGGGCCGGAGAGGGGGAAGGGGAAGACAACAAAATCTTTCTTCCGTTTTGTGAAGTGATCTCTTATTTCGCGTAGTCGGGCCGTTGTTTAACCAATGGACAATTATTTTATTTTCAAGCATTTAGTTTTTTTGCATCAACTTACGTTATATTTTCTTCACCATTAAAAAATTTCTGGAGGTCAGTGCGGGCGACCAAGCGTTAAATGAGACCGATCTAAGGCATGTTTGTACGCGCCGAGCGAGTTGAAAAAGGAATGGGAAGACAAAAATAATGAAAAGAGAAGTAGAGGAAATGATTATAGAACGGAAGGAGAATCATTTTCGGCGTGAACATGTATGCGCCAACATAGCTGGTACGGTAACCATTTAAGCCCTGCGGGCAGCCGAAAGACATTTCACAAGTTATAAATAGTGATGAGGCGAGCGAAAGAGTGAAGGATATAGAGAGGCGTTATAATTAGATGAAAATAGAGATTAATCTAATCGGAGGTGTTACCGGAGAATCTCCAAAAATAACTGGTTACAAAGGCCCAGGAGGCAAAATTAGTTAGTCTGTTCTCATAGGTATATACCCTACTTTATAAGAGACTAGCTATGATAACTTCAACTAGAACATTCATCTTATCTACCCAGTTAGGCTTAAATATCCATATTGATATTCCCGCCTCTGTTCCCTACAATAACTCAATTAAATTCACTGATCGAGCTTGATTGTTAATCGTAGCCTTCAGATTAAACCCAAGGCAATCGTTGATGGTACTAGCCGGTGACCCAGTTATTATTTCAGTTTGCGATGAGGAAGAAACACTGGATCATCTGCCAGAAGATTGGCTCGCAGATTGTCATCTCCTCGCAAATCAGACAACGTAACTGTCACTTTCTCATTTGTCATTCGACATCCCATGGTCATTTTCTTGTGTTTCAGCAGTCGATGGATCCCTCCAAGTCTCCCGAATCACCGCTTCAACAGATTGTTGGATGTCTGTATAAAAAATGTGCAAAGAAGGTGAGCCGATTGTTTACGGACAAGATGGGCCGGTCAATGAACCAGGCTTACAAAAAATGATGTTTCTGGACAGAATAAAGCGGCTCAGAGCGAATTGTAGTCCGATTGCGTGCAGTGAAAAATAAAGAATACCATACATATAAACAAACAAACAATAACATCACTAGTTCTTTAGAAATTCTTCTAAACATGTGCATAGATTCCACCCGCAGTGCGGGTTCAAAAAAGAGAATACTTGAGAGGGTACAAAGTGCGAGGTTTCTGGGCGATCTTGATTCGAAGTTCTCGATCTACTATCAAGAAACGAGCGTTGAACATAGGTCACCAGCAATGTTAAAATTTAAAAAAGAAACATTCTTTAAGCGATGGAGTCTGTAATGATCTCTCTAGTTCTAACTCCCCTGTTCTTCACCTTTAGCTCGCTTATCATTATTCCAGATCCCCCGCTCGATGAGCGGTCGTTATTTATGAATTTTCCAGCAGTCACTTAGACGAACTACAGCTTTGAATGCTCGTTCTCACTCGAGAAACGGGGAGAAAATAATAGTTAAAAAAGGAAACATGTTAAAATGTGAATAGTCAGTTGGAGTTGAAAGTTGGAGAAAAGAGACGAGACGGCTAAGATAGTGCAAATATGAAAATCGTGTTGGATTGTACTTTTGTACTTTCTGTCCAATTGTACTTTCTACCTCCTTGGTTGAATTGTCGTGTTTGCCAGATCGGGCGGATGGCTCCGTCGACTATTTTCTAGCAGAAGTTGTTCTTCCCGCATTCCATCGATTCATGGGAGATGATAATAGTTCGGAGTGGAGTCTCGACCTTCATGTCAGTCTTTTTGATCCACCATTGCCTGCAATGTGCCCAGAAATATGCCGATACCTACAGTAACCTAGGGTATAGGCTCATGCCTACAGTACCCAGTAACATACTCTCTCCTGAAGTACCGAGAGCTACGTTGACACCGCGAATGAGAGGAAAGCAGTAGATTTTTTTCTAAGGTGGTCATTATGAATGCAGCTGCGAAGGTACTTGAAATGTTGCGGGTGAAGCTGGAGAAAGGGGCGGGGTCGAGGGATATCCAGACAGAGCTCTTCAGGATTGTCTCCCTCATATTCAATGCTCAAGCAAAGTCACTTCACTGTTTTTATCCATCATTGTTTTTATTTTTTCAAAATTTTTTTTTCTCTAGTTAACAACAATATTTATTATCCAAAACTTCTTGAAGGCTACGCCTCTTTCGTTTTTCTTTAAAATGGAAGAATGAGAGAGTAAAGAGCTAAAGGCTTAGTTCAATTCCATTCTAAAAAGACTTTCCTTAAAAAAAGAGGTCTCATGTTTTGCTTTATTTGTCTTCTGTAACTACTAGCCTTTCATCAATGAAAAAAAAACGCAATAGATCTTATTTGTATAAGTTCTGTTTCACAAAGGTCTTCGTTTTTCCCGGATTCTTGTTTTTTTAAAATCTAAAATTAAATCTTGTTTTTATCTAAAAGTAAATCATGTTTTTATCTAAAAAGTAAATGTTTTTTATCTAAAAGTAAAAGTTGTATATGGGAAGTTTTAATACTGAAGGTTCCATTGTTCGACCTCTCGGCGGAATTGGCAAGAGTTGGATATTGAAGTGGACATGTCGTTGGTAGATGAGTATATCAGGCCTCACATGGATTGTATGGTTAGTAAGCCTTGCTTTGATTGGCCCTTGCCGAGTGAAGGAGAAATCGGGTCTATTCAGGGTGTTTCTCTGACCCGCACCGCGGGTGAAAAAAGTCAATGCGCTCTCCAAAAACCCCGAAAACCATTGAAATCTATGCGCTTGGAAAAATTTTTCTCGGACTTTTTCTAAAGAAAGTCCAAATCATTGGAAAAACTGAAAGTTGAGCTCTGAAATTTTAAAATTCTATGCGTACCAAAAAAGTTGTGCGGGTGCTAATAAACACCCTGGGCCGATTTCGCAGTTCAAAAATATCAATTTTATTGTTTAGATCAATGTGTTTCTCTAATTCGAAGTGCGCGCGCTATCCAAAAAAATTAGTGATACAGAATCTTGCATCGTCTCCATCCTCTCTTTCAAATGACACGCTCTCGAGCTGTTTCGAAGGCCTGCGGTTCCCTCATAATTAGTAGTCTTGATCTACATATGCTTTCTCCTTTGTTGAGATGTGGTACCGCGGTCTCGTCATTCTGTTCGCCTCCAACGGAGGATTCACTTACTTGCGCCGTTTCTTTCGCCAGAACATCACGCAATCAACCAAGCCTGAAGAACTAATTCTCTATCTGAAGTTTGAAAGTTTTATGCAGATTTATTACAGTACCTCCGAGAAGAACAGATGCCCTCTCAAAGCTGTAGTATTTACAACGTTTATATTGAAAAAAAGGTGTTTTTTTCTGAGGGTGTTTTTTCTCATTTGTAAAAAACCTTTTACGATAGTCATGAAATTGTGTAAATTCGGTTTTTTTCTGATGCGAGCTCTCATTCTCGTTCTTTCTAATTGTTCCTAATTTTATATTTGTCTTGAGCTCTTAAAATATCCGGCTTATTTTATAAATGTTGACATAAATCAAGTTGTTGAATGTCGATTGACTTTAACATTCTTTCGCGAGTACGCTTCCAATCCACCCTCTGATTGACATCATCATTGTAATCATAGCTCACCAAACTTTTGAAATTTCTCCCTGTCGCCCGACCCGTATTCCATAAAAAGTTTTTTTACAGATGAAGAAATAAATAGAACTCTCTCTTCGACCCTCCCCCCCCTTCCCTCCTTGTACAAGGATAGCCCGGTCGCCCCCTCTCTTCGACCCTCCCCCCCTTCCCTCCTTGTACAAGGATAGCCCGGTCGCCCCCTCTCTTCGACCCTCCCCCCCTTCCCTCCTTGTACAAGGATAGCCCGGTCGCCCCCTCTCTTCGACCCTCCCCTCCCTTCCCTCCTTGTACAAGGATAGCCCGGTCGCCCCCTCTCTTCGACCCTCCCCCCCCTTCCCTCCTTGTACAAGGATAGCCCGGTCGCCCCCTCTCTTCGACCCTTCCCTCCTTGTACAAGGATAGCCCGGTCTCCCCCTCTCTTCGACCCTCCCCCCCTTCCCTCCTTGTACAAGGATAGCCCGGTCGCCCCCTCTCTTCGACCCTCCCCCCCTTCCCTCCTTGTACAAGGATAGCCCGGTCGCCCCTTCTCTTCGACCCTCCCCCCCCTTCCCTCCTTGTACAAGGATAGCCCGGTCGCCCCCTCTCTTCGACCCTCCCCCCCCTTCCCTCCTTGTACAAGGATAGCCCGGTCGCCCCCTCTCTTCGACCCTCCCCCCCCCTTCCCTCCTTGTACAAGGATAGCCCGGTCGCCCCCTCTCTTCGACCCTCCCCCCCTTCCCTCCTTGTACAAGGATAGCCCGGTCGCCCCCTCTCTTCGACCCTCCCCCCCCTTCCCTCCTTGTACAAGGATAGCCCGGTCGCCCCCTCTCTTCGACCCTCCCCCCTTCCCTCCTTGTACAAGGATAGCCCGGTCGCCCCTCTCTTCGACCCTCCCCCCCTCTCCTCCTTGTACAAGGATAGCCCGGTCGCCCCCTCTCTTCGACCCTCCCCCCCTTCCCTCCTTGTACAAGGATAGCCCGGTCGCCCCCTCTCTTCGACCCTCCCCCCCCCTTCCCTCCTTGTACAAGGATAGCCCGGTCGCCCACCCGGAAAGGTTTTTTTTTCAGCAAATCTGGGTGAGCTACTTTACTTATCACCCCTTATCTTCGCCCATTTTGGAACATTTTCAAAAACTTTTTTGTGGATTGTGGTAGCATTGATCTTTTTTGTGGTTGTTGTTGTTGTAGATTGCCCGCCGTAGGTCTCCGGCTGGGTAGACGAGGTCTTCTTTGACATGGCTCAGAAAATCTTTTTTGTGGTAGCATTGATCTCACTTGCAAAAAGCATAGAGAAATTCATTATTTGAAACATTTCATTCCCGAAAAGTGTGTTCTTTGAGTACATTCCATGGACCGGCTTGCTTTCTCCATGTCGGCATCGTCGCGGAAGTCTTCTGTGAGATTGTGGTGCGTTTTATGATCTGCCTCTTAAACACTCTTCATGAAAGATTGCTGCTTCAGTTACACTGTCGAGATCAGCTCAGCAACGGAACAGGCGATTTCGCATTGACAACTAAAGGTAAGGTTTCCAGGCTCTTCTACTGTACTCAATTTTATTTCCAGTGCGATTCTACAGTACTCGTGACGTACGGGTTGTGTTGCAGAGATGAAAGAATTGCGGTGTGCTCCGCGCGAATTGCCTCTCTCACGCTTGTACACCCTTACGCGATCTTACCTGATGAATATGGAAATGTACCAGGAAGTTCCCTTCATCGACAAATGGAGATTGGATCTCATTCTCAGGTGAACACATAAAGTATACGATTTTCGCAAGAAATTGAACTTCGATGTACCGGTTCTCAGTGAATGATTTTTTTTAAAAAAAAAATTCCAAAATAAAACTTTTAAGAACTTGAGTCCTTGGTTTTTTGTTGTTTGTTTTTAATTCAAGACAGGGGTTAAATAGTTACCGGCCCAGCCATGATGGCGCAAACATGTTCGCGCTGAAAATGATCTACACTCTCTTTTTACCTTTTCCCATCCCTTATCCAACTCGCTCGGCGCGTACAAACATCCCTTAGACCGGGCTCATTTAACGCCTGATTCCAGAGTGAGTTTTGAATAATGTTTGGTTAATGTTTCATGTACTTGTCAGAGTAGAAACTGCATACAAAATTCAATTTTTTTTAAAAACGTATTTTTTAAATCAAACTTCTTAGTGTAAGAGTGATAGCCGTGTAAAAAAAGCTTTTTGTATGTTTAAGTAGGTTGTTTTATAATAGAATGTGTCTGGTGTGTTTTTCCAACCCGTAGTGTGCTCAAGAACTATACGCCTATCCAAGAGAGCTAGTGATAAAATGCTCTGTTCGTATGCATCCTCTCTTTTACACCATACGCTCTCACGCTCTCTCATAGGCCTGTCGTTCCCTCATAATTTGTCATCTTAATGTACACATTCTTTCTGTGGGCTCAAATAACAGCCTGAATGTGTCTCAATTTGTCTTGCACTTGTGAGTATGGAACAGGGTGTTTTTCTGACCCGCACTGCGGGTAAACAAAAATCTATGCGCTTTCCAAAAACCTCGAAAAACATTGAAATCTATGCGCTTGGAAAATTTTTTTCTCGGATTTTTCGTAGAGAAAGTGCAAATCATTGGAAAAATTGAACGTTGAACTCTGAAATCTTGAAAATCTATGCGCTCGAAAAAAGTTGTGTGCTAAGAAACACCCTGGTATGGAATATAGTCTCGCTTTTGCAAGTTTTGGATAGTTTTCACGTGATCTATAAAAACTTTTAAAGCTATATTATAGTCCTTATCTCACTGATTTCAGTTGTGACTGATTACTATTTCTGACAACGCGACATTTTGCACCGCTACAATTTGCACCAGAAATTACGCAACTAACAACTTGTCATGTATTTTTTCATTGAAAAATATCCTAAGGCTCAGCCTTTGTAAACGATAACGAGACTGTACGGCTTAACATGAGACTTAATGTAACAACCCGTCACATAAACACTGCAATATAAAAATATATTGTGAAATTTGGGGTGGGATTTGTCATTAAAGCAGGCGTTGAATGAGAATGGTCAAATGGTTGTTTTGTACACTTGAAAAGGGATGTTGAAAGCCTTTAAAAAATTCAAGAAAAAGGAGAGAGAAAGTGGAATGTAACGGAAGGAGTGGGAAATGTAGATCATCTTCGAAGCGAACTAGTTGTTTCATTGTCGAGGCGAACCCCAGAATGGAAAGAGTTGGTTGCAGAGTCCTAAACGAGTCTCCCTTCAACGCTCGGATGAACGCAGTGGACTGGTTCACCCATTTGATCAGCTCCGAGATAACCGCGGATGCACACAAGCACAGGGAATTGATATCCAAGTGAGCGAGCTCGAGGCCTTTTTGCACTCAAACTTTGAACTTTTATAGAATTCTCGCCAGTGTGTTTCTCAAACCCGCACTGCGGGTTAAATCTATTCAATTAAACTAGTGATACAAATGCTCTGATCGTCTGCATCCTCTCTTCTACATCACACGCTTTCGCACTCTCTCAAAAGCCTGCCGTTTCGTCATCATTAGTCATTTTGATATAAACATTCTTCTCGCGGGTAAGAAGAAACAGCCTGATTCTCGCCACCGTAACCCCTCTCTATACAGAAAAGTTGTGTTTGGGTTTTAAACCCCTTTTTGTAATCTCACCCGTCCCAATGTTGACCACCGTCGCTGCAGATGGATTGAGGAGGAGAGGATGATTGAGGCACTCACTAGGGACAATCTGCATCATCCCAGCTATTGCGAGAGGTTCTATTATTATATTGATATTTTTATTGAGATTATTATTATTATTATCATTGCTATTGTTCATAAAATTGTTATTTAATACGAAAATTAGCATCAATGATATAATTAGTCTTATAAATATTGTTTTTTATTTATCTTTATTCGGTTTTAAAATGCTAAGAAGTGAAAGTTAAACTTTTTCACATTTGTCTAAGTGATACTGGCTGGGTAGGAGTAAAAAGGCAAATATTCACGGTATCTTCAGACTTATACTCATTCACAATATATGAAAACTGTTCACATATAAAAATCGCCAGGTGAGTGAAAGAGGGTGAAATCGGTTAAAATGATCTATCATTTTATATAAAATGAAAGATTTATTCTTTCATGTCCCCCGCTTGGATGAATGATTAATTTAATTTTTCAAAATTACAATTCCTAGTATTCTAAGATTGTTGAAAGCATGAGGAAAGGGTTCTGAGTTGAGTCGTTTGTCTCTGGAGAATTTATGATTGAAGAATACCTTAACAATGGTCACTTGCGAATTTTAAACAATCGATGAAACGACCGCTTATCGAGAGGGAGACGCGAAAATAGCGGGCAGGAAAGGGAGAGCTACTCATAATTATAATTTGAGACCATCCGCTCAAAGAACGGTTTTTTGAACAATATTTCTTAACAGTGCTGGTTTTACTTTTTCTCTTTTCTTTTTTTCACGTATATTAACAGCTTAACACTGATGAAAATTTTAAAAAGCGACGGTTAATAGAGCAGCAAACTCTGTAATAATGAAGCTTTCTCTTTTTTGCTCTGCATATCGAGTTAGCTTTTTTTCGTACCAAACCTTTTAGTAAGCGGTAGTTTTTAAAAAAATTTCAAAGCTTGCAAATTGCGAGTTACATTCGTTGAACTATGGTGCTTGTGACCTATGAATGGAGAGCGAGTGTTGAAGATTGGAACGTTGTCTGTCATGTCTGCTATCGTATTCGATGCTGTCGGAGGGCGACTTCTCCATCATCTGGGAGGCGCAAAGGGGAAGACATGACGCCATCCAGAGGAACCTTGCAGAGCTCATTGTTCGCACCGTACACGCATTCGACAATGACCTACTCAACTGCCTCTTCCTGAAAATTCAGGTCTGTAAATTTGTGAACTCTCTCTCTTCGTCTATGTTTCACTCAGTTTCTCGCTCTTTTTTCTATTACCTTCCCTTTGTCTCTCTCTCTCTCTTTCTCTCTCTCTCTCTCTCTCTCTTTCGATCTAACGTCAAGACGATGTGTTGCAGGCAGGTTGGACGGAAGGAGGAGTGGAGGAGCGAACTCTTCTAATCGATATTCTCCGAAAGATTGTTTGTGAGCAGAGCAAGCTGCTGCCTTCTTCAACCATCGAAAAAGTAGATGATTTTTGTGCCATTTTGTTTGATGCAGCTCTGAGAGATTACTCTTTGGTTCACTCATGCAGAACATTGAGATTCCATCACTTGGACCCGAAAGTTTATGAGACCCTCATCTTAAGCGATATACTTTTTTTACTTGCTCCGTGTTTTTGTCGATTTTTGAAGGGGAGATCATTGAACTGAGAAGAATCTATTCATGCGTTTCTATCATTCAACAATCTATTCATGTCATTCAATTATAGTGGAGTCAAGCATGTAATCAACAGTCATAGTAAAGGAAATTATTGATCAGGTGGTTAACTTATTCGTTGCCACTTAAGATCCTCACCACTCTCTGGACATTTGGTAGATTCTTGATCAGGTGGTTAAATTATTGATCAGGTGGTTAACTTATTCGTTGCCACTTAAGATCCTCACCACTCTCTGGACATTTGGTAGATTCTTGATCAGGTGGTTAAATTATTGATCAGGTGGTTAACTTATTCGTTGCCACTTAAGATCCTCACCACTCTCTGGACATTTGGTAGATTCTTGATCAGGTGGTTAAATTATTGATCAGGTGGTTAACTTATTCGTTGCCACTTAAGATCCTCACCACTCTCTGGACATTTGGTAGATTCTTGATCAGGTGGTTAAATTATTGATCAGGTGGTTAACTTATTCGTTGCCACTTAAGATCCTCACCACTCTCTGGACATTTGGTAGATTCTTGATCAGGTGGTTAAATTATTGATCAGGTGGTTAACTTATTCGTTGCCACTTAAGATCCTCACCACTCTCTGGACATTTGGTAGATTCTTGATCAGGTGGTTAAATTATTGATCAGGTGGTTAACTTATTCGTTGCCACTTAAGATCCTCACCACTCTCTGGACATTTGGTAGATTCTTGATCAGGTGGTTAAATTATTGATCAGGTGGTTAACTTATTCGTTGCCACTTAAGATCCTCACCACTCTCTGGACATTTGGTAGATTCTTGATCAGGTGGTTAAATTATTGATCAGGTGGTTAACTTATTCGTTGCCACTTAAGATCCTCACCACTCTCTGGACATTTGGTAGATTCTTGATCAGGTGGTTAAATTATTGATCAGGTGGTTAACTTATTCGTTGCCACTTAAGATCCTCACCACTCTCTGGACATTTGGTAGATTCTTGATCAGGTGGTTAAATTATTGATCAGGTGGTTAACTTATTCGTTGCCACTTAAGATCCTCACCACTCTCTGGACATTTGGTAGATTCTTGATCAGGTGGTTAAATTATTGATCAGGTGGTTAACTTATTCGTTGCCACTTAAGATCCTCACCACTCTCTGGACATTTGGTAGATTCCTGGGCGTGGAAGCAGAAAACTCGGATCAAGCGCTGATGGCACACAAAAAGGTGACTTTAAAATGGATTTTATCATTTTCCGAATCAATAATATGGCTTTTAGCACTAATATGAATTGGATCAATTATGAATCTTTAATAAATACTGCAGATATTAATCAGTTGATGCTGCAGATTCTGGAGCTAAGTGTTCAAGATGGAACGGGGAGCACCGAGAGATTCATCGCGGATTGTGTCCGCGACATCGCCTCTAATAATGGTTTAACAACTGTCTTCTGTCTATTTCTCTCATTTTTCTCTTTCTTTCTCTCTCTCTCTCTCTCTTTCTCTATATATTTACATATATATTCTCTATGTCTCTCTATTTTATAACTATTTTTCTCTTTCTCATCTTTCACTAAAAATTTGCTAGCAAAAAACAGAGTCCACCATAGTTCACCAAAGGTCTAGTTTAAATGTTAAAAATTCGAATAGAACGAGCACTCTTCGAGCGGGTTTTAATCTTTTAATCAAAAGCAAGATGATATGAAGAGTGGAAAAAGGAGTTTTAGTCATCATTCTAAACTCTATTGCTCAAATAACGGCCGTTTCTCACAATTTTGGTGACCTATAGAGTCTTCTGCGTGGATTTATATTTTCCATAAAGAGTCTTCGATAATTTTTCACATGATCTATTAAGGGTTTCCGTTTGAAATTAAGGGAAAGAACAAAGAATGTATATGATCAATCGAAAAAGCATCGTAAGTTCTACTGTGAAATAATCACGGGCAAAAATGGGACTCGGCCGGGACCGATTCTCCTTTGCTTCTCGTAGAGCTTTACCAATACCGGGACCGATTCTCCTTTGCTTCTTGTAGAGCTTTACCAATACACCAACCGAGCACAAATTGTCTCATGCGATTTCTTGCTACTATTGAACGGAAATATATGAAAAGTTTATAATAAAGGATGCTGATTTGCTTGGAAAATTTTTTCGCGGATTTTTCGTAGGGAAAGTTCAAAATTATTGGAAAATTTGAATGTTGAACTCTGAAATTTTAAAATTTATGCGCTCGAAAAAAGTTTTGCTGGTGCTAAAAAACAACCTGTTTTTTTACCACCCTTTAAAGAAGCGTTTGAATCAGAAAAGCTAGTCATGACCAAAGGACACACTTGAAAGAAAGCAAGCGTGTGTAAAAAAATTGGAGAACGCATACAAACGTAGTTTTTTTCATTAATAGCGCATAGTTTTGCGCATAGAATTTACTCGCAGTGTGGGTTAGAGAAACATGATAGAAATCGGGCACATGAATAGTTCCAAATAAGTTAGTTAACGTAATTGTTACCTCAAAACGGAGGAAAAAATGTAAGGTAATCTTTTTTATCGTAAGAGAACTATTTGTCGTAAGAGAACTATGTAAGGTAAGAGAACTATGTAAGGTAAGAGAACTATTTGCTAATCGAGATAACAATATGCGTTTCCAAGAATGAGCTTTCGCGATCTTATCATCTTCCTACAGTATTTTCTAGCGATTATCTTATCTTCTCCCTACAGTACTCCCTAGCCGTTACTGAGTAACCGTTACTCATACAGCAGCTGATGGCTTAACCAGATTCGGTTTTCGTATCTCATTGCGCGTTCATGCTCTAAAGGGGTAATGAGCGCGAAAAAGATAATCGCTCAGGGAAAGATTCCATAGTAATTTGGAAAAGCTTGCAGAACGGGCAGTGTTGTCATGTGTAGAGCTGCCGAGGCTTCTGAATCTCGTCCCGGGTCCTCTCAGCTACGATGAGATGGAGAACCACTCATCTGCATCCAATCTCAGGTTCTTCTATTATTCCCATTTTGGTTTCTTCTTTGATGATCTTTACTTCTATACGTTTTCCCATGACTATTTTTACATGTTCCACTGATATTCATGAATATGAGTGAAAACATGTTTTGTTCGAAATATGTACGAAATAAGAGACCGTTCCTTTGCAGACAAAGCGAAGTGTTGGAAATGACTCGGAAAGCAAATCTCATCCAGGCCCTTATCAATATCATTGAGAAGCTATCTCAGAGCAATGCCAATCAGGTATGATCGATATCAAACCCATCAAAGACAATTGTACGTAAAAGTGAATGGAAAAGGAAGTTTGGAAGTCGGTGATATTAGAAAGGGCTAGAAAATGGGTGGAGTCAGGTAGAGGGGAGATATTGAGGAGAGGGAGTTTGAAATGGTAGGTGTGGTTTGTGACTAAGGGGGGGATACTTGACTGTTCAAGAGCACTTCACTTGGTGGAGTCAGGTAGAGGGGAGATATTGAGGAGAGGGAGTTTGAAATGGTAGGTGTTGTTTGTGACTAAGGAAGGGGATACTTGACTGTTCAAGAGCAGTTTACTTGGTGGAGTCAGGTAGAGGGGAGATATTGAGGAGAGGGAGTTTGAAATGGTAGGTGTGGTTTGTGACTAAGGGGGGGATACTTGACTGTTCAAGAGCAGTTTACTTGGTGGAGTCAGGTAGAGGGGAGATATTGAGGAGAGGGAGTTTGAAATGGTAGGTGTGGTTTGTGACTAAGGGGGGATACTTGACTGTTCAAGAGCAGTTTACTTGGTGGAGTCAGGTAGAGGGGAGATATTGAGGAGAGGGAGTTTGAAATGGTAGGTGTGGTTTGTGACTAAGGGGGGGGATACTTGACTGTTCAAGAGCAGTTTACTTGGTGGAGTCAGGTAGAGGGGAGATATTGAGGAGAGGGAGTTTGAAATGGTAGGTGTGGTTTGTGACTAAGGGGGGGGGGATACTTGAATGTTCAAGAGCAGTTTACTTGGCGGAGTCAGGTAGAGGGGAGATATTGAGGAGAGGGAGTTTGAAATGGTAGGTGTGGTTTGTGACTAAGGGGGGGGGGATACTTGACTGTTCAAGAGCAGTTTACTTGGTGGAGTCAGGTAGAGGGGAGATATTGAGGAGAGGGAGTTTGAAATGGTAGGTGTGGTTTGTGACTAAGGGGGGGGATACTTGACTGTTCAAGAGCAGTTTACTTGGTGGAGTCAGGTAGAGGGGAGATATTGAGGAGAGGGAGTTTGAAATGGTAGGTGTGGTTTGTGACTAAGGGGGGGATACTTGACTGTTCAAGAGCAGTTTACTTGGTGGAGTCAGGTAGAGGGGAGATATTGAGGAGAGGGAGTTTGAAATGGTAGGTGTGGTTTGTGACTAAGGGGGGGATACTTGACTGTTCAAGAGCAGTTTACTTGGTGGAGTCAGGTAGAGGGGAGATATTGAGGAGAGGGAGTTTGAAATGGTAGGTGTGGTTTGTGACTAAGGGGGGGGATACTTGACTGTTCAAGAGCAGTTTACTTGGTAGAGTCAGGTAGAGGGGAGATATTGAGGAGAGGGAGTTTGAAATGGTAGGTGTGGTTTGTGACTAAGGGGGGGATACTTGACTGTTCAAGAGCAGTTTACTACGTCTAGTTCCTCAAGAAATTCGAGAGAAATTAAATTCGTCGTCTTTTAGAAGCGGGCAACTAGAACCTTCTCAATTATTTTTTTCTTCTATGAGATTGTTTACAATTCTGCTGTTGTTTTTTTTGAGAATCGTGAGTCTTTCCTGAATGATTTTCCTTGATTGGGGGAAAACTGGGTTCTATTCTAGGAACTCTCTCTTTTTCGCAAATCGAAAGATCGCACAGAAAAAAAAATATATACATCTTCACATGCTAATTTACACAGTTTAAAGGCAGTGACGCCTGGTTAAGATGACAAATGATTGAACTATCACACGGAAAAAAGTTTTTGTTTTCTGTGCGATAGTTCAATCATTTGTATATATATATATATATTTAAATGATAATGATGATACTCAATCTTAGTAAATCTTTATTTTGAAATGCAATGTGGTTTGTAGAAAAGATAGGTCTGAGTGTTGAATTAGTGTACCAACACTTTCATCCGCGATTATCCTCCTCCTCCCAATATTTTGATTAATTTAACTTTAGTAACTTCTCTGAATAAGCACTTTAGACTGGAGGAAAAAATCAAGATGATTGTATTCAGGGACAGATAGGAGCAGAGCTACGCAAGGTTCTCTCTTGCATCTCATATCTGCTCTCGGAGTCTTGTTCCCAATTGGTGTTGGGTGAGTGGGAGGCGGAGTCTCTCTGGAAGTTTTTAATCCAGAAGGGCGGAGAGGCGGAGCGATCCGAGTGCTTCCAGTTCTTCACTGAGATAGTCAAGAACGCCATGATTGGCAGCAGCGTCCTGGTCAGAATATTCAAAGGTTAGACCAAAATTTTGGTCAGAAAATTTTTATTTCAATCGTTTTGACTTGCCTAATGGGTTGAGGATGACCTGTACTGGGTTGTCATTTGCATTGATGGTGTTAGGAGTTAGAGAAATTTATTAAATACCTCAAAATTTATTAAATACCTCAAAATTTACCAAGAATTTTTGTTGCACAGTGAAACATTTATTAACATTAATTTTATTGTAAGTCTATAAAACCCATGATTTAGGATAAGAAAATCTCAAAATCGAAGAATAATCTAGGAGAAGTGTGATCAGCTTTTCATGCAAATCTTTCGAGGAAAGTCTATTGAAGCAAAATATTTTAGAGTGAAAGTATGAAAAAGAAACGAAAGCTTTTTTGCCGTCTCAGCAACAGAACCGAAATCGCAGCTGAAGAGCTGTCAGAACGAGATTCTTCCAGTTAGCAAGCCTTGAGCTGTAAACAAATAGGATGAATTGCAGAGTATTTCATGGATTTCCCACCGGATCAACTCAGTTTAGATGGACTCGAATGTTTCGAGGTTAGCCTTCAAAAATCATTTCCAAATTATCAATCTGAATAAATCAAATTCTCAAGTCGAATGTCCCTAAATGCTGTTCATGAATATGAATTCCAATTGTGAATCTGGGTTCTACGGTTTGGCTCTGGTTTTTGTGATTATTTATTATTTAGTTCTACTGAGCAATAAGGTAGTTATGTTCCTTTAATAAGGTAGTTATGTTCCTTTAATAAGGTAGTTATGTTCCTTTAATAAGGTAGTTATGTTCCTTTAATAAGGTAGTTTTGTTCCTTTAATAAGGTAGTTATGTTCCTTTAATCTGGCGCAGAATCCACAGTGAACAAGTTATAATAACTTTTCTGTTTTTTAAGCAACCGGATTATCTTAAATGTCTTCTCTATTGTGAAAGAAAGACGCTCTTGTGGGCCATGAAGAAAAAGGCGCATTGTTGCAGAACTTTTTCGGATCAGTCAATGAAGTGGAAGGGCGTTTCTCTCCCGATCAACCGAGAGGCGACAGCAACGAAGCTTCTCCGAGAACACGCACTCTCATTGTATCTACTAATTACCTTGTTTTAAAGATATCGATCGGAATTAGAAATCACAAACGAAGTATTCGACAAAAACAATGAAGCAAGCAGGGGTTAAATAGTGACCGGATCGGTCCCGTCGGCGGATACATGTGCACACACTATTGACAAAAAAATCCCTTTGTTGTTGTTGTTGCCGGATGTAGCCGGCTTCGAAGAACGTCTGTGTACTTCGTTTCTTGTTCTTCTTTTTTTTAATTTTTTTTTTATATCTTCAAGAACGCTGCGACATCCAGCGGCTTGGTCCAGAGGTCGATTGGAGACAGCGCGGTCGGGTGGCATGGGCAGTTGAAGAGATGCGCAACGTCGTGAGGTCCGGAAGAGCAATCGGGACACACGTCGGGGATGGATTCGTCAATGCGGTGGAGGTAGTTGTTGATGAATCTGCTGAATCCCGAGCGGAGCTGGCTGAGCGTGCATCTAGTCTTGCGGAGTAACTCCTTCTCTTCTTCCTGGATAAGGGGCGGAGGTCTGCCTCCCAGGATGACGGCACCCTTCAACGATTGGAGTTCGTTCGAGACCATCATCGAGTGTACGGTGTTTGCGACTGATTTCCCATTGTTCGGATCCTTTGACATCTGTTTCGCGGCTTCGACAGTCTTCTTGCAGCTCAACACGAGGTTGTTCTTCATTGCGCGAGGGGGCGCCGGGCAGTCGAGGAGGCCGTGGTGGATGTGTTCTGGGTCCAACGATCTCGCGAGGTACTGCGCGGCGAGCATGTTCAGATGGGATTTGGTGCGCATGACCTTTGATTCGCGATGAATATGGTCAGTGTCGGCCATTTGATGATTCCCTGTCACGACGCGGAGTCCGGAGTTCTGAGAACGTTGGATTTTGGCGTGAGCGGAGTCCGAGAGGAAGGTGGACCAGGCGGGTGCGGCGTAGTTGCAGATCGCTTGCGAGATGGCTTTGAACGTGAGGCGGAGGGTTTCTTTTTGGTTGCCCCAGGTGCTTCCGGCTAAGGCTTTCAGTACGTTATTGCGCTGCGACATCCGTCTCGCGATGTCTTTGGCATGATGGCTGAATGTGAACATCGAGTCGTACGTGACGCCGAGTAGCTTGGCCTGGTTGACGGTGGGGACGGGTGATCCGCAGATTGATATGTCCAGAGTAGACTTGAATTCACGACTGAACGGGGTGAAAAGCATGAGCTGGCTCTTGGTCGGGGAAATGATGAGTGACCGTTCTTTGAGGAAGGTTTCAATTTTCGTGATGGCCCTGCGTAGATTTTCGGAGGCGACGTTGATGTCGGGATCTGACGCCCAGATCGTGATGTCATCAGCATACGAGATGACGTTCGTGTGGGCATCGTCTGTGGGAAGATCGCGGAGGTAAAGGTTGAAAAGCGTGGGCGAGAGGGCGCTGCCTTGTGGGACTCCGTTTCTGAAGAGTCTGGAACTTGATACCGAGTCGCGGAAGCTTGTGCGTCCTGTTCTTCCTCTAAGGTAAGAGGCGAGCCATTTTTTAATGTAGTTCGGTGCGGTTGTTGTCTCAATGAGGTCGATGAGCTTGACGATGTCGATACTTTCGAATGCCTTGGACATATCAATTGCCATGAGGACCGTTCGACTAGCGGGACGTTTCTGGTTAAAACCGTCTGCGATGCTCTTCGAGAGAGTTACGAGGGCCGAGGTTGTAGAGCGTCTTGCCGTGAAGCCATGTTGGTGGTCTGCCGGGGGAATGTGCCTCTGTAGGGAGCCGAGTAATAGCCGTTCAATCACTTTGGCGACGGGCGAGAGTAGAGATATCGGACGGTAGCTGGAGCCTTCGGATGCTGGTTTGCCTGCTTTCAGGAGGGGTAGTATGATCGACGATTTCCATATCATGGGGATCCTGCCTGTGCGTAGGGAGCTGTTGATCAGGGAAGTCAGGGCGCTGATTCCTTTCGGACCTAAATGATGGAGAATTATAGGAGCGATGCCATCTGGACCAAGCGCGGTGGACTTCTTCGTGGATCTGATGGCGGCTGCTACGTCTGTGGTAGTGAAGTCCTCGAAGTCATCTGCGGACAGGCGGTGTATTTTCCTCATAGTCTTCCTGTTTTCCTTTGAAGTTGTATACTGGACTGGACAAGTGTAGGCTTTGTTGAAGCGGTTCGCGATATCGGAGGCGGTCGTGATCGTCTCATTTCTGAAGGATATGGCGCAGTTCGGCGGTGGTCTTCCTTTGTTGTTGAGGATTTTGATGGTCTTCCAGAGCTTGTTGACATCTTTCTTTGGATCGAAGGACTCCATCAGTGCGCGCCAGATATCCCGTTTGTTTTTGTCGGTAGCTCTCCTTATGTTCGTGTTGAGATCGTTCAAAAGGTCGCTTATCGGATTCGATTCTCTGAGTGTGATGCATCCATTCTCGTATCTCTGTCGATGATGCATCCATTCTCGTATCTCTGTCGTTAGGGCGACTTCTCTCTTCTTGATCCGGCCGCGTGGGATTGTTTTTGCTGCAGCTGATACGAGTATTCTTCGGAAGAGAGGTTCTGCTTGAACGGCTGGTAGATTGGGAAGAGGATTTTTGGACAGGCTTTCTTAGACGTGTTGCTGGAACGCTTCCCAGTCCGCTTTCCGGTAATTTGTGAAGGTTGCGTCTCTGTGAGTGTGGTTGAAATTGCTGCCTTCTAGTTCGATGATTATCGGAAGATGATCGGAGCTGCCTTCAGTGATAGTTTTCCATGACGCTTTTTGAAGGAGATCCTGAGAGCAGATGGAAATGTCTGGCGAGGAAGGGCGACCGTTTGAGGGAACTCGTGTGGGCATGTCGCGGTTGAGAGTGGCGTGTTCCGAGTCGTCAATAGCACTGGAGATGACGTTTCCTCTGTTGTCTGTCGAGTGAGAGTACCAGCTGGAGTCGTGGGCGTTAAGGTCGCCTAGTATGATGGAATTCTCGCGGTTGCGTAGAAGGGGGGATAGATCCGGTTGGTAGCCTGTGTTGCAGGAGGTCATCGGAGGAATGTAGACATTAGTGATGTCCAGAGAGAGGCCGTTGTTGTCCGAGATGCGAACAGTCAGTGATTCCAGGTGAGGATCTGTGGTAGACGGGACGACGGAGTAGATTAAAGAATGGGTGATGCCTGTGAGTAGGCCGCCACCTGTGTCGGTTCCGCGGTCTTTTCTAGCAATGGAGTATCCGGGGAATGAAGGAGTTTTAGCGCGATCCGTCAGCTTCGTTTCTTGTATTAGGAATATGTCGATCTTCAGGCGAGTTAGGAGGTCGAGGATCTCTGTTGTCTTGCCATTTATCCCATTACAATTGTATTGTAGCAGTCTCAGGTTCTTGTTGCCTTTGCGTCTGTTTCGAGCGATTGGAGCGAGAGCTGCGTCTGCAGATGGCGAGGGTGTGTCTTGGCGGGTCTGACATGGAGGGCATCGGTAGGTTGCAGGGACGTAGTCCTTGAGCGATGGAATACCGCTGCACTTCGCTTTGATGTGTGTCTATTCGGAGCAGAGAGAGCACTGGATGCAGTTCGTGTTCGCTGTCTTTCGGCAAGTAGAGCAGAGCCAGGTGGTGGGAGGTCCTGGGTTGCGTTCGATGTCTCCGGCTTGTAGAAGTAGAGATTGAGACAGACTGGCCGGGTCAGTCTGCCTCACATTGCAAAAAACGGAAGAATTGTGTGCTCCGGAGGGAGCGTGTCTTCGTGTCTTCGGAGCTGGTCTGCTTCCGGAGAAGATTGGTGATGTCCTTTGCAGTCCTGAGACTGACGTGCTACACCGCGAGTAGGCGGACATCGTTGTAGCACAAAAAATCCCTCTTTTCTTACCCTTTTCCTTCATCCCCTCTTTTTTTTCCTCCAAAGTTTGAGCGGTGGATACATGTAAAACCAAGTTGGGCGGCTCCATTTAACCCCTGGAAGTAAGAATATATTGTATAAACTATAAATCAAGGCATTCGTAATCAACTAAAAATCCTGGCAGACGTAATTAACGGATGACGCGGATAGAAATTTAAATTTTTTAAAATGAATTTTAGCGAGACTAAAAAGAATTTTTGAGAGGTTAAGAGAATAAATAAATTCGCGAATGAGGGAAAACAGGGTTTGGCGAAAATGTCTTGAGTTGTAGGGGATTGTTGTGGGTATACTTTATATCAATTAGTTTTATCGAATGGAAAAGGGGCTTTTATGTATGTCTAGTTTGAGTATATACTCGGGTGCGAGAAGTGAAGGTCTTCACCATTGAACCCTTTCTTGAAGGGCGATGACTTCATGTGGGCGTTGATGATGGATGGAGAGGAGGGAGTATCCAAGAGAGCCACTCTCCTCTGGGTCGAATATCATATCCGCCTTTCTCACAACACCGCCAGCTGCAAGTTCACCAAGGAAATCGTCAGGAAATGGTCAGTTGCGGTGTTCTTCCTAAAATAAGTGAGAGAGAATTGCCAAAAGCCGCCAAAAAATCTGAAGATTCATGACAAATCATCAAACAACAAATTTATGAGAAACTACTGTGGGAAAGCAATCTTTGTTCCAGTGTTGAGAGGATTTCTACGGCCTACAAGACGATGAATGAAGAAGCGGATCGTGGGCGGGAGAAGAGGGAAAAGCACATCATGAGAAGCATTCGGGTCAGTTTCTGCTGAGCGATAAAGGCGTCCATCGGGGTCCCAGACAATCGCGCTGAGCGCCGACCCCACCAGCGCGGCACTCAATAACTCCACACCCTCTAGCGCCCACACTCATTAGCGCCACAACCAACAGAACCGATTGCCGTTAGCGCCACACTCATTTGCTCTGATAACCTTTAGCGCCGTACTCAATTGCGCTCATTCCATTAGCGCCGAATCCAACAACGCTCATACTTATTAACGTCGATAACCGTTTGCAACTCAGATCAAATTTGATCTATTCGGATGAGCGTTTATTCAACGTCTCAGATTTAGCCAGGTATTTTCCAGAAGTTATATGTCATTAACACATTCATTAGACTTTTCGTTTCCAGGGGCACTTTCCGCTCGCTCTCCACCATATGAAATCATAATTGTGTAGAAATTGAAGTTGAACAGATTTCTTGGACCAAAAGTCTATCGAAACAAATTTGCGTTCGGAGGGCCTAGTCAAAGTTTCTTTGTTTAATCAAAACTTTGAAAAACTTGAAAACAACCAGAAACAATTGATTTCACAAGCGATGAAAAAACTGAGAATCCTAATTTTCGATATTCTGAAGGAAGTTGATAAACAGTAAGTTATAAACTAAAATTTAATTTAGAGAGATTTCAAGCAGATTAAACTCAAGCAGCATGTTTTTTTATTATGAGTTGTGAGTTTGTGAACCGTATTAGTTTTACAAGAAGGTAAATTCGAACCCGGCTATTTTTCGTCGAATACATAGGAATTGTTAGTGGAACCTAAATAAAGAACTGGATGGTGGACCACAGGGCTAGGGTAACGGCACATTCCCATAAGCGAACATTCATTCGACATATCCGTAATGAACTGTGTGGGGCGTTACATCAGAAAAAGGCGATTATGATTGCACTACGTGGTGGAACAAATAAACCTATCGCTATGTTTGCGTGGCAAATCGTTTTTTTAAAACAATTTTTTTAATATAATAATAACACCTGTCCTTTCAAGTTTAAAATACTTCACATCATTGAGGACAAAATTATTAATACTGCATTCGAAAAAAAACGAGTGGTTATGCACACACATAAACACTTCTCTCTAGTTAAGACGGGTGGGTCGGCCAAAAAGGTCTGCGAAAAAAAATTTCGGAAATTTCTTTTTCGGTTCAACAATTTAGGAAAAACCAAAAACTTCGGTAAAACGGAAAATTACAAAAACGTAATCATAGCAGGTACAAATCCATGCAATTTTTAAAACCAGAATCTCCGAAAACGGGGAAACCAGAAAACATTTCCGTAAAATACGGAGAAAAAAAACGGAAAATGCACACACTGGGCCGGCCAACAAAATACGTGTGTAAGTCGGTGTAGCTTCAATAGTAGGGATTCTGAGTCACAGACGGTAGCTTCAATAGTAGGGATTCTGAGTCACAGACGGTTATCGGCGTTAATTCGGTTCGGCGCTTATGGGTGTGAGCGCAATTGTCTGAGAACCCTCTCCATCGTATTAATTATTGCTAGATGACTACATGAATCACCAAAAAGTACTAGCTCTTTGAATGTTTAAAAAAAAGCTATTTTTTAGTTCAATAGCAGAAAGGTTGGGAATATTTAAATAAGAAGTTTACAACAACAAAACAAAGTTTCTAGTAACGGAGCAGTATTGAACCCTGTCGTTTTCTCTTTACCGTTAGAATCCCTAATACTTTCCTAGAGCACATTGCTTTTGAATGCGAATGGTTAAACTTTTTGTGGAAAGCTCTTGAGATTTTCTCAATCAGCCCATTTTGCAGTCTCTTGGGGAGCTCATCCGGCAAGCAGACAATTCAGCCGAGCTGTATGAAAGAATGCAGCCAACTCTCGCCAAGTCCGTGATGGGGCGACCAATCATCATCATCATTCTCTTCCAAAGTGAAATTTGATCCTTCGATTTCCAGAAAAATCTTTTTTCGTGAAACATTGGTTTTCGAAGCACTTCTACATGAATATATGAATAAATATGTACTTAATTGAATAAAAGTTAATAAATATGTACTTAATTGAATAATTAATAAAGGATCGATTAAGTCAATTAGAAATTTTCGAACGATTACAGGGTGCGAATTGGATTCCCGAATAAACAACAATCAGATCCAACGAGGTTTCTTTTTATGTTTTGTTTTCTCTCTCTCTCTCTCGCTCTCTCTCTCTCTCTCTCTCTCTCTCTCTCTCTCTCTCTCTCTCTCTCTCTCTCTCTCGTAGCGCGGGAATGTCCTGTATGAATGAAAGTCAATTGAGATGAAGATGCACTTCGAAAGGAGGTGGAAGTCCATTCCAATACAACCATGAGCTGCGTACTGAGAATGGTCTCGGCCTGGCTCGCTGCCAAGAATGTCCCAGCCAACGATTTTGTCCTCTCTAATGGAAATCGACATCCTCAGATTACGTACAGGGTACGAATGAATTTTGAATCATCTCTTTTTGAAAACAGAAATAAAACTATCAATTGTAATTTTAGTTCTCAAAACCCAAATGGAACTTCCCGAGTTCTTTGAAGACCTTGGGATCGATTGATTGATTGACGGATCGATACTGATCGATTCATTTATTGTTTGAAGAGAGAGCACTGCAAGATGACAATGAACGAATTGGACATCAAAAGTGGAAGCTTACTGACTGTGAGATTTGAGAGAAGTGTCGCTAATGGGTCTTCTCCAACTTCCTCTGTCAGGTAGCAACACGATTTCTCTCACTTTTTTTCTTTTTTCTCTCCCTCTATCTCTCGCTCTCACTGACAGCCTCTCTATCACCTTGGTTCTCAGTCTCTTCTTCTTTCTCTTAAACTCTATCTTTCTCTCTCGCTCTCTTTTTCTCACTTTATTCTCTCTCTCTCTCACTCTCTCTCTCTCTCTCTCTTTCTACAACTGAATGTAAGATTCTTCCATGTTGTAGTACTAATGACTTGGCCTTCGCTTCCAACTCCACGATAGAAGATGCACAAACGGAGTCTCTACTTCCGGGATCAGCCCTTTCGGACAATGAAGGTTACATGCGATGTTTTCAAATGAGTATTATTAATTTTTGCACTATAGATTAAATGGTCAATTAGTAACTTCGGTCGGTGCTCAAAGATTGACTGATAATGTGTTATCATATATCTGCGAGCCTCTGTTTTGGGCTTCCGAGTAAGTTTCAGCAAGGTTCTTGTCTGTTTCTAGGGTGGTCTTCAACATTAAATTGCTCAAGACTGATGACCCCCCTGCAGACAAATTCAGTGTTTTTAATGAGTATCGAACATGTTAAAAGGAACAGAATGTATTTAAAAAAAAGATGATTTCTGTGTTTTCAATGAGTATCGAACATGTAACAAGGAACTGGAGTTACATATGATTCTATGTTCACATTCAGTCATCATGCGAAAGACATAGCAGGCCGAATGTCGCAACGTAACAATGTACTGAAGGCGCTAGCCGGCAGTACATGGGGCAACCAAAAGGAGACACTCCGTCTCACGTACAAAGCCATTTTTCAATCCATCTACAGCTCCAGCCCGGGCCAGCGGAGAGTGGGCCCCCTGGCCCCACTCTCCGCCTCAGCACATACCAAAATTCGAAGAGGACAGAACAATGGCCTGCGTATCGTAACAGGAAACCATCAAATGGCCAGCGTCGACCACATACATGCTGAAGCTAAAGTTATGAGATCGAAATCGCACCTTCACATGCTATCAGCCCAATACTTGGCAAGGACCTTGAGCCAAAGTCACTTCCATCACGGATTATTTCTCCAAGGACCCCCACCACGCAACATGAAAGCTGATCTTTACATCGCATGCAGAAGCACTGTCAAAAGAGCCCTGTCGGAAACAGCAGAGAAGAACAACGGGAAAAGCGTCGTCAACCGAGTCCACACAAACATGGTCTCAGAAGAAAAGGAAACCATCCAAAATCCAGTCATACTGGGCGGTCGACCTCCACCGGACATAAATGAAGAAGAAGCGGACCTCTCCAGAAGCGCCCGCTGCACGCTGAGCCAACTCCGCTCAGGCTACAGCAGTTACACCAACCACTACTTACACCGGATCGAGGACTCGATACCTGACTACTGCCCAGACTTTCACAATGGACCTCACGACGTGGCCCATCTCTTCAAATGCGCTAGACGTCCAACAAGACTCACGTTGGAAGATCTCTGGATGAAACCAAAAGAAGTAGCCTCATTTCTGAGACTATTGTGAAGGAAAGAAGAAAAAATGTATTTTAAAAAAAGAGAGGAGAGAGGGAGAGAGCGGCTCTCCATAGCCAACTCTCTTCGACGCGAGACGTTTGCCGGCAACAACAACAACATGTAACAAGGAACAGAATGTATTTGAAAGATGGCTATTTTGGATTAACATGACATAGCAAAAAAAAAAGCAAGCTCTTTTACCTCTGAGCGGAATGTTCAGCGTGTTACCAATTACACTACGGGGACTCAATGCCATTCCTTGTGGATTTACTATCGAGAGGCTCAGAAGCCTTTTTTTCACTATTATCGAAGCATATAAAAATGAGAGAATAATATCTTTGCTAATGAGCTGAATGATGATACCTAGAGACATTACTTGGAGCTCATGTTCAGTGATCATAATGAAAAACTACCAACTTGAGCGAATGGATTGAATAAGAAGTTGTTGAAGATCTGGTGGATCGTCTTCTCGGGGTCGCTTCATCTTCGCATACTTCTATAGCGGATTCTGCGTTCAATTTGCTCACTCTGATCCCTCCAAACACTCAGGTAAGCGATATATCGGATGTCTCACCGAGTATATCGAATGGTAGATCAAAAACTCATATTGATAGTAGAACAATTCAAACCCGTTTAACAATTGAAGTGCCAGGTTTCGAAACAGTAGAGCCGTGAGTTGTCTTTACAATTTTTTTTTTTAAATTTTGAACTTGAGATCAAATTCCGCTGAATAACGAAGAGTACAGCAACGAAAAAACAGATTGAATATTAGTAACTTTTGAATTGCGAAAAACTTGAAATGAGAGAAGAGTGATTTCATGAAGAGATATGAGAGAAACTCATGGCGTAGAAAGAAATAGGTTCGATTCAAGAGAGTGGCATCGAACCCAGCCGTTTCTCCCTCACCAGGAGGAGCTCTTCACCACTATAACGCCTGAAACAATGTTATTTCATGATTTAATGCTATGTCAAAGGCACAAGGGCCTTCTTCTCTCACTCAAGAAAGTTGAAAAACGATTGTTTCAATTAGTATAAACAGTTGTCTCGTGTTAGTAAAGGATACTTTTTTAAATCAGTTACGCGAGAAAAGGTCTAATAAAAATTTTTTATTAAGAAATTGAATGCGATGAGAGCTGCGATCAGAGGGGGAACGGTAACAGAGGTCTTGCAAGGAAAGTGCAACGCAGATGTACTGTATCAACTTCACCTTCTTCAAGTCAGCTATACATACTCTAAGTTGGATGATGAAGCTGATTTCGAATATGTATATAGTTTGAAACTCCCCATCAAAATCCCAGAAGAAGAAAACTTTAGATCATCCAAATATAAAGAAAAAAGCGTTGTATTCCTGTCCGTACGCACGTTATTCGCTTGCTTTTCTTATAACTTTTTTCGCATTTGCCATATTACCCAGTGCCTTATCCCCTAACGCTCCAATATGAGCAGTTTAAATCAGGTTTGTCATTAAGTGTAGTCTATGAGTGGAAGAAATCCATCGCACGGGCAAAAATGGGACTCGGCCGGGACCGAACATCCGTTGCTTAACCAGTGCTTGTAGAGCGTTACCAATACACCAACCGAGCACACATTATCCCGTGCGATTTCTCGCTATCTCTAATGGCACAATGACCGTTCTTTTGAGTGTAGTCTACATAAGAAGAAATTACTTACTAATTAATCCTGCGAATTGGAAATTTCTAATTCATTCAAAGGTCGGTTCAAGGAATCCGCTAGTATTAGAACCGTAAATTTTACTCTTTAAGAAAGTGTACGAAATTCTGTTGGAGGCCTTACTACTGCCAGCGACTCAAAGAGAAGGAACTCTGGATCTCCAAGTTGGTTTTCTCTCACGGGGAGTCGGCCTCCTCTGGAAACTCCTTTCCCTCAGGCAAAATCTCATGGAAGACTCTCCGGCATTCAGGTCAGGCAGGCCTATTTTTGTTGATCTCATGTTTGGTTTTTGTTGGATGACCGTAATGAATACAACCGACTTTCGTTTCAGGACCATTGCCTTCCAAATCATCATCTCTCTGCTCAAAATGGCTATGTGCGCCCTAGTGGATTCGCGAAAGGGCGAAGTGGGTGAAGTGCTAGGCAGAGAGTGCAGAGCCTTCGAGAAGGTTCGATTTGCCCTATTCGCTCCAAGTTTTCATCCACCGCATCCACATTATTTCTTGTGTTTCCTCGCTCTCTTTTTTCTCTCACTCTCTCGCCTAATTTCTCCTTTTCCTCTCTCTCTCTGTCTCTCTCTCTCTCTCTCTCTCTCTCTCTCTCTATCTTTCTCTCTGTCCTTGAGTCTACGAGCGCCGGTCAAATGAGTCACCTATATTGCAGTTGCTCTCGGAGATGTCTGGCATCGGTACTCAATGGAGGAGTATGCTAACCGAAGAAGGTCAGCCTCGGCCCTAAGCTATGCTTCTTTTGCTGATTTATTCAAGATCAGAAGCATCCAATCAAGTAGTATTATTTGTCATAGTGTTATTTGAACTGGTTGAATGAGAGAGCATAGAGACCAGTTGGCTTGGAAGTATAGGTCACCAGCGATGTTGAGCATTTTGAAAAGCGACCGTTCTCTGAGCGATGGAGCCTAGAATAATGACTAGCTCTACCTTATCCGCTCTTCACTTTTAGCTCGTTCATCATTATTCATGACTCCACCGCTCAAAGAGCGGTCGTTCTTTTTTTTCTTTTTTAAAAAAAAAGAACAGTTACACTAGACCTTTGGGGAACTATGCTTGAAAATGGTTCTAGTAGTCGAAGGAACGGACCGTTCGCTTTTGGGGGATAGCAACACTCAACTACTGTATGTTTGATGTTTTCATTCCGTATCAATTCATCAAGTATCGTTAAGATGTGGTGAGAGTGGGTCCTCTTTGTCCCCAATGCTCCTTCTCTGATATCTCCGCCTTCATGTTGGCTGCTACGATTGTCCGGAGTGAAGCGGTGACTTTTCTGCAGCCTTCCGATGAATTCATCTCATTACTCGATCAGGTGAGCCTGTCCATGTTCGATTTTTCGATTGAAAGCTCGATTGAAAGCTTGAGATTTCTGTCGAATCTGTTGTGAGAGTTGTTTAAAAAAGTCCTCAGACTGGCATTTTTTGTGGAAAAAACTTTCCCCGTTGTCTTCGAAAATCAGGATGAGCGATTCAAAAATTGCCGAGCACTGATTGCGCGGACGCGTCATGGAAATCAGATGCAAACTGCTTTCTCTGATGAGAAGCTCCTCTCGCATTAACTAGCGGTCGAAGTCGATGTGTCTTGTTATCGCCAAAAGATGATCGAAAACCTACCGCTTCCGTGATCCCAATCTGACTTCAATTGAACTAAAGAATGTTTCCACAGGATTCTGCTCTCGTTTACAAGTCAAAAACAACACAAACACGGTTTAAAACTAATTTTCCTTACTTTATGTGAAACTCAGGATGGCCGTGTTGCTTGCCAGATCTTAATCCCTTGATAACTCTGAGTAGTCTTACCTTCAGAGAAAAGTGGCTGCTCATTCCAACCAGGGATGGTTTTGTTTTTCAAATTTTTCGACATATTTCGAGAAAATTTTTTTTCGGCAACTCGAGAAAATTCTTCATGAATCGGAAAAAGTTTATTTGAAGAGCTTCAATTCGTTTCTAGTAAGATATTTAGAAGTTTATTTTGAAAGAGGATGGTTTAAATAATATTTATTAACATGATACACAGTTATAAAGTATAATATTTATTAACATGATACACAGTTATAAAGTATAATATTTATTAACATGATACACAGTTATAAAGTATAATATTTATTAACATGATACACAGTTATAAAGTATAATATTTATTAACATGATACACAGTTATAAAGTATAATATTTATTAACATGATACACAGTTATAAAGTATAATATTTATTAACATGATACACAGTTATAAAGTATAATATTTATTAACATGATACACAGTTATAAAGTATAATATTTATTAACATGATACACAGTTATAAAGTATAATATTTATTAACATGATACACAGTTATAAAGTATAATATTTATTAACATGATACACAGTTATAAAGTATAATATTTATTAACATGATACACAGTTATAAAGTATAATATTTATTAACATGATACACAGTTATAAAGTATAATATTTATTAACATGATACATAGTTATAAAGTATAATATTTATTAACATGATACACAGTTATAAAGTATAATATTTATTAACATGATACACAGTTATAAAGTATAATATTTATTAACATGATACACAGTTATAAAGTATAATATTTATTAACATGATACACAGTTATAAAGTATAATATTTATTAACATGATACACAGTTATAAAGTATAATATTTATTAACATGATACACAGTTATAAAGTATAATATTTATTAACATGATATACAGTTATAAAGTATAATATTTATTAACATGATACACAGTTATAAAGTATAATATTTATTAACATGATACACAGTTATAAAGTATGCTCTGCTCCATTGCTTTTAAATGCTTTTCTCACGCGTTTTCAAATTAGACTAATCCCATAAAAAGCATTTTCAAAGTGAATTTTGAGGTTTTAAATGTAACAATTTAAAAGCTTATGAAAACAAATTCTTTTTTTTCAAAAATTTACATTTTGTTTTTTTTCGTATTTGTTCAAATATCCACCACCCTCATAGAAAAAAAGGTCAACGTTGGTGAGTTTTTTTTTTACTCTATGCTCTAATAATTGTTTTTCATCTCTTTGTTGGCGTGAAAAACATGCGTTGATCCTAGATTCTAGAATAAATAAGTTTACGAGAAAAATTTTTAGACATAAGGGTCCTTAGGATTTTAAGAAAACAAAGACTTGTAAAAGACAAACCAGAGGCTCAGCGAGAAAAATTGTGACATCACCCATTTGCTCTAGAATAACAGTTTATAAAGTTTCAAGTAAAAAAACCTTTTTATTTCGTTTTTTTCTCGAATTTTTCGAAAAAAAATTTGGCACATCCCTGATTCCAATGAAATTTTGGTTTCTTTGAAGAACTCGATTGAGAATAATGGGCCAAAATAGACAGAAACTACCCGAGTCCAGTGACTAAAACGTTTACCAAGCGGCTTCGCGCTTTAGTTGAGGCAAAATAATGCAATATCGAATGAAATTTTACCCCCCAATGTTTTAGATACTCTCAGCTTATAAATGTGAAAATTCCATGTTCACCGCTCCACTCGTCACAAAGATATTGGTAAATGAACTCATTAGCGTACCAATGGTACACCCTGTATATCATTGTACTTTTTTTCTACTTTTTCTAGGTACTTTGTAGATAATTATAGGTAAACTCGTGATACAAGTGCAAAAAACTACTTTTACCAGAAAATGCTGTCTCGAGATGACTTCCTGGACGATTACTTAATCCAGTCGTGTCTGCACGTCGCCCTGCTGCTGCAGTTCCTGCCAGCAGCTCCCGCAAGAGTCTCTTACCCCTTGGGCGTCTTTTCGCAGCCACTGGATCCGCTCTGGAGGGACGCATTCATCGCGGCGCTCTTTCACACAAGCGACCGCACGCGGAACAGCTTCTCGGCGGCCACGGAACGACTCATATACGCGCAGCTCATGGGAGAAGAGGTGCGGTCGAGGGAGTGGAGGGATTGTGGGAGGGCGGCAGAGCACGAGAGGCTGGTGGCGGATTGTCTTCTGGCGGACGCGCTCCTGCAAGTTCTTGAGATGAGCAAGGAGAAAGACGTCATCGCGCTCGACTTTTGCAACTTCACCTGCATGTCAGTTGATTGCCATCAAGAGTAACGCTCCCTTTTTCTCTATCTCTTCTTTCACTATTTATTCGTTTTTTCTCCTCTTTCCCTTTCTTTTTTCTTCTCTGTTAGTCTTGCTGTATTGAAAAGCATACCCACTCAATATAGTGGAATTAGAAAAGCTCGGAAAACGGAGTAGAATGTTCTTTAGTTTTCACAGTTTGATGGTTGTTGCATGTCGACGTTCAGGTGTTGAAATGTGATAAAGTGAGACTTTTCAGTCTCCTCCAGTTGTGTGCGGAAAGAAACGTCGATATACCCAACCGAGGACGCCGAATTGCATCCGCCATATCATTCCTGGACGAAGCCAGGGTAATTTACACTCAGGGATAGAAAATGATTTTTGATCTACTTCAGGTGTTTTTTTAGTGGACAAGAAAACGGTACAGAGGCCCGCTGAGGGCGAAAAACTTTTTTATCTGTTTTAGTAGTGAGTACTGCTGAGTTCGGCTTTCTTAAGCAGTGTAAATTATAATTTTTAAAAAGTTTCATAAGGCCCCCCCCCCTTATGATGAAGACTAACAGAGACCCTTTAAAAAAATTTTCTCGATTCGATCAAAGGGTCCCCCTTATGAATGGAAAAAAACAGAGGTTCGCTGAAATAGGATCTTACATGACCATTTAACCCCTGATCTACTTCATATCAAGTTTTTGTTATCTAGTTCAGTCAAAACTTCCTTAAATATTTTGTTGATCTCAAAAAATGAAACTCTTTGTTTTCCCCTATTTTAATTATGTAATTTTTTTCTCCAAATTTAATCTAATCTCATTCCGAAGTCATTTTTTTGTTAATTCCCCTTTAAGCTTGTTTGTAGTCTAAGAGACTTCGACTCCGCTAACTCTGCTCTTCTCCGCAGCAAATCTCGACAGAAATGCAACGATCCTACCCGGACGACTCTCTGTTGTACACGCGTCTGAGTGTGCTCCGCAAGCTGATTCCACGGGAAGAGCGGAGTTATCACGGGAGCGAAGCCGAAGGCCCCCAGTTGATCTCTTCTCTCCTCTCGCACTTCATCTTACCCTCCTCCGCCAACAAACATCTCGAGAACAAGGTTGGTGAACCAGGAATCCCATCCCATTCTGACAGTATTTGTCCAAGAAGTATTAATTTCCTCACCCGCAAAAGAAGCGGGTAGATCAAAAATCCTGATCAAGATGTAACGGCACGCTTTGAAAGAAGAATACTATACAAATAGGTTATGCGTATAACTGGTTTTTCTCAATGTAGTCCATGTATTCCACCCGTAATGCGGCTTAGGCAAATGCTCTGTCTTTGAGTACTATGTGATCTTACTCAAAGGATGTATTTTCCGAAGTCAAAAGAGGTCATCTCTCTTCTCTCTCTTGATCTCCAATACTCGAAACGAAAGTATCTTGGTTGTCATTGAGTGCTGAACTAGAACATTCGTCAATCTTGACTTCTGCTGAGATGTTCATGTAGAAATTGAGAAGAAAAACAAAAACATTTTTATCTGCCAAGATGACCTACTTCCGCTGTACGGCTTCTGTACAAGTCGGAAATGGAAAAGAAAATTATAAAAAATGATATGTATTCGTCTGGGCTTGGCATGATGGTAGTGTGCGCGATTTTTGTAGGAAGGGTCCCAAGTTTGACCCCCAACCCGGACATATCTCCTCAATCCAAGGGGGTTAAGAAATGCAAATAGTTTTCGCACGTATCTGACTCTCCCCTCTGATTATATCCACACCAGCAGTCACTCAGCGCACAGCCAATGGTTCAACCAAAACAGGTCGGCCGCATCTCAGGGAAGCGCATGCTTTGCCGTGATGCGGAAACAAGGGCGCATAAGATTATTTTAATTAGTAATATATACGGTGATTATTTTAATTACTATATACGTTGCTACAGCATTTGTATTACTGTATGTAGAGCATTTTTTGCGAAAAACATCTACTTTCGCAAAAAGTACTTTAGAAGAATGTGCTCCCTTCCCTTATTCATTGGCAGACAGCAACTCCTTTGATTTCAACGAGCTTCAACAGAGTGAATTAAAGGTGGAGTTACTCACTGACATGCCGCGGTCATCAACGACGTTTGAGATGACGACCTCTTCATCCATATCTGAGTTGCATGCGGAGTCCGCGTGTATGCCGCGCTCCGCTTCTGCTCTTCCGCTTCCTGCAAGGAGCGTCGCTGTTGCCGGATCGGAAAGGTATTCTTTATATTTCTTTGTCTCTCTCTCTCGTGCTCTTTCACCATCTGTCTATCAATCCCTCTGAGTCTCTCTGCGTGTTGCCTCCTATCTGTCTTACTCTGTCTCTCTATATGAATTTTGAGTACTGAGTGACGCGCATCGTGGAGGTTAATTAGACAGTTAAAGTCTTTGTCGTGCCAGTGAAGAGATGCGGTGTGGTTTCGTGCAAAGAGTTCGGACGTTTCGCTTTATTTAAAGCATCATCAGCGATATACAATTACCCTCGAAACACACTGGCAACAGTGGCCATTCGTGACTCTACAGCCTTAAGAGCCTGTCACGGATGGAGCCGGATCATCCAGTCCAGAATCGAGCGCGACCTCAGGTGGCGGATAGAGGGATGCCTCCCTACGAAGAATTCGTGCTGGGAGGTAGCGGGAGAAATCCCGCCGCGGACCAAAACTGGGTAGTATAGCTCGTCAAAGGAGGGCGATGCCGGACCGGCCTGTGCATGCCACCGGACAAAACATCAGCCGATACTCCGCTATACTTTTCAATGGCGAGTTGAGGCGCTAGTCAAATAGCATCTTGTCTATCTCCGGTCAACGACAGGCGAGACGTCTCTACTCCCACCCAAAACGATTCTAGGCCGGCTTGACCACCCACTCACAAGGCCTATAGCATGAACAGGTTGCTACAACGATGTCCGCCTTCACAAGGTGCAGCATGACAGTCTCAGGACTGCAAAGGACATCAAAACCCTTCTCCGGACGCATCTTGTCCGAAGAACACGAGAACTTCTCTCATTAAAGAGAGTGTTCATAACCAAGTCTTCGATGCGGGATGCTTGCCGGCAACAACAACAAAAACATATACAATTACCCTAAAGCAGAACGAAATTCACATGAAAGTTATCTCAATACAAGAGAGGAAATCTCCTAAAGAAGATAAAAAGATATTTAGTGAGAAAAAGAAGCGAAATATGGTAAATCTCGCGTTACCAAAGCGAGTTAATTCAAAGATTGGGAAGAGAGATAAGAGCTAGTTGAATCATTTCCTCAGCGAGTTCATTCCGGTTGTTCAGGTCGGGAGCATTGGTATTTATAAGAAGGGCTTCGGTTAGACGTCGGCGTACAATATTCGGTTCAACTTGGAGTATAACACCGGATAGAGTCATCTTTGAGCCAGAATGTTTCAAAATAGCATGTTGAGCAAATGCATTCGAGATATATGATGGAGCATGGGGGTTGTTACCCGCTCGAGAATGCTCAGAGGCCCTAATGTGAACTGGTCGGCCAGGCCGACCAGTTCACTGAACAACCGGAATGAGCTCGCTGAGGAAATGATTCAACTAGTTAACTGGTCGGCCAGGCCTAATGTGAACTGATCGGCCAGGCCGACCAGTTCACTGAACAACCGGAATGAACTCGCTGAGGAAATGATTCAACTAGCTCTTATCTCTCTTCCCAGTCTTTGAATTAACTCGCTTTGTAACGCGAGATTTACCATATTTCGCTTCTTTTTCTCACTAAATATCTTTTTATCTTCTTTAGGAGATTTCCTCTCTTGTATTGAGATAACTTTCATGTGAATTATGCTTTTTCGCTTTGTTTTTTTACCAATTTCGTTCTGCTTTACGGTAATTGTATATCGCTGATGATGCTTTAAATAAAGCGAAACGTCCGAACTCTTTGCACGAAACCACACCGCATCTCTTCACTGGCACGACAAAGACTTTAACTGTCTCTCTATATGCCTATTTTCACCTTTCAGAAAAGTTTAACTAACGGACCTATTAAAGTGACTGCTACTGTAAAATGGATTGAGAAAGGTTGTCATTTGAGATCTCAGAAAGCGGTGTTTGAACTGGTGGAGAGTCTGTGTGACGAGGAGACGGCGAAGAATCTCGATGCCACTGTCAAACTCGTCCATCATATGTTCTACTCAATACGTTACTATCTTCAATGATCGAATTCGTTGTTTTTTCCCTTCTTAGCTTTTTTTCTTCTTCTCTCAATTCTACTTTTAGCATGGTCACCGAAGACTGAATGGGACTATTCACCGGAACTCGTGATGAGAGGAATCAGTGGTTATGTTGGACTGAAAAATGGAGGGGCGACTTGCTACATGAACAGCGTCTTTCAACAAGTACTATTCTTTTTTCTTTTTGAATCCAGTTTTATTAGCGGACGTCTTGAGTTGATGTTGTTGGAGATATGATATTTCTTTCAGCTCTTTATGATCCCTGAGATCCGAGAGGCAGTCCTTAATGCTTCTATTCCGGAAGACATCTTCAAGCACTCCCAGCAGGTAGCTACAGTCTCCCATTTTCCATTCCAAACAGGCTGTATCACGCTAGAAAGGGTAAATCGAAAAGGCAAGTCTTAATGGAAAAGAGACCGCAAGCTTGCGAGAACAAATAAAGAATGCCATGTAAAATTAAATTTTTTTGGCGCGTTGATTCGCGCATAGATTACACCCGCAGTGCGGTTTGAAGAAAAGCCCTCATTACAATCGGTTTCATTTACCAACAGTCGATTTCTAGGAAATTTCGACGGGCAATCAAGGAACTCTGTCTCCTCGAGATGAGCTGCCCAAGATCGACAGATCTTTCTATGCAGGTTCGCCCTGACTGCTCATTTCATTTTATGCTTTTTTTCGATCATAAGGGCTCAATGGCTGTTCAAATTTTAACTTCACAAAAATCCGTTCACAGTTCGAGTTCTGGCGGCAGTTCAAACGCTATTTGCCCATCTAGTCGCCTATGAGCTGGAGAGCTACACGCCTGTCGACTTCTGGAACGTCTTCAAGTAACTCCTTCTCTCTCTCTATCTCTCTCTCTCTTTCTCTCTCTCTATATATATATATATATCTATCTGAAATGTCTCAAATATAAGTTCCATTTCGCAGCTTCAAGTTAAACGGAGAGTCGGTGAATGTCCGGGAGCAGCAAGACGCACTGGAATTCCAGAACATGTTGACGGATCTGGTTGATGAGGGACTCAAGAAGGTCCGAGAGAACTCATTGAAGCCTCGCTTTAAACTTTAGAATTGATTCGAAGTTATAGAATGACAAGTTCTGAAACAGTTTGGCACTCCTGAATGACTGCCGAAAAGTGTCATCTGTGATGCTGGGATTTTGTAGCGGTAAAAACCGGAAGAGATGAAGAAGGAATAATGTATGCGTTTTGTAGGTTGGCTCTACGCCAGTATGTGAGGAAACGTTTGGAGGAGAATTTGCAGACGAGAAAATTTGCAAAGATTGCCCTCACAAGTTAGTTAATGCACCTTCTCTCTCTCCATCTTTCTCTTTTTTCCATATATCTCAATATCCACCCAATTTTTTGAGCTCGAATGGGTTTCCAGATTGTGGACCATATGACTACATCTAATATCAATCTAAGCCCTTTTTTAAGAAGTATTTATAAAGAGGGGCTTTTATTGATATAAGAGGTATGAGGTTTTTTGCAAGAAAGGCGAAGGAAAGAATCCAAATTAATACCGGAGTAGAGTGAGTTTTTCTTCTCGCCGGAAATCGATAATAACCCAATAGTGTGTTGTAGATCAAAAAAGGTGTTCTCTAGAAAAGAAGTTCTTACTAAGGTTAAACATTGCGAAGTCTAGAAGTCAGTATAATAATAGTAGTCTTCTTTGCGCTTTCTTCCACAGAGTAGACGCTCTTCTATAAGATCAGACCAAATACTGTAGATGGATGCTCCTTTGGTCAAACTGTATAGCAGGAGGGCAATCACTACCAGCATTTCTCACTTCCTTGACTTGTGTAAATCTGTCCATGGTGTAGGTCGAACTTGAAACTCATCTCACAATTGTCACCACAAACTAACCATCATCCCACGCGCGAAAACAGGCGTGTGATACCTAATAATAATAATAATAATAATAATAATAATAAAGTGTGTTAAAGTTACCTGCGACACGAGAAGTTCACGTCGCTCTCACTCGATGTTCGCTCGCACAACAACCTGCTGGACTCCTTGCGGGAGTATGTCAAGGGAGATGTCCTCGAGAATGATAATGCTTACCATTGCGAATCGTGTGATGCCAAGGTTCCTTTTCAATGGACTGTTAATCTTATTTACTATCCCTGTTCGAAGATGATCCGCTAAGTTCTAACAACAAAAGCTCGACGATCATAAAGGAGAAGCTAGAGTGAACGCGGATGTTCTGGGTAGAAGGTCTCTTCTGGACTCGAATATGCATGAGGCTGCATGAGATGGACAACAGGGTTGAACTCCTAAGCCAACTACCTCATTAGACAGGGATACTCGTAAAATGATATTCGCCGCTGAAAGATAGTCTTTGTCTGGAGAAGATTTGATAAGGTTCCAGGTGAAAGCAGTGAAGCGACTCTCGATATCTCGGCTGCCTTCAGTACTGATTGTTCAGCTGAAGAGGTTCCAGTTCGACTGGGAGAAAGAGGTCAGGGCTAATCAAGGTCTTACCCACCTCTTCGACCACATAGTAAATGGGTAGATCAGAACTACTATTTTGACAAAATACTCTATCGATAATTAGGTCCAAGCGTGGCAGAGTGTTAGTTTGCGCAACTATTGTGCGAAGGGTGCCAAGTTTGACTTCCACCCCGGACACATCAATCCTAACCTAGGGGATTTAGAAATGTTGATGTTGTTTTTGCATGAATATGACCCCATCCCCTGCTGCTACACAAACTAGCAGTGACCCAACGGGCAATTACTGGTTTTACCAGGATTGGTCTGTCCCGCATCTCAGGGAAGCCCCTGCAGCGAAAATTGATTTTATTATTATATTATTCTATCGAAAATTGAATATATATTGTAATGGTAACAGAAATACATTTTAAGCAGGGGCATATATTGGCGCCCATATTTGATACAAAGTCGGAAAAGTGCTCGAATTTTGATTGTCTCGCTGTATTCTTCTATTTCAGGTCTCTGTCAAGTTCAATGACTACTTCGAGTTTCCATTCGAGTTGGATGTGAGGCCGTATACGGTAGAAGGTCTTAAGGAGAGTGAGCAGGGACACACGGCAGAGCTTCTGCAAGAAGACAAAGGGGCCATTTCTTCCTTCCACACTCCGAAAAGTAGGTATTTCCTCTCTGTACTGCGGAAAAAAGTAGAGAAAGATCTCTTGTCTTTCATGCATGCTGGCTTTTATTTTGTTTCTCTTGAGAGCATGGAGGAAAAGCTTTAAACTATTTAGTTTTTCAAATTAATTTTTGTTTTGTTATATTTCTCATAATGCAATTTACAGGTTGTATATGTTAATGTCTACATTTTCTGGGGCCTAGGGGAAAGGAAGTGTTCCTTGCATACGTAACCCTTAGAAGATGCAGAAGGAGGGGTGAATAATTAGCGAACGGGCGAGCGTTCGAAAAGAACACAAAGTTCCTCAAAAGCGAGAATATTCCTGGACAGAAACCAGTCTGTAACATAGTGAGATGGTTTTGTCTTGAGACATGAAGTTCATCTTGCAAAGATCCCATCTTCAAACGAAACCAGGAACTAAGAGATTGAGATGGAGGCCCACCAACATACGAGTTTCAGTCACGATTTTGTCCCTGCTCATTAATATTCGCTCCTTGCAGAGAACGAGTTCGTGTTGCGGGGCGTCGTGGTTCACTCGGGCCAGGCGACTGGCGGTCACTATTACTCTTTCATTCGATGCAGAAAAACAGGGAAGTGGTTCAAGTTCGACGACAACGAAGTCACCATCTATGATGCAAGCGAGGCGGAAGCGAGACTCAAATGGTTAGTATTTCGATCCGAACGATACCCTTAGGGGGAGAATGGTCAACTGTATGGAGTGGATAAGAATACGCCTATGCTCAGGTTCGGAGGAGATTTAGATGACAAGAGCGTCTCAAGAAGAGGGCGGAAGAATCGCAACTGCTGGAACGCGTACATATTGTTCTATGAAAAGGTTACTGGGTCTCATTGAACTTCTCTTCAATGGGATTCATTCATTCATTCTTTATTTCCATGTACATGTGTGTTTAACGTGGAATCGAAAAATAAAAAACAATATAACATGGATTTTTATATATATGATAAAATTAAGAAATGAAAAAGAAGAAGGTGAGGTAATACAGTGGCAGTGTATTAAAGCGATTAGTCAGAAACAATAGGGCTAGGTAAAATAGTATGTTTAGGAAGTTCTTTCAGTTTCGTCAGAAACATCATATCAGAATGAATGCATACTATTTCAGAAGGTAGGCAGTTCCATATAGAGATAATTCTTGATGCACATGTAGAGAACCGGGAGCTGTTTATAGCGAAAGGCAATGCGATTCTCAACTTGTGAGCATTTCTAATATTCTTAAGAAGTGGTTTAACAATGAATAGTCTGGAAGAATCAAATTCAGAACACGAATGTATTCTTTTATGGATAAATACTAGGTCAGCAACAACGCGGCGGTATTCAAGTGACTCTAGATTAAGCATTTCTAGTCTTTCAGAGTAATCTAATCGAGGAAGTCCGTTCCTAGCTAGGATTCTTCTGGTGAAACTCCTTTGAACTTTTTCAATGTCTTTCACAAGGCCTATGGTTGTTGGGGACCAAACTACAGTCGCGTATTCGAGGATTGGGCGTACATAAGTGACAAAAGCTAGTGTCAGAACATCAAGAGACTTAGTCTTGAATGTACGCAAGAATAAGTTCGCAAGGTTTGTTGCTTTCTTACAGACAATCTCGACTTGTTTATTGGAGGAAAGATTATCAGAGAACACAACGCCTAAATCATTTACTTCAGAAGATTTATTCATGACCACTCCGTTAAGATAGTAATTCATCATGGCATTGGAACCGAAGTGTGAAACAACGCATTTTTTAGCAGATAGATCAAGATTGGAATGTTGACACCAGTTAGAGATGTTATCAATGGCTATTTGGAGATCGGAAGAGAAAAGTGGTACTTCAGTAAACAGTTTCACGTCGTCGGCATATATCGAATATTGCACAGTCGAAGGAATAACTTCCTTTATGTCATCGATAAATAATAAGAATAATTTAGGGCCGATTGTTGATCCTTGGGGCACACCACTAATTACAGAGGAAGTGCTTGAAAAATCGTTGTCAACACAAATAGTCTGCATTCTTTCAGTCAAATAATCACGAATCCATCCAAGGACAGGATTACAAATTCCTATATTTTCAAGTTTGCGTACTAAAAGATTATGGTCTACTGTGTCGAAGGCCTTAGATATGTCAAGGAGAACAACATCGACAGCCTTTCCATGAGACAGTAAATCCGCAAGGTAACAATGTGATTGTACTAGTGAAGTTACTGTGGACCTTTTGCTTCTAAAACCGAATTGATGAGGAGATAGAATAGAATTGTTCTCCAAGTAAGCATCAGTTTGACTAATCAAAACGTTTTCCATAACTTTAGAGATTGAACAAGTTAACGAAATAGGACGATAACTTGAAAGTTGATCTGCCGCAGATTTGGGTTTAGGGATGGGTTTAACTATCGTCATTTTCCAGAGAGAGGGTGCCTTTCCAGAAAGTAAAGAATTGTTAAAAATAATAGATAACGGTTTCAGAAGCACAAAACGCAGTTTCTTGAAAACAATATTTGGTATGGTGTCAGGAGAAGTATTACACTTATTGCTCAACTTTCTAATACCATTCAATATCATATCATGAGTTATGAAATCAAAGTACAATTTCGAGGGAGTCGTCGGATAGATCTCAGGAACAATAGAACGAGGGGTCGAGTACACCGAAGAGAAAAAATCTGAGAAAGCTTCGGCTTTAGATAATGAAGTAACCAAAGTTCGATTAGATTGATCAACTATTGTGGGCATTGCTGAATTACGGCCCTTAGAGCGACTGCGACATTCGGAATAAAACAATTTCAGGTTTCCTTTACTAACTAGTTTGCTTTCTTTCTCAATCTGGTGCAAATGTAACTGTTTAGAAAATTCAGCAGAAAGATTGTGGCTGTAAACAGAATTAGGAGAATGAAGTGTAGCTCGTTGAAGCTTGTAATACATTGTTCGGAGCCTAGGTGGATAGAGGTCGATATCAGAGAGATCGGAGAACAATGGGACGAAACGGTCGATAAGGTGGACAAGGAAGTCAACAAAGTAGTTATTAGCAGCGTCAGAGTCGAAAAGAGCTAGAGAAAGTGTCCAGTCATGAGATGCAATCAGCCATTCCATCATAGCCCAATTCGCACGCGCGAAATTTCTTATAGAAGGAGCCGAAGCAGCAGGAAAAGCTGAGAAAGACACTTGAAATTCTACGGTGGCATGGTCACTTGATGAAAAAGGCGCAATCACAATACAGTCGGAAACAACTAGACTATTAGACAGCACAATATCTAATATGTTCGTACCACGTGTTGGTTGGGAGACGAATTGAAAAAAATGCTCATCGCAGCAAAAATCTAAGAACAAGGAATGATTCTCATTGTAAGAAGTGTATAGGCTATTCCAGTCAATAAATGGAAGATTGAGATCTCCTACTACCACCATAGGTATATTGGGAAGAGTAATCGATTTAATGTAGGACAACAATCTGACCATCGTTGCTGATGTACAGGAAGGGGAACGGTAGATCACTACGCATCGCATTTGCCGTGGAAGTGCAATAGGGTTAAAGATATCGAGAGATATCACTTCTATGCCATTATCTTTGAAAGAGGAAACTAGAACAGATGGAATATTAAGGGAGACAAATGCGGCAACTCCTCCGCCTTGATTAGGATCATTTAGGGAACGATCACATCTATACAACAAATATTTATGCTCCTTCAAAAACTCATGATCGGAATCTAAGGAAGAAAGCCAAGTTTCTGTAACGAAAACAAGATCATAGTTATTGTAAATAAGCAAAAAATCAAGATCAGCTACTTTATTGCGTATAGATCTCGCATTGAATAAACATGCTTTCGTTAAAGGGCAAGAAAAAGAATTCCTAACACTGCCACTGACCTAGCGAGAAGTTCTTTTGGTAACGTTAGCGAATGACCTCTTCTGTTCTTCTCGGAATGGTCTCGGCGTCGATAGCTTGGACAGCTGAGTTCCTCTGACGGTCCACTCTATCTGCCCGGCCGCCTGGTTCCGTTCTCTGGCAATATGTCTGCACTGCTTTTCTAATTCGAGTCCAGTTCTGGTCAAGTCTTCTCTGACGAAGACTCGGGGAAGAGACTGCAGGACATTAAGCCTTGAAGTTCTTATCTTTTTCAGACAAGCTGAGCGAAGAGTTGTAGACGGTAGATATATCTTCAGAACTCGTCTTTTGTGCTCCGCTTTGCCAAACCGCTTGTATTTGACTTCGCCTCTCTTGAAGGCCTCCGAAATGCCCTGGATATCCAGTTCTTGTATGAACTTTGAAACGAAGGTTTCATCGTTCGCGGCTGTGACTGAGTCCGATTCGTGTTCCTCCAAACCAACAACCACGATATTCTTGGCCTTCTCTTCAATAACATCTTTGTCTTCGAGTAGGCAGCGTCTGACTGCCTCATAAGCAACAGCGTCTGGAGACAAAGTGAACTGAGTAGATTGGGCTGCTGATGAAACGGCAAACTTTTCTTGAGTGAGAGACTCAATCTGCTTGTTTTGAGCCTCAATGGTTCGCGCTTGAGTTGCTATCGTGTCTGCTTGTAAACGGATGGTTTCCAGAAGAGAGGCGATTTCAATGTTGGCAGAAGAAGAGGACATGTTTGGACAGGAATAGGATATAGGGCACTGAGTGAAGAAATCAATATCAGAGCTCTCAATAAACGCACTGCTCACTGTGAGAGAAAAGTGCGAGAATGAGGATTGACAGAAATTTGTAAATTTAAAGCATTTTTAGAATTGAGTACCGAATAAATAAGAGAAAGTTCTTGATAGAGATGACATATAATAATATCGATTGTTCCTGAAAACACTGACTGGTTGTAAGATTAAATAGGGTTGATGTTGTCTGCTCGAAAGCTCTGTTCATTCCAGCACACTAGAAGGTAGAGCTCTGTTCATTCCAGCACACTAGAAGGTAGAGCTCTGTTCATTCCAGCACACTAGAAGGTAGAGCGATCTTCCCGTATTGCTCTCTCCAGCACACTAGAAGGTAGAGCGATCTTCCCGTATTGCTCTCTCCAGCACACTAGAAGGTAGAGCGATCTTCCCGTATTGCTCTCCGCATATACTGTTCTCTCGTTCTGTTTCTCGATGTTTAAGCTTCTTTTTTTTGTGATGGGGAGTCGGTTCGGAATCGTTTCATGATCTTTATGAGTATAAAAAAGATATAATTATTTTATTTCTCGTGAATTCGCGAATTTGAGGCGACGCTGACACATAACGAAAAAGGAGGAAAGGAAACGTCGCCCCGCCAAGGATCTGGAAAAGTACCTCTCTCTCCCATCACCAAACTGCATCGACACTTTTCCTCCATGAATATTGGTTGGAGTTTGCATGTGAAGTCACCTAGAAGATCTATAGCACGATGTACTGTAAACAAAAAAATCGGCTACATTATGAAAATAGTGTGCTAGATGATTCACGCGACTTTTACTGCAATATCAACAGATAATGGGCTAGAGACGATAAATTCCGCTACAGAGAAATGCTGTGTAGTTGAAAGTGCGGTGCATACGGTACTTTCGCTGCAGGATCGACCTCGCGGCAAATGCCAACTCGATTGGAGGATATGCTGAGAGAGCGGAACACGCGGATACTGTTGGAGAAAGCGCAGTATTCACACCACTTTTTCGGCTTCATTCCCAAGATTGTGTCAACGGTAACGGTATTTCTGTTACTACTCCCATATTCGACTTTTCCACTCTTCTTTCATCTGTTTTTTCTTCAAAACTACAGTAAGTTCTAGAAATAAAATATAGGATTGCAGGGTAACGAGTTGGCGACGAAGGGTGATTTGAGTCCTGCCCAGAGCAACACTCTGCTCATAACAGTCACCCGACTCTTCTCCCAATTCCTTATACACACCGGCCTCCATGCTTCCGCAGCACTAGCCGATGCCGGAATCAAGGTCACTATTAGGCTTATTCAACTCTTTCTCTCTTTCCCTTTCTCTCTTTTCTCTCTCTCTATCTCTCTCTCTCTTTTTTCTGCCTTTCCCTTCTGCCTCTCTCAACATTCGTCATGACTTATCGATGACTTGCAGCACAAATGGAAGACTCTCTTGTGTGCTCTGTTTGAACACCGTCCCTGTCGCTGCTTCTTTGTGAGCCATGTGTTGCTGCAGCCGCACGTCATCTCCTGCTTCCTCTTCTCCCCCACCCACGACGTCCGCCAGGTCTTCCTGACTCTTCTCGAGGATCTTCTATTGCGCGCCGCTGAACAGGGCGACGTTGTCGATGATCTCCTCTATGAAGAAGGTCAGAGAGAGAGGCGGAGAGAAAGAAAGAAAGATACAGTGGAAGAGAGAAGAGGCAGAGAAAAATAAAGAGAGAGAGAGAGAGAGAGTGGCATATGTCGTTTCTTTTCATATTACTCAGGACATGCATCCAGAAGATCAAGTTCCTATGTAACTTCGTCGAAGTCTCAATCAGCGTAAATCGCTGTAGTGAATGATTCGTGAAAGGGGAAGAAGTACCAAGAGTCCTCTCTGGTATTTAATACCAGAATGTTTCTCTAACCGGCATTGGGTATAAAATCTATGCTCAAATCAATGCGCTATTGAAAAAAGCAAGTGAAAACTCTTCAAATGAATTCTCTATTTTCTACACACCCTTTAGATCTCTCTCCTATGCTTGTAATTAGTGTACTGCTTGTCAGACCCTTTTTTTCTCTATAGAGAAAATTAATCATTTGCTTGCAAGATTGAATGTGTATTTGGGCGTACGAATCAGATATTTGAGAGACCGACTGACCTCTAAGTCAAAGTATAGTTTAGAATAGGTGGAGACAAATTTGGCCAATCAAGATTCTTGTGAGCATCGCCACAGTTACTTATTACGGTTCGACTTTCACCCACGCACGAATGCGTATCTGACTTTTATTTAGTGTGCTTATGCGTGTGTGTGGAGATGTAATCGAAACATCCTAACCTCTAACCGTCTGCGCTCTGACCAAAATACTTTCACATTTAACTTTCTTAACACACAAAATATGCTACCGAAAATAACAAAGAATATATGATGACTTTCAAGGTTTTTCCATCATTCAAGAAATAAAGCGTTTATGACCACAATTTTTGCTCATAACTTTTATTTAAAGTATTCATAAAATATTCCCCTACTCTCTCCACAGACCTCCCCTCTCCCCTTTAGAGCCCCCTTCCTCCCCTCCCCTTGCTTAGGTAGGACCCTGTTGTTGTTGTTTGCCCATAGGTCTTGCTGAGGGGAGTCCTTCGGGATAGGTTGGTGAGGATCCTTTTGAGGCCGGAAAAATTTTTTCCGTCTACACTCGCACCACAGTCGGCGATCCTCGCGAGACCCATTCGTTAATTTTTGGTCCATGACGGAAAAGCCCGAATTCTCCAATGCACTCGTGCAAAGAGACATCCTCTATCCGCCACCTGAGGACGCGCTCGATACCGGCGAGTATGAACCGGTCCCTTGCGATGAAGTGAACTTGTGGGTTGTACACCAAAGAAGGTGAGAGGTCTTATCTCTCTCCACCCCCCTAAGGGTCTTATCTCTCTCCACCCCCCTAAGGGCCCACCTGCTTTTCCTGCTTTGGTAAACTTCCCTTCCCCCTCCCTCCTTTCCTTTTTTTTGTGATGAAGAATATTGAAGAAATTTACCACATTTTTAAACATGAAAGTGTATACTCGTACCTAAAAATACATAGAAAAAGTTTTCGTATTGAAACAATTCTTGTTAGCAATTTAAATTTGTTTACTTACAGATTATTTTTGTGTTCAGAGCGCAGACGGTTAGTGGAACCGGTGTTTGGAATACATCTCCACACGCACACACAAATAGAACAGAGCCACAGTGGAGTGTGGAACGAAACTGATTTCTCATCCATATAAGTTTATTCATATCTGAGTCGCTTCAAAGACGTCTGAGCTTCAGGTGTTTTATGTGTTTAAAGATGACCTAGATGCCCCTTTAGAAGCGATTTTTAAAAAAAAATAGAATCTGCAAGAAATGAAGCCCATGGTGTATGATTTGAGGTTCGGCGTTTTAAATGGAAATTGAAACGTAAGGAAACTCCCGCTGTGCTGTTGCAGTTTTGTCTGTGTACGCGGAGAACTCGCTGCACAACTATTCGCTGCAGCCTGGAGAATCTCTCGCCTCCTTCCTCGTGATTCTTCTCCGCGCCCTCCCCCACAAGCACCACTCCTTGCTGAAGAACTACCCCTACGAGTACTATCTCTTGCTCGTACGAGCCTCCAGTCATCCTTTCACCGTAAGTCTTTTCTCCAATCAAACACTATTCTTTTGAGTTGGAGAAGTTCGCGAGCCCAGTCGAGGCATCCCCGTTGACAGCTTAGATATACCGTAGTTAGATAAGATGTACTAGTTTAGTATTAAGTATATATTGATTTATATAGTATATATTTACAACATATATAAATATTCTATTCCCTTTTACTTGCTGCGACATGGTCGCTTCTTCCCTCGTGTCTCTAGAATTCAAGCCTTCTCCCAATATTCACTACAATACCTGAGAGAGAAACTCAATAAATCTCATAAATATGTCTCTTGACATCCAGAAATGACTGCAATGAAAATATTTCGACCAACTCCCCTGTCCCCTGCTCATTACTTTTTTCTTCTCTTTGAAAACTCGATTACGCCCATGTGATGTATGTATTTCATGTAATAAACAGTAGTTTATATATTCGCTAGTCACCCTGAAGAAAGGGGGAGGGGAAAGACGATATTCAAACAACTCTTATGGTCGTATGTTGAGTCAAAACTGATGCTGGAAGGAGGAGTGCTGAACAACATCCTCTCCTTCTTTTTCCAACAATCGCGCGACTGGAACTTCTTCTACCGCGATGGTTTCTTCGTCCTCCGCGTGGTCACCCGAATGCTGCGAGCGCTTCCCATCCGAGTTAACCCGGTTAGAGACTTCCGCTTTAGCACTTATGAATCAGTGGTGGACTCGGCACAGTGGTGATAAGCGAGAGTACTTGAAGGAAGGCGCCAACCCGTACGCGGAGCCCTCCGGAGTAGATAAAGACAACGTGAAGGATTTGGCTCTTCTGATTGCAATGATGGAAAAGCCGAATCACATAATACAGTTAGTTATCTTCTGTCAATTCAATGCTGCTTATTTTTTCAAAAGTTTTCTCCACAATCTTTCAAATGTACTGTATTCAATGCCATTCACGTGAATCGCCATTATTCATACTTATTAAGTAAGTTGTAATGTTATCCATGTTTCTGATATAGTAGGAGCGAGAACGTTGAAGGCGAAGACGCGATGAAGCATAATTCGCTTTAGGACCCTCCGTTCAAACCCTAAAAATCTTCCGTCTTAAATAAGATGAATGAGAGATAATATGTCAAAAAACGATAATTGAATCAAAAAAGAGAGGGGAGTTGTTATAGACTGCTGCGTCACATCGTGGAAGCGATTCGGAAGAGCCAAGAGGGCTGCGTCCTGGAATGGGCGCTGCCCGCTTTGTCCTACTTCGTCTGGAACAGTTTGGATATCTCCAACTTCCTCTTGAACTCTATCATAGAAAACTTTGTGAGTTTATTATTCCGGTAATGTTCCGAAACAATTATGAAAAAAGATATCTTAATTGATAGAACTGTCCTTCCCTAAATGAAATTCCATTTAGTATTGTGATTGTGCTCTATTATGAACAGAAAGGGGAAAAGGCAGAGAAACTAATATTAAGGAGAGAATATATTCAAAAAATTTTCTCCTCGAAGTCTAACGGATAAATAAGAAGCTTTTTCCTGGTTATGTCTGGCTGAAAATACCCCGTCTAAAATGTGGAAAGGCACCAGACACATATGACAAAACCGGCGTGGAAAACCTAATGTATTAGCATCATCATATCGAACTGTTTCACTCTTATGAATCCTCAGTGTGGAAGGTCTTGGAAAGGCTTCTTCTCCGATTCTTCCAACTTACCATGCCACCCTGGAGTCTTCAGCATGGTTCTACTAAGGGCAGATCTACATCTACAGCTCTGGCAGAATTCCCATGATTTGGAAATCTTCAGTCATTCTCCCACTCCTGAAAGCAGGAAAAGAGGCAACGGATGGACCAGGATACCGACCGATCTCCTTACTCTCACCGATGGCGAAAATCATAGAACGACTTCTATTGGAAGAACTCAAGCCGTACGTAAGAGTAGCTGAGCACCAGCATGGATTCACCACAGGAAGATCCACCACCTCTGCCCTCCTCACTCTTTCAAAAGACGTAGCTGCAGGTTTTAACGCGAAGAGACCAGCTAAACGTACAGTGATGTTGGCAATCGACAGCATAGACATAGCGGTACTCATAGATCTCGTCCTACAAACCGACGCCCCAAACTTCGCAAAGAAATGGCTAGCATCGTACCTCAGAGGACGAACGAGCCGTACATCCTTTCGCGACGTCCTCTCAAGCTCATCCCTGATCAGAAGCGGAGTCCCTCAAGGCAGCGCACTCTCACCGCTTCTTTTCAATTTATATCTAAGCGATCTTCCGAACAACGATCCAAACATCAAAATCGTCTCTTATGATGATGATATAACGCTATGGGCGTCAGATCCGAGCATTTCCACTGCCTCGCTACACATACGATCCGGTCTCCCACACATCAAAAAGTTCATCCAAGATCGTGGACTATCTATTTCTCCTGCCAAAAGCCAGCTTTTACTCTTCACACCTTACAGCAAAGAGTACAAGACTATCCTAGATGTCTCGATCGGAGGTCAGAGCGTACCCACCGTGAATACCGCCAAAATCCTTGGATTTACATATGATTCTATGTTCACATTCAGTCATCATGCGAAAGACATAGCAGGCCGAATGTCGCAACGTAACAATGTACTGAAGGCGCTAGCCGGCAGTACATGGGGCAACCAAAAGGAGACACTCCGTCTCACGTACAAAGCCATTTGCCAATCCATATACAGCTACGCAGCTCCAGCCTGGGCCAGCTTTCTCTCCTCCTCAGCACATACCAAAATTCAAAGAGGACAGAACAATGGCCTGCGTATCGTAACAGGAAACCATCAAATGGCCAGCGTCGACCACATACATGCTGAAGCTAAAGTTATGAGATCGAAATCGCACCTTCACATGCTATCAGCCCAATACTTGGCAAGGACCTTGAGCCAAACTCACTTCCATCACGGATTATTTCTCCAAGGACCCCCACCACGCAACATGAAAGCTGATCTTTACATCGCATGCAGAAGCACTGTTGAAAGAGCCCTGTCGGAAACAGCAGAGAAGAACAACGGGAAAAGCGTCGCCAACCGAGTCCACACAAACATGGTCTCAGAAGAAAAGGAAACCATCCAAGGTCCAGTCATACTGGGCGGCCGACCACCACCGGACATAAATGAAGAAGAAGTGGACCTCTTCAGAAACGCCCGCTGCACGCTGAGCCAACTCCGCTCAGGCTACAGCAGGTACACCAACCACTACTTACACCGGATCGATGACTCGATACCTGACTACTGCCCAGACTGTCTCAATGGACCTCACGACGTGGCCCATCTCTTCAAATGCGCTAGACGTCCAACAAGACTCACGTTGGAAGATCTCTGGATGAAACCAAAAGAAGTAGCCTCATTTCTGAGACTATTGTGAAGGAAAGAAGAAGAGATGTATTTAAAAATAAAAAAAGAGAGGAGAGAGAGATGGAGAGAGCGGCTCTCCATAGCCAACTCTCTTCGACGCGAGACGTTTGCCGGCAACAACAACAACATCTACAGCTTTATATGAGCTAAACCACTATCTCCACAGGTCTAAATGATAAAAAACCAGCCAGCCATACGATTGCAGTTGTATTGGATCTTAGCAAAGCGTTCGATTGCGTCGACAACAATATTCTCATTGAAGAAATTGCCAGAGTATCGCTCCCAGACCAAGTTGACAGTTGGCTCTGCGGATACATACGGGGAAGACAACCTTATGTTGAGTTCAGAGGAGCAGAGAGCAAAAAAAGGAAACTCCGAGCTGGAGTACCACAAGGCTTTGTTTTATCCCCAACGCTCTTCAAATTCTACATGTTTTCCATGCGCGAACCACCTCAGACGGATGATTGCACAGTAATTGCCGAAGGACCAGAAATCGCACCAATAAGAATGAATATCTATCTACCTAGCCGACATAGCCCAATGGTTCAATTCCAGTTGCAACTTGCTTCAGAGAAAAGTGCTGCAATCTTATACACTCTACAGCTGAATATAAAAATCTATGACACCGCAATACCGACTGTTCGCCCGCCCGAAATACCGAGAATGACTTATTATTCGATGTAATTATTCGGTGCCCAAGCAAAAAAGACACGAACAACTCTTTGAAACCGAAATGATGCTTTGAGAGCTCTTGCTGGTTCGAAAGAACTGCTAGTCACAACATCCAAGGTCATCGGTCGTTCGGTCATAAATTATGCTGCTCCTAACTGGTCACCAAATTTGTCCGAAACTAACTAGAGAGATCTACAAACTACTAAAATTACTGCAATCCGTGTAGCTACGGGTTGCGAGATGAAAAATATCGACGATTTTCATTTCGAAGCCGACGTAGTGCCAGCTAAACCACACAACCATCTTCGCTATCAATTCCTACAGTGCCTTCATCAACCAGGACACATCAATCATCACTCGTCGAAACCAACTACCCCCAGAAGAAGGCTGGGAAGAGCCAAATCTCTTTTCGGTGAACATCGACAAAGTATAGCACTATTCCTGGATAAAGACAACGAAGTGAAGACAAAAGAAGAATTTCGAGCTGGACTGACCCACGAGAGCAGTAGCGACTGTCAAGAACTACACACCTCGAAACACACTGGCAACAGTGGCCATTCGTGACTCTAACGCCTTAAGAGCCTGTCATGGATGGAGCCGGATCATCCAGTCCAGAATCGAGCGCGACCTCAGGTGGCGGATAGAGGGACGCCTCCCTACGAAGAATTCGTGCTGGGAGGTAGCGGGAGAAATCCCGCCGCGGACCAAAACTGGGTAGTATAGCTCGTCAAAGGAGGGCGATGCCGGACCGGCCTGGGCATGCCACCGGACAAAACATCAGCCGATACTCCGCTATACTTTTCAATGGCGAGTCGAGGCGCCAGTAAAACAACCTCTTGCCCTTATCCGGTTAACGAATGGGTCTCGCCAAGAGGATCGCCGACTGCGGTGCGAGTGTAGACGGAGAAAATCTCTCCGGACTCAAAAGGATCCTCACCACCAACCTATCCCAAAAGGACTCCCCTCGACAGGACCTATGGGCAAGACAACAACAACAACAACAAGAACTACACACCGCCAGTGACACTGGGAGGTTATCCACCAACAATTGCAAAAGAAGAAAGGAAGTTACCGAAAACTACATGATGTAAACTGTCTCAGATCAGGGTTGGTTACAGCCGACTACTCCAAAGCTACATGGCTCGCATTGACCCCAATGCAGTAGGCAAATGCCAAGACTGTGGCCAGTCTGGCACACACTACATCCACTACATCCCAAGACACTACATCCTTTTTTTCTTGCCCAAGTATACCTACAACGTCGCTTTGAAACGGACCAGTGAGGACGGAGAGGTTCCTCAATCTTCCCATCAGCGAAGACGATGTCGGTGCCGAAGAAGATTAATGGGATCGCTAGCAACAACAACAAAATCCGCGATTGCTGAAAATCGTGTTTTCAAAAAGCGTGTGGACGTGAGCCTTGAGATAATTTTTCACTTTATGAGCGTTCACATGACTTTGAGGTCGTCAAAGATGAGATTACAGTTTTGTTCCTAAGCTTTACCGTCTCGTTAGCGTTAACTTGACCTAAGCCTAAGCGAGAAAAAAGTTTGAGAAATACTTGAAAGAAAAAAATTTTTTTTAATTGTTCCAACGCTGGCGTCCACACGCTTTTTGAAAACACGCTTTTCGGCAATTGCCAAAAACATAACCGGCTTTAGCTTACGTGTTAGGACCAAGGTTCAATCAACAATTTTTTCAATCGACAGCGAAAGGAAAAAGGCGCAAGTGAATAGGATAGTAAGAATTGCCTATTATACGCATGGCCGAGGAATTGTGCGATGTTTTCCAAAAACTAAGAGTTTTTTTCGTTCAGTGCCTCTAATGACTAAGGTAACTGAAAATATTATCGTTGCAGGAGTACGCTCCACAAGCTACGATGACCTCCTTTCTGTATGTCTACCAAGAAATCGTTTCCTTTAAAGATTCCTTCGCCAAGCAAAGATTTGCTTATCTCTTCTCGGGTTAGTATTCCGGATTGAATTATCATTTTCTACCGGCAACGCAAACATCAATATACCCATTTTTCAATAATCAATCATCGCTTCGTTTTTTTTCAATGATTTATCGTACTCCTTGTTTTGAATTGTGATTTAGTATTCACAGTGGATGTGGTTTTCGGTTGTAGCCGTATTTCAAGAACGTTGTATATGGGATCTTCTCTTCTTTTTACATTCAAAAATGCGACGACTTCTAGTGGCTTTTTCCTCAGATTGGCTGAAGCCAATGTGTTCGGGTATTTTGAAGGTACAGTACCGCTCAAAATGTTATCATATATAGGGTTATTGAAAATAACTTTTTTCAAAGTTAAAATTCAAAGCTCAAATTTTCACAGAAGTTTTTTTGGGTGTCTGTACCGTACCGGACATCATTTGGAGTGATTTATTAACTATCTCCAGGAAATACACCAAAATTGGTATATCTTCCATTTTTCAGTTTTTTCTCCATGATTTTTTTTGTTGATTTTTTTCGTTTTTCGAACTTCATTCATAAAAAACTTCATTCATGGTTCGAACTGTTGGATATTGAAATACAAGTAAAAGCATGCAAGAAGCTGTTGTTGCTGGGGCGAAACATGGCCGGTCACAGAGCGAGCTCGCCCAGCAGTTCGGGGTAACTCAGAGTGCTATTTCCCGTATCCTCCGGCGTTTTCGAACCCAGGTAAACGAATTTTCCACAACTGAATAACTTTGGAACACAAAAAAATTCAGGGACAAGTCATCGTGAAGACAAGTTCGGGGAGACCCCGCGTAACTCCGAGGTACATGGACCGAAGCATCCTGCGCGCATCTCGCGAAGACCCGAAACGCACTGCTACAGACATTCAAGCTATCAAATCAACACCCACGACTCCTGCTCCTTCAAGATGTACCATCAAACGCCGTTTGCAAGCCGCTGGACTGAATGGAAGGCGTCCTGCAAAGAAGCCTTTCATCAGCGAAAAAAAATCGTAAAGTTCGAGTTCAGTGGGCTAAGGATCACCTCAGTTGGACACGCCGTGAATGATATCAGGTTGTTTGGAGCGATGAATCCAAGTTTAATATGTTCTGCAGTGACGGTCTGAGGTGGGTAAGACGTCCAGCGGGCAAGCGTTTCCTGCCGCAATACCAGTCGCTCACAGTCAAACATGGCGGTGGTTCTGTGATGGTATGGGGCTGTTTTTCCGCCAGCGGCATGGGTACACTGAGACGTATTGTCGGAACTCTCGATCGTTACAGCTATCAGAACATAATGGAAAGCACTATGCGCCCTTGGGCCCTCTCCAAATTCGGTCGTGGATTCACCTTTCAACAAAATAACGACCCGAAACATCGATCTCAGCACGTTCAGAACTGGTTTCGCCGTCGGCATGTGGATGTTTTGGACTGGCCGAGCCAGTCTCCCGATTTGAACATCATCGAAAGTTTATGGGAACATTTGAAACGAAAATTGGCGGGAAAACATGCAGAAATGCGGATGAAAAGTTTAAGCAGCTAGAGGAGGAATGGAAGGCGATTTCGCAGGCAACCATTGACTCTTTGGATGATTCTATGCCTCGTAGATGTCAGGTAGTCATTGACTCCAAAGAATATGCCACCAAATACTAGAATGTTTGTTTTAATACTTCGAAAAAATTGAACATCTCTATAAGCACTTTTTACTATTTCCTTTTTTTTCCACGAATAAACTTAATAAAACCTTTTCCAAAGTTGTTCTATTACTCGAAACATGTGAATTTGGCTTGTAAAAAATATCTGAAAATTTAAGCTTCATTCGTTTTTTTAAAAAAAAGTTATGTTCAATAATTCAATATATGATAACATTTTGAGCGGTACTGTAAGCGAGTACCCTTAAATTAAGGTAAGCGCGTACCCTTAAATTCAGGTAAGCGCGCACCCTTCCGCGTTGCGAGAATAAGCGTGAATAAGAATTCAGATAATCTTAAAGTAACTCGGTAAGGCGTTCTCGTGTGATCCCATCAATTTATGCATATTTTGCTCGCTAAGATGATCAACCTTCGGTTTTTCCAGTTCCGGAAAAGAATACAAGACGGGGAAGATTGAAGCGCTTTTTTCAGAGTTGGAGATCAAAGGCGAAAAAACAATCGTGAACGGTCTAGGCAGCGTGCATCTTCTCTTAGGAACCAGAAGGCTGCAAACAATGCGCTTGCTCGTCATCCTTCTAGAATCTTCTCCAGTAGCGATGCATGTTCGTTTTTTGAGACCGAATGTTGATCTCTTATGGACTCTTAGAACAATTAAAGGGAAATCATATCCTGGGAGCTCATGGGAAGTGCAATCATCTACCATGAACTCATTGAGAGTTGAATCATCTCCCGGGAGTTGATATGGAATCATCTCCCATGAACTCATTGATACTTCAATCATCTTACGGGACTCATAGAAGTGGAATCATCTCCCGATATTACATTGCTCATCTCCTTGCAGGAGTTGTCCAAACGGGTAGAGTGGCTGCAAGCGTTGGAGTTGCTCAATGTGGCGCTTCTTTCTTCCTCCAGAAACTTGACGCAGTACACGCTGTCTCCCTCGCATGATCTCAGAGCAGTTCCCTCTTTCGTGGATGTTTATCCCAGGTTTCAGAATTGCCTTCAGAAAGCCCTGGCATTCAACGATGAAGGCAACAGGACTCAATTACAGGTTATATATTCTACAGGTTTTGGATCTTATCTGAAGTTTAATTCTGCTTTGCATATATCCTGGGTTTTAGTACAAGCAGTCATTGAAAAATTACAAGAATAGAGAGAAAGAGAGATAAATATGTATACTTTAATAATTTAAATATATTTCATAACTGGTTCAATTCCAGCCTGAAAAAGAAGAAGGCGTTAGCAGAAGATACAGTGTGGGAGCGAAGGAGAAGCGACCATTTCCGAGCAAAGATGACGAAGAAGGGAACGCCAGAAAGAGGTCTCTTAATTGCAACTGAATCCTAGTTGAGCATGGGAAAGAAATGTATGAACCGTTTTATGTGAAAACAGAAGTTGATTGGAACTTATGTGTTGTTTATATGAGAAAAGTAAAGATTTGATTATTTGTAATATACGTTTACTCAAAAGCAGCGAAGGCTGAGAAAGAACTAAAAATGCCTACGAATCTTCGTGAAGAGCTACGATAGGATTTCAACCTTCAAGTCTCATTATGAGGGCAGTTGAATTTAGCAACCTACATCGTACTTTTTTGGCGATATTATAGGATCGTAGTTTGTAGGATCTCATTCATCGCCCCGAGCGGAGCGTCAGCCGCAGACACAGTAGCGCCACTTGAAGAGGACACTCTGACTCTCTCGCTTCCTGCTCTCGCGAAAACTGCTCTGCCCGCCCCGCCTTCTTACGAGGAATCAGCCTCTCCTTCGATACAAACCAATACCATGTGAGTATAATACTTTGAAAGGGCCATGAAATGTGTGCTCTAGTTGCTCAATTGGTCGAGCTCACCCGGTGTGTACAAGATCAAGGTTTTCTCTACTCGCGGGGTAAAAAACATGGCTCTGAGAAACCTACGGGCTACGAACAAGCTTTGTGACCTATGTTGATAGTGCTTTCTGGACATGGGAGTGTTCGCTAGGGCTAGCAAACACGGTCATAGAGTATCTGGTACTTCTCTAGTTCGACGTAGGCTCTTATCCGCTGCATTTTGCTGCATGATGTTGCTCCTGTTCTCTCTCATTTTCCTCTCTTTCTAATCCTCCCTGTTATTTTTACATCAAAATACGCTTAGGCTTGCTTAGTAATAGTTTACGCTAACGAGGCCGTACGCCTTAGGCTAACGAAACCGTATCAAAAAAATTAGTCTTAAATCCGTGACTCCGGCCCCCGAGAGGGAGGAGGAGCGGAGCATACGTCGATCTGGACAATAATGGAGTATCTATTTTCTGCTAAAAGCTTCTTACAGACTCGCAGTTTTGTAGAGTCTTGTGATAAGAGTAGAGAAGCTTGAATGCAGATTGTCGTCTGTCCCACTGGATCCTCCGGTCATTCCGAAGAGAGCCGGAGCAGATGCGCCGCCTCCGCCAAGAAGAGGATTGGGAGGGGGAGCAGATGCTCCCACTGCCCCTAATAGGGGCTGGGAAAGGGGTTCATCTTCTAGGTCTCCTCCTCTTCTGCCTCCTTCCCACCCCGAGTCGACGGGGGAAGCTCCAGAGGACTCAGTTCCTGAATATTTCTAAGGAAGCATAGACTCCTCATCCCCCTCCACTTATTAATTTTCAATTTGGTTCTAGTTTGTGTATTAGAAAACACTCGTTACTCCTCGTTCACTACGCCATTATTGATTTGCTCTTTGAGTGATGATCCAACTATGTTATTAAGCTCTCACCTTCTTTCTCTCTTTCTCTCGTGATGACCTCTCCTCTCCTAAATTATTACTCTCTGTCGTCTCGATCAAACATAGTATGTATGTAGCTAGTAGCACATGAAAAGGGTAAAACATCGTGTTACTTTGTGTGTGGAAGTTGTTAGATGCCCAGGTCTGGGCTAATTCTCAGCGGTCGGCGGGTGGTTGTTGGTGGCCTCATTTTCTTGCTCTCTCACACGGCTACTGTTGTTGTTGTTACTTGAGCTGCAGAGCATTTGGTTCCTCTGGATGGATGGGAACTGCGAGTTGCAGGCCCACCTTCTTCCAAGGTCGTGTCAACATATTTCATGTTATGTCAACCAAGCCATGCCTATATATCGCCTTTGATGCTGCGAATAATCATGTTCGTATTTATTTCTTAGCATCAATTGTATTGAATGTTTTTTGCGTGATTATAAGTAAGCTGATGACGCGAATACATAGTTGTGTATAGAAAGATCGAGAATATGAAAGAAGAGATGGCTCGAAAATATCTTGCTCGAGTCCGATTGCTGTATATATATCATCAAATCCGAGTCGAATGGGAAAAGTGCATATTCCAATCCAATCATTCATGAATAATTATACATTTCGGCCTAGAAAGAATTTTCTTAAGTTGCGCTACTCTCCGAGGCTGTTTTTGTTCGCACTGAATCTATCTTGTGGCTATGACCAACATGCACTTATATATATATATATATGTGTGAAATTTGAATGAAAAATATGTGGACATTGACTTTGTTATCGACTAGAACCCATAACACGATTAGCATCATCTCTAATTCGGTGAGATTATATCCGATATGTTTGTGTATTGTGTACATATATAATCATTGCCTTTGGAGCAAAGCGCAAAAAGGTCTGAATGGTGTTCAAAAAAGTCTGAGAAAAAAAAACGTGAAGTTCGGGCATGGTTAGGAAAAAAAGCATAAAAGAATCTAACTTTTGCGGGGTAATGGCTTGTTGTTGGTATAGATCGCGGAGATGGCCACGCACTGACATCGTGTCGGAAGAACAAGTTTGTTAGAAATTTGGGCAGGAAAAGAGTTTAGGTTAAGGCTCTTTTATAGAAAACAAGCCTTTTTATATTGGGTTGGCAGGAAAGTAACCTAGGTTTTATTTTAAAAAAAAGAATTCAGTGTTTTTTCAGAAAACTTCCAAATAAGGTTTACAATGTTTCAAACGTCAGATTCTAGAATTCTGTAATATCAATCGATTACCAGTTCAAATAGCCCAACAGCGCAAGCTCGAAAACCTGATACTTCGTGATTCTTTTTTCTTTTTCTTCAAGCTTGGCGAGAGCGCTCCTGCGGTAAATCGTACACTGTCAGAGTTATGGACAGGGATGCCTCAGTGTACGGCAGTACCGATACTCAAAATAGCAGAGCAAAAATCGCTGAAGAACTTGGACCTCAATCCCGAAGACTTGGGAACGTGCGATTGCTTCAAAAACTATGAGGAGGAGTTGGAGGTGCACATTTTTAATAACCTTAGGATATTTTCTATTTATGTAGCTATAGCACAGCGAATACCTTCAATACATCAACAAACAAAAAACTGAAGGTGCTTAGAAAAAACGGATTCACAAACGTGTTGAAGGCATTTAATGTAGGTTGAACAACAAACAAAAAAGCGAAAGTTTTTGAGAGCCGAAATTTTTCAGATTCAAAGAGTCAGGGCTGAAACAATTCGTGTATAGGAGATATAGTGAATATCGACTTACTATCGTAGCATATGAGATTCAATATCAAAGCTTTTGTTTTAAAACCTGGCTTACCAAGCAAGCAACAAATCAAATATTCAAATTAACCGCATCTTCGATAAAGTTCTTGTAACCTTTTCGACTTGAAAGAAATCATGTTTTTTTTTTTTTTTTTTTTATATTCATATCTTTATTCCCAAAGGATAACGTGTTCAGTGTTATCACTCACATGGTGGTAAGAGAGAATTAAGAGGAAATTTGCGAAGAGGAATAAGCAACTGTGGCGTTGCGCTGAAGAGTCCTAATAGGACCGCTTAGCTTTTCAACCTCATTTTCCCGAAGAGTCCTCTAAATCGAAGTAGAAGTAGAAGACCAGTAACTTTGTTAGTAGACGAGAATAGTTCAGTCAATGGAATCGTGAGCAAAAGTCGTGGACGCGACCGACTTACTTGCTTGGAGCAGGGAAGAATTTGTAAGTGACACGAATTGATAAGATAGAGAATTCACTCCTGAATAGTATTGAGATTGGTTGCTTTCTCGTACAATTCTCGGTCGGTTGGTCGAATGAATCCTCTTTTCTCGGCTGCCTCCAGAGCCCTTTTTGCCTCTTTCACCGAACCCTGACGTTCTGGATTCTGGGAAAGCTTGGTGATGGCGACCAGTATTCGAAACAACTCGCACTGAAACCAAACGGTTTTACGGAGTGGACCAAGAGAAAAAGCGAATAAAAAGACAGATGAAGGAAGAAAGAGAACTGACCGCAATAACTTCAGCGCAGAACTTCTCATTTCGATCCATGAGATTGGCTATAGCCATCAAGCCTCGCTTTTGAGTCTGTAATTCGTCTTTTTCGGTCACTTGTTCATTTGTGTTTAAATGATTATTTATCAATGTTTAAATAAACTATGATTATGTAGACAAAATTACTAATTTAGATGCACTAATCAATTTTTGTTGTTTGAATAGTATTTTGCTTTTGAGTAAGCCCAAATTGACTCAAGTTATGTTTGTAATCTATTTCCTATGCATCTAAAAGCCATCAGTGTGAAGGGATGGTTTACCTCGGGGTCTTCATGCATGCAAATCTCTTGGAGCACTTCCTTCCATGATGCAATCTCCTCCAGAATCCGCTCTGCAACTCCTTCTTCCTCACTCAACACAGCAAATCCAGCCGTTGATGCCTGAATCACTCCTTTTTTGTTCTAAATTAAATGGTGAGACTTGATATGTAGTCTTAATTTGTGAAGTAATTAACTATTTATTCGAATTCAACCATGACCTCCTACTGTATGTCATTGGAATAGAATCGAATATTCGCATTGTTTGCGAAAGTTCTAAAGCTTTCAATTCGCTATTTACTCGCTCAGAGTCAGTTTCTTCTCTGGTTAAATTTTGAAACAATCGCAAGGTATTCACTATGCACCAAACAGCAACAAATCGTGTCCTCTGAGCGGGTCTGTATCTCAGCGTAGAGGCGCGTACTCGGCCGCAAAGCGTAAGAAAGGGCGAGGATGACATTATTCCTGTCATTTTAGATGGGAAGAAGATGAACGGACCCGTGTGAGTCGCGTGTCGTCCTCCTCTGCTGCATACAGAACCCATAGCTTGAGTCGATCCGTTCCTTTCTTCAAACATGAACATTCAATCTTTGTTTTGAACTTCATGAAGTTGACCTTTTGATGAACGCACCTTCACGACTTCATCACAGAACTCTTGTAGGAACAGCATATTCAGCAGAAGTTCTGCTGCGGCAGCCCTGAACTGCCTTCGTCAAACCAAGTTGATAGAAAGAGAAGAAAGAGAGTGCACATGAAGAGCGAGAGAGAATCAAAATGTAAATGTAAACCGGACCAACCTGAGATGCTGATGGTCTGTCATGTACCAGAAGTCTTCTATCTTCGGCGTCGCTCGCTCCTTGACGATTCGCCGACGGATGGAATCGGATTTTGAAGCCTGAGGTCACCATTTATATAAGTTACATTCTTGAACGTAGAAATTGAATTTTGAAGACAACCGCTATTTTTATGAAGAAACCTAATTTCGAAGCAATTTTTATGAAGAAACCTAATTTCGAAGCAAGCTAACGTTGTTTAGAAGGAGAAGTTCAACTGGTTTACGTGTTTCGAAGTGCCAGAAATCTCCCGAATGTCCTCTAAATCCAACCAGATTCGTTAGTGTCACAAGTGCGTCGTAATTCGCTTTCCCTTCGATGTCGGGATGGAGCAACTCCACCAGAGGCTTCACCACCTCATATGATCGTTGACCAGGGAAGGCGATGTCGGGGTCGGACTGAAACAAGACAATTCAGGCTTCATGACTTATTGACTAAAATTGATGACTATCTAAAATAAGCATCAACCTTTGCTCCCAATTTAGCGATAGCATGAGCTGCATGTATTTTCCCATCACCATTCGCGTTCTGTAATCAATTTTGTCTTTAATTAGAGGGAATTTATGCGCTGAATTGCTTTTTTTTTCAATTTCTTGTTATATTCACAAGATTTTTTGGCCGAACACTATTTTTCATTTCGTCGTTCTATGTAAAAGACACAACAGCTTCTCCACGTCGGTCACGCTTACTCTTAACAGAGCAAGGCACTAAATTCTAAAACAAGTCACGGCCGAAACCGAAAATTGGTTTGATCAAAGTTCAAGTCAGTCGCTGAGATCTACAGTAACCTTGGTGAGATGAAGCAAGAGCACCGTTCCTCCCTCCGCGATGATTCTTCCTCGCTGATCCTCGCAGTCGGAAAAGGCGAGCATTGCTCTGGAAACATTTTACATATACACAGCACTTTTTTTAGCCGAATACTTTATTGAATATCGAGCGTATCTCATTACAGTCTCATTACAGTCTCGACCATAGCCGTTTGAAGGATCAATTTATAGACTTTTTTTACGATGCGAATCTTCTCTCCAGCTAAAGACCGCTTGAAATACTTGCGCAGAAACAAAAGAGCTTGCTGTATGCGAGTCGGATAGTAGCCTCGTCCGCGCGGACTAACCTCGCTAACAAGTCCATCGCGTTCTTGCTCTCGGTCTTCTGGACGGCGACGCAGGCAGCGACGGCGCCCTCCTGTATGAGAGTCTTCACTCGCCTTTCGACGTACTCGTCCGTGTCTTTCGGATGTACTTCTGGCACGTGATGCTTCGCGAACTTAACACAAAATCGTTTTCTTTCGCTGTTGTTCCTATTTTCCTTGTGGTTCATCCTTTTCTTGAAGGCTTACGTGTCTTCTTTCCCTCTACTCTCTCTCTCACCCTCTACTCTCTCTCACCCTCTACTCTCTCTCACCCTCTACTCTCTCTCACCCTCTGCTCTCTTTCACCCTCTAGTCTCTCTCACCCTCTACTCTCTCTCTCACCCTCTACTCTCTCTCTCTCACCCTCTACTCTCTCTCTCACCCTCTACTCTCTCTCTCACCCTCTACTCTCTCTCACCCTCTACTCTCTCTCACCCTCTGCTCTCTTTCACCCTCTACTCTCTCTCACCCTCTACTCTCTCTCACCCTCTGCTCTCTTTCACCCTCTACTCTCTCACCCTCTACTCTCTCTCACCCTCTACTCTCTCTCTCACCCTCTACTCTCTCTCACCCTCTACTCTCTCTCTCTCTCACCCTCTACTCTCTCTCACCCTCTACTCTCTCTCACCCTCTACTCTCTTTCACCCTCTACTCTCGCTCACCATCTACTCTCTCTCTCACCCTCTACTCTCTCTCACCCTCTACTCTCTCTCTCACCCTCTACTCTCTCTCACCCTCTACTCTCTCTCACCCTATACTCTCTCTCACCCTCTACTCTCTCTCTCACCCTCTACTGTTGTTGTTGTTGCCGGATGTAGCCGGCTTCGAAGAACGTCTGTGTACTTCGTTTCTTGTTCTTCTTCTTTTTTTTTCTTTTTTTTTTCTTATATCTTCAAGAACGCTGCGACATCCAGCGGCTTGGTCCAGAGGTCGATTGGAGACAGCGCGGTCGGGTGGCATGGGCAGTTGAAGAGATGCGCAACGTCGTGAGGTCCGGAAGAGCAATCGGGACACACGTCGGGGTCGAGTGTACGGTGTTTGCGACTGATTTCCCATTGTTCGGATCCTTTGACATCTGTTTCGCGGCTTCGACAGTCTTCTTGCAGCTCAACACGAGGTTGTTCTTCATTGCGCGAGGGGGCGCCGGGCAGTCGAGGAGGCCGTGGTGGATGTGTTCTGGGTCCAACGATCTCGCGAGGTACTGCGCGGCGAGCATGTTCAGATGGGATTTGGTGCGCATGACCTTTGATTCGCGATGAATATGGTCAGTGTCGGCCATTTGATGATTCCCTGTCACGACGCGGAGTCCGGAGTTCTGAGAACGTTGGATTTTGGCGTGAGCGGAGTCCGAGAGGAAGGTGGACCAGGCGGGTGCGGCGTAGTTGCAGATCGCTTGCGAGATGGCTTTGAACGTGAGGCGGAGGGTTTCTTTTTGGTTGCCCCAGGTGCTTCCGGCTAAGGCTTTCAGTACGTTATTGCGCTGCGACATCCGTCTCGCGATGTCTTTGGCATGATGGCTGAATGTGAACATCGAGTCGTACGTGACGCCGAGTAGCTTGGCCTGGTTGACGGTGGGGACGGGTGATCCGCAGATTGATATGTCCAGAGTAGACTTGAATTCACGACTGAACGGGGTGAAAAGCATGAGCTGGCTCTCTCTCACCCTCTACTCTCTCTCACCCTCTACTCTCTTTCACCCTCTACTCTCTCTCACCCTCTACTCTCTCTCTCACCCTCTACTCTCTCTCACCCTCTACTCTCTTTCACCCTCTGCTCTCTTTCACCCTCTACTCTCTCTCTCTCACCCTCTACTCTCTCTCTCACCCTCTACTCTCTCTCACCCTCTACTCTCTCTCTCTCACCCTCTACTCTCTCTCACCCTCTACTCTCTCTCACCCTCTACTCTCTTTCACCCTCTACTCTCGCTCACCCTCTACTCTCTCTCTCACCCTCTACTCTCTCTCACCCTCTACTCTCTCTCACCCTATACTCTCTCTCACCCTCTACTCTCTCTCTCACCCTCTACTCTCTCTCACCCTCTACTCTCTCTCACCCTCTACTCTCTCTCTCACCCTCTACTCTCTCTCACCCTCTACTCTCTCTCTCACCCTCTACTCTCTCTCACCCTCTACTCTCTCTCTCTCTCACCCTCTACTCTCTCTCACCCTCTACTCTCTTTCACCCTCTACTCTCGCTCACCCTCTACTCTCTCTCACCCTCTACTCTCTCTCACCCTCTACTCTCTCTCTCACTCACACTTTTTTAAGTTCTTTTTTCGATTTATAAAGCTATTTTTTTAACGATAAGTTCAGCAAAAAATATGCATAGCAATGAGACTCAATATGTGTATGCCTGCAAGCTTTCACAATGATTCAATACTAATAAGTGGGCTCATTGAGAGTCATCATTCTATAAACTCTATTTTTTGGTAAATAACGCGTGATAAAAGCAGACCTGCGCCAACTTGACTAGTTCTTCGTCCACTTTGGGTTTCTCGTATGAGTTTGTGAGATTGACGTAGATTGCTGCGAGGGTGTACACGCAAAGAGCGCCTGCTGCTTGCGCCAGAAGCACTAGCGCCTGAGGCTCAATCATTTTGTCGTGTTCGGTCACATCTTTCTAATGTTTTTCTCTCTCTCGCACACTTTCTTTCTCTCTCTGAAGCTTTGTCTCGTTTTCTCGTCGTTGCTTTCTCTAGTGTGTCTTTATTTAAACCTCTCTTTCTTATCCAGTCTTCTTTTCTGGTTTTCGCCTCAACTAAAAATCATTAAAAAAAACTGACTCTTAACAGGAGAGGGTCTTCTACAATCCACTCCTTGACATCGGCGTCCAAGGAGAGATACGAGAGACCTTCACAGGCGAATCTTAAACAAACGAACTCTTTTGTAACTTCTTCCCGTTCATGAAAAGACGTTGGAAGCCTCGGAAGATACTCACCTTCTCACTTCCACCGAGAACTTGTTGACATCAAGGAGGAACTTCTTGCACGTCTGCGCCAGTTTAATTGTCGCTCCCTCAGCCATAGTCGATCTGCTGAGATCATCTCCTCCGGCCGAGGCACACTTACACAGGCCCTGCGAGCATTCTCTCTCTCCGCCATTCATAAAACAACACCAAAACGTTTGGGCCATGCTTGCGAAAATTGGCCGTTGGAAGGGATTCGAACGCACGACCTTCCGTGCTTCAGAATAAAACTTCAACTACTGAGCAACTTGGGCACCCATGTTGAGCCTTCTTTTGAAGTTATATAATTCATTTGCAAACAAAAATATACTATTAACTTAATGAGAATAGATCTGATTTGAGTTCGATTCTATCAATTGGGCTCTTTTCTTAGTTTTCAATCAGTTATTTTAGATTAACAGACCGACAAAGAAAGAGAAATTTGACTGACCACGAGAGCTCTCACTTTGACATTCTGGTCAGGAGAGTCGAAGAGCTTCCGGAGGATGGGGAGGCCGACTTTTAGCATGCTAGAAGCCCGTTCGTGCTTTGCAACTGAGAGCACGATCAGCTCCGCTGCTACGCTCTGCGCAGCAATATAAACTCTCGATTGATCAAAAAATTATGGTGCTCATCACTTATTATCAAAATCTGAAATTAATTATTAACATTATTAATAAAAAACGACGGGCAAACAACACTTTGAATGATCTAATTTTGCGCTAATTGAAAATTTATCAATATGAACGCTAGGGTGCATAAGCATTTTGAGTAATGACAAGTCAAGACATTTTTTAATGCTCATAAAACAGGGAATGTCTCTCTGAAGAACTATGAGCGACAAACCTGCATGACGGGATCGGGAGAGTCAGCCATCATGAGCATGATTGCAGTGACTTGGTCATTCGTTACCAAGTTCACTCCTAGATCCACCGGACCCTGTAACTCTCAGTTTTTACCAGAAGCGTTAGACTTACTTACATTTTTTGTAAACAGAGTAAAACGAAGGAATGATGCGATTCGATAAAGATATAGAAAAAAAGATATGTATATATATATATATATATATATATATATATATATATATATATATATATATATATATATATATATGTATATATGTATATAGAGAAACTGAGAAATGTAAACAGCGAGTGAGTGAGAGAGACAGAGAGAGAGAGAGAGAGAGAGAGAGTACCTGTAATAGTGTGGATAGTAGGCAGGCAATCTTTATTTGGTATTCGGGTTCATTGGCGCGACTCATCAGATTACTGAAAGAAATGTTAGCGGTTTTGTTGTGGACCGGACTTTCCGTCTTTTTGGGACAATTTTCGCCATAGTCCCAGTCTCTCCGAGACAATTTCTGGGACAAACATTAATTTTTTTACAAAAAAATATTCAATTGTCAAGTCGACAGGATTCTTAACGTAATCATGAATCTATTACAATGTTTTCAATTATTAAAGATTTCGATTCCGAGTTCCAGTACAAAAAAGAGATTTCGGTACTAAAATTTGTTTTTATATCTTCCCCTCATTGTACATGGGTTTTTGAAGCGAAAGGTGAGGGCTGACCCGAAAAAGCCATCGAGCTTCTCCTTGAATATGGTCCGTTTAGTGTCGAATACCATGTCCTCGTCCAGTCGCTGTAGGCAAATCGCCAGATGAGTCCTCGTGTTGACTGAGACGGGGAAGGCGCACTGCTCTGGGCACTGCGTCGCCACTTCCAGCAGGGTAATCAGGCCTTCAATGAAGTATCAATCGATACCATTCAATCGATAGTTGAACAGTGTCAGAGGCTAACTATCGATCGATTATCATTTATCACTAATACTCAATCAATAGTTTGAGTTTGAGTTGTTTTTTGTATGGAAAATGCGTGGTCAGGTATGAGGATGGGGGTATTCCATGTGAGGGGAAACATGAGGTTCAAGGAGTTGATGAAATTAGGATCGAAAGGGTCCACGTTGATTTCGGAAAAAAAAACTTTCGAGTGATTGGTCGGTCCTACTCCAGTGGTAGCATTGTGTGAGAGGGCGGTGAGGGACTAGGACGCTACAGTTTCAAGGTATCCAATTTCTCGTTGAAGCCGGATTGCATCTTGTGAATAGAGCAGAGAGCGGATGGAGTCGATCACTCCAGTCATGGCAAACAAGATAGGAAAGTTGACCTTTTGACCTTTAACAGAGCCTATGCTATTTCTTGTTTTTTTGTTGTCAATTAACATTCGCCGGTCTTCTAAATATGTCATCAGAGGGTCAAGTGTACTTAGGATCTTCTCATCTGCACTACTATATCATCACCCCAAGTACGAAGAGATATTGGCCAGCATGAACTACAGACTTGGACGAATCACCATATGTATTAGAGGTCACCTAATCTAAATTAGATGCGGACCCAATGAATCAGATGCGGACCCCTATTAATAATACGCGATCCCCCTTGAGAACCGGATACAGACCTCTGTCCTCAACGAATTTCCATGACCAGCCCCTCGGAATTCCGCCATCCATGTGCATGAGATTCTTGAGAAAGAGGTCGATCACGGTCTCTCTTACCTTAAATTTGTGGAATTTATCGAGTTTCGTTTCGAATTTATCGATCGATAAAAATCGTTCAACGAAAGATCAAAAATAAAATGACTTACATAGGCTGAAATGCTTGGATCAAGAAGAGCACTCTGCATCTCGAGAATCATCCGAATCAACCATAATTTGTTCGCTGAAATTACAGATTGATTTTTTCGCTACTTACTTTTTTTTAATACGAAACTATAAGCTAGAGAATGAGTTATATGAATTTCAGTGCGGCGCGACTGTGAAGAGGCTGGCAAGACTCATTAGGCAGGGGTTTAACGCTAATTATTACCTTTTTTTCAGAAGACCATATATACATCGGGAACATGAAATGAACTGTATCTTAAAATGCTGAGAAATCACGGGTTTCCTATAACTTTCAATAAAATTGCAGGTTTTTTATTATCACGTAGGGCTACATTAGCTTGAAGTAGAAAAGGTAATCCGAAGAAGCAGAAAATGTAAGGATGGGCCTTGTTGCCATGAGAGACCTCTTGAACCCGTTTGTGAACTAACCCTCCGCTACTTCTGGATCTGGTTTGATCTCTTTCTGCCGGTCCATTCTGGCGCAAGCGTTGAAGGCGCGCTGCATGAGGAGGCCGGCTGCATCCACGAACTCCGGCTCTGGTCTTACGGTCATCAAGCGGAGAAGCAACCGCACCGACTTTAACGGGTCTTCCTTGTCCAGCATCGTCAGCACCGTTAACGCCTGGAGAGAGAGAGAGAGAGAGAGAGAGAGAGAGAGAGAGAGAGAGAGAGAGAGAGAGAGAGAGAGAGAGAGAGCATAAGGGAACAGGAAAGAGATAAAAACAAACTAAGGGAAAATGAATAAGTGAAAATAGATAGAGAGAGAGAGATGAAGAGAGATAGAAAGAGAGAGAGAAAAACAAAGGAAGAAGAAATGACACTTTTTACTTCGCTGTAGGCTCCCCCCTGCATTTTGCTGCACAATGTTGCTCCTGTTCTTTCTCATTTTCCTCTCTTTCTAATCCCTCTCTCTGTTATTTTTACATTAAAAAACGCGAAGGCTTAGTAATAGTTTACGCTAACGAGGCCGTACGGCTTAGGCTAACGAGACCGTATCAAAAAATAAGTCATAAATACGTGACTCCGGAACCGAGGGAGAAAAAGGAGAAGGAGGAGCCTACAACGAAGTAAAAAGTACCGAAGAAATAATCGTAAAAAGAATCTAGATAAAGTCATCAAAATCCTTTGTTCGATTATATATTAATAATATTCTGTATTCCAGTTTGGTAAACACGAAGTATACAAACGGATAAGCTGTCACTAAGTGATTTCAGTTATTGCACAAGAAATGAGAGTAAATCGAAACGAAAGACAAACGTTCAGTCAAGTAAAACGTAATTTACTGTTAGTGACGATCAAACTATGGTCTAAATTGAGAATATGTTTTTTTGAATAGTGAAGAAGAGGGCAATAAAACTATTTCAGAGGAAAGAGAGTTCCAAATATTCATACATCGAGAAACACAAGTGTTATGACAATCTAGCAATTTGAAAGGGAGTGCTAGTCTAAGAGAGTGAGAATTCCTGTGAGGGTATGGTGATGGTTGTATTGTGAAGAGATTTGCGGGGTCAACAATGATATTGCTGTGAATTGATTTATGTATGAAACAGAGGTCTTGGATATTACGTCTGTATTCAAGGGAGAAGAGAGCTAATTTTTTTAGGCGAGAGGGATAGTCAGTAGGAGGATAACTCGCTCTGGCGAAGACACGTCTAGTAAAAGTTCTTTAGACACGCTCTATATCGTTGACGAGTCCAATGGAAGTGGGAGACCAGAGCTCGCAGCCATATTCTTGTTGGGGAATGAGAATGAGTGGAGGGGAAGGCTGTCACTCGCCTGCTCTGCAGCCACAATCTCGCAGCCACTGGCAGCCTTCTCCGCCAAGAAGGACGACAGATCAGATTCCTTCACCTCGGTGATCTTTTGCCAGTTTTCGGCGGACATGGTCAAGGTTTGGAAGTTGTGGTCGGCGACAACTGAGGCATCCGACACGACAAGTTCTTTGACGCGGAAGATTTCACTTGTTCTGCAGAGTCCACCGAGATTCGCCGCCTTCTCAATCAGGGACGCGATCACAATCAGGTTATCCTGGTGGCAAGCTTCAGTGTCTGGGATCACTTTTTTCTGGGTGGAGTTGGATGAAAAGAGGGTCGTGATGGAGTACTCCGTTTTCGGGCCTTCCTCCATAGCAGCAGGTGCACTCCTTGTACTTTTCTCCAAATTTCCGAAAACTAGCGAAGGACTCGTTTGGAGCCTTCTCTGACTTGGAGGACCCAGAAGAAGTGCGCACTGCTCGGGAACGATACAAGGCAAAATTTCATCTTCCGGAAGACCTGTGTGAGCCGGAAGGAAAGCGAGGACATTCCCGGTCGTCAGATCACTTTCTATTTTCAAACTCGAGAAAAAGAAATCTTTGCACAGATTTTCCACAACTCGTTGCGCATTGCCGGCGGGCTCGGAGTCAAATAGGACCAGTGAGTTGGCGAGGGAGTGTGTCTCCGACGGGGGCAGAGTCCGTTGAATAAGTCGTGCGGCTGCTATCGCTGAGCAGCGGACACCGAAGTTCTGCGCAGTCATCCATGGAAGGATTGCGCGCAGAATGCGCTCTCGGAGAATCTCGTCCACACTGCGGGAAAGAAGTACGAGCGCATTGATCCATGATGCGATGACGCCAATTCGTTGCGTTGCCAGCGTTTTGTCCATTGTGAGAATGAGCTGCATGTGCTGCTGGCTGCAGAGAGCAATGCGGGAGAGCAAGCACTCAGTTGGCAGCCGCACTGAGTACTGCTGGCATGGGTCCAGCAACCAGCTCACTCCTTTCTCAAACAACTCAGCAAAGCAGCTCTGTAATTTAAGGTGTCCGAAGAGAAGAAGAAGGAGTGAAACTGCCCGAGTTTTCCTTCGACGAGCCATCGACAAACCAAAAGATCTAGAAGCACTCTTGTCACACTCCTCGACCACCTTCAGGATGTGAAGGACTGCTTCGCTTGCGAGGGACTCTTCTTTCTCGGATACTCTCAAAAGAGCCGAGATGGAATACAGCCGGGTCGTCCATACACATTCGTGCATCCTGAGCTCTTCTGGTGCAGTGATTCTCGAGAATACTTCATTAAGAACCAAGACTTCTTTTTTCGGTATGGGACCGAAAACTGCCAATTCTACAAGAACCGGAAGCAGCTTGGCACAACAATCGTTGGATGTTGACTGGCTGAAGATCTTCGAGGAGGCCAAGCAACGCGAGAGCACTAGAGCGACACAAACATTGAGGGAAGACGTTGCCAAGAGACTATCGTATAAACCGAGGGAGAGTCATACGTGACTCCGGAACCGAGGGAGAAAAAGGAGGAGGAGGAGCCTACAACGAAGTAAAAAGTACCGAAGAAATAATCGTAAAAAGAATCTAGATAAAGTCATCAAAATCCTTTGTTCGATTATTTCTTCTTCCTTTGTTTCTATCCCTCCTTATCTCTAACTCGTAAATTATCAGCGGCGAAAAACGTCGCCCGGCCATCATTTCAAACAAATCAGTCTATGGGATGTCTTCCAAATCACATGATGTAAAAATTTAAATTTGATGTCTGCCAAAAAGGACATTCTCTCGCACAGAACATAGGTCGCGACGGAGGTCACCTACACGCGGTGCGACTGTCGACGACGCTACAAGGCGTCGGACCCAATGGACCTCCAAAACAAGGAAAAAAACAAACAAATAAACCCCGAGAGAGAAAGAGAAATAAATGTAATTAGATAAATGATGTAAGTAAGGTTATTGTTTTCTGAGCCATGTCAAAGAAGACCTCGTCTACCCAGCCGGAGACCTACGGCGGGCAATCTACAACAACAACAACACAGAACATTCTTACCCTGGAGTGATTCTTCATGACCTCGTCAAGAATTCTAACGGCAGCGATTGCTTTGTCGGCCTTCTCTTCTTTCTGAGAGATCACCTTGAGGAGATTGGCGACGATCGCTGACTGCAGCACACTCATTTTTTCACGAATACTTTTAGTCTTTTTTTAGAAACTTAGGAAATAAAGAAAAAGTTTAACGGAAAATTTAAAAGAAAATGGAAGACAGAAAAATCGATAACTTGGTGAGGGAAAAAATTTATCAAAATTCTAGCAGCATGGAGAAAACAGAAAGTTTATGGAGTTATTAGTTTAGTTATACATTATTTTATTTTTTTACACGAGGTCTCACATGAAGTTTATAAAATTGTGGATAATTTTATAAGTTCTAACTGACATTAGCCCACACTCTGGTTGCGCCAGCTTCCGATTCTCGACACAGGGCCAAAAGATTATTCAGAGCCTGCAACGTCGATGCTATTTATTACTTAGGCTTTATTCGTCATCTCAAAATATAATAAGAAGTGGAAGTTTTATAATTTTTAAAAATGGCCGCATCTTGTTGCGCAGTTTTGAACATCGCTGAAGAGAGGTCACTTACTAGCGTTGAATAAAACCTCTTCTCTTTTAGCGTGGGAATCTGGAAGAATGAGAAGCGAGGAAGCGATGAGGTAAAGTAAGGGTGCGAGAAGGTGAAGGGTGGAATAAAAGAGGCTCTCGTTATTATATACTCCTTCCATCCCACTCAGAGTAAGGTCATACTTTAGACTTTTCAACAGTCCTGGTGACTTTTGCTTGTGAAACACTAATCAAAAATGTGATCAAAACTGTCATTTATACAGAGCTCCGTTGAACTCTATCTAGCTCTCTAGAACCCTTAGAACTATCTAGCTCTCTAGAACCCTTAGAACTATCTAGCTCTCTAGAACCCTTAGAACTATCTAGCTCTCTAGAACCCTTAGAACTATCTAGCTCTCTGGAACCCTTAGAACTATCTAGCTCTCTGGAACCCTTAGAACTTGCATGAACGATGGCTTGGCTGGGAAATTTATGTGTGGACACGGATACCGTTATCAACTATCTCACACTTATACAAAGATGCTCTTCTAACAACGGCTTTATAACGAGTATCGGCTGATTCTAATCCTTCGAACTTTGGCGGGTCTTGGTTTCGACTCATGAGCACAACCTCACATATAAAAAACTAGCTCCTTTTCTTCCGAAACAGTATTCATCTCGTCGTTGGCTAGTTTGTGTTTATTCTTTATGGTAACAGCATTATTCAGGTACTTTACAGTAACAGTACTGTGAAGGTACTTTCCAACTTTTTGCGGGCTTCTCTATTCTTTTCGGACGGAACTTCTTGAAACCCGAGTGAACAGTTTTCCTATCAACTGTAAATGGTAACCCGCTCGCCCTCACGGACAGAGATAAAAAGAGGTCTCTGGATCAAGCTGTTTCTTACAACCTGCTAAAAGGGAATAGATCAACAATACTAAGCATGATATAACGGCGGACTTTGGAGAAAGGCCGGAGCTCGGAATGAAAAATGGAGAATTCATACGAACATATAACTAGGATCAATAGAACATATAACTAGGATCAATAGAACATATAACTAGGATCAATAGAACATATAACTAGGATCAATAGCGATAACATAACATTTGCTAATATATTTTAACGACAAATTGGTTTGGAGAAACACTTTGATACGCAGCCACTGACAAAAAAGTTTCGTGCATAGATTTCAAAGACAATGCAGATTAGAGAAACACCCTGATTCTGCCCAGTGATCTAGCTTTTTCTGGTGCGATTGTCCGATCAATTCTTCTTCTAACCTTGAGTTGTTTCTCGTCATCTTCCTCTTTGCCACCAAAGAGGAGATTGTGCATTTCGGAGACTTTGCTATCCAGACTCGTTGTATTCTTCACCTTCTCGTTGTTCGCCTTGACGAGTCGCTGCAGCAACTCCTGGACGGCCTTGTCAGATGGGCAAAGCCTCAGGCACTCCTTCAAACAACAAATATTCGATTACTATTTCTAAACAATAAATAACGATCATTAAAGTATTTATCAAATATAAATACAAGTGGTATTTCTCTAATCGCTAACATTTATCAGAATGTGATAACTCTTATGGGTATATATGTATACTAAAAGATGTAAGTAATCTAATAAGAATAAGTCAGGGTAAAAGTGGTGAATATGATATGAAGAACTCACAACTTTGAATTCATTTTGATAAAATCTTTTCAGGCCCTTCTGTGTCTCTTTTTCCTCAACATTAACTGACCATTTATGAGAAAATAACTCACAATTATAAAAAAGGATTGATACACCAAGGCGCAAATTAAAGTCTTTTTATAAAGGTATGAATCAATATGTATATGTATCAGTGTAATGGTAATATCAGTGTAATGGTAATATCAGTGTAATGGTAATATCAGTGTAATGGTAACGCGCTTGCTTATGGTTGGAGAAGAGATGGTTGTGTTCGATCCCGCCCGGTGAGAAGAGATGGTTGTGTTCGATCCCGCCCGGTGAAAATTTTTTTTTCGTGTGATGGTTTAACCAATTGTTGTCTTAACCAGGCGTTGTTGCGTTTAAACTGTGTAAATGAACCTTTGAAGATTCATGTATTAATACTACATATTCGGTTATGATAGAAAATATTTTCGATTGAAATTGTTCGATAAGACCTTGTTTTGATTGAGCTTTTTTTTGGAGTGTACACCGATATGAATAAAGGTGAGCAGGAGGAACGCAAATCAGAGAAACTCGCAACCTTGGCATCGTTGAATGCGGAGCCGAGCATCTCTAGCTTCTCTCTCGCTAGAGCCCTTCTATAGAGAGCTTTTGTATCTGATCCATCCACCTCCAACGCTGCAGTCAAGCATATTTTCATTTCTTCTCTCTTTCTTTCTCATCTTATTTCTGTCTCTTTTTCTCTCTCTCCGTTTCTGACTAATTCTCTCTCTCTTTTGCTGACTCTCTTTCTCTCACTCTCTCTCTTTCTCTCTCTCTCTTTCTGACTTTCTCACTCTCTCTGTCCGTTTCCCTATTTTCTACTTTTTCTATTGGTTTAAATGGTTGACGCATGCTACTTGACCGTCAGTCAGTTTTTTAACTGCTTGTCAATATTGTGCATCTACTTTTAGTGTACCTTTGTTAGCATCCGCCTCTGCTCCCTCGAACTCCTCCAACTTGATGCGGACGAGAGATCGGTTCCTGTAGAGGGCGCATCGCAGCTTCTTCTCCTCCTCAGTCGCTAGCAGCAGAGCTTCTGTGTACCTGAACCAGCTCAACTTGCACATCAAACATTTAAGTCAATATTGTTGTTGTTGACGCAGGAACTGGGGGGGGGACATGAGACCTTAACAAAGTGTGAATATCATTCAGTACGGCGAATTTCATCCCACAGTATTCTTGTCTCGGTGATCTTTTGAACGAAAGTAGATAAGCCCATACAACATTCTGGTTCGAGCCTAGCTGATACATCCTTCTTACTAATTAATGCGCTTCAGAGCGGTTGTTTCTAAATACGTGTCCGAAGCGCAACTCTTCAATCTAATGCCCGAATCTGATGAGAAATTGGAATAGAACTTATTAAGAATTAACAAAATAGTAGAAAAGAGAAATTTGAATATAGCCCAGTTACGGTGGTTAAGGCCTTCAGACTAAGTTTTTCAGTGCGCCCGAAAAAATACAGATAGCCAAGGTAAACGGATTTTTTCTTAGAAACAAAGATACCTCGAAGGTATGAGAAATTATTTCTCGCCAAAAAAACTATTTAAGTTTATTGTGTTTTAAACATTGTGTTGGAGTTTGACAACGATTGTTTAAATTTGAAGTTTATGACGGGTCCCCATCCCCAGCGTGCCGATATCGTCGATTTGCACCAGCGCGGGTACTCCAACTCCGACATCGCGAAACGCCTCGTCGTCCGCCGAAATCTTGTCTGGAAGACCATCAAACGTTACCGCGAGCTCGGAAATCTCGAGGACCGTCCAAAAACTTGCCGAACTCGATCTGCTCGGATGCCGGCGAAGATAAAAGCAGTGAGGGAGCGAATACGCCGAAACTCCAAGCGGAGCATTCACAAGATGTCCCAGGAGCTCGGAATATCACGCTGGTCGGCTCAGACTATCGTCAGGGATGACCTCGGCATGCGCCCTTATCGTACTCGCAAGGGTGTCTTGTTGTCTGCCAAGAACACGGCAGAGCGCGTGAAGAGAAGTCGGGCCTTGCTTCGCGACACGGCCGCACCTGGTGCCGACGAGATAGTCTTCTCAGACGAGAAGTTTTTCACGATTGATGAGGCCTACAACTCCCAAAACGTGCGGGTTATCGCCAGAGATCCTGAGGAAGCCGATCGCAACGGAAGAGTCGTCAACCGCACTTCCCATCTAGCTCAGTTGATGGTCTGTGCGGCTGTGTGCGCTTCGGGCAAGTCTCCACTCGTCTTCGATTATCAGGACGTGAAGATCAACAAGCAGAACTATATCAAAGACATTCTCGAAGGCGCCTTGCTTCCCTGGACCCGTACGTACTTCGCTGGCCGCCCGTTCTGCTTCCTACAGGACTCCGCGCCCGCTCACAAGGCCGTTGTGACGCAAGAGTGGTGTGCGAACAACTTGCCCGCCTTCATAACGAGTAAGCAGTGGCCCGCTTAATCGCCGGATCTCAATCCGCTCGACTATTCCGTATGGTCGGTTCTCGAGGCAAAAGCCTCGGCTCGTCCCCACCCCAATTTGGCGTCTCTGAAGAAGGCCCTGCTCAAAGCTTGGGAGGAACTCGACGTTGATTACCTGCGTGCCACGACTGATTCTTTCCCCAGGCGTCTCCGTCGCGTCATCCGCGCCAAGGGCGGCCGCATTGAAAACTGACTTCACCCAGTTGTACATATATATGTTGAGAATAAAATGTGTTGAATTGAGAGTAATTGGATTATTGATTACGATACAAAATCGTTTGACTTTCGGTCCCCGTACTTTCCAGCCACCCTGTAGATACTTTGATAAAACTCATAAAAAGGTTCACCAAAATAACTAACTATGCAAATATTTCAGAAAAGAAAAATCTTCAATTATATAACTCTTCAGAATCAAACACTACATTATTTAATCAAATTTTTATACTCAATATCCATTTATAAATAATCTAACCTGATTATTTTAATTGGACTAAAAAGTTCTACGAACATTCAACAACCCAAAAAAAGTTCAAATAATGTTGAAGACTATTAACAAATGATCTGATGACGAACTCTTCTTTTCAACATTCAAGTCGAGAGTTTACATGTTTATAACTGATTAAATGACTACTCACTATCCCGTTGATCTCGTTACTATTCACCAGCTGAATTTATCTCATGACTTCAAAATATCACAATATTATATCGACTTTCATTACTATCGGTGTTTCATAATAATCACGTGATCTGACAATGAGCATAAAACTGACTACGCGCAAAGTTGTTTTCGTACCAGCCGCGAGACAAGGCTAATCATGGGGGACAGTAGAATTTAAGAGACCGAAAGCTCGGGATGAAAAATAGAAAACGCATACGAACAAAGAACTTCTATCACTAGCTGTTTTTGGATAGCGCGTACATTTCACTAACACAGTTGGTCAAAGAAACTTTCTGATACACGCTCACTGAAGTCCTTTCCCTCTCACGCAGCCCAACCTGTCATTGGCAGCGATCCAATCGCCGGTACGAACGGCCGCATTGCCTTCATCGCGCAGATCCTCGGCAGAAACGACCTCTGGTCCTTCTCCCATCTCTCGAGTCTCAACTGGCACCCAAGTCTTTGCCAATTGCAGGCCGCAACACTGACTTTAACAGAACAAGTTCAACTAGGTAGATTCTTCCGATAAACACAGGACGAATTCCTGGATACAATTTGATTCTCACAAGAGAACAGAATATGCAAGAAGCTCCATAAGCGTAGCAGAGCTGGAGATAGTCGGTGATCTCTTCTTTTTCTCTATTCTCCTTCTCTTTTTCTTATCTCGTATCTGTCAGCGTTCTCTTTCTCTATCTTTATAATCCCACTTACTTCTCTCTTCCCGCCGAATCCTCTAGAATCCATTTTTCTCCAGCTTCTCTCTTTGCTGTTCACGAAACTTCTGCCCTCTCCGCGAAATTGTTTAAAGTGACCGAGAAATGTCTCTTCGTCTGTGCTCTCTTAAAATCACTGCATCTTTCGCAATTTCTGCTCGCGTTTGGCCTATTCTCTCTCTCTCTCTCTCTCTCTCTCTCTCTCTCTCTCTCTCTCACCTAGTGTTGTCTCATCTTAGTTCTTTCTCGCCTTCTTCACTCACCTCGTGAGATATTCTTTCACACGAAATAACCGTAGGTAAGTTCCTTGCCATCGCTTGCTTGTCCTTGGGATTTGCATGAATGGTTTATCATCTCTTTCACTAAATGAACAACATTGAATGCAAATATTCTTTCAGCTTATTAAACTTGAGATTTTCAATCGATAACAGCATCAGAATGGGAGAAACGTGTTAAGAACTAAAACATTGTTTAGTTGCTGTCGATCACCCAAAAACAGTGCGGACAGCTTGCAATCTGAAGCAAAAATGACGTGAATCAACAGGGAATCTGACAGTCTATTACATCACAAATCTTTCCGAAAAATTCCTTCACATTTCGTTGACACTAAACCGCGTGAAATTTTTTTTTATTTAGTTTGTATTAAGAATGGCTCAGCACGCATGTATGATGAGGAATAATGGAGGTGCCACTTCGTGAGAGAACGCAAAGGACTCCGACTAAGACTGAACTTGCTGAAAAAACTTCGATTAAAATCAAACTTGGTGAGGAAACCCCGATTGAGACTGGATTCGGTGATGAACCCCAAACCAAAACTAAACTTACTGAGGTAGCCATTACTACAATAATACATGGTGAAAAAGCCACTCTTGAACGGGCCATAATTCGATCCCTTCCCTACTACTGTTTTGTGTAAGTTAGCGCCTAATGGATAAGGAGCGCAATGATAAAACAATTTCCCTATGTACAGGAAAAGAACGCGAACTATGTATTCCGAATAAAAACAACAGACAACTGACAAGAAAACAATGAGATTTGCGTAGAAAAGACATTTCATGGCGAATTTTGTTTCTCTCTCTCTAATAAGATGAATTTTTTTAAAAGCAAATAAAAATAAATGTTTAATCTTATAGTGAATTAATCAAACAAACTCTTATTATTATCATGAACAAACTGTTGAAATGTAGCCATTGGGTTAGCTATAGAAATGAGCTTCGTGATTATTGTGGTGGGCCACGGTTTAGGGAGGAAAATGAGTACAGGGAAAAGGACCCGTGGACTGACTTACATCAAGTCTTGTGAATGGGTGAACAAGTATAACTTGACACATACAAACAACAACCTATATATGGTTAACCAGTTAAACAATCGGTTCTTCCTGTAAACTAATGTTGTCAAAAGTATGAATATTTTTAGAAAAACTAGTGATGTCTTGTTCAAGAAATAATAGTTATTACTTTCTGAATAACTAGCCAAGTGAATAGTCATTACTTCCTGAATTAATAGTCATGAGAAACAATTACTTTCTGATTAACTAGTGATTTGAACAGCCATAACTGTCCGATTTGCCTTGTTCGTGCGAGAACTCTCAGTGGGGAACGGCCCGAATCATGCAACCCAACTCGTTAGTTATACAGTTCTCCCACGGCCAGAGGGGCCTTTCAGGCATAGAACTCCTTGGTGGAAGAAGCTTTCGTATATGCATATCCTGCGTAGGGCCGCTGCTTCGGCTCTTCCAGAGCGTAGCTGCCCTCGTCCCGCTTCCGCATTCGGTAGACGATGAACATGACGAGGAGAATCGCCATCAGGAACCCGACTACCGTACCACCGACGACCGCTGCAAGATAAAAAACAATTGAAGTTTCTTCCAACCGACTATTTCATACTAGCTATATGGGAAGAAACGGCCGCTCTACTTCATCTCTACTTCACCATACTTATATGAAAGACGATGCTTCTAGAACATTGTCTCTGATTGAGATTGGTGGCCTCGAAGCTAACGTCCGAAACCATCTTAATCTTTTTTTGAAGCTTTACAATAATCTAATAACGTTTTTAGTACTCGCAGTATAGAAATAAAAAGTTTGAATAGTAATTAGAATATTGTTCTTAATTGCTTTACGGGATAAAATCTCTGAGCAAATCTATGCGATACCCAAAAAACTGAACATAAGAGTTTTTGTCAAAATAGCTTTATTTCTTTTTCATCGTACGCTTTTGCTGTCCTTTAAGCTTGTCTTTCCCTACCGATTAGTCTTTTTGATCTACTTTTTTGGAGTAAATAGGGGGGATAGAAACAGGGTGACTGCAGTTCATGTTTACCTCTTCTCCCTTTCTACTCTTTTCTCTCTTTCTATGTCTCTCTCTTAATCTCTCCCTAATTCACATGTGATGTTAATTTTCCTTGCATTTTCTCAAGACTTTCTATAATTTGAAGAAAAACTCTTGTGAGGGGTAAACGTTAATAAAATTGCAGTTTCCATGAGATCTCATGTGTTTCTAATTATTATTTTTCAATTCGAGGAAAACATATCAGATCTATCAACTGAAAAATTGTTTCAGGAATTTATCTTCTGACCCCAAGCTTCTCTGCATCAACATGACCCACTGATTAGCCCTCTTTTCAAAATCAACTTTTCAAAACCCCTCTGATCTCTCATTTCAACTTTTCCCATACCTATCTTCATCCAATTAACTTCCATAGGTAAACTGAAAACCGGCAACAAAAAAAATTTTCTAGGGCGACCCACCTACCGACCCTCTCCCTCACTCGAAATGAATATCTCTTCTCAGCTGACAGTGAAAGTTTTTAAAAATTCCATTTCTCTGCATAAATAGAACGTTTATTCAGTCATAACTCAGCCTCAATCGGTTTCGTCAAGTTAAAAATGGAAATTTTTCGCCTACTTTGGCGATCGAACTATTGAAAAATCAAGACAGATTTTTACTATGTTCATTTCCACTTTTTGAAAGCTTTTAAAGTTTATTCTAGATCAAATATCTTTTTCAATGTTCAACTACTTCCAAATTCGCAAACTATTTTATTCCCAATACGTCCTTCATCTTGAAACCCATTTCTTCCCACGAACATGCTCAGTTATCAAATTCTTTTCCCCCTCTCTCTTTCCATTTTCTGTCCGGATATCCGTCTTATTCAACTGCTTTTCACCCTTTCACTCTCTCTATTTTGTCTACATATTTATTCTCTTTCGTCTCTTTCTCTCTCTCTCTCTTTCCTCTCTGTATTTCTCTTCGAGTTCATTTGCACTCATCCGCATTCATCAGGCTCTGTGTGTTATTCTCTGATTAGTGCTCTTGTTTCTGCCCCTCCTTCCCAGATCCCAGTATCTTATACGGGCATTGGTGTAGATGAGAGAGAACTAAAAGAGAACCCGCTGCATCTATGTATGTCTTGCTATCAACGGAAGCAGCAACACTGCTCTCTTCCAATGCACAAACAAATATTTCCTCAAGATTCCCTCAATCTCACCGCTCCTTCTCCTCTGAAACTTCTTCTTCTCTTTCAGACATTCTATCATCTTTTATACATAGTACAGCTGCCTAATAAATCATCAGCTCACGCAGCTCTAATCTCGACTTTCCTGCCAGGTCGACCCATCTTATTTCTGCCCCCCCCCCCTTCCTCTATCGGTCTGCTCTTTCTTTCTCTCTCTCTCTCTCCCTCTATCTCTTCAGTCCATCAGCAAAGCCCATCTATCATGTTAACTTCCTCACCAACCCTGGGAAAGGCCATGAGTCTTCTCATCTCTCCTTGTACATTTGTCCTCAAGGCACATGCACATCATAATTATTGAGCCGGACCAAAGAGAAGAGCATGAAGTAGTACCAGAAGTGAGTGGTGAGAAAAGAGAGAGTAACTCAGGAGGGTTCGAGAGAGAAAGAGTGAGGCAAAGAGGGAGAGAGAGAGACAGAGAAACAGAGAGATGGGTAAAGAAGCAGAGACAAGCCTTCTTCTGCCATTCTCATTTGGGAGGAAGAGCATGCGGCGGGGCGCGGTGTGTGTGGGAGAGGGGGTAAGGGTTTCTCCTCCCCAGATCCTCCTCTTATTCTCAGGCGTAGATTCCTTTTCCATGATATACTTTGCGACACTCTCTCCTTTATTGTCTCTCTCCCTCCTAATATTCCATTGATCCTAATATTCCATTGACCGGATCCCCAATGAATTCATACCTTCGATATCCCCTCCCAATATCTCCTAGTCTTTCCTCTCATAAATATCAATCACTTGACGGTATGTTAATGGATGTGTCAGATAGGGAATGTGGACAAGAACTTTTAGCACATAGAGAGGAAGAAGAGAAGAACTAGAGAGATACAATTAGAGATCCCCAGAGAAGAGAGAAACAGATGCAGAGAAAAAAGAAAGAGAAAGGAAGAGAAAGAGAGATAGAAACAACCAGGAACTTACCGACTAGGAAATCCGATGAAACATGTCACAGATTTTTCGAATGTGTTCTCTAGAATCTCAAAAACTCTATTAGATGTTTTTGATTGATGATTGATGTGAATAACAATATGAAACGCATTGAAAAGAGCGACAGAGAGATGATATAAGTAACCATGCGATGCTTTCCTGACTATAAAAATCAGCCTCTTCTTCCCATCACACCTAGCTTCTTCTTTCCAGGAGATCAGAATTCTCTAAGGTCTCCCAGGAGATCAGCATCCTCCCAGGTCTCCCACGAGATCAGCATCCTACCTACTACCACATTATCAACACTACTCCCATCCACTATAGCAGCCTCTCTCCCCCACTAGAGCAATGTACCGTTTCTTCTACCAACTGTATCAGTCAGCCCCTTTTTTTTCCCTCACGACATTGTCACCCCTTGCATATACGCAGATTTCCTTTCTTCTGTCATTGGAGCCAAAAGATAAGCTAGATGAAGAGAGTGAAAAGAGAGAGTGAGTGAGAGAGAAGATAAGAGAGATAGGAAGTGAGTAAGAGTGAGGAGAGATAGATAGAGAGAGATAGACAGAGACCAACGCGTACCAATATGGCAGCGAGGCGTGAGCGACCGAGACGGCAGAAAGGAGAATGGAGAAGCATAACATTCAGCCTAGCCTCTCATTCTTACCGGTTTTTTTTCTTTCTTCCTTTCCCTCTCTCCTTCTATGTATTATTGTCTTGATCTCTTCCTCTCTTTCTCCTTCACCGGTACTCTCCTACTCCGAATAAGCCTTGCCTTCTGTCAATCTGCCTGCTCCCCTACAAATCTGTTCTCTTCATCCTTTCCCTTGTCTTCACCACTTTTCACAACAAGAACAACTACTTTCTTCTTTTTTCCTCTTTTTGTAAATCTAATTTAGAAGAGAAGAGATCAAAGGGTACCGCTTCTTTATTCCTCACTACCACACTTAAGCATCGCTTCAACCTTCTTCAATACTATTTAGCTCGCATCGGACTCTCGCTCTCTATCTTCATCTCATTCCCGCCTTCTCTCTCTTTCTTTACCTGCCACTGTTTCTCTCTCACTAACGCTATCTCTCGCAATTACTTTATTTCTCTCTTTTTCTCCTTATATCTCTTCCTAACTCCCTAGTTCTACCTTCCCCAAAGTTTCCTTCTCATTCAAAGTGATCTACCAATGAATCCCCTTTTCACTGCTCTATTCTCACCCTTATAATTGTAACCATCAACATGAATATTCAACAATTCACATAGCCATAACATCCTTCATTCAACTGATTTGTAACAACTCTCTAAAGAAGAGAGGAAACAGATGAAAAAAGCGAGAGAGCAATGAGAAGGAAATTACGGAACTACCTACTTTGAGACATACCAAGACAGACCGAGAGCCCCACTAATAGAACCAGGCCTCTCAAGCATCTCAGAAGCCTAATCTTCCTGTGTGTCTCTTTAAAATCCCTCTCTGCAAACCATTTCAAGAGCAATTAGAGTCAAATCGTTCACCTTAGACATGCAAATTCACTTCTCTTCGTCATTTGCTCAGAACATTATATTCGTGACCTCACACTTTTCTCTGCATGCATTCAATCTCAACTCATAAGAGGAAACTTCTCTTTGTCTGTCTCTCTGTATGTCTCTCTCGCTCACTCCGTCTGTCTCTCTCTTTCCCCCCTCTCTCAACTGCTCTTGATTTTACCCTTCTTAATAATTCAGAGCTTCGACGATAACTTCTGGCTCAGACCCTGAAGTATGGAGTACCCAAGGAGAAAGCAGGTGGAGGGGTCATGATTAGGGAGGTCGAAATTACACTTCCATCCCTCTGTTTCCTCGAGATAAGTCTGCCGACAAAGTATAGCTCTCTGTCAAGATAAATCTGGAGTGAAACAACCAGGACAAGGGAATAATCACAGAGAGAGAGAGAGAGAGAGAGAGAGAGAGAGAGAGAGAGAGAGAGAGAGAGAGAAAGAGAGAGAGAGAGAGAGAGAAAGGGAGAGAGAGAGAGAGAGAGAAAGGGGGAGAGAGAGAGAGAGAGAGAGAGAGAAAGGGAGAGAGAGAGAAAGGGAGAGAGAGAGAGAGAGAGAGAGAGAGAGAGAGAGAGAGAGAGAGAGAGAGAGAGAGAGCAACACTTGGAGATACTACACAAATGATAATGATTAATGTCGTCCTTTCTTCATATCTCTAAATTCCTCGATCACTTACTCTTCCTCTCTCTCTCTCTCTATCTGTTCTTTATGTGTATTTGCCGAACCATTCATCACTTTGTTTCTCTTCGACTGCCTATTCAAACTATCGGACTTTGTAAATCATTCATTTCCTCTTTAAAATTTCCAAAAGCCTAACTTTCCAGTCAATAAATAACCAATGCAATATATCAAACATTTATGAAAAGATTTAATTGTTGAAAAAAAAATTACCATATATAGAACTCAAATAGGTGCCCAGATACGATTTCAAAGATTCCCTAATTCATTACAGAGATGTTCTTCTCATGGTAGAGTTTGAAATGACCAACCGGCAAATATTCCTGGCTTGAGCATATTATGGAAGGGAATGGAGGAATCTGTGGTGGACGGAGGCCTCTTTGTCGAAAATGACTGGATGGGAGGAGCAGCCACAGTAGGACTCGACGAGGGAACCTTCAACAAATCAATTCCAGGCCTTGCCAAGAAACAGAAGATGATTGGACAGCGCTCTCCTACTCAAAGGGTTGAAGAGGCTGGCGGAAACGTCCTTTCCTTAGGAGAAAGCGATTAGGAGACAAGACATGAGAACGGCCGAGAAGTAAGCACTTACGAAAGAAAAAGACATTACATAGTAGCGAAGGACTCAGTATCGAATTGCGCATTGAACAGGTAACAGTCAGATTGTAACAGGACCAGTGAAGCTAGGAGACCTGACTTATATACGATCTAGGAAGCTAGGGAACTTGACTAGATATCAAGGGCCTGAAGGAGCTAGAGGACCTGAATTAATATCAAGGGTTCAAGAATTTAGAAGAAATGGCTCAAAATCAAGGGTGTGAGAAGCCATATGATCATCCAAAGTAGCAAGAGGCCCACAAGGAAGAGAAAATTAAGATAAGGAGAAGTATTGAAAACATCGTGAACAATAGAGAAGAATCCGAAAAGATGCGCATTTTCTTAAGGTCTCGAGGGGAATCCCGAGAAGAAGAAGAAGGGTTTTACTCTCTAGGAAAGCTTCTCACACTCGTCCTCTTCATTTCTGTTGTCTTCTCCGCTCTCTGCCATGTCAGAATTCGCATTACTAACGTGAAATAGGGATAGAATGTCTAAATGGAAGAGGGGAGAATTTTCCCGAACTAAGAAGGTCCAGATCCCAGAGTTTATCGTATTATACCCCAGAATGGAACAAGAACATGGTGAACAAGGGAAAAGAAGGATAGAAAGAAAAAAAGAAAGAAAGAGAGAAAGAAAGAAAGAAAGGAAGAAAGAAAGAAAGAAAGAAAGAAAGAAAGAAAGAAAGAAGAAAGAAAGAAAGAAAGAAAGAAAGAAAGAAAGAAAGAAAGAAAGAAAGAAAGAAAGAAAGAAAGAAAGAAAGAAAGAAAGAAAGAAAGAAAGAAAGAAAGAAAGAAAGAAAGAAAGAAAGAAAGAAAGAAAGAAAGAAAGAAAGAAAGAAAGAAAGAAAGAAAGAAAGAAAGAAAGTAAGAAATAAAGAAAGAGAGAGAGAGAGAGAACCAGAGTGAATAATAGATGGATAACGTTGAATGGGGAGTGAGATAGGGATAAAGAGACAGAGAGAGAGAAAATTGCTTCAATGCAAATAGCGAAATTCAAGGCGATTCGCATTAGAGCAGTAAAAAAAACCTACATCAGAGGCATTTTCCAGTTCTGAGTTTCCGTAAAATCGAATTCCTCTTTCAATTCGTTTGATTAGAAGACAGAAAAAGCAGGAAAGTCTTGGAACATTTCGATCACTGAGTTTCTCGGAAATCAGAAGCCAGAATAGAGATTAGAGATTAGAGAGAGAGAGAGAGAGAGAGAGAGAGAGAGAAAGAGAAAGAGATAGAGAGAGAACCTTTTGGTCATAACTGATAATGGAACCTGTGATGTGGTTCTCTCCTCGATCCGGATAATAGGGAATGGTGTAGTGGTTGAGGTTGTGGATAGGGAAGGTGCAGAAGTCACCAGCAAAGGAGTGATGTCCACTGCAGATGGCACCGAACCGCTTCCTTCTATTCTGTCGCCCGAATCTGAAAATCATAGCTCACCATTATGAGCTAAAAAATCAAAAGTATTATATTTTCGGGCGGGTCACCGGGCGAGTCTGGGCGACCGGAGCGCAAAGAGGGGTGGGAGAGGGAAATTCAACAAAAAATTTTGTTAATTTTTTCCGGAGTCAACTCATCTTTATTTCGCGTGGCTGGGGTCGGAGTTTAACATTCGACATTCTGGGTCGGAGTTTAACATTCGACATTCTGGGTCGGAGTTTAACATTCGACATTCTGGGTCGGAGTTTAACATTCGACATTCTGGGTCGGAGTTTAACATTCGACATTCTGGGTCGGAGTTTAACATTCGACATTCTGGGTCGGAGTTTAACATTCGACATTCTGGGTCGGAGTTTAACATTCGACATTCTGGGTCGGAGTTTAACATTCGACATTCTGGGTCGGAGTTTAACATTCGACATTCTGGGTCGGAGTTTAACATTCGACATTCTGGGTCGGAGTTTAACATTCGACATTCTGGGTCGGAGTTTAACATTCGACATTCTGGGTCGGAGTTTAACATTCGACATTCTGGGTCGGAGTTTAACATTCGACATTCTGGGTCGGAGTTTAACATTCGACATTCTGGGTCGGAGTTTAACATTCGACATTCTGGGTCGGAGTTTAACATTCGACATTCTGTTCACTCACTAACATTTGATTTTTTGAGGTCAACTTCTGCTAAAAATTTTTCTCAATTGAAAAAAATTTCTGGGGGACCGGGCCGGAGGAATTTTACAAGTTTGGTAAGTTATGCTAACAATCAGAAGGTTTTTAGTCTCGGACTATCACGAGGTCACCAATCAAATTTCCAGCGCTGACTCTCTAGCTTCGAATTAAGATTCGAAGATTGCTGAATGCACTCTTAAAGTTCTCTTTCAATATATTTAAGGGGATTCTGAGGCAATCAATACACTGAATATTTCGCTGAGACTCTCGACAGTGACTTACAATGCAATTGACGATGAAATTGACAGAGAATTCACGAAAACTGTCATTATCGGAACTTTTTAAACGGTATTCTGTGACTAAAACTTGCGAAAAAACCATTTGTGCATTTTAAATATACATAGATATTAGTTTACTAGGCAATGTATTTGATCCAATTTTCATGCTAATTCTTTGCAATCGCTATGATATATAATATGTATAAGGGTAAATTCTGAATTACTAGTTCGCTTATCATATATTTTTCAATCACTATAGTGGGCTGATTTGTTCTTAACAATTTTAACTGTTGTTGTTGTTGTTGCCGGCAAGCATCCCGCATCGAAGACTTGGTTATGAACACTCTCTTTAATGAGAGAAGTTCTCGTGTTCTTCGGACAAGATGCATCTGGAGAAGGGTTTTGATGTCCTTTGCAGTCCTGAGACTGTCATGCTGCACCTTGTGAAGGCGGACATCGTTGTAGCAACCTGTTTCAGGCCTTGTGAGTGGGTGGTCAAGCCGGCCTAGCATCGTTTTAGGTGGGAGTAGAGACGTCTCGCCTGTCGTTGACCGGAGATAGGCAAGAGGCTATTTGACTGGCGCCTCGACTCACAATTTTAACTTGTTTTGTACTGCGCTTTTCCTTAAATGAGCTTTTCCAGAGTATTATAATATAATGAGATAGACAATTTCAAGGTGGAGTTTGCCAGACCATTCTGTCAATAACAGCGGTAATGGCATACGTTCAGAATAAAGAGACTGCTGGCACAAGTTATTTTCTCTGGAAGATTCCTACATAGCTACAACGCAAGTAGACATACAACTATAACACAAACCTGAAGTGGGTGTTCCACTTCCTTCCACGGCGTCTTCATCATCAGGCCCGTATCCCGCAGCGACTTTGCTTTCTACCGTATCTCCTTCTTCCCGCATCGGAGAACCACTTCCTTCTATTGTAGTCTGTAACAAGTTTTAAATTTTTTGATTTTTTTTACAACAAAGGCCGCAAAACTTAAAAAACTTCAAGTATTTTTTTTTGCGATTCTGTTCGGATATCGTATATTGACTTACGTATGCTCTGTGTGCGCTAAAAATTCTGAGGAATTTCTCCATTCACCTAACCGCGACAGATCCACCTAAACCAAAGGGGTCCTTGCACGGTTTTGAAGTTCTTCATGGCTGCTGTTCGCAGTGACCAAAGAAGCCACTGGTTCTAACCGGTCATCTCTACCCAGGGAAGAGCTTGCACTGCTGCGGGGCAAGAACTTGCGCGAAAAAATTATTAGGAAAATTTCAAAGCTTTAATAAAGGCCACCGGTACTGTTGAAAATTTGTAAAACGACAGTTCTTCGAGCGATGAAGTCCGAAATAATGACTAGCTATCCCTTCTCCGCTGTTTGTCTTCAGCTCTCTGCTCGTTATTCGTGAGTCTTCCGCTCGAAGAGCGAACTTTCTTTTTGAATTTTCGACAGTTACAGTAGACCTTTGGTCTACTGTAACTGTCGAAAAAAAAGCTATTAACGTTACAGAGATCCAGCTAATTTGTAAAGATGAGCAATATCGAGGTTTTTATGGAAAATATGGATTTGGGTAGTCATCTCCTTATGTGCCTCGTGCTTGATAATTAAAATTCTTTTTTAAATACTTTTGAAAGGACTGGAATGTTCTCTCCTGTCTGTTCCACACGAGTCTTCGTATCTGTCATTCACAGACATTTTTCATTTAAGCTCTCTCTCTCCTGTTTATGAAATCTAACAGTAAGAAGCTTTCAAGAAAACTTGAAACTATCTATAAGAACATTGGAAAGAAAAGCAAATCTTGTAGCGAGCTTCTTTTTAAAGCTGATAACAGATCTCATTCTATTGAAGGCTGATAAATGAGAGACATTGGATCAGCCGCGTCATTTTTTGAGATCAAAAAAAGCTAAGATTCGCTTTCTCTTATCTCATTATCTTTCTTTCCACCTCTCTCTTTTCTCTCTCTTTCCTCATCTCGCTATCTCTCTCTTTCTTCATCTCACCTTCTCTTTCTTTCTTTCTCTCTCTCTCTCTCTCTCTCTTCCTGACATCCCGTGCCATACACCACTCCCTGTTGTCAACATAAATCCTCCGACTCCTCTTTATCGCTAATCCTCAACTTTGCTTCTAAGTTCTCCCGCTTCTTCTCAATCTTCCGATTTCTCCTTTCTTCTTCTCTTCTCTTCTCTTCCCGTTCCCTTGTTATTTCCTATCCCGTTCAATCAAGTCTTTAAAGACTTTATGTTTTTTTCTTCTCTTAACTATGTATGAAACATGTTTGCTTCCTTCTGAGAATGCAGCCAATTTAGTTCTTCTTCTTCTTTTTCGGATGGTACGATATGTGAGTTCGGTCCCCGACTCCTTTACCATTCGAGTCGATTGCCATATGTGGCCACTTCCTCTAAGGTTCTTTATCGACTTCAAGGAGATAAAATGGAGAAAGAAAAAGAGAGAAAGAAAATGATAGATCAAAAGAGAGAGTCAGTGATAGAGAGAGAAATTAAGAGAAAGATATGTAAGTACGAAAGAAAAAGAGAACGAGAAAAAGAGGAGAGAGGTCAAGACAGGCTATTAAAGAGCGGGAGAGAAAAAGACAGAGAGAGAGAGAGAGAGAGAGAGAGAGAGAGAGAGAGAGAGAGAGAGAGAGAGAGAGAAAGAGAGAGAGCATAAGCTGTCAATCAAAAGGCCATCTCGACTACTTCTTCCACCTCATCTTTCTCCTTATAAGGGTTATAGTAGTGAATAGCAATACATAGTACAACTCTCCTTCCCATTATTCTTCATGCCAATGTACTAACAAATATACATATCATTGAAACAAATAAAGTTTTTTAACGGTTTCAGAAGCAATTTGAGAAGTTCCGACAATCAAACAACGTTCTACTAAAAGTGACCTGCAATTTTAACTGAAAAATCAAAAAAAACTACGCTCCTCCTAGTGCGAAAATCTTTATCGATGGTTCTCAGGTCGTTTTTAGCATTGAAACTGATGAAATTTAACCTGAATGAGATATTTAAACTTTCTGAGTCGAAATCGTAACAAGGGGTTGAATAGGTCAAATAACATTGAAAATTAACATTTATTCCAGTTTGTAGCTTACCCAGATCGGGCAAAAGAGAACCTTACATTAAAAATACAGATGAACGCACTGACCGATAAGCAGAGAGGCAGCAGTGCTGCTAGGGCTGCACATAGCAGCTGCAGCCGCATATTATGTACTCTTCTCTGTCCGCGACTCTTCTCTTCTATCCGCCAGGACTCATTCCTCCTTCTTCTATCAAATCACTGCTCTTTCTTCAATGATAGCCTGGAAACATTTTTTTGATAGTACAGTTTAGGCCTGTCATGATTGATGATTGATACACTGAATGAACTTTAACTTTTGAAAAGTTCAAATCTTCCGTTGGCTCATTCGAACCAGGATGTTTCTCTGACCCACACTGCGGGTAAAAAAAATCCATGCGCTCTCCAAAAACCCCGAAAAACTTTGAAATCTAAGCGCTTGAGGAAATTCAGATTTTTCGTAGGGAAAGTTCAAATCATTGGAAAAATCGAATTTTGAACTCTAATTTTTTTTAAAATATAAGCGCTCGAAAAAAGTTGTGCAGGTCCAAAAAAAACCCTGTTTGAAACGAGTCTCCCCATTGATTGAACTGCTGAGAAACCTACACATCACTTTTGAATTTGAATCAATAAATGAGGTGAAGTATAGAAGAGCCCCCATGATAAATTATTAATGCCAACGACGAAAAAACCTCAAGAGTAGAATTCTCTAAGAAATGTAAATGAGAACGGATTTTTGCGAGCGAAAAAATTTGTCCGCTGGGAGAAAACAGCGAGCATCCTGTTATGTCCAATGGAGGAGAACGGGGGAGAACTCCGACAGGAAAGCGAAAACTCCCGGCAATGGAAATAGGAGAGAGAGGAAGAGAGAGAGAGGGATAGAAAGAGAGAAAGAGAAAAAAAAAAGCGAGAGAGCGAAGGAGAGATAAGAGAGAAATAGAGATAAAGAATCGGCTCTTTCAGTAGTCAGCAAGAAAGTAAAAGGTATATATTATAATATGTAGAGTGAGGGCTTTATCATATAATTAGATATGTATCGGATCTAAGCAGAAGCTGTGATTGTATTCAGGCGAGAAGCTAACTTACAAATGGCTAGAGATAGGAAAGTATTTTCAAAGTAGTAAATTTGCTTTAATTAGGGGAGAAACGAGAGTTTGCAGATATTGAAAAAGAGAGAAATTGAAAGAAGGAGTGAGAGGTAGAGAAAGAGAGAGAGAGAGGAGGGAAAGATAGAGATAAAGAGCGACAATAAGAAACAAGAGGGGCAAATGGGATGACATAGAGACTGTGGGTGGTTTGGAGTAGCAGACAAGGAAAAGAGAAAGTATGAAATAGGAGGGAGGAAGAAAGAGAAGATAATTGAAAAAAGAAGGGCACCGGCGTAACAGGGGAAGGGCACCTAGGAGAGAGAGAGAAAGATAAAGATAGAGAGAGCAAGAGAGAGTGAAGCAGAGAGAGAGAGCAAGAGAGAGTGAAGCAGAGAGAGAGAGCAAGAGAGAGTGAAGCAGAGAGAGAGATAGAGAGAGAGAGAAAGAGAGAGAGAAGCCAGGGTCCGAACCGAATGTTAAAAGAAGCGAGAATAGAGGGCGCCATGAATCTTTCCTTTTCTATCTTTCATATCCACAAATGGATCATTCTTTCTCTGTCTCTCTCTTTAGCTCATGCTCTCTCCACCTCACTCTGCTTCTCTTTTGATTTCCTTAACTTCTACACTCTTCTTATCTAGGGGGTTTTCTTATCTTGAAATACCTTCGTAGTACCCCTCTTCAACCTCATAAACTGCATCTTTTCCCATCCTCTTAAATAATTGAGTAAAAGCTGTCAAGAATGAGATACTGGTGCGTGAAAGAGAGAAAGAGTATAAAAGTGAAAGCGAAAGAAAGAGAAATAGACAAGAGAGACGATATATAGTAAGAGAAGGATAATGAGAGCAGATAGAAAGATAGAGAGAGAGAGAGAGAGAGAGAGAGAGAGAGAGAGAGAGAGAGAGAGAGAGAGCGGATTACTCAGTACCCTACACGTCCTATTCCTAGCGTCTGCTTCTCTACCATGTGAAAGAAGACATTACTTTGTTGACCTGGAACTAGCAACATAGGAGTGAATTAAGACAAAAGCGATTGAGTGAGAAAGAATATATAGACAGAGGGAAAAGATAGAGACTGAGAGTGAAAAGTAGAAATGAAAGAGAGAGCAAATGGAATAGTATCATGTAGCCAAACTATGCCCATGCGTTTATTCACACCATCACACGCCAGAGACGCAACGAAGACGATATTTGTGTAGTCACTATTGGTTTAAAGGTAAAAGGAGAACGCACTGCGAAGCGCCAGGCAAGACCCGCAGAGCGCATATCAAGGAAAGAGTTGAACCGACTAAGGGATATTTGCATCTTCCATTCCCCTTCCTTAAAGAGAGAGAGAGAGAGAGAGAGAGAGAGAGAGAGAGAGAGAGAGACAGCAAAAGCAATAGATGGAAAGAAAGAAGATACAGATGGTCACTCCCATTGCTCTATTGCTTGCTATCCGTACCTCTCTCTTTTGTTATCTCTTACTGTCTAGCTAATTCTCTTTCTTTCCATCTCTTGCTATCTCTCTCACCATATTTGCTGCTTTCAAAGATCGATTTCTGTTTACACCTAGTATCATTCACGAAATCGTTAGAGTCGCTCATGAAATTACAACTTTTCACTTTGTCAAAGTAATCTTGTTGAACGCTCCAATGTCTCACCACGAATTGCCGTGAGAAGGAAAATGGACTACGGTATTTTTTATACAATAACTTTTACTGTTGGCCGTAATTTTATATGAATATAAAAATATCGTAGATCATTTTCCTTCTCACGCCAATTCATGGTATGACATTGGAGCATTCAACGAGATCACTTTGCAGAGATTACTTTAACAAAGTGAAAAGTTGAATTCTAACGCTCCATAAGGCTTACAATCTGTTACAGAACTAAGTGATTGAGTAATTTGCAACAGACATTTCCAAGCGACGCACTTACCGACGACAAACCAAGAAGAGGGAGAGAGATAAATAGAGATAGAGAGAGAAAGAAAGAAATATAGAAAGATAGAGAGCTTTTGAGGTCATTTCTGAAAAAAGACACAACGAGAGCGAATTCCCCCCCCCCAATTCAACTCATGTGTAAAATAATGGAACAAAAATTTTCACTTCGATCAACAAATAGTCCTTCGCATATTGGAATTACATGGCGGAACAAATTGAGTTTCTAATCATATAGAACAAGTAAGATTCTGAAATAGCAGGAACAAATGAGTGCATAGGTGACCGCACCCCTTTCCTCCCTCCTCTAACCCTTCCCCCCCTTCCATCCCGTTATACCCTCGCTAAGTCCCGCCCCGCAATCGATGACACTCTTCTTCTCTTTTCTTCGCATACTCTTGCCCATTTGCAATTTAGCCGACAGCTGCAATATATCCCATTTGAGACGTGTTTTTTTCTTCGTCTTTGGCAACCGAGATTTCACGCATACGGTGCAACCGTTTAGTTGTTCTTTGATTGTGCAAGGGAGAAGATTTTTTTGATGATAATGTACTTTATCGTGTGCTGCTGACATGAGAATTAGATACTCTACTGTAAGAATCTCGAGGCCTCAGCTCTGCTCTGATGAGAAGAGAGGAAATTCAGTTTGCAAGAGCGGCCTTCTTGACGAGCTCGGCCTTCTTCTTGGCTTCTCTTGCCTGGATGTACTCGTTCTTCTCCTTCTTCACTCCCTCCGTCAATTGGTTCACCGTCTGACCATCCAAAGCAGCTGCCACCGAACTCTCCACCTGCAATTCATTCAGCATTTACTTGAAGAAATAGCAAAATAGCATCATAAGTTATGATCGAGTCCTCTAGTAAAGAAGAGACAACTTGACTCGATCCCTCACTGTGGCAGAGCTTTTGTTCGCGCGAAAGTTAATCATATGACCTAGTTTTAAAATTGTCATTTATCAAATCTTGACTTCTTTTAAATGGCCTTTGTTTCGCACTTTAGGGGTTTCGAATTTTTTACGCAGGCTATCACATGAAAAGCACCTCAACTCGAACACATCATGCTTCAAAATTAGTTCTTCGAACACGTTAAAACTGACCTATTTATAGGTGTAAACCTAGGGAGATTCCCTCTGGTAAACTAGTATAAAAACCACTCCTAAGTGTCATAATCAGTCTTTTCACGATACGAAAATGACTTTGCTGCGAAAACTGCGTCTTTTTTCACGGTTTAGTCCATAGGAACTGCTAACTGGCAAAAAAATTCCTAGGGCGACCGGCCTACCGACAATCAGGCCTCACTGCCTCACTCAAAATGAACTTAACACAGTTTTGAACGCCGAAATTAAAAGATAAAATCTTTATTTCTCTACATAAATAGAACGTTCATTAGCCACAACTAAGCTTCAACCGGTTTCTTTAAGTTGAAAGTGAAACTTTTAGCCTACTTTAGCGATCGAACTATTGAAAAATCAAGACATGTTTTACCTATTTTTCAGTCCCCAAACAATCCTTTTTCACAAGACACACTTTGCTTTTTGGTACAGATCAAAACTGCGCTCCGGTATGGTAACAGCGAGAAAAGGAGAATTTCATTCACAAAGCACCAAACCAGAGCAGCCCGCATCATATTGGTGAAAAGGGGTGGAAGGTGGTTTATTCAGATACTCATGTATGTATTTTCACATGTTGAGCGTTTCTCTCTCACTCTGGTATTTTCTCGTTCCTAGTCCGAATTTTTGATTTAAAAACTTTTTTTCAAAACAACAAAAAACTTACAAGCTACCCAATTTCAATCCGAAGCCCTACGATTATACAATTGATAACATAATGATTTTTCGAACTTTGCTCTTCGCCAGAACTTCCTCATACGCGGGTTTTAATTTTTTTTAAATGTAGTTTCAACTGTCTTGAACAAAAAATATACCCTCGATATTGTATTTCCAATTTTTATTCAGCCAGAACTTCTTCCTTCTCTGGTCAAAACTGTTTTGTTGTAGTTTTAACTGTCTTGACCACACAAAAAACCACGAAATATTGCTCCACAACCAGAGTCTTTTCAACATTGGAAAGCGGAGATGAGAAGTCAATGCAAAACCAACTTTGCTCACGATCTACTTCCAACTCACGATCTACTTCCAACTAAACACTAAAAACTGGATTTTTAATTCTCAAATAATTTCATTTGAATTCTAAGATATTGTAGAATTAGGGAGCGGCGAACTTCATATCGTTATCACCGAAAACAGATAGAAAACCATCATGATCGGATCTCTCCTCTCTCTACCCAAACAAATATTTTTCTGTTTTGTCCGATGGCAATCTCATCGTAGAGAAGATATCAGGCAATCACGACGAGGCGTTAAATAGTTATGCCCTACCATCGGTGTCCCTTTGTTTCGATTTTTGACGGGACTCGTTCTACATTCATGAAAAGCGACCCTTATCAGTGAGTTTTTTTCTCGATAAAACACATTTATTTTGTCATCGCCTGGTCTATATTTCAAAGAGAACCGCATTCAACGGACTTCTAAGTTCTTCGCGAAAACACTAAAAACACAATTTGAAATGATTCGAGTAAGCATCGAGTACTGATGAGAGGAAAAACATCTTTCTTTATTTGGACTAATCTAAAACCCCGATGCCTTCTTGTCCAACCGGATGTCAAATTCTGGTTTTCCAGAGGCTTTAAACATGTTTTGGGCTGTTTTACATATGCATACTCTAATCAAAAGCTAATAAAACCTAATTACGGTAGCTTCTACACTCTAGATCATTTTCATATTTTCTGCCTTAAAAATAGAAAAACAACATCAGTTAAGCTCTATCCGTACAACTTCCTTTAATTTTCACAGTCAAATTCAGCTCTTCATTGTATATTTGTTTCGCAAATGAATTTGAAGCAAAGTCTTTCGTGGTATTGTGCTCAGACGTTGAATGAGACCGGTCTAAGGCATGTTTGTGCGCGCCGAGCGAGTTGGAAGAGTAATGGGGAAAGGCGAAAAGAGAAGTAGTCAATTAGAACCGGAAGGAAAATAGAATGTAGATTATTTTGGGCGCAAACATGTATGCGCCAACACTGCTTTTCCGGTAAATATTCAACCTCTGTTTGTGCTTACCAAAATGAGCGACTTAAAAAACTGTTGGAATGTCGCACTTTTTTCCCTCAAAGTTTGGTTAATAATCGTCGACTCAGTCACGGAACCATTATACGCTTTTGCAGTGGGTCCGAAACGGATACAAAGGCCTACAGAAAGCTTAAAAAAAACAACTGATCATGCACCTACTACAAACAAGAGAAAAAAATATTCTGAAATAAAGTAGTTTTATGAAGAGGTCTATGTTCTCAAACTAGAGACTAGAGAGAGATACCCGCCGAAGCTCGAAACCATGGGTTCAACTGCTCATTCGGGCAGGTGATCTACATAGAATAATGAAAAGCAAGCGGAGGCTGAGTAGTACCTCTGATTGAGCATACATCCGCAACGGTATTGATCTACCTTGTCTCATTTTACTGTCTGTTCTCATCATCTTCTCTTCGAGTTGATCTCCTGATTATATACCAGTTATGATGAAGGCGCTGTCAATGATATATTTTTCCAAAGGGTGTATAATTTATGAACTTTCTGTTTCTTGTCCAGCTTCATCACCTGTGACACGTCAATAATTTGAAAACCAAAAGAGTCGATGTACCAACCTTCACAGAAGTGAAGTTGGCGGGTATTTTGCTGATGACGTCGCTACTTGCCATGTGGAACTTCTGTGCGAGTTTGTTCAAATCATCCTCGAGAGACTTTTTGATCTGCAGACGAGGCTGTTTACTACTACCCTAAATAGAAAGCATTTAGATTGAATACTTATCATTTAGGAAAGACAAGATTTGGAATCAAACCGAGAAATTGTGTTGAAAAACAAAAAAGTTTGAAGCAAGAGATTAGAAAAAAGCAATTTGGAACTTCAAAGAGCAGCCACTATTTCTAAAGGTTAAAAATCAATATTTAAAATTCTAGGAAAACGTTTCTTGTCGCGAAGCGGTTAGAAAAGCTAAGAATACAAGTAAGTGATAACTTGCGAATTTTATTTTCTAGGGCGACCTACTGACCTTCCCATTGAAATCAAAGTTTTCAGAGTTTTTTTGAGAAAAAAAACTGAGAGAAAATGATTTTCTAAACGAAAAAGTTTTTTAGTCGTAACTCAGCCAAAAAGGGTTTCCAAGTCAAGTTTGATAACTTTTAACTAACTCGGGAGACAAATCTTGTGAAAAAAATTCCAACATCTTAAAACTACGAAGATTATCATCTATTTTCCCATAAACGTGTAATTTTGAGTATAAGACATATCGGAAACAATTAACCACACTTTACCTTGCTTGGGAAAGTTCAAATTTCAAATAAAGATTCGAATAAAGTGGCTTTACTCAGAAACTTATGTTATCATCACTTTTAAGAATAAATGGCTATTCTACAGTTTATGCGGGCAAGCATAACTTACTTCTAAATGAACCGATTTCAATAATGTTTATCTCTTTCGACTGAGAGTCTGAGTCTCAGATGGTGCTCATGAAGAGCTGTATATAAAAATGAATGAAGTTCTGGATGGTATACACCAAAAACTGACTTCTGGGTTGGAGTTGACAAGGTCGCTGCCCTTCTGTGAATATTCCTTGACTTTCTTGACAAAAGCCTGCTGTACCAAGTCCCTTCTAGCTGTAGATGTCGTCAAAGTTCGAACGAAAGTGAGCGCACTTTGCATATTCGAGACCTGCAAAATATCATGTCTCTATATATTGATGTTTAAAACCGAAGCAACCTAATAATGTTCAATTAAAAACTTAAAGTTTCATGTTTGCAAGTCTGAAAACTGTAATACATAACCATCAACGTAAAATGAACAAAATCCATTGTAAAACAGAAAATTAAATATTTACTACACAGAACAGATTAAGTCTGCTAAATAGAGTAGAATGAAATCTGTGCAATTCTGTACTCAAAATATATATTTTATCTACACTTGTCAGTGCAAAAACAAACATTCAAAAACCACAGATAACAATGGTGTCTTTAAGAAGCAAAGAAAAAAAAGAAAAGAAATCTAAGACAATTCTTGTAACAATTTATTACAGAGCGCGTCATATGTAGTGTCTAATAATTACATCCATATGTCTGCTGATTCGAAACGGAAAGACTAAAGTGTATCAATGATATTGATGACAGCTTTTTTTAAAACGTGTTCACTCGGAACATTCAACACATCTCTCTATAATCTAGTGAACATACGTGCTACCCTTAATGAGAAACAATGGAAACGGGCCGTATTCTGTGTTGCTTCGACATACAAACCGTTAACATTTGTCCTTGTAATCGGAACCCATTTGAAGAACTTTTCCTTCGCGACAATGGAACTATTGTTGTAAATTTTCCAACCCATCATAAGATCCGCGACTTTCCGCCTGTCTATCAAGGAAGAAAGACCTAGGTTAGCCAATCGACAAGAATAAGAAGGAAGTGCACGTGGATAATCAGGATTAGGAAAGCATCGGTAGTATACAATACGAGTAAAAGCTTCAAGTACTTTCTCGATAATTTTGCAGTCTTTTTTATAATATGGATTCCAGAAGCAAGATGCAAATTCTAGATGAGGAAGTATATATGTGGAAAAGCATTTGAGTAGAATAACTGGGTCGTTGATGGGAACAGCACGGAGGAGTGAATACATGGCTGCCGTTGCTTTGCTCACTCGATCTTCAACAGCTGGGCCTCTGCGCAATGATGAGACAACTTGTACTCCCAGGTCGCGAACATGGTTGACACGTGATAACAGAACATGGCAGATTGAATAGGAGGCGATGAGAGATTGGTACCCTATATGCAGATGAAGAGTTTTACTGGGAGACAAGGAGAGTTGATTACATTCACACCAAACAGTAATAGCATCGAGTGCAAGTTGTAGTTCTTGACTTCGCTCTAAAAAGGTATCTTTGTTATAAGACACATACACTTTAATATCATCGGCAAATGCTTGGAAATGTACATTAGGGAATTGAGCTAGTACATGGTTCAAATCAGTTATGTATAAGATGAATAGCAGGGGTCCAAGAACAGAACCCTGGGGAACCCCTGATGTCACATTAAATTGAGGAGAACGAGTCCTACCAATGCGAACTGAAAAAGTGCGATCTGTCAAGAAGGATTCCAGAAACAATAACAATTGAGATGGTATACCATAATGTCTACACTTGTAGAGAAGCTTAGGAATACTAATTTTATCGAAAGCTCGAGAAAAATCGAGATATATGACATCGGTGGAAAGTCCACCCCCTAGCGCTCTCGTCCAGTCTTCCTCACACATCAATAAATTGGTGACAACAGAAGCCTTCTCTCGAAAACCGTGCTGATAATTAGACAACACATCGAATCTTTCTAGATGCTCTATAATAGTCTTACGAAGTAGGCGCTCTATTGTCTTCGATGCAGGGGACAATATCGATATGGGCCTATAGGAAGAAGGAGACGAGGGTTCTTTGCCTTGTTTAGGAATTGCGGTCACAAAAGAATGCTTCCAAATAGCAGGAGTCGAAGATGTGATAAGACAGAAGTTGTATATGTGGGATAGAGGAACCGAAAGCGAAGAATGACACATTTTGAAAACAAGCTGAGGAATTCCATCGGCACCGGTACTACCCGTGTATTTCAATTTAGACAAAGCACGTGAAACAGTATACGGAAGAAAGATACTTAGATTAGCTTGTGGAAGAATGGGATCTCCAGCGGGGCGGGGTAACAAACCGTCATCATGGGTAAAGGAAGAGGCAAACTCAGCTGCTAGTAAGTCACATTTACTTTGAGAGTCAGTCAAAACAGAACCATTTCGATCAATGAGAAAACGAGGAGGATTGGGTTTGGGACGTGTGAGAGAAGAGATATGCCGGTACAAATTACGAGAGGATGTGAGCCTTTTCTTGAGGCAGTGCTTATTCCACTTGTTGATTTGTTTAAGTAGATCACAACTAGCTTTTTCATACAGTTTTCGAACAAGTGGGTAACGAATATTGCGAAATAGTGCGTCTCGATAAGAGATCAAGCTACGAATATGGGGTGGATAGGCAGAGAAAGACGAGCGAGGGGCCTTCATTGGAACATACAAGGACAGAGCGTGGTGGAGGAATAGTAGGAAGCGAGAGTAAAGGTCATCTACACAAAAGAACATATCGAAAGCAGCTTCCCAATCTATAGAGGACAAGTAATCATTCAAAGCAGAAAAATCAGTTCGAGAATAGTCTGGAACATGTTCAACGTCGATACGGTCCAAGCATATATGTATATTGGTATCGAATCCTAAATGATCACAAGACGGAAATGAGGGAATAATACGGGACTCGGAGAAAAGAGAAGGATGAGATGTAACGAACCAGTCAAGTTATCGGTTTTGGCGCGTTGGGAGGCGGCACAGAAACGAGAGGTTGAAGGAGGAAATCAGAGAATGAATTATATTATCGGAAAGACTAACAGGAGGACTCAGGGAATCAGAATTGAAATCGCCCACCAGGAAGAAGGGATGATTAGATGTTGAGAAAAGGTCGGATAGAAAATCACAAAAAACTCTTGTCTGATCGGAACTATAACTGGGTGGACGGAAACACACAACAATTCGTAGAAAACAAATTGAAATAAGAACATCGATGGCTATGACTTCTGTACGAGAGAAATCTATTGCTGGCTTAGTAAAAGAGTATACATCACGAATAACAATGCAAACACCACCGCCTCTAGAGTCACGGTCCGTTCTCACAACATAAGGGAGATCTCCAACAATTTCACAATCCTTAATCCTACCATGGAGCCAAGTTTCGGACAACGCTACAATATCTGGCTGCTCAGCTTCTAGAAAAATTCGGAAGGCTGCTAGTTTATTACATATAGAGCGCATGTTAAAATAGAAGAACTTGAGAGAATTCTTACCCGGACATGATCTTAGTTTGACGGGAAAGAAGATAAAGGTCTAACAGTTTGCAGCCTCGAACGACGAATAGCGTCGGCTTCTGCTCTTGGTATCACTTCTCCATTGTAGACAACGACGTCTTTCCCCTCGGACACTAGTCTTCTTTTCTCTTGCCGAAGCAAGAACTCCTTCTCTCGCATTTCTTTGGTCAGACTTGGCCGAATGAAAATGTTTCTGAAGCGGTTGTCATTCCGAAGTGAAGAGGCACGTGCGAGAAGTTGCCGCTGAAGTGACTTCGCTGGAAGAATGACCTTCAGCGGTCTGGAGGCCGGTCGCCCATTAGAGTTGTGATTGATACCCATCCGAAAATGGGCCAGTCCGTGAACAGCTACGCCAGCTGCGTCGAGTAGCGAGAGAACCAGAGCGTTGTCATGAGCTGTTTGTGAAGAAGGGAGAGCAGTAGGATCCGGATGTTCTGGAGCCTTTTCGATGACAATAGATCGGAGTCTTTTGTCCTCTTCAATTTCGTGCTGGATTAAGTCGACGGTGGGGGACTGAGTGGAATGTATATCTGATAGTTTCTTGATGACAACAGCGCACGTCTTCAGGAGTAGCAAGACGTGAGGAGGCAGGGAAGGCTTCTTTGCTTCTGATTCGGCAGAAATACAGCTGTCGAGTGCTGAAGTCAGAGCAGCAACTCCAGTAGGATCACAATCGTTGGAAGAAGTTTTTTCGGCTCGTCTTTTGGGAGGCATTTTGGGCAGTGAGAGGCATTTTGGGCAAAATAAGATTTTCGTTATAGAAGTTTCAGTGATATTATGTATATAAAAGCTCATAAGAAATTCGAACACCCTGATTTCGCTCTGTTTTTGTTTTCCTCAAAGTCTCATTTATCCGAATAGTCATATTTTTTATCACACTTGTACGGGAGAAGTTGGCCTTCTTAAGCTCGCTATTTTGTTTCTACTTATCTACTCAACCAGATGGTCTTTTTTCCCACAAGACATGACGGTAATCACGATGCTTCTCTTCTCGATGTAATACTGAATGACAGAACTTCTTCCATCACTGATGTATCAGAGCATCCACCATTGTTGAATTCTGATCACGTTACTATATCATTCATAATAAACTCATTACTAAGTGTACCAGCTGATAGGTCTTGTGGTAATCGGGATTCAGATTTCTACATAGATTTTCGAAGTGGTGACTACGAGTCCATGAACATTTTCCTAGCAAACATTCCCTGGCGGAATTACTTTGATTCTTTTTCTGATATACAGAACAAGTACAGTTTTCTTCTGTCAACGATTCATTATGCCATATATCTCTTCTGTCCCACCTAACCTTGTCGCTCTAGGACCAATTACCGTTCTTCCAAGGCCATGGCGAAACGTCTAAAACAAAAGAAACTTCTTTGGCGCTCAAGACAATCGAGTTTTAATTTTCGTTCAGAGTACAAAGAAGTGAAGAAGTCCATATTGAAGGAGAAATCAGACTATTTGAGAAGTCGAGAACTTGAAGCATTGCAAGTACCTAATAAAATACACCAATGGATTAGGACTATTTTGAAGCCTCATTCCGACATTCCCGTGATCAAAAAAATACTGTCAGTTCATTTTCGATTCTAAAGAGAAAGCTACAGTCTTTGCCGAAGAGTTTGCTATGAATTACTCTAGCAGGGATCCCATTGTATGCTCTATGCCTAGCACCACATCTTCGTTAGTCTCAGATGTCGATTTATCTCCTCATCTTCTGTTCAATGTTCTACAGAAGCTTCCTAACAAATTTTCCGTCTATTCTGATAATATCAATCAATTTTTAGTCAAAAATTGCACCTTATCTCTTGCGCTACCTCTTTCTATGCTCTTCTCTCATTCTCTGCTTACTAGCAAAATTCCTATTGAATGGAAACGCGTTGAAGTGGTTCCTGTTTACAAAAGATCGGGCGACAAATCTCAAGCCGCGATTTATCGACCCATAACTATAACCTCTGTGTTCTGCCGCATCTTCGAAGGAATCTTATTTAACCATCTGAAGAAAGGTTTTCGCAACATTCTCTGTAAGTCTCAGTATGGATTTATCTCTATACGTAGCTGCGAGCACCAACTACTTAAAACCATTTGCGAGTGGGAAGTCGACTTGAGAAACAAAAAGAATGTCGACGTAGTTTACTTCGACTTTTCGCGCACTTTTGATAAGGTCCTTCAGGGTAAACTAATAACCAAACTGGAAAGACTCAATTTTCCGATAGAAATAGTGAGATGGATAGCGAACTTACTGACGAATCGGACCTATAAAGTGCGCGTAGACGGGGAATACTCCGATTCACTCACTGTGCTAAGCGGCGTTCCGCAAGGTACAGTCATTGGACCTCTTCTATTGTTGCATCCCTCCTGATGTCAAATTCTCTCTTTATGGAGATGACCTCAAAGTATATAGTTCGAACGCTCAATCTCTCCAGCAATGTGTAGTCAATGTTCATAACTGGTCTCTTCCGCTTGCCAAGCACAAAATTAACGTACTACACCTTGGCCGAAACAATGTGAACTCTCTTTACTTTATCGGTGATGAGGTTCTTAGTTCCAAAAGTGTAATAAGAGATCTTGGTGTGTTAATTGATTCCTCCCTGAAATTTGACCGGCATATAGAGATGATAAGAGCTAGAGCTTTGAGCAAGATTTCTCAGATTTTTAAAGTCTTTAGATTCCTCGATTTTGAAGGCTACAAACGCGTCTATCTGTCTTAAATCCGACCCCTTTCAGAATAGTATTTTCACCACAATCGTGTAGCGAGCTAGCTAGAAGACTAGAACTCCCTCAAAGAATTTTCCGAAAAAAGGTACTGAGGCGATGCTTAATACCTTCTAGCAATTACCCTGACAGATTGAATAAGTTTGCTATCGAGCCTTTAATAATAAGGCGCGCTAAATACGATCTTTTATTTCTGTTCAGGCTACTTTATGGAACTTTAGAGTGCCAGGTCTGCAGATCGCATATGAAATACAGAGCGAACAGTGATCTGAGAACGTCATCTAGAACAAGTCCTCTTCGATTGCTGCAAGAAAGAAATTATCGCAACGGCAACTTCTTTTTTACTCGAGCCATTACCCTCTGGAACAAACTCTGCGATCGGTTCCCCGACGTCGTTACGATCGAAGAATTCATTAATATTGTTGAGAATTGTTCTTTATTCCCGTTCATGACTTTACCTGAAAATCTACTTTAGGATACTTTGATTTTCTTTGATACCCACTAGATTGGGTTTTTTCTTCTTTCTATTCCGAAGTCAGTGCCTGTTGTGTCCCCTTTTTTAATTTTTATTCTTGAAATTTTTTTCTCGTTTTTGTTGTTTAATGTCTACCTTAAAAGTGTATGCATACCTTTGGCGAATAAAGTGAATTAAATGTTGTGCCAGTCATCTCTGAAAAACTGCTTTCTAAAACTCGATAAATTGAGAAAGAGACCGGTAGAGAGCATAAAATAGGAACAATCATTATATGCTATAGAAGATATCGAAAATGAAATACACTTTGATCTGTGTCTTGTCTTGTTGATGCGTTGTTAAGAAGAATAGGGCTTCGAACGTTTCGCTTTATAAAAGCATCGTCAGCGAATCTAACCACCTAAACACAATGGTGAGCACAGCAGAAATAAGTATCAAAAAGGATAAGAATAACAAATACAAAGCAAAATAACGAAGCAAAATCTCAAAGTTTATCGTCTACTGGATTCTCAATCCAATGCGTTTAACTCAGCACAAGTTCTTCATTGACTTCTTAAACCGAAAATGAAATGGTACAGAGTTTAAGAAAGACAAGGAAAGAAGTCACGTATTCTCTCCTTAACTTCTCGTAACTTGAGTTTTACACCAGTCATTCCGTTAGGTTGTCATCTTACGGGTGGGTCGATTAATTTTCCATTTTCGTTCTCAATAATTTGAAAAAAGTACTATGTATCACCTCATGTTGATTAACCAAAAAAGAATTTTTTTTTCCCGTCAAACATTACACTGTTTGGTATTGTGTGAGCTTTCTGTTTTGCTTTTCTACAACGCTGTTTAATGTTTACATCTTAGATTTGTTTCACCTATATATATTTTTTTGTTGTAAAATTTAAACGATTGTTTACGTAATACTATATCGAACTGAAATGAAAATATTGGATTTTGAAACCAAGGAAATACGTTTTCAACTGCAGAGAAGCTTCTCGATGAACCTGCTCGCCACGATCTTCATAACAAGTTCGATATGGCTCCACAGCTATTCTCGCGAGTGCCACAGCAATGGAAGAGTTAAAATCTGTGACAGCGGATATGTGTGTTTAATTGAGATCAGTTCTAACGCCAGCAATAGGAAGGAGTTGTTTAGTACAGAAATGAAGTCGATACAAGCATGCACACGTCCGAAGCCTTTGGGATGCGTGACTTTGTGGGTTGAACCTAATATGTCTTACGCGAGATGTACCTGTGACATCGACCGCTGCAATGTAATAACCGACGAGATAAAAAAGAAAGTTATCGAAGCTAGAGTTCCTTTTCGTCGGGCGATTGAGGTAAGAGTTTCACGATTTCTTCATTGAATTTTAGTTTATTTTGGATGAGCTACAATTGTAGAAAAATTGGGGGAACCGTCAAGAAGGTAGGGCTTAGAATAGAAAAAAAGAGAATTGAGTATGGAGGGCAATGGAATGTGGAAGAATGGAAAGTACACGAAAAATCCGACAGGGAAGAGATAGCGCTCGACCCGAGAATTCTAGAATAGATTATCAGAAGCTGAGAGATGTTCTTGCCTCCGTTTGACCTAAGAAATAAACGCTTCCTAAGCACTCAGTCGGGATTCTAATTTCAGAACAAGAAGCGTGCCATTCTCGGGGTAAGTATTTTACTGAGCTCTACGGGAAACTCTTTGTGAGTCAGCGAATATTTCAATTCGAAATGATAAACATTATATGTATATGCAAATCCATTGAGGATCAGTTGTGTTTGAGAGCAGTTTGCAATGGGAAAACCAGATACGATTTTATCAATCCTCGAGATTTCGGATACAAACTGCCAAAAAATTAAGGAGAGAAAACAATTTGAATTTTACTTCAGCCCTCTCACGGTACAAAATGCACTGCAAAATTTCTGGGGGTTTTTTTTACCCGAGCGTTATAGGATGCTGCATCACCATGGACTGGGTTCTTTCAAGCATCCATGGATTAATTTTTTCTTAATTTGTGTTCAGATTGAGCTTTTTTCTCTATGAAATGATTGCTTAGGCTTAGGCAATAGGGGAAGAAAAGGGTCCGTGTATGTATATGTTTCAACCCACATTATTTTCTATGGAGAACCGAAGTTGAATGAGAAATATGTTTCCTAAGGTCCTCCAATTCTTCTCCTCACCTTTAGCCCTTCTATCTTGGTATGCTTTACTATGATTTGGGGGGGGGTTCCATTATCACGGGGGGTTTTAAAGGTTAGGTAAGGGAGGGCTGAAGTTGAAGTTTTCCAACAAAAAATAAACATACTCATTCGTCAATACGAATTGTTCTTTTGTATCACAGAATTCGCACGGCTCCTTTCTGTCATCTGCTCTGAGCAGTATGCTTCTCTTACTTTTTTGAGTTAATTATATGCTGAATGAGCGAGTTATTCAGGTAAGTTCCTAAATCTTTAACGTAATTTTCAAAAAACTTTTATCATAAAATTACGGCAAAAGTGTGGATAATGAGGTGTAAATTGTAGCGTCGATTACCTGACGACTTCGCTTTTCTCATTGCAAAGTTTCCTTTATTATGACTCATTAGATTTCTTTGAAAAAAAGCTGTTGTTCAACAATCTCTTGATTTCTGAAGAGGAAATTGGTTGGGAAGGAGGTTTACCTACAATAGAGAAAAGAAGACTCAAAGAAGAGTGGTGAATAATTCATTGAAAAAAGTTTTTTTTTTGTTGAAAAAGGGTGCTATTTCATGTATGAAGGTTGAATTCTGACGTTTAAAAGAGAAAGAAAAGTACTAAAAAGTGAAAGGCCGCAAGTTAGGCAAGTATAATCTTGGCAAAATTTTACTTAGGGGGGGGCGGACTTTAGTTTGGGGGGCTTTTGTTTTCAGTGTGTTTATACTAGTCTTATCGGTACACCAATTTGTTTTATGAAAATTTTAGCAATTGAATTGACAAAAAAATCATAATGTGAGATTTTTTTCGTGTGGTTTCGTTGCTAAGCCGTACATTCTCGTTAGCGTAACCTTTGCCTAAGCCTAAGCGAAAAAATCAGCGAAAAGTAACCTGACCGTGCTAAGTAAAGCACGCCTCCCCCCCACCAATTAACATTGTGCTCATATCTCAATATCTAGTTTTAAAAATCGCGGGAATTCTAGCGTTGCATGTTATCTATTTCATAAAAGTTTTTTTTTTTATTATAGGAAAAGCTCCAATTTTTTTCATTCATAGAGAAGAATTCTTTTGCTTGCAGTAAGTGGCCAAGGGATCGTCCTATAATTTAGTTTCACGATTTCTTCATTGAATTTTAGTTTATTTTACATGGATGAGCTACAATTGTAGAAAAATTGGGGGAACCGTCAAGAAGGTAGGGCCTAGAATAGAAAAAAGAGAATTGAGTATGGAGGGCAATGGAATGTGGAAGAATGGAATGTAAACGAAAAATCCGACAGGGAAGAGATGTGCTACAACGATGTCCGCCTTCACGCGGTGCAGCACGACAGTCTACAGATTGCAAAGGACATCAACAACCTTCTCCGGAAGCATCACGCTCCGAAGAAACTATAAGAGAGCCTCTCTGTCTCTCTCTCTCTCTCATCTCTTCACTACACCTCCGTCTTCGTTCTTTTTTTTCGCCTGAGGGACAGTCCGATCCGGCTGGCCTGTCCCAACTACTTCTCCTATTGACCGGAGACATCGAGAGTAACCCAGGACCAAGGATCTGGCTGTGCACTACATGCAAGAGAAAGGCGAATACTAACTGCATCCAGTGCTCCTACTGCTCAGAGTGGGTCCACACTAAATCGACATGCAGTGGCCTCTCCTCACTCAAAGAATACATCCAAGTCGAATACCGCTGCACGTCAAGCATAACATCAACGACTCCGCTGACGACCACGAACACCAGGCAAACTCTCTCCTTTGACCCCACGTCCAAAAGCAGGAACCTCAAGATTTTGCAATACAACTTCAATGGCTTCTCTGGCAAAACGACGGAACTCCATGAACTCGTCACTCGTCTGAAAGTCGATCTATTTCTCATCCAAGAAACTAAGCTAACGAACCGTTCCAAATGTCCACAAATTCCTGGATACACTATCGGAAGAAAAGATCGTGAGAAGAACTCCGGAGGCGGTCTTATTACCAGAATCAGCGAATCGCTGTCCTACACTGTAATGCCCTCTCCGACCGACACACATTTGGAATCTCTCACCGTCCGCATATTCGATGCCGATGGGAAGTCGCTCGATGTTACCAACATATACATACCACCGACGAGCTCTTGCACCACTGGTTACACGATGACCTCACTCCGTTCTTACACAATCGCGAGAAATCCATCATACTCGGTGATCTTAACGCTCATGATGCCGCATGATTCTCCAAATCTTCAGACAGCAGAGGCTCTCACATCGCAGAAACGATCGATGCTTCAGAACACGCCGCAGTAAACCGTGACACGCCTACCAGAGTACCAGTCAACGGAAGACCATCTTCTCCAGACATCTCCATTTGTTCGCTGAACTTACTTTCTCAAGTCTCATGGAAAACAATACCATCTGGAAGCTCCGACCATCTACCCATCGTAATCGTCCTTGAGGGTTCCAACTACATCCGTACGCACAGGAAAGTCTCCTTCACCAACTTTGGAAAAGCGAACTGGAAAATTTTAACAGCTCGTCGAAGAAAAGTTATCCACGACACCTCTTCCCGAACTCCCCGCCGCCCAAGCTGAGCCCTTCTTCCGGAAGATCCTGTTATCTGCAGCCGCCAGCTCAATCCCGCGCGGTCGCATCAAGAAGAGAAACGTTGCCTTAACACCAGAAATCCGAGATTGGATGACCAAACGAGACGCTTTACGAGAATCAGACCCATCAAGCCAAGACATCAGCACCCTCAACATGAACATCAGACGAGCCACGGACAGAAACAAAAGGGACATCTGGAGAAACTTCATGGAGACCTTTGATCCCAAACTAGACAGCAAGAAACTGTGGAAAACGATCAAGATGTTGAATGATAAAGGACGTCCCCCACCAAACTGCGCCATCGATTTCGGGAAAGGACCACTCACATCCTCCTTCGAAATCGCGAACCAGTTCAACAAACGCTTCACACGCCCAGTCGACTACAAAACAAAAAAAGGAAAATCGGAAAACCATGAAGAAAGTTCAAAACATCCACGCTAAAGATTTTGTCGAGTACTCAGAGGCCGCAGTGAAATCAGCTATTAAGAAGACAAAAAAATCAACAGCCCTCGGACCGGACGGACTCGCTCCAATACTCTTCCATTATCTCGGGAACAAAGGTATAGCCGCCCTCACAAAGCTCATCAACGACTCCCTCAGCTCTGGCAGAATTCCCATGATTTGGAAATCTTCAGTCATTCTCCCACTCCTGAAAGCAGGAAAAGAGGCAACGGATGGACCAGGATACCGACCGATCTCCTTACTCTCACCGATGGCGAAAATCATAGAACGACTTCTATTGGAAGAACTCAAGCCGTACGTAAGAGTAGCTGAGCACCAGCATGGATTCACCACAGGAAAATCCACCACCTCTGCCCTCCTCACTCTTTCAAAAGACGTAGCTGCAGGTTTTAACGCGAAGAGACCAGCTAAACGTACAGTGATGTTGGCAATCGACATGTCAAAGGCCTTCGACAGCATAGACATAGCGGTACTCATAGATCTCGTCCTACAAACCGACGCCCCAAACTTCGCAAAGAAATTGCTAGCATCGTACCTCAGAGGACGAACGAGCCGTACATCCTTTCGCGACGTCCTCTCAAGCTCATCCCTGATCAGAAGCGGAGTCCCTCAAGGCAGCGCACTCTCACCGCTTCTTTTCAATTTATATCTAAGCGATCTTCCGAACAATGATCCAAACATCAAAATCGTCTCTTATGCTGATGATATAACGCTATGGGCGTCAGATCCGAGCATTTCCACTGCCTCGCTACACATACGATCCGGTCTCCCACACATCGAAAAGTTCATCCACGATCGTGGACTATCTATTTCTCCTGCCAAAAGCCAGCTTCTACTCTTCAGCAAAGAGTACAAGACTATCCTAGATGTCCCGATCGGAGGTCAGAGCGTACCCACCGTGAATACCGCCAAAATCCTTGGAGTTACATATGATTGTATGTTCACATTCAGTCATCATGCGAAAGACATAGCATTCCGAATGTCCCAACGTAACAATGTACTGAAGGCGCTAGCCGTTCGACAATACTAATTGTTCATTTTTTAAATAGAATTCGCACGGCTCCTTTCTGTCATCCGCTCTGAGCAGTCTGCTTCTCTCCCTTTTGGAGTTAATTATATGCTAAATGGGCGAGTTATTCAGGTAAGTTCCTAAAACTTTGATGAAAATTTCAATGAATTCTTATCATAAAATTACGGCAAAAGTGTGGATAATGAGGTGTAAATTGTAGCGTCGATTACCTCACGGCTTCGCTTTTCTCATTGCAAAGTTTCCTTTACCATGACTCATTAGATTTCTTTGAAAAAAGCTGTTGTTGAACAATCTCTTGCTTTCTTAAGAGGAAATTGGGTGGGAAGGGGGTTTACCTACAATAGAGAAAAGGAGACTCAAAGAAGAGTGGTGAATAGTTCATTGACAAAAAATAGTTTGTTTTTTTGTTGAAAAAAGGTGCTATTTTATATATGAAGGTTGAATTCTGACGTTCAAAAGAGAAAGAAAGGTACTAAAAAGTGAAAGGCCGCAAGTTAGGCAAATATAATCTTGGAAAAATTTTTACTTAGGGGGGGGGGCTTTTGTTTTCAGTGTGTTTATACTACTGTATTTTTTATAGTACACCAATTACTCTGTTTTATTTGAAAATTTTAGCAATTGAATCGACAAAACATTCATATTGTGAGATTTTTTTTCATGCGGTCTCGTTCCTAAGCCGTACATTCTCGTTAGCGTAACCTTTTCCTGAGCCTAAGCGAAAAAATCAGCGAAAATTAACCTGACTGCGCTAAGTAGAGCACGCCCCCCACCAATTGACAAAGTACCCAGATATTTAGTTTTAAAAATCGTGGGAATTATAGCGTTGCATGTTATCTATTTCTTATAAGTTTTTTTTATTATATAGGAAAAGCTCGATTTTTTTCATTCACAGAGAAGAATTCTTTTGCTTGCAGTAAGTGGCCAATGGATCGTCCTATAATTTGTTTGAAAGAAATATATTCGAGCGCTTCTCGTCTATTGTTGTGAAGAATTCAGCTGCAACTAGTTTGAGGACATCGAAGATCTGGACACTGCCATTTAATTGTAGAAGAGAGACTTGATAACCAAAAAAGTGAAGAAAGCTGTGAGTGATTCGAATTTTTCCGATGCATGAAAGGCGATTAAAAATTATAAACGATTCGCGTACTTTAATGAGTTCTGATTAAAGGAAATCTTGTACAATTATATCAGTTTACAAATAGGGCTTCTTTCTGTTAGCCAGAACGGCATTGACCAACCGAGATGCGTTGCTCCTCTGAATTTTAGTGCAGATCCAGTCACTCATCGCAACCAATTCCTCGAAGTTAACACCTTGGTACATGATTTCATATCAAAAATGAGCATCTACATTCACTTTATTTTTCAGTCATGTTCTTCCATTTGGCTAGCATCCATCTAAGAATCGTTAAAAAGGCTCTTGTTTGATTCCTTTTCACCTTTTTTTAACACTACTTGTTTCTTTCACCATTCTTAAAAAAATTGTATTTATCATTTTTGATATAAAAAACAACAACATTACCCCTAAATTTGAGCTAGATCGAAACAGGAAAACTAACCGTTTCGAAACCGAGGCCGTGAAGTAGATAAACCATGTCCTCGGTGGCCAAGCTGCCGTAGCTCCCTTTGCATAGGAACATCCACCGAGACCGGCTATGCTGGAGGCTGCCAGTTGCACTCCTCTCTTCAATGAGATGACTCGGATTGTACTTACGGATCGAAGTTCTGTAAATTCTTCGGTCAGATTGAGACCCTCAAACAAATCTCACGCTAATAACTAAATTTAACCGGAAAAAAGCACATTTTAAAAGTTTCGATTTACAAAAAGCGTCTAGTTTGATCGAGTTGATGAAAGTGTAATTATTTTAGTTGTTTTACTTTGAACAGTCTGGTTTATTGAACTGTTTTTCACTAGCCTAATGAGATGAACGCATAAAAAGGCTGAAAAACGAGCGGATAGTTCAGTTGAACTGGTTCCATGTAATCCATAATGATTATATCGTAGATTACACCCGGTTCTTGAATCGAAAGGCGTACGGCCTCGTTAGCGTAAACTTTTACTAAGAGGGAATAGAGGATGAAGAAAGCGGTTTAAGTTCTGAGAAGTAACAAAACATCAGGCAAAGGTTGTCAAATTTCCGTCGCTGTATTGTTCTAAAAAGCAATCAAAGCATTATCATGCCAAAATCAGTTTGAATGAATGTTTGTACCTTGATTATCCGAGATTAGAAGTAAGAAATTCGATTTGATTATCCCTGACTTACTTGTTCACTTTAAATCTTCAAATGCTCAGTTACACTGTTTATAAGAAAAGACGCCTGGTTAAGAACACAATTGATCAATCGGTTTTCCTGATAAGTTCATTTTATCAACGATCTTTCATCACGGTGTTAAACAAACTTTTTCGCTGTGCGATGGCCTAATCAATTTTCTCAACCAGGCGTCACTGCCTTAAAACTGTGTAACTGAGCATTTGAAGATTTATCATTCAAGTCTTGATTGTGAATTCTGGAGCTCCATTCAGCTCAATTCACGACACTTCTGCTCCATGAGCATGCGTGTTTGAGAAACCAAAGCAATCGAGCCTTTCATATAGCCCTATCACACGGAACAGCATTATGTCACCGTCGTATAATGAAGACGCACTTGCTTCCGGTTTGAGAAGATGTGGCTGGGTTCGTTCCCACCCAGTGGAATAGCTTCTTTACGTTGGATGCTTTTATCAATTGTTGTTTACTTTAAACGGACCAACACCCGTCACATACCTCAATTCTGAACTCAAAGGAAAGTTAAACCTTTTGTAATATTTACTTTCAAGCTCGCTAATTTTCATAGTCTCATTGAAACGAATCAAATTAATTTTTACTTTCAATTTTCTCTACAAAAACATACGCTTACTCATTTTTTGATTTCACTCCCGCGAGAAAAAATTAGCTAAAAATGAAAAAATATTTGGTTCTCAAATATCAAATCAAACTTAAGTTTTTAAAAAAAAGTCGCGATGGGATTCTCTGTCCATTTAAAATACGGGAGGTAGATAGTATGTATGGTTTGGAGACTGTAATTTGTAAGCGTAGATAGCGTTGCGCGTTGAAGTACAACGAATTCGTGTGAAGTCGGCCGATGCCAGTCATTTCGCAGTTGACAACAGCCGGGGAAATGTTATTTTAAGGAAAAGAAGGCACGAATTGCAAGATCAAAATCAATCATAACGAGTTAAACTTACTGGTTCTTCCAGCTCATTTGATTGTGAACATTCAAAACACTCAATTCAACATTTAGTCGGAAGGATGTTTAAGCCGGGCGGGCATTTCTAAGAGTTCTGATAACTTGCGGTTTTAAATACAAAGAGCTATATAAAATCAGAGAGAAAAGTTTATGAACAACACTGAAGAAAACATCTAAATTCTCAAAATTTTCGCAATCCTAGCCTTTTTTAGAAACCTCCCTGCACATATTACCCGACCCGACCACCCCCCCCCCCCCGTCCTGGCCCCTGTACCCCCCAAGCCCATTGTTCCCAGCCTTCCCCACCCCTTCTTAGGCTAGAACTTCGAGAAATTATTAAAAAGTAAAACTTTTCTTCAGTGATGTTTTTCCATTAAAAATACTATTTTTCATATAGCTCCTTATAAAATTCAACCGCGGGACCATTTGTTATCAGAAAGAGGTTTTCAGTTAAATCTGACCGCCCAACTTGATAACGAAATTGATTTGAAGGGTTATGGTTTCTCTCAAATATATTTGCCCTCTCATCAAACAATGAGAAGGCGCAGTTGATGGCGACTCTTCTTTGTATTCGAAGAGAAGAAGATTCGGGGATCGAATGATGAATCTTGTTCATTCAATAAGACATAGTCGACGCTCAACTGAAGTTATTCATTTTATCATAATCCTCCAAAAAAATTTTATCTGTGATGTTCTACAATTTTCTACAAAAACTGGTGTTTGGAAAAAGAGTCAGAGCTATAAAAAATAATCAGAATTGTTATGTAACAGTTTCTCAGTGCTTTTTACGAACGAAACTATTTCTCTCTCTCTTTTCTCTCTTAACTGCCTCTCATAGCGCCTTTTATGAGAAGGTTTGTGTAGCTCTGTAGAAATAACTCTCACCTTTACTTCCCCAGCTTCCCAGTCTTTGGTACGTCGATCCGGTTCATTCAAGCTCACGAGTATCTCAAGCAATGAAATTTTGAAATCAATTAGTTTATTCAATTTTTTTCTCCGCAAGTCATGGTCTCGCAAACTAATCAATAATTGAACAAAAACAGCTCTCTCGGATGATCATCATACCCACAGCCAACAGCTTTTCATTAAAAAAGCCTTTCTAACTTATAACGACTTCCCCATTACCAAAACTTTCTGTTTCCCCCCCCCCCCGAAAATAACAAACTCCGGTCTAAAAATTTGAACATCTCGAGGCCGAAACGTAAAAACCAATATCGACATTCAAGACTGAATATTACGTTTTCAAACGATATCAAAACCGAAAGATTAAAAGGAATTGTTTGAATTGATGTGGACTCAATGATAAAGTGTTTAGATTAGAATTTGGAAGGCCATTCTTTTTCTATCTCTATGTTCCTCTCGTAAAAAATATTAGCCTTACACTGCCCTCCGGCTGGCAGGAAACCGCTCGAGGGCGAAGCCTGTAGTACTCCCAGTGCATTTGTCTTCAGTGCGAAAGCAATGGGCTGATTCGAATTGTTGTGGACATTGAGTTGCTTCACTGAAGTGGAAGACATCGTGAGAAGGGAGTAGGGCGTCGTGGAGACGTCACTTTTTGTGTCTCTGAATTATCATCCGATGTCTTTTATTATCTAGAATTTACGAAAAAGCTACGTTGTAAATTAGAGTATTCCCTACTAATCGTTGATCTCAAGCAACGGATTTTAATACCGAGCAGAGGAGCGGATTGTCCGCAGAAACTTGTGCAAAAATCGTGTGGTGTGACGGGAACCGAACCCGTGACTTTTCGCGTTCCGGGCGAATGCTCTCCCGACTGAGCTACACACGCACACATGATAATGCACATTTTAAGGCCCATACAACATGCCCCCCTCTCAACACCGAGGTCTCTCGAGGTCTAGGGTCAGAGGTCTAGGCGCCTTTGTTTCTGCAAAATAGCTCATGCTCGGGTTTTCTTCTTTTTCTCTCTTTTTTCTCTTTTTCTCTTTATATCCTCTTCTTCTCATCCCGGTTCGGCCCCCATGAAAAAAGAGTATACCCTACTCCTCGTTGATCTCAAGCAACGGATTTTCATACCGAGCAGAGGAGCGGATTGTTCGCAGAAACTTCTGCAAAAATCGTGTGGTGTGACGGGAACCGAATCCGTGATCTTTCGCAATGCTCTACCCACTGAGCTACACACGCACACATGATAATGCACATTTTAAGGCCCATAAAACAACTTGATCGCAATGAGTTATTTGCAGCCATGGGCAAGTTCATTCGTCTGGACAGCTTTGACAGCCCACCATCGGAGGGATCTATGGAGAGGAAGCGATCGGCGTCTTCTCTCTCCAAGGCCATCTTCCCTCTATTCATCGGCCTCTGCGACGGTGACGAAGAGTGAGTGTTCCCGAGGGCATCAGGGGTAGGGCTATAATGGCAAAGCGGCTCTCCGTCGCCTCTCTCACCTCTCTCGCTTCCATCGACATGAGTTTTTCTGTGACTCAAATGGACTTTTCATCTCGCTTTTCTCTTTCCCACAACGAATCTTTCACCAGTCTTCTATATATTCTTCCTTTCTCTTTTTTCTCCTGCAATTCCCCGCTCATTCTTCCTCGGCACCAACTTCATTTCTATCGTGAATGCTTGATTCTGCAGGAGATTCTCACTCTCGCAACTCCCAGCGGTCATTCCAAATGGATGACTCGACGACGGACTTGGAAGATATTCGCTCGGACTTGGAGGGCTTCTCAAATCGGAGTAATCACACAACGACAGAGTCCGAATCTGCCCGCCCCGGGGCACCTTACAACAACCTCAGGTCTGGTACACATTTCAAGAAAACTTTAGGGAATTGATGCAAGAACCACAGGTCAAAGAGTCATTTGGAAAGCACTTTTGTGAACCTTACAAGATCCTCTGTCCATCACCCAGATTTTACTTCATGGTCTCTTCCCAAAAAGCCTTGAGTTGATAAAAACCCTCTAATTATGTATAAGTTAATTTCTTAGTTACTTTTATAGGCTTTTTTAGTAACTTCAACATCTAAAACTCTTATTTTAATCAAGCTTTCAATTATTTCTTATAAATATCTTTTTACATGAAATTAGGAGTTGATACGAAATTCCTGCAAAGAAGGAATGTGTTTCACAAAATTTTTTCTGTGAACATGCTTCAATAATAAAACAGCCTATCAGTAAAAAATGAATTATTTCATCAGTAAACATTATATAAACTATTTTATCTCGGAAGTTTAGGAAAAATAACTTAATTATTGGTTTTTTATAACTTTTTTTCAAGCAGTTTACAGCTGAAAAATAGGGAATTATTATAATACTATCCTCAAATTTAAGTTTTACAGGTACAACGAATCGAGCTTGGCTCAAGGCCCACCACAGACCTCGCAGCAAATGCAGCATTCTCTTCCACCGCATTTGCAACACTCTATTATACAGCCCTTGCCATCTCATCCAGCCCTGTCTCGACATGGATCTCAACCCATTGTTAGTTGATCATTTATGAAGGATATTTTTCTTCACTACACAGGATATCTTTTTTTGTTTGTTGAAATAATGCACTTAATTTCATATATTCTTAAGATTATTATTATTATTCAATACAGCAAAAAACTTCCAGTGTGACCTTATATGTCGTAGATGAAAAAAAATAAGCGACTCAATTCTATAACTATAGATGTAACAGGGATGTGACGTAATTGACCTTCATCTGATTAAACTGAACCCTCTTTGGTAAATGCTCGTATACTCGTTTTACAGTATGCTACTCCACATATGACTTCCTTTCGAGACCTTGCGACTTCTTCGCCGCTGAATAGTTCTGTTTATTCGCTGGGAGGAAGAAGCGAGATAGGACCAGACATTCCAGAGGAAGAGGAAGAAGGACAAAATACTAACACGAGGCAGTGTACGATTTTGCAGCTCAATTTTTTCTTGCATTGCTAGTTTTTGCAGCAGAAACTTTGTAAATTGAAGTATACCCTAATACTCGTTGATCTCAAGCAACGGATTTTCATACCGAGCAGAGGAGCGGATTGTTCGCAGAAACTTGGGCAAAAATCGTGTGGTGTGACGGCAACCAAACCCGTGATCTTTCGCATTCCGGGCAAATGCTCTTACCACTGAGCTACACACGCACACATGATAATGCACATTCTAAGGCCTATACAACATGCCCCTCTCTCAACACCGAGGTCTCTCGAGGTCTAGGGTTAGAGGTCTAGGCGCCTTTGTTTCTTCGAACTAGTTCATGCTCGGGTTTTCTTCTTTTTCTCTTATTTTTCTCTTTTTCTCTTTATATCCTCTTCTTCTCATCCCGGTTTGGCCCCCATGAAAAAAGAGTATACCCTACTCCTCGTTGATCTCAAGCAACGGATTTTCATACCGAGCAGAGGAGCGGATTGTTCGCAGAAACTTGTGCAAAAATCGTGTGGTGTGACGGGAACCGAATCCGTGATCTTTCGCATTCCGGGCGAATGCTCTCCCCACTGAGCTACACACGCACACATGATAATGCACATTTTAAGGCCCATACAACAACGTTCAATAGTCTGAGTGAAATACGAAAAGGACTGATTTGTACAAATAGATATGTGCGTTAGGCTGAACATCAAGTTGTTACAACTAAAACTCTAAAATTTTGAATAAAGTTTTTTTTAATAAACCCTTTTCAAATAAAAGAAGCGCAGATTGAAACTAAAATTCATTAAAGAAAAATAGCTGAACTAGCTAAATGGATTCTTATTCGGGTCAGTGTTTGCTGAAAAAAATAGAAACAAGTGAAACACAAATTTTTAATTACATCAGCTATCATTTTTCCCTCTCTGTTCTTCTAAACGGTCGTTTTGTAATTAATTTTGAGTACTGAGTGATGCGCATCGTGGAGGTTTCTATTTGAATGCAAACGTTTTAATTAGGGTAATTGCATATCGCTGATGATGCTTTAAATAAAGCGAAACGTCCGAACTCTTTGCACGAAACCCCACCGCATCTCTTCACTGGCACGACAAAGACTTTAACTGTTTTGCAATGACTCTCATGATTAAATATTCTTTTTTTCCTTAAAAATTGGTGCATAAACTTCACTTCGAGATGGCCTGAATTAATCCTTATAACGCGAAATCGTATAAGTTTTTAATCTTTATACCGCGAAGTCGTATAAGTTTTTAGTCCTTATACCGCAAAATCGTAAAAGTTTTTAATCCTTATACCGCAAAGTCGTATAAGTTTTTAGTCCTTATACCGCAAAATCGTAAAAGTTTTTAATCCTTATACCACAAAGTCGTATAAGACATAGTCACTAGCAATCAAGATATAGGAGAATTACCCTATGGCGACTCTCTGTGTGTGAAGAGAGTGGCCTCCAGCATTTCGATGACTAGAAGAAACATTTTCTTTCTTAATTTGCTTCGAATCACTCTTCGGACCCTGAACATAAGAAACTTCATTCTAAATTTGCGCGATTCTTTTACCGGTGACCTGAGATTTGAAAAAAATTCGAAAAAAAAGTGCTGATTGCCTTTTCATCTGCGTAAAAACTTACCGTGTATGACACCGCAGTGGGGAGATCTGAGGTTTCTGCAATGGAAGCTATGTTATGATTTAACGATTTACCCATTACTGTTCACTGAATAATATTGATGTCCATCTTTGTATTTCATTTCAAACCACTCCAAACCAACAACAAAGAGTTTTCCCAACTATTTTTATAACTCGAGCGTAGGTCTTGTTATTTTACAGACACTAATTAGTTTCATGATCTCAACCGCATTTTTTGTTGCTTATACTTTCTATAATTGATATACATACTTATCCAAGCTTCATAGTCAAAACTCTCTTTTTTTACCATTCGCCAGTATCACGTGAAAAATAGTTTAGGGCAGGTAAGTGTTACGCCTGAGGCCTCTTCCTATATGACGCCTACACTATATGAGATGCCACGCCCATACGAGATGCCACGCCCCATTATGCGGTCTATAAAAGCCAGTGGAAGAGGATGACAGAGACCTTACCCATCGAGATCCCGATCAGTGGACCGAGCCCGTGACTGACCCCTCCCCATTTCTATTTCGCCGTAACGATGCACATGCCTTAAAAGCCAATAAATGGATCATTGAATACTTTGTTTGTGTCCGGGGTACATTCACATCGGGGCCGAAACGCACACTTCCCTCACTGGTAGCAGCGAGTGGCTGACCTAGTCCGGAATAGGTCAGTCACCGCCTCTCTCTCTTCCAACCCCCCCTCTTTTTTTTTCCCCTCACACTCTTCCTCGTTTCCAAGTCACTGTTTCTTTTTTTCATTTTCTCTTCTCTTCTCTCAGAAATCTCAATACTCTGAAGTTTCATTTGATTGCCACTCCATTGTTTTCTCTTCTTTTTTTTCTTCTCGTTAATATGCTTAATTCATACTCTGAAGTCTAAAGTTTCATTTGATTACTGCTCCGTTGTTTTTCTCTTTTTCCTTTTCGTTAATATGTTTAATTCATTCGATGTTTTGATGTTATTAATATGTTTAACAAAATAATCTATTAATAAAAATAATAATAAATAAAAAAACACAAAAACGGGAGACCGACTGATCACCGGTCTCCCGGGGGGGAAAAGTAGGAATATGCTTGTTAAAGAAAGCAAGAGAAGAGCCAGCAGAGCTCTAGTCAGCGCGACGGCAATGGCCCCCCGTCAGAGAAGTAACCCGGTCGATGGAGAAATACCCAGTGGACGCTGGAGAAGCGGCATCGTTCCCGCCTGAGGAGATCCGACCGAAGGACCGCGAGTTTGGGAATAACCGGTCAGTTGTAGGAATAAAGGTAAAAGCTTAATTCAGAAGTTGCCCGACGGCACCAGAGCACCGTCAAAGAAGTAACCCGGTCGATGGAGGAATACCCAGTGGACGCTGGAGAAGCGGCATCGTTCCCGCCCGAGGAGATCCGACCGAAGGACCGTGGTTCATGGAGAACCGGTCAGTCAAACTAAGAAAGCATCGTTATATCACTATGTCAATTGTGTGTTGTCCGCCAAGTACTAACATTAGTTCAGTAAGTGCTACTGAACTGGAACAAAACCAAGTTACTGCTCCGGCAGATTCTATGTCAATCGTGCGTTGTCCGTCAAGTACTAACATTAGTTCAGTAAGTGCTACTGAACTGGAACACAACCAAGTTACTGCTCCGGCAGATTCTATGACAATCGTGTGTTGTCCGTCAAGTACTAACATTAGTTCAGTAAGTGCTACTGAACTGGAACACAACCAAGTTACTGCTCCGGCAGATTCTATGTCAATCGTGTGTTGTCCGTCAAGAACTAACATTGGTTCAGCAAGTGCTACTAAAACTTACCTTTTGATATAAAACTTATTGTAAAAATTTCAAGGGAAAACTTAAATTTTTATAAGCCGTAAACTTCCAATTTGTAAGCTTGCTTAATACCCTAAGACTATTGTAAGCATACATCGAGATGATCGAGATGAGAGTTAAATTGATTTAATGTGAAAGCAATTATGAATTTATGACAAAATGTTTCGAATATACATTTGACGACTATACATTCATTTGCGCGAACCTATCTGAAACCTATTGGCGATTTCTTGTTTTCCAAGTTCGTTATTTGATCTTGAGCAGATGTATGTGGCTTTCGTTCCTCATCTTTCTTGTCTAAATCCTCATGAATTTATGACAAAAGGTTTCGAATATACATTTGACGACTATACATTCATTTGCGCGAATCTATCTGAAACCTATTGGCGATTTCTTGTTTTCCAAGTTCGTTATTTGATCTTGAGCAGATGTATGTGGCTTTCGTTCCTCATCTTTTTTGTCTAAATCCTCCAAAATCTATGTCGCTCTATGCTTCTGTAAATTCTCTCATATTATCCTATAACAGGCATAGCAGAGGTGCGGACTAATTCAGCGTATCAATCTCTTGTCTAAATCCTCCAAAATCTATGTCACTCTACGCTTCTGCAAACTCTCTCATATTATCCTATAACAGGCATAGCAGAGGTGCGAACTAATTCAGCGTATCAATCTCTTGTCTAAATCCTCCAAAATCTATGTCGCTCTACGCTTCTGTAAATTCTCTCATATTATCCTATAACAGGCATATCAGAAGTACGAACCAATTCAGTGTATCAATCTATGTCGTTCTATGCTTCTGTAAATTCTCTCATATTATCCTATAACAGGCATAGCAGAAGTGCGAACCAATTCAGTGTGTCATCATATCAGAAGTGCGAACCAATTCAGTGTGTCATCATATTAGAAGTGCGAACCAATTCAGTGTGTCATCATATTAGAAGTGCGAACCAATTCAGTGTGTCATCATATTAGAAGTGTGAACTAATTCGGTGTAACATCAAAGACTCTTTCGCATGTTACTCATAGTTTACTCTGGGGCATTCCTCTTGGTTACTTAAGCATATAAGGTCTCACTCCAAAAATGTGAGTGAAGTTACTCAGGGCCAATATATCAGGCTATATATTTGGAGAAATGGATGAAGGAAAAGAGGAAATAATAAAGAGAGAAACAGAAAGAGAGAGCAGAGAAAGATGCTTTGACGTTTTGCGCTATCACATGTTGGCTACCACTAGAATTGATTTTGAGCATATGTATGTGACTTTCGTTTCTCATCTTTCTCGCTGTATCTTGTTATTCGCCGAGGAGCATCGGTTTGTGGACAATAAGCATCTTTTCTCCTTGTCAGAAGCATCTGTGAAGGAAACTTGAAACCTTTTCGGCTAAACGCAAGATTAAAGGCCTGTCACATTTAGCTTCTGAAAGCGCTATGATTTGGAGCTAACCCACTTTCTTTGTTCTTGCTGGCATTTCCCATCAAAAAGGGACATTCAAAGATTCAAAAAAGCGAGAAGAAAACAGAAAGTCAAAAAGAGAGAAACATAAAAGAGAAAAAGCGAGAAAAGAAACAAAACAAAAAAAAGAGCAGAGCAGAGCGAAAGTCAAAAAGAGAGAAGCACGAAAGGGCAAAAGCAAAAAGACGCAAAGAAAAACAAAGAAGAGTGAGAGCAGTCTGAGACAGAGAAAGTTAAAAAGAGTAGAGTTTTGTGACTCACTAGCAAAGCTTCAGAGGAAAGGTCGTCCTTTTGAGTAAGACAGGCAAGAAAAGAGAAAAGAAGTCAGAGAAAAGGCAAGAGACAACTAAAACAGAGAAAAAGAATCAAAACATTCAGATAGATTAGTGGCACTGATAAATCATTTCCTGTCTGGGAAAGCAGATCCATTAGATCAAAAGGGGGTTACTGTGGAATTCCTCAACGCAAAAATAGTACGAAGAAAGGAATAAAAAGAGAAATCTGGTGGAGATAGGAATTTGAAAAAGGGGCGGGTCACGTTCAAATAACGTGTTCAAGTAAGAGGTGACAAAGTAAATATCCAAAAACAAAACGAAAGTTTTCTGGAATGAGCGTCAAACACCTAAGATATAACTTATAGATATCTCTTCCCCAAGTATAAAAGGACCCAACTCAAGATCAAGGGTACGAAGTGAAATGCCTCTCAACGGAAGACAGAGGAGTGAAGCGGCCTCTATGGACCCCGGCGAACGGTTCCCCCACACCCACATTAGTTCAGTAAGTGCTACTGAACTGGAACCCAACCAAGTTACTGCTCCGGCAGATTCTATGTCAATCGTGTGTTGTCCGTCAAGTACTAACATTAGTTCAGTAAGTGCTACTGAACTGGAACCCAACCAAGTTACTGCTCCGGCAGATTCTATGTCAATCGTGTGTTGTCCGTCAAGTACTAACATTAGTTCAGTAAGTGCTACTGAACTGGAACCCAACCAAGTTACTGCTCCGGCAGATTCTATGTCAATCGTGTGTTGTCCGTCAAGTACTAACATTAGTTCAGTAAGTGCTACTGAACTGGAACCCAACCAAGTTACTGCTCCGGCAGATTCTATGTCAATCGTGTGTTGTCCGTCAAGTACTAACATTAGTTCAGTAAGTGCTACTGAACTGGAACCCAACCAAGTTACTGCTCCGGCAGATTCTATGTCAATCGTGTGTTGTCCGTCAAGTACTAACATTAGTTCAGTAAGTGCTACTGAACTGGAACCCAACCAAGTTACTGCTCCGGCAGATTCTATGTCAATCGTGTGTTGTCCGTCAAGTACTAACATTAGTTCAGTAAGTGCTACTGAACTGGAACCCAACCAAGTTACTGCTCCGGCAGATTCTATGTCAATCGTGTGTTGTCCGTCAAGTACTAACATTAGTTCAGTAAGTGCTACTGAACTGGAACCCAACCAAGTTACTGCTCCGGCAGATTCTATGACAATCGTGTGTTGTCCGTCAAGTACTAACATTAGTTCAGTAAGTGCTACTGAACTGGAACCCAACCAAGTTACTGCTCCGGCAGATTCTATGTCAATCGTGTGTTGTCCGTCAAGTACAGAAGAGACGCTAGCGCAAGGACCAGAGCCACAAAAAGTAACACCACAGAAATGGTGGGACTCCGTACTTGATTGGGTAGCAAGCGCGGAATCAACCATTTCTGTCGACAAAGACTCTTCCGAAACAACGTTAGTCTTTAACGGAGAGCTCCATTGTTCAGACGACACAGTAGAAAATATCCCGTTGTTAACTCTACAGCCAGGAGAAGTCGTTAATCCACAAGAAAACGCAACGTACAACACAGTTCCAAGTTCTCCGGATACCTCCCTCAATTCAGAAGGAATCTTCACAACAATAAGAGAGTCAGTCTCCGAACCTAATTTCCAAAGGAGACGAAATCAAGAACAGGTGAGGGTACAGACTTTGGGGTCGTTATTATCACCCATTGCCCAAATCAATCCTAACATCTTTCATTCAGGAGCAGAAAGCGAGTTCTCTAGTGCAGAAGAAGCTACAGAAGAAGTGGTTGAAGAAGACAGGAGCATCGACGAAATTCAGTTTGCCACACCAGTTCCAACGCTCCCTACTATCTCCATGTTAAGATCAGGGTCCACGGAAAGCCTTGAACAAAACCCACATAGTGACGCAGATGAATATACTAGACAATTGAGGGTCTTGTTCTATAGAACCAAAGGAGAAGACTTACTTAAAATGAGTCAAGCAAAACAACTCAGAGATAAAACAGCTCAAGCTATTGAAAACGCTTACGATAAAAACAGAGACGATATCAAAAAGGTTTCCCAGAGTTTCACGAAATACTGTGAGGATCTGGAGAAGTTTCTAAAAGAGAAAGGGATGTGGGAACGAGACACCCAAGTCTCGAATGGTTCCACGACACAACCAGAGGTGGCGCCCACTCTAAACTATATAAGCACACATGATCAAGAAAAAGGTAACAATGATGAAGAAATTTCCGATGTTGTTTCAGAAGCGACAGAAAATAACGAGACCCCTCTGATGGCGATGCTGGCATTGGAACCACTGGGATCAAGACTGTCCCTATTCACGGGAAACGAAACAGGAAGCGCTTTCTTCTCATGGATAAGAAGGTTCGAAGACTTGATCAGAATTCAAAGACCGGTTTACACAAACGAACAGAAAGCAGCATGCTTGACCGCTTACCTAGATGGCCCAGCAAGAGAAAAAGTAGAAGAAATGCCTACAGAACTAAGAAATAACTACGAGGCAATAATAACATGCCTCAGAGGGACTTTTGACAACCCACAACAAAAGTACTTAGCGAGGCAATCACTAGCTTCTTGCAGACAAGAAATCAACGAATCCGTCAGAACATTTGCAAATAGACTCACCAATTTGGTCAAACTCGCAACCACGGGTCAGGCGTCGGATGTAACTCAAGATAGACTTTTAGAAGAGTTCCTTGGAAGGGTCTCTGCCCCGCTGAGACACCAACTTAGCATGACCGAACCCCAAACATTCGATGAAGCGCTGAAGAAAGCGGAAAAGGTAGAGATGCTTTTGGCAGAGATCGCACAGGACAGGGCCACAACTGCAGTGCTCAACCCTGGTATTCAGCTCCTCGAGAACTCAAAAAACCAAGAGTACGAAGGAACTAACAGAAACTATGGGAACAACGTTAGCAACTACAGACAAGGAGGAGTAAGGAGATACGAAACTAGGAACAGTAACCTCTCCGAGATAAGATGCTTTCACTGCAATAGAATTGGACACATAGTTAGAGACTGCCGCACCCGTATGCGAGAATTAGAAAGAACAAGACGTAATCAAAGGTCACCAGGACTTCGTAGTCAAAGTCCGGCATTTTCCCGGACTTACAGGACTCCAATCAGCAACGAACGCTTCAACCCTTCCACTATCAGAAATAGGGTAAATAATGAACCAAGAAGAATCGATAGAAATTTCTCTGACACCAGAATGAACTCACTCGATAGAATTGAACAAGAAACTCAGGACAGAACTGAAGTAGAAGAGCTTCGCCATCGACTACAGGTTAGTGAAGAAAAGAACACAGTTTCGGAACAAAGAATCCAAGCCCTCTTAGAAAGGCAAGAAAGTGAAGTTACCAGGAGTAACACAACAAGAAATATAGGCAACTCACCAACTCGCAACGCCATAATGATGCTATCCATAATATGTTTAAGCAGTTTCTTCCCAGTAGCCAAAGCTAAAACCTGGCTCTGCCCAACAGCTAATCAAGAGCCTGAACTAATACACCTTTCGGCTCCCGTGGATTGTAGGGCATTGCAGCCTTGGGTTACCACCGAGTCAAACTCAATTTCCATAACAGTTTTTCAACCAAACCACAAAAAATACTCTTCACAAGCAAGCGCTTGCAAAAGCGTAATACAAAAAATAGTATTCAGTTTGGGCCCACTTGGAGGGAGTTACGAATATCACCAAGACATCCAAGAAACAGTCACCGTAGAAGAGTGTAGAAGAATGGTACAACACAAAACTTGTAACAGTGGAATCCTAACACAACAAAACTCACTCTGGTCAACACTTAATGATGCGAAGTTTGAGTGGCCTAGCTGGCCACTCGGTTGCTGTAGAAACTACACCGTCCAATCACGGAATTGTGTCTTACTGGAAACAACAGTAAACATGAGACATTCAAACGGGTTCCCTGAATCTGCAGCAGGAAATATGCGACACTGTGAATATGAAAAAGGTCAATGTGTACTGTACGATGGTACTGTCTTGATCTGGTCCGTTAATAACGAAGAAACTTGTGATTTTGTTGAAGTGATGAACCTGACAGGAAGGCGGTCCGAACAAGTATTCATCAGCGACAACAAGGAGATAGCGCTGTCGTGGAACAATAAAAGTCGCTACCACCAAAATTGTGGTCGTGATTTAATAATTTCAGACCAAGGGTACGGAATATCAGTTAATCGTAGAGCTAGTCGAAGTAAAAGAGTCATCCCCCTAGAAGCAGACACAGGGCTGACATCAACCAATCAGCTGGCAGCCCAGCTTCTCGCAAGTGAAAAAGCTAGCATAAACGCAGTTATGCCCACGGTGCGCACGGCACTAAGTAGTCTCTGTAAACAATTCAGTATCTTATCCGAGATAATAAAAATTTCACGAAACGAAGACGCGACCCTGCTAACAAGAGCCCTAACAAACAGAAGTGGAATAAAAGCCAAGTACGTGGGGAAAGGCTTGGTAGAAGTACATCAATGTTTTGAAATTCCAGAGACGGCAGTAAAGTTGATTCCATTCAACGGTACATGTTACAAGATACCAAGAGCTCAAATCACTCTTCCAGGTGGCACTCTATTGTCGGCGTTCCTAGAACCCGAAACTGGAATAATATCCGACAAAGCCCAGGTTATACCCTGTTCAGAAAGCGGAAAAGTGTACCTTCAGAAAGAGGAGCACTTGATCATATACGACCCTGTTAGTGGTAGACAGAACCAAATCCAGATGAATCACGTCACCAAGTTAGGTCAACCAAGCATAAAGGGATATGGTAAAACACCAGCTCTGACAATCTTCCACAACCTAGTCTTAACAAATATATCTGATACGTTAAGCGACACGACCTGGCACGAAGCGTGGGAGTCTAAAGACTTTGAACACTTCCAAGGACATGCCAAGTCCGACCAAGACTTAGACACCTATAGTGGACCAGAAACGAACCATAACGAACAAACAAACTGGTTAAAGCTCATATTTGGATACTGGTCACTGTATGATCTATGGGTACTGCTTTGCTCGCTGATAGTTACAGTTAGACTGGCTCATTTTATTTTGAAACAATACATCAAAAATATGATGAAGCCACAACCCCTCAGGTATATCATAAGGAAGAACGGTTTAGGCCAGGGAACGGAAGAAAACAAGGTAAGCATTCGTGAAAGCAACGAGGTCGAAGAGGCCACACAAAAAATGTCGCAAGCCACTACACGCCGAAAATCGATCAAAATGCCTAGTTTCGGTTCATCGATTCGTATAAACATGCTAACAGTTAATCAGAAGGAAAAGTTCTTTACCGCACAGATTCCGCTATATGTCAACGGAGTAAAGATGTTGGGCCTCATAGACACAGGGGCAGGACTAACAGCGATGAGTGCAGGAATGGCCAAGCTACTGGGAATTACCAAGTTAGAAAAACCTTCTTCACCATATGCATCGGGTGTCTCCGGAGCAACCATCCCTTTCGCAGGTGAAGCAACCGTTCTAATAAAAATAGGAAGCTTATCCATTACCGGAATCGTTCACTTCACGACTAACGACTGCATTCCCTCTTCGCCAAAGAAATACAACATCATTCTGGGTAATGATACACTCAAGTTATTACCCAGATGGTCAATCGACTACAGTAACAGGATTTTAGAGATAGGAACAGATAATATTCCGTTCATGAACAGCCTAAACGGTCTTAGGGAACCAAAAAGAATCGCGCTGAGAGCAACGAAAACAACATTGTGCTCCCCGAATCGCGAAACATTCGTAGATTGTTATGCTTCTCCTACTATGTATAACACATTGGTCACCACGGTCCCTAACCAAGAACTCACCAGCAAAGGTATGTTTATAGCACCAGCACTCCTTCAGAAACCGTTTATGAAACTTCTCGTTACGAATCCTACGGAAACGGAAACAGTAATCCACGCAGGTCAATGCATATCTAGAGCAGTTGCAGCGTACGGTGAGAAAGGATCATTCACTGAAGGAGCAAGCCTTACGGACATTAGCTTGCACTCACTAGAAGCCATGGAACCGAAGGAGAAAGCTAAGAAGAAAGTCAATTGGGCGGATCAAATTCCAAACAGCGATAAAGAAAGAGTATCAGAAATAGTCAAAGAACTAGAATCGTCAGTAGACCTTTCCCAAGCAGAAGTGAACGAAGAACAAAGAGAACAGCTAAGAAAATTATTTATAGAATTCCGAGATCGCATTTCTTCATCGAGTTACGACTTGGGATCTTATGAGGCATCACCTATCCATATAAGAACTACCACGGAATTCCCTAATTATCGTCCAAGACCACCAAGGATACCAATAAGATTCCAAAAAGAATTGGACGATCACATTAACAAACTTATGGAGTCAGGTCGGATTCGTGAAAGCGACACACCCTGGGTGCACAACACCGTACTAGTTAAAAAACCTGACGGCTCACTCAGAGTGTGCTTAGACTTTCGTCCACTCAATGAAGTCACGGTCCCAGATTACTACCCACTACCAAGAATAGAGGAGATCTTAGAAAAAGTATCCGGAAACCGTTTCTACACTACCATCGACTTAGCCAGCGGATACATGCAGTTATTAATGGATTCGGAAAGTCAGGAGAAATGTGGTTGGTATACACACAGGGGAGTGTATGAATTCGTCTACTTACCATTTGGTCTAAAGAACGCAGGTGCGTACTTTTCAAGGGCCATGGCCAAAGCACTGGCAGGGATGGGAGATAGCTGCCTCGCGTATTTGGACGACATCGTCATTTTCAATAACAGTTTCGAAGAACACCTGTTCACATTAAGAAAGGTTCTACAAAGACTCAGAGACTTCAACTTAAAAGCCGCCGGTAAGAAGCTAACAAGCATTGCAAGATCCCGTATCACTTTTCTGGGACACGAATTGAATTCGAAGAATTACACACCAGCTGATAAGAACCTCAACGCAATAAAAGAATTCCCCAGACCAAAAACGATCCGAGAAGTCAAGAGGTTTATTGGAATGGCCAACTTCTTCAGAAAATTCATAAAGAACTTTGCGGCTATCGCAGCACCGTTAAATGAGCTAAGCAAGGGCAAAACCAAATTTTGTTGGACTGACCGCCAAGAAAAATCTCTAGAGACACTTAAAGAACGGCTAGTTCAAAAACCGTGCTTAGCTTTCCCCAGAAATGATAAATTTATACTTCAGACTGACGGAAGCGCAGTAGCTGTCGGTGCAATTCTTCTGCAAACAGAGGAAAAAGAAGGCAAGTCCCTGGTAGCGATAGGATACTACAGCAAAACCTTAACGGGTACTCAAAAAAAAAGGGCTCCCACCCACATAGAACTATTCGCCATGGTAAGCGCTCTACGTCATTTTAAGGAAACCATTTATGGGCAACACACAACAATCCAATCAGACCACAAGCCTCTCACGTTCCTACTCAAGCACAACAAAACCCACGAGAGCTTAGCTCGTTGGGTGGTGGAACTTCAAAGCTACGACATTTCGATAGAATACTTGCAGGGACCTCAGAACAAGGCAGCAGATTGTCTCTCGAGGATAGAACGAGAAGTTATCGGCACGGAAGAAGAAAACGAATCTCAGGACATCATAGAGTTCCCTATATGCTTGAACATCAACCCAGTAGTTGATATTGCCGGCCTGGGTTACAAATCCATAAGACCATATGACGTCCTGAAAGAGCAACTAAAGGATCCACTCTGTAAGTCGGTGAGGGATTTACTAACTCAGGGTGAAATACAAGGAGAAGTTGTCGAAACGACTAAAGAAAAAGCATTGGAATTAGCTGACTCATGCTATATTAACAAGAATGACTGCATCTACAGGAGGCTAAACAAGTTGGGAGAGTCCCTTAGAAGAGAACAATTGCTGACACCAAGCAGCATACAACTTCCTATCTTCTTGGCATTCCATGCAAGTAACTCGGCGGGAGGACATTTCAATTGGAAGAAAACTCTTTCTAAAATAGAGCGAAAGTTTTATTGGCTGGGAATGAAAGAAGAAATATGGAATAAAGTCAGATCCTGTGAAATTTGCCAGAGGAAAAGAACAAACGCTCGAAATAAGGAAGTACTTACAACTATCACGGCCGAAGCCACCTTTCATAGGGTCCACATGGATGTGACGGGACCCCTTCACGTAACAAGTAGGAATAATAAATACATCCTAGCAGTAATTTGCGGATTTACAAGATACGTAACCGCAGTACCCCTAGAAGACACGAAGTCAGTAACACTCGCAAGAGCACTAATGAACGAGTGCATCTTAAAGTACGGAGCCATGTCCGAATTAATATCTGACAATGCATCTTACTTCAAAAGCTCCCTGGCAGACGAATTAGGAAAGCTGATGAGCATAAATAGATATTACACAACCCCGAACTTTCACCAAGGCAATGGCATGTGTGAACGCATATTTGGATCTTTTCACCCTCTCCTTCGCAGTTACACCAGTAGCAACCAATTAGATTGGGATGAGCATGTATCAGCCGTTACCTTTGCATACAACACAACAATTCACGATTCAACAGGAGAAACACCTTTTTTCCTCATGTTCGGCAGAGATCCGCTCTTCAATATCGACATGCTCTTGAAATACCATGAAGAAAAGCATGTAACGGGTTTTGAAGACATGGATATATATAAGGCAACTCTAATATCTAATCTCCACTCCGCATGGAAGTTAGCAAGCATAAATAACGAAGCCAGGGCCAAAAACATGAAGGCCACAACACAGAGAAATACCCATCTAAGACCTCTGGATATTAAAGTTGGAGAAAGGGTCTTCCTAAGAGACTACTCATCAAAGGAAGGTTTGTCTCGCAAATTAGTTATGCCTTGGACAGGTCAATATAGGGTGGTACAAATTCAACACCCTCACCTCATTATATCCAGCGTGGCATCACCTCAGACGGGTTTGAAGAAAGTTCACAAGGACCAAGTTAAGAAATGCTTCGAGTTGTCGGGTCCCGCTTTGACCCAAAATTGGTTACCATCAGAAGAAGAAGAATTAACGACAGCCGCAACAAGCCCAATAGGGTACAACCATGGAGAACATCCCAATAGAGAAAGAACTGAAGAACTTACAAAGCGAACCCATACTTACAACCTACGTTCTACTAGAACACAGAATGTAACACCCGCATTAGAAGATACTCGAAACTAGCGTAACATAAAACATGCGACTCTTTCACTTAAAACGATATTGATAATGGACGCTGCCATGGACAATACTATTATTATGTCTTGATTCATCATTAACTCTTGCTCTCTGTTATTCTATCACCTATATATTGAAAATTTTGGTTCTTCACTTCTTTATTGAAAATTTTCGTTCATCTCTTCTATATTGAAATTTGTTCGTTCATTACGAAACGGTCATATTCGAAAACAGTTCCGATGTAATAATTTTACACCCGTACTATTGCTTCTTGATTGACGCCTGCTTCTCCAATTGATGAATTCCTTTTTCATAAATCCATCTTCAAATTTTCATGAAAACGATAGTGACAATTTTAATCTCTGAGTTGAACGTGTAATGAACATGAAATTCCGAATATTCGTTGCGCAATTGTTGTCGACACAACAATATTGTTATTATGATCGATGCAAGAAAAGAGTGTCACACAATCCTACTTTGTTGCAGAAAACAGTCAAAGCGAGCAAAGCAAAAGCTGAAAATGAAGAGACGCCCGCCGCCAGATCGAATGAAGCGGCGTAAGAAAAACGCCGTGATGCGAAGTACGAAACGATATTAAACATTCAAGAACCATAAGTACAATTTCATTTCTTAAAAAAAAAAAAAAAAAACAAAACAAAAAAAAAAATAAGGAGGAGCGGAATCGAGAGAACAGCGAAACGAGGACGGCGAGGCCGTGAAGAGAAGATCAGCACAGGTTAACTTTTGAGAAAAAGTTGCACAAGTTAATTTCGTCTTCCCACAGTAACACGTTTGATTGCAGGATGAAGGATGCTTCATGTACGAGAAGCTCGAAAATCAAAGACGAGGAGCTCGAGACCTAAGAACAATTCCAAAGGAGATCTAAGCGGTAAATAAGGTCCAAAAAAAAAAGAAAAAAAAAAGGAGTTTTCTCTGAAACTTTGCTCATTTCAATCCAAATTCGACAGTAACACGTTCGATTGCAGGAGAAGAGGCAAGCGCACATATCATCAATGACTACTGAATGCTTTTAAGAAAGGGAAACAAAAGGAATTGACGGTATATAAGGTAAACCATTAAGAAACCTTCAGGTTAGCAAGGTAGATTTAATATTTTGTCTACTTAATTCCTTCACATAAATTAGCAACAATTTTGTTTTTTTGCAGAAATAACCACCGGATCAGGACGCGTCATATAAAAGTCCGGGGCGGACTTTTCCCCAGGGAAGGAGGTGTTACGCCTGAGGCCTCTTCCTATATGACGCCTACACTATATGAGATGCCACGCCCATACGAGATGCCACGCCCCATTATGCGGTCTATAAAAGCCAGTGGAAGAGGATGACAGAGACCTTACCCATCGAGATCCCGATCAGTGGACCGAGCCCGTGACTGACCCCTCCCCATTTCTATTTCGCCGTAACGATGCACATGCCTTAAAAGCCAATAAATGGATCATTGAATACTTTGTTTGTGTCCGGGGTACATTCACATCGGGGCCGAAACGCACACTTCCCTCACTTAAGGTGTATAGCCGTTGAGACGTTTGGCAGGGCCTACTGCAAAAATTCAAAAGTAAATTTAAACTTGTGAAATTTAACAGTAGGCCCGGCCGTCCTGCCAACCCCATCCCCCCATCCTTATCTTAATGACTACTACTTCGCTTATATCCATGAGGCACGGTAGTGTAGGGGTTAGTGTGTTGACTCTGAGCAGTTCAGTGAGAGTTCGGATTCGCTATGATGAGCACTTTTGCCAAATTTTATTTTTACATCAGAAAATTATTTTTACATTAAAAAACGCCATGTTTTTAAAACGCCACGAACGACGACACAGTTTTCACATTCCAGTCCTATATCCAAGTGTTTTCCAATTTAATAATCTGTCGGTCAGCGATGGGAGCAATAACTCTGAATCGAATTCCTATGGCATACATATGTACCTAGAGCTCATCCCAGTTAGAAATACTCGCCCTCGTTTCCATTGTTTAAGTATATATAGGCAACCCAATATCGACGGATCATTTACGAAAAGAGTGCTAGCAAGCTTGTGAAGGAGCTGGCCGGAAGAGCTCATCATACTTCAGCTCAGAAGAAGAAGGCGTCTAGAGCATTTAAAGGAGCATTATTGGAGTAAGCAAAACGTAGGTAAAGGTGGATTTCTCAACAAGGAATCGCGCGGTATGTCAAGAATGTATTAAAGACACCATAAGGTGTGTTGTCAATATGAATAGAGGCAATGTTTCTTTTAACAACTTTCTTAGATATGTACATAGCAATAAGACTATATGAATGAAGCAGACTGACTGTTGAACTATCAGATGATAATGCGGAAAAGGGAACAATAAATGTGCCTTGTATGTTATGTGTGTTTCAATTATTTAATGTCACCAAGGAGAGAATGTTATTGTGTTTCAACTGTACAGTACGAGTTGTTTTTAACCTCATGGTTTATTCACTACGACATAATATGCACGAATAAAACGTTACACACACACGCTCATGGTTTATTCACTGCGGTCAAGTGTTGTACATCCCGAAGGCGGGTGTATACAAACAAAGGTTATATGAGACGACGGATGGAGTTTACGACAGTAGGAGTCAATATAATGCATGTTACCAAGCTGTAGAATTCGGTGTCCTGTTTACAGGCTGGGGAAAATAGGTCGATCTCTTTTTAGAACTGCGCTCGCATGTTACCAGGCTGATAGCAAAAACCAGAGTGAACCTGTCAATCTTCAACCCATTCCAGTTGTGTCGTGCGCTGAGTCACACTCATGCTTGTGTGCTTGTATCTTTCCTTTTTTTAAAAAAACAGTTTAACCCGTCTAGATTGATACATATAACTTTTAGAAATTTCAATCGAAATTGTGTGACGAGCGACACTCATCTGTAATAAACAAAAAGTCAATAAAAATCAGTCCTTTGAATTTTTCGAAAAAAACTTCTAAAAAAAGTTTTTTCTAACCGATTAAATCTGCTCTTGCGGTCGATTTCGTTAGTAATGGTCTCATAAGGATTCGAAAAAATATTAAAAAAAATGGGTGGGACCGCACTGCGTTACTATCGCCACACTTTGTAACCACGATCAAATCAGCAAAAAATTGAAAATTTAAGAAATTTTTTCAAACAGTCTCGTTCCTAAGCTGTACGGCCTCGTTAGCTTAATCTTTACCTGAGCCTGCGCAAGAAAAAACATGCGAAAACTTTTTTTAAGAACAAAATTTTGCGGTACAGTCGCGGGTACAAAGTGTCGCGAGTATAAACTGTCGAGTAAAAATTGTCGTGATACGCTCAAGAACCGTTAGATACTACATTTGAAAATTTAACTTTAGGGATGTAAAATTATCAATTATTTCCATAGTTAATTTTCCTTGCTCCTTTTCGTCCATTTCCGACAATTGACTTTTCGGAAAATTACCTTTTCATATCTCTATGTAAGACTTGGAGGCATTATTCCTCAAAGTAATGATAGCACTTCTAATCCTACGTGGCTCACTATTTTTCGTTGCTTTTCGATTCAAAATCAACCTAAAACCTCGATTTCAGGATTACGTGAGCTCCTAAACAGCTCCCCGCATTTCAAATGCAAAAATACGAATGTTGAAAAAGGCAGTAAAGGCGTAAAACTGGTGTGAGCAACAGCAAAAAAACAAGGTTATAGGTTTCCAGGGTAAAAGTTGATATATAATTTGTCTTGAAACCTGTTGTCACTTGCAGATTTGTTGATGAAGCAATACGGAAATGATAGCATAAGAAACCATCATCTTGTCTTGATACTATCAAACCAACAATCTAGCTGTTTCAGATTGTCAAGTGTACAGACGTGATGTTCTCTTCCAACGACCTCAACCGATCCAGAAAGGAGGCCGATAGACGATACAGAGAGAAGTTCGATGAGCGGATCAGATCGATCTCCGAAATAGAAGGGGCATCCCTATCTAAGTTTACCGGAACATTCTCCTCACAAGCTCGCGATTTGTATGAGGCCGAATTCATCAAGCCGTTCAACATCGTCTGTTTTCCAACAGGATCTTTTCCCGAGGATATCGTCGACCTCGCGAAGGTGGTTACGCTGGAACTGATGAGCACACACAGAAAAATAACTGTCACTGTTAAAACCGTTTTCTGAAAAAATGTTATAACCGCTACCCAAAAACGGTTTAAAACGCCTTATTAAATGGTTTGAAACAACTTTGACGTGGAAAACACGAAAACGCGACGCGTTTCTCTGCGACGCGTTTCCCTATTGCACGGATGCAGTATAAAACCTTTTTGTGTAATGTGCATAGGTATAATTTTTTCGCATAGGTATATCTTCGGCTTCATTTTTTTTTCATAGATGTTCAATTTTAGCATCAGGGACTCTAGTGAAAAGAATTTTTTTTAAAAATCTTTTTTTTTTTGTAAAAAAAATCTTTTTAAAAATTGCTGATAATTAGAGCAGGAATCCATAATGTCAAGGAAGTTTTTAATTACTAATTAGAAATGCTTGCAGGTTTCATCCGGCGATCTGTCGTAACAAGCAACGATTTGGAAATGGAATCTTCAATGGAAATGGAATCAACCGCAAGCGTTTCTTTAAACGAGGGAAACCTGATTATTTTCTTTCAAATTTGAATTTGAATCGAATTTTCATGTATTTTTATTCCGGAAACTTTCTGGAATATTAGATCTTCTCACATCAATTCTCCCTATTAAAATTAATCTCATATCAAGCAAAATGTAGTAAAGTAGTGTTTGCGGTAATACAGTTTCTTTGTTAACATTAGAATTAAAGCAGCTTATACTTAATTTTCCACTTGCCGTAATTTGTCGTTTACTGATGCTGGTGCATTCATGTGTGTTGTTATTGGCTGAGGCCTTAATGTTGCTACGTCCGAATAAAGAGTCACCTGCCTGACAAGGGGTCAAACATATGTTATGGTGTACGACGAAGGAGACAAACAACGTAGGAGGGAACCATAAGGAATATTTTGAAGGAGAGGATAGGGTCAGAGATGGGCGGGACAATGTTTTTTTTTGAAAAATTCTACTCGAGGAGGAGAGGAGAGGATCAGAGATGGGTGGTGCAAAGACCCTCACCGACCTCTCCCCCTGTCTTCTCTCTTCTGATCTCTCTCAGAATTCTTTCTACTTATAGGCGTTCACGATTTATTCTGCTGTGTTTCCTTTTTTGCCTTTCGTATTATCCGGTTGTCATTTCTATGTACATAATTATTATAGTAACGCCGATCGATGATGAGAATAAATCTTCTGTTTGCTGTCGTTCTGGTTGCTGCAACAACTGCCGCACCTACTGGAAGCGACACAGAATGTAAGCTACAGTTTTCCGAAGTTTCCACGCTCTACCATGGTACCAGAAGTAGTTCTCCTGGTAAGCACTTCATAGAACTGAAATTCACTGAGAATTGCGAGATCCGAGATAAAAAGAAAACTTTCACCCTACACTGTAACCGCTTTCGAGTACAACTCTGAAGCGAGACCTATACCTTTCGAGTACAACTCTGAAGCGAGACCTATACCTTTCGAGTACAACTCTGAAGCGAGACCTATACCTACAGCCACAGGTTTCTATGACTTCAAGCAAGAAAAAATGATTTTTTAGCAAGCACTGATTATGTCTTTATTTTAAAAAAAATGGTCACATTAAATTTTCCGACAGATCTGGTAGAGGGACTTCTTAACAAAATCACGCTGCAGTTCAATTTCACCCGGGCAGAAGCATGAACGTTCATGATTCATTAGATGTCGGATATTATTTTTAAAAAAGCCCAAGTAATCTCAAAAACTCCGGTTGTTTTTCTTCTTTTTAAATACCACAAACAGTCTAAGGATCCTTTTGTCTCAGATCTATCTGACCATTTTAGTCATGTTTTCTTCGATGAGAACAAAAAAACGGAAAGAGAGAGTTCACGTTTTTCTGCCCGCGGACGTTTCTATTTGGGAAAGAGTTGCAGATCACACAATGGATATGCTCGTAATTCCGAGAAATATCAGTGAAATGGTAAGATGTCCTTTTTTGAACTTTTTCCAACTCAAAGTGCAACCTCACGTGGTCGCACCCACTCTTGATAGCAAATAACTCCAACTGCCAGTGTCGATTTCTCTGTCGAGATGTCCAGAAGAAGGAAGGTCGCTTCACATCTGGTTGAGCACGGAGCAAACTCCAGGAGAAGAAAACAAGTGTGATCCTGTAGGGCGATCAACTTACAGAAGGCTTCTGGATTATTCCGCCGAAGTGAAGTTCCCCGATGCATTTAGGGTAAGAGAGGTTGTGCAAGAGTAAGAGGCGGGAGAACAGATGAGAGAGGATTTACAAGAGAGAGAGGGGGAAGAACAGATGAGAGAGGATTTACAAGAGAGAGAGGCGGAAGAAATGGAAGAGGAAGCCGAATATGATGTGGAGCCGGTTCCTTTAAAAAAACAAAGCCTCCATACAGGTTTTGTTGTTGATTTGGTTCCATTGTTTGATCAATACCGATGCCATAACAGGAACGATATGTTTGAGCTCTTTTGTCAATACAAACGTGGTGAGCTTGTTGAAAATCAAGAAAAAGGAAATGCTAACATACAGAGTAAGTTAGCTCTGACTAATGACTTGAAAACTAAGTCTATTAAAGATCTGATGGTTAAAAAAATAAATCGTTCAGTGAAATTCACTTTAAGAACCTTCTAGAAATGGATACAATTTTTCTTCAGATCATTGGTAATGATAGAGACCAAACTATCAGCTTAAAATGCACTGTATGTAAGCAATCTTGGATAACAAGCGAGTGGTTAGTTCCTTACGGTGAAAGGGAAGCTGCTCAACTTGTTCAAAGTAACTTGTTGAAGCATTTCAAGACCCCAAATCATCACAGAAACGCGGAGGCCTTTCAGTCTCGCCTGCGAAAAGAAGCTGAAGAGTTCTTCGCTTCACGTGATCCGAAAGCAAGGAGTGCCACCGAAGTAATGTTTAAGACAGTTTATTATGAAGTTCATCAAGTGCTCTCATCGACAGCGCATGAGGGTCTCTGCGAAACAGTCGAAATGGCTGGCGGCCATATTGGGAAAAAACACCGTAGCTGTTCTTTGCAAAAAAGAATCGTTCAAACTATTTCTAATGAAATGAAACAAGAGATAGCGGAATATTTGCGATTGAAGAAGCCTGAAATGAGCTTGATGTTGGACAGTGCAACTGAAAATAATGCTCGCCAGTTTTTGATGGTTTTTATACGCATAACTTTTCAGAATTACCCAAAGGTTATCTATTTTGGAATGACGGAGATGGGCGATTCTGAAACTGGAGAAGGAATACACAGGGAAGTTTTGACGCAATGTTTGAAAAAGAGGGGCTCAAAAAATTTCTTCTTGAGAATACGATTGGTGTTTCCACTGACGGAGCAGCTGCTATGACTGGCCATACTAGGGCTTTCAGCAATCCGTCAGAGAGTTCAAGGAAAACTGCGCGGTTCGGCCTGGGCGGCCGTCACAGTTGGTACTCACCCACTGTCTCGCCCACAAAACCGAGCTTGCCATTAAAGACGCGTTTAGTAGTGGAGGCTTAATAGCTGAACAGGCAGAATGGAGAACATCAGTTAGCGATTTCATCTCTTATCTCAAGAAGTTTTACTCAAACACAGCAGTTAACCGTGTGAGAGGTCTGCAGCAAACGGTTGCAAGTTAACAGATTGCATTAAAAAAAACGATAAAGTACTACCACCTCAAAGATATTTTTACTGTTCGTTGGGTTGCATCGGAGAAAGAAGCATTGTGAAATTTTTTTAAGAATTCATAGGTTTGTCGCCATGCATTTGACACAGTTTGTTGCTGCGGGTGCGAGGACGTAGGCAAGTCTGATGTATCGAGCAAAAGTTCTTCTCCACATGATGCGCGATATCAGGTTTTACATGTTTGTTCATTATGAATACCAAATTCTGCGCTGCGTGAGCGCGTACTCTCAGAATGTGCAGGTTAGAACATCAAATGTATTGCATGAAAACGAACTTTTAGAATCATTTGTAGAATGCATGAAGAAAGTTGAGGAAGATCCATTTGAATTAACCGATTCTGCTATTCACCTCCTCGATTCAATAGAGTGTCGGCGTAGTGGCGCTGAAGCCTGGAAACGTTTAAACAGGGACTGTAGACGCCAACTTCTGGACAAGAGTTAGTGGCGGTGAGAATATGTTTATGTACAGACTCTCTCATTTTGATCTAGGTGAACGTGTTCCAAGAGAGCCTGAACCGGACAATCTTGTTTTTTTTTTTTTGCTAAATCGAAACGAAATTGTTGAAAAGGCGACTAGGCTTCGTAGTGAAGATTATGCGCGTTTGGCTGGGGAGAAAGAAGCTGAGGAGCATGAAATTGAAGATAGCAGATTCAATATGACTACTTCTTGGCCATCCAAACAAGTCATTGGATTGATGAGTTTCAAAAAGAGCGCTCTCCCTAAGATTCTATTCCATTAAATTGAAGAATAGTCATAGTTTCTGTACAATGAAAGTGCATGTTATGCTCCTTTGTAATTTGAATTCAATATGATTGTTGCAGAATGGATATGGCTCATGCAATGAACGAGGTACTGCTGAAATTGGAATCCATCGAGACAGCAGTCCAGAGAATTGAAGAAAATCTGAAAAGAATGGGAGACTCTGTTTATCCCACGAGCAGAGAAATACCCACGTGCCCATTCTGCGAGCATACGCATAGAACCTCGCAATGTCACCTTTTTTGGGATGCGAAAAAAAGGCCCAATCGTTGCGAGGACTTTGTGAGCGATGTCTAAATAAGATGGGAGGTAATGAATGTAATTGCAATGAGTCGTGTGTAAAATGTGGGTCCTCCCACAATGTCAATCTTGATAAGTTTTCGGATAAACCGCCGATCAGGGGACTCCCCGCTAAGAGTAGATTCTTTCGTAAGTAGGATTTAGGAAGCTAATTGTGCTGTATTTTTTTATTATTGATCTTTTGTGTTGATCTCCTGAAATCGAAATTTTATGTTTCTTGAAGAAGTTAAATATGGTTCCCTTTTTTGCGTTGATCTCTTGATGTTGATGATTATGATTTTGAGAGCTTGGTGGTAGTAATCCTAGTTCAAGCTAGTGAAGTCTGGTGCTTTCTATATTTTGTGCTTTTTCTTTTGTTTCAATATTGGTTGAAGTTCTCTATTTATTGTTTTGTGTAGACATGGGACTCTTAGGCGGTCCTCTGTTCTTTTTGTTAAAGTTATTGATCTTGATATTTGTTTCAAGCTTTTCTTCATTGTCTTCGGTAGCTTTTTGTGACAGATTCATCATTTAGTGCTAAGTGTTCAATTAGTACACTATATAGCATTACATTAGTCTATTTCTGGCAAGACTGGCAAAGTAAGCCCCAGAATCCGACCCACGAATCAAGCACAGGCACATCGTCGTTCTCAAGCGTCGTCGCTCGTTAGGGACCTTGCTGTTGTGCCTAGTCAGGTCAAGCTGTTGCGGATGACACCTTGAGTCTTCGGCTCAGGGTGCTCCGTCCCTGACTGAGATGTCTGGGGGCAACTCCCGCCCTCAAGCTGAGGACGGTGAAAGCCTGACGAAGCACCGCAGTGAGGTCTCATGGTCTCAGTCTTTCCGTCGGCGGATGGCAGAGTGTCGCAATTTTTTGCGACACCTCTTATACCCTTTGCCGTAGTTGTGTTATCGTGCAGTCTTTCGAATATGTTCCCGCCAAAAGGTGACTAATCGCTACGTTGAATCCTATATATTCTTTCTCGTTCGTCAGTTCTGCACACACACTCTCTCTCTCTTGCTCCTATAGTTGGTACTTCGGCTGGACACTCTCTCGCCCTCGGAAATTCTCGACACAAGAATCTCATCAGAAAAATTGAGCATGTCCAGTATATTTTGACACGATTAATATGCATTCGATGCTCTTACAATCGAGAATTACCGCAAACCCGACCTTCCTACAAGTATAGACTTAAAAGCCTACTCAATCTGCAGTTACCTTACCTGTAGAGAATTTATCATGTGTTCACCATGTTCCGAGTGTTGTCGCATTTTTGTTTAAAAAATGTATCTGAATAAATAAATAAATAAATAAATTCTCAAAACATAAATAAATAAATTCTCAAAAGCTGCGATTATCACTTCGAGCAGCTGACATATAACATTTTGATCTAAGCTATTTGCCTTTCAACAAAAGCTATAGTAATAAAGTTCTTCAAAAAAACTTTGAAGAAAATTTCTCCTACACACAGAAAAAAGGATGAGTTTGGGAAATTATGCTAAAAAGCCATACATGTGATTTATGAATAGTAACAAATTGAAAGTATTCCTGCGCGTAAGTATGAAAGTATGCTAGAAAGGGCATACAATCAATGAATGAATGGTATACTTTGGAAAGTATGCCTTGGTGGCTCTCTTCCTTTTCTTGGCACTTATCCAATCTGCAAACCCGGTTGACTTAGGTTGCTCTACATACACTTATTATCTCGATTACTCCATAAGGGAAAAGCACACATACAAATCTTATTGTGTGAATCATTTAACCAAGCTATTCTGGAAGAAAGTCATCGGTAAAAAATTTAGATTGTGAAGCGCTCTTAAAAAAGGCCCTTCGGGAACGCCTTTCGGGAAAAAAATCCCTTCGCGAAAGTCACAAACAAAGCAAAAAATATTTTTATAACTATAAAAAAATATTTAAATTATAAAATATAATATAAAATAAATTAAAATATAAATATAAAAATTGAGTATATTTAGCATACTTTCATTGTGTAGACAGCAGCATACTTTCAAATTATCTCTAGCATACTTTCATGTTATTACTATTCATACTTTCAAAGTATGAATAGTAACACTTGTGTGCGGAACGATTTGGAATACTTTTGAAGTATATAGTTCCATTTTCATGCTTTCGTAAGTATGACTATTGACTATACACTTTTTTTTGTGTACCTCTCATCGATTCTCAAGCATCTAAACAAGTTTTCTTGTCTTGGGTAAGAAATTTTTAACTATCCTCATATACAGTACCGCCCGAAATGTTATCATATGTAGATTATTGAACATAACTTTTTTTGTAAAAAAACGAATGAAGCTCGAATTTTCAGATTCTTTTACTTGTATTCCGATGTCCAACAGTTCGAACCATGACTTGCAACAAAAGTTGTATGAATTAAGTTCGCAAAACAAACAAAAAATTATTTTTTAAAAAACATGGAGAAAAACAGCTTCTTGCATGATTTTACTTGTATTTCGATGTCCAACAGTTCGAACAATGATTTGAAACAGAAATCGTATAAACTAAGTTCAAAAAACAACAAAAAACTCAACAAAAAAATCATGGAGAAAAAAACTGAAAAATAGAAGGTATACCAATTTCGATGTATCTCCTGGAGATAATCAATAATTTTCTCCAAAAGTTGTCCGGTACGGTACAGATGCCCAAAAAAACTTCTGTGAAAATTTGAGCTCTGAATGTTATCTTTGAAAAAATTAATGTTCAATAATCTATATATGATAACATTTCGGGCGGTACTGTACATAGACTTATTTTAAGATATAAGACGGTGCTGGGAATTTAGTTCGGCAATTCGTGTTGTTTCGGTGTCTGTGGCAAGTTTATCGTAAAATTCATCGGAATTTCTCGCCATTTCTTTGTGAATTCGTGGAATCAATATTTTATTTTATTTCATCACTTCTGGCACAATAAAAATCAAATATGAAACACAAGAGTAAGCAGATAGCGAATCTTGCCTGACGGAACTAGAACTGTTCGAATTTCGTCATGTATTGTTGCTCATCACTTGACGGAATTCGAATGGTTCGGATTACGTCATGCTACAATACTCATCACATGGCGAAATTCGAATGGTTCGAATTTCGTCACGTTACGATGCTCAGCACTGGACGAATTTCGAACTGTTCGAATTTCGTCATGTATTATTGCTCATAACTTGACGGATTTCGAATGGTTCGGATTTCGTCATGCTACAATACTCATCAGATGGCGAAATTCGAACTGTTCGAATTTTGTCATGTTTTGTTGCTCATCACTCGACGGATTTCGAATGGTTCGGATTTCGTCATGCTACAATACTCATCACATGGCGAAATTCGAACTGTTCGAATTTTGTCATGTTTTGTTGCTCATCACTCGACGGATTTCGAATGGTTCGGATTTCGTCATGCTACAATACTCATCAGATGGCGAAATTCGAACTGTTTAAATTTCGTCATGTTACGATTCTTGGTTTCTAAATCTCAAACTCTCCCCGCACTCTCGCAATTTCGCACTCTCCCGGCTATTCAGCAGATTTATATAGTACGAACAAAACGATCAACCTATACAGACCGGGTTTGCACAAATGCTATACTATTCTCTTTTCGCGACATAGAAAAAGAAAACAGTATAACGTTCGTGCAAACCCGGTATGTAATGGAGTGTTTTTATTTGCGAAAAACATAATGAAACATAACGACATCCCGTTTTTTTTTCCATGTTATGTTAACAACTAAAAGTGTTCTCAAATACTCTCTCGCCGCAGACAACGAGAGACACCGCGACTTCTATGTCACAGAAAGGGCACAAAATACCGTACACCATGCACATTTGAAGCGCTATTCCATTTGAGACTATTATTTATACAAATTTTAGTTGTGAACATAACGTGGAAAAAAAAACGGGATGTCGTTATGTTTCATTATGTTTTCGCAAATAAAAACACTGCATCAAGGTTGCGCGTTTTGTTCATACTATATAAGTCTGCTCTTATTTTGCTGAATAGCCTTGTACTGATCATCAACCGATGACGAAATTCGAACCGTTCTTAATTTTCCTTGTAATGATCATCAACCGGTGACGATATTAGAACCGTTCTAAATTTGCCTTGTAATGATCATAAACCGGTGACGATATTCGAACCGTTCTAAATTTGCCTTGTAATGATCATCAACCGGTGACGATATTCGAACCGTTCTAAGTTTGCCTTGTAATGATCATCAACCGGTGACGATATTCGAACCGTTCTAAATTCGCCAACTCTTATGTCTTTGACCCTCAGTGCTTTTGTTTCTTATTTATCTTGCTAAAGCAAAAATCTGTGTATTAAATATGACACATGTTTCTTTTTCAAATCCTCTGTGCAATTTACGGATAAACGAGTTTTTTTACCGCCATGTTTCAAAACTCGCCACAGACACCGAAACAACACGAATTGCCGAACTAAATTCCCAGCACCGTCTTATATACATAGAATACAGAGAATTGAAATGTTTCCAGGAAGACATCACATCGTTCTTCGTTGATGAGCTCAAATGATGTTTTTCGAATTACAATTTAATATCGATCAGCTCAATAAATGAATTTTCAGTCGAAGAAAACTGAATTCGTCATTACAATTACGGGTTCTCCCCACCAGACCATGTCCAGCTACCAATTTTTCACAATACTTGTCAAATGAAGGTTTTAAACTCTGTTATTTTGAACACTGGAGCAGATGTTAAGCGCGAGCTCAGTGCTTCTTACATAACATGTATGAAACTTATTCCAATTTTTCTCGCTCAATACTCTCCAACACTTCATAATTCAAGCTGCGGAAGATCCTATTGTTTTAAATAACAAGCCATTTTTTCGGGTTAGTCAAATGCGACCAGAGACGCGTACGCAAACAAACACATAAATATTACTAAATTTTGTGTTTTTTGTCTCAATCTTTTTTCTCTATTCTTCTCTTCTTTATATTTTTTTCTCTATTCTTCTTTTTTTTAATTAAAAAAAATCTTTTCCACGAGATTTTTTAAAATACTGGGGGTCTTAAAACTATCAGCGCTCATGATTCCTCGTACCTTTAAAAGGTCTTGACTAATCAAAACCTTTTTTCACTTTTCTCTTCTTATCGGATCTATCCACATACGCTCTCTTACACTGCCTCAAAACAATTTCTAACAATCACATTAATGTAGATGAGCTTAACACGCTTTGCCTCTGCTGCTCTCTTTTCCGAAGAAGATTCATAAAAGAAAACACAAAGGACCAGTTATAAAACGAGGCGAAGAGACCAAAAACAAACTAAGTTTTTATTCTGTTAGAAGAATGTTGATAGTAATACGTGTTAATTAACGAAAAAGATGGTGTTGAATTGAAGTTTCTGGCAACAAATTTCGAATGTTTCTTCTTAATCTTATCCTACTATATACGTTATAACACAGAAAATAGTAATTTAATCAATCAAGGGAAAAGTGCCTTTACCAATATTCTTATACTTCTGTTCAAATTTTGAATGATCCTTATTTTGTATTATTCGAAACTTGCTAAAACAAGACTCCGCATGATTTCGAATGAAGTCAAACAGAGGAGAGCAAGAAAGGTTTCTTGCTTAGGCAGCACTATTGCAGCCTATTCTGATTCACAATTCTAACAATAACGCGAAAGTTTGTGCTTAACCAATAGTTTGATAAAGTCAAGCCGTTTTTTTGAAAACATGGTCAACCTTCCTCTAAAAGAACATGATAAACTTATCATAGACAATCGGGCAATATTAATTAACATAGACTATGGGCCCTATAAGTAAGTTTAACTGCTTTTTTCCTTTCTACGGAGGAATTTTTGGTTTTGAGAGATTTGGATTGTGGATCCGTTATGAAGTGTAAACCTAAGTCCGCACAACTGAAAATATCTGATTATTCCATAAATAAGAAATAAAAAGATGGTATTTTTGATGGTTGAGAAAAAAGTAGAAAAAAAGTATTTCTGTGGATCAGGTTGCATATTTTTCGATTTTCGTTTTTCCGGTTTTTCGATATTTTCCGAAAAAAAATCGAAAATTTTTCGACCTTTTTTTTCGAGTAAGCCTGCTGTGGTTTGTGGATCCGATATATAGCATAATCAGAATTTCTCAGTTGTGCGGGTTTTTTCTCTCAAAAAAAATTTTTGAGATAAAAAAGTTTATCTCAAAATCCATCAAATTTGACGAGAGTAGCGGAGATGAAAAGAACTTTTTAACAACAGGAATACGGAAAAGGTCTCATTTGACAAGCTTATAAATTCTTTAAGGCATGGTTTTAAATAATTATAATGATGAGCACCGATGTTCGAAGCTATTAAAAAAGTCGTGTCTGTAGTTGGTTGCATTAAGTTAGTTCTCGCTATTTTAGATGTATACACCTAGTTTTCGAAAGGGCTCACAGCTGCTGGTTGATTCCTTCTTGAAGAAACCTCTTCAGAGCGATTTTCAATTTAGTAACGTTCTTCCAGTGCAAAAGAATGTTTAGTTTCGTTTTTTTTTCCTTTAATATTTCTCAACTCATATGAGAAAAACATATCATTTTCTGAGAAGTCGAACACTATTTTATCATTCCTCTATGAAATTGCAATTGTTTGAATGTTTTCTCTATGTTTCAATATGGAAATACTTCAGAATTTTAAAATCAGCATGTTAGTTGATGTGTTGAAAAGTTACAAAAGGAATGCAATTGGAATTTTTTCAAGATAATTTTGAAGGAATTTCACAAACAAGCGAAGAATAGAAAAGTGATTTTGTTGATGCTGATAAGTTGATAAGTTGATAGACGGCAGATTCAACATCTAACAACAGACCCTCTTTTTTATAGCGTTGTAACAGCAATTGAACAGATATCCTTTTCGTGTCTTATTCTTTTTGTTCTCTCCCTTTGCTTTTCCTCTTCTCTCTCTCTCATCTAAATCTCTCTCTCTCTCTCCTCTAAATCTCTCTCCTCTGTCTCGCTCTCTCTTTCTCCTGTTTCTCTGTCTCGCTCTCTCTCTCTCTCTGTCTCTGTCTGTGTTTCCTATCTTCATCTAACAATCTCGCTCTATATCGCTTTATGCTTCTGTCTCCCCTTTTTTCTCTGACATTCTCTATTGAACTCTCTTTTTTTTAACTTTCTCTATGTTTTCATCTTTCCACTTCCTCTGCTTTGCCTCGTTTGGCTGCTTTCCATAGCTTCTCTATTCATTTTTAGCATTCCCTCTCTAATCTACTTGATCTATCCCTTGCTATTTATTTTTTTGCCTTCTTTTTGTATTCATCATACTCTTCTGATAATTTTTTTGATCCTCAGAGTCAGAAATGTTTCCATCGCAACCTTTGCTCTAATTCTCGGACTCCTACCACTCCCCCTTTTCAATTTGACCTTTAAGGTATTTCAATCACTAATTCATGTACTATGTGAGATTGCTGAAACTGTGCTACGAGTAGAGTTTTTTTGTTGTAAAAATGATTGCTTGAAGAGCCTTGCCTCTTTTTGAATCCGTTTCACGCATCTGAACTGAAAAAAAATGTGACTCAGCTGAAAAAATGAGAGAGAAGAAAGACAGAGAGTTAGAGAGAGAAAATGAGAGATAGAATGAGATAAATAGAGAGAGAAGGAGAGAGAGCAAGAAAGTCAGATCAACTATCAGGAATGTTAGAAAAAGAAAGAAAGGGGAAAAGATAGCCCGTGCGAGGAGAGTAATGAAGAGAGATCACAGATGTGAGCGGTTGAAAAAGATAGCCACGGGAAAAGAGTAGAAGAATGAGAGAAACAGAGGAAAAAAGAGTAGGCGAGTAAGGAAAAAAGAAACAAGGAACGATTGAAACAAAATGGTGATTGAATAAGAGTTTCAGACCGCGGAAGATATAAGAGGGAAGGAAAAAGTAGACTCTAGAATCGTTCAATCGTGTACGTAATCATTATTCAGCCCCACTTCTCTTAATCTCTTCTAGCTCTCTCACTCTCTCCGGCTCTTCTCCCTTTATCCCCCTCCCAAGTGCATTCCTTTATACATGCAACCTCTTGTTGCACGTACTGAAGAATATGAATATTAGTGTTGTCTTCCCATCAAAGCGCCCCTTTCACTCCTGCTCTCCCTCCAACTCGCGTTCCCACTATCTTCTCTCTCACGGCCCTCCTTATCAGTGCGATATCCTCCCTATTCTCTCTCAAGGGTTTCTTTCCTTTTTACTTTGTGTCTTCTAACCCTAACCATCCCCATTCTTCTATTCTCGTGAGCACTTCTTCTTATCTCTTACTTTCTTCACTTTCCTATCACTATTTGTATTTGTGGACCACTATTCTAACCCTAACCATCCCCATTCTTCTATTCTCGTGAGCACTTCTCTTATCTCTTACTTTCTTCACTTTCCTATCACTATTTGTATTTGTGGACCTACTATGATGGAGACTTTCTCATAGCAGTGGCATCTCTACCTCTGACGTCTCCTTTCTAAACTTAGATCAATACAGTCCCCAGGTTAGAACGGGCACCTTTTGCCTTTTACTCTTAGAACAACATTACCTTTCCACTTTCTCGCTTAACCTCTTACTCTCATTTTCTTACTGTCTGTTTCATATCTTCTTTTTATTATTTACTCTCTTTCTCATATCACTCATCTGGTCAACTTCAAGTTGCCTGGTTGTCCGACTACCAACTTCTTTTGTCACTTCCGATCTTTCTATATATTTTTCTCTTTTTCAATCTCTCTTACTTTCTCGAGATCTCTCTCTCTCTCTTCTTCTCTCGTTTGTTCACATATGCCTACTTCTCTGTTCTTGGCTTGCCATATTTCTACAGCTGCAGTCTTAAGACTCTGGGGTCTGATCCAATCAATGCCATACCAATAGCCGCTCTCATTTAACCTAATCCTCTCTCTCGCTCTCTCTATGTCTCTCATTCGTTCTCTTTTTCACAAGCACTCTCTAACTCCCTTCCTTTCTCTGTGTATTTGAACTCCTCTAGCCCGTATCTCTACTCTCGTTCTTCCTTTTTATCTCCCTTCCCTACTTTTTTTTTTGCTGTTGAAGCAAGGAAACATCTGCTTGGTAGTTTTGTCTGGTCTCTCTCAATCGCCTACAGTCCACTGCATTCCACCAGCTTTGAGTCCGTATTCTGAAGAACTTTTTTTCTTCTTCTGGCGATAGCTAGAGCATTCAGCTTCTATCTCCAGTTTTTGATGGGCATTAGTTCGTTAGAAGAACTCCCGCCCGACACATTACAATGCTCATGTTTTGCGTTTTCTCAGCCAATTTGTTTTGGCTACAAGAAGTTATACGAAATGAGTATATTTGAGATGAGCAAAAATATTCCAAAGTTTGTTTTGTCAAAAGGTGTAACTTCTCGTTATCTCTTTATGCTTCATCAGAAGTTCTTATATAATTTTACTGACGCTCTCGCTGATTTCAAGTAAATACCGAAATTGCTAAAAACCTTTCAATTGGTGCTCTTTTCTCATTTTATAGCTTTAATACATATTGAATGGTTTTCCGCCAGTTGATCCCTTGTCATATCGTAGAGTTTTAAAAATTCTCTGAAATTTTTCAACAGTTGCTTTTTTTCTTTGAATATATGTTTATAAAGTATAAAAAACCTTTTTATTCGATCAATCAGATATAATAAATTGTGTTTATTATTCTGATTATTTGTTTAAAACCGGATTAAACATGAATTTTATCGATGTAACTTTGTCTACTGATGATATGTTTGATACAAATGACGCATGAAAGACATTTATTGACCTATCGGAGACCCACCTATGATGCTAGAAGGTTCCTAAGCCATACTTCTCAGGAAAAAAGGGGTCAGATCTCCGCCAAGAAAACTTAGAAGTATCATAATGCCTCAAGGGGCCCAGAGATCATTGACTTCTTCAACACCAGTAACAACATTGATTTATTGTTCTACATATGTAGTTCCGCCATTCCTTCATATGTTACTTTATGTTTTATATTACGTCGATAACCGTTTAAAAATTGATAATTGAACAGATCGGGTAAAAACGAGCAGAGAGGTGTTTGATAAGAAAGCAACAAGAGTCATGAAAAGAAGGAGAGAAACGAGAGGCTCAGCTCCCTCTCCTCTTGACTCTTTCCACTTACGGACCACCGCAAGCAAAGTGCTCATAATCCTCGCATGTGTCCTGTCCGGGCACGTCGCTATTGCACAACCCGCAGAGCAATATCCCTCCATTGATCCTAATCACCATGGTGCAGGTATTCTTTCACTCTTATATACATAAATGTATTTTATGCTTTAACAAACAGTAAGTATGTTATTGAATTCATACGATAATAAACACAAAATTGAATTTTGAGAGGAGAGTAATAGCATAAGTGACTCGTAATTAATTAATTAAATGGTGAGCTGTTAAAAAAACAGGGAATTTAGCCATATGTTGGTGCGTGTATTTAATGATTTGATTAACAGCATAATATGAAATTTTTACTACCAAAACTCTTTTCTTTTCTCTCGCTCTGTCTCTCGTCACTTCCATTTAAAACAGCTGGTAGTTTCCCAAGATGATTTTTATAGCGATACCGCGAAATACGAAGAGCAACAAATAAAAATCAATTTTTAAGCGCTTGCGGAAAGGAGGAGCTGTAACCAAACGGTTTCGAGAGTACTCTATTTGAGGGAAATGTTTTTGTGCGTATCCGCTATGAAAGAGCAAAAGCGAACGACCATTTAGCAACAAATAGTTTTAGTCAATGATATATTAGAATTACTTTGCACCCCTTTGAACTATTTTCCATTTAAGAAAAATTAATCCTCTAGAACTATAACTCGGTTTGCTGCGATTCTACTACCTCGTTCTTCACAATCAGTTTTTTACTAGATGGAAACCCGTGTTATGACGGACAGGGTTCCCCTCAAAGATGCGTGCCTGATTTTATCAATGCAGCCTTCAATCTTCAAGTGGAGGTCACAAACACCTGTGGTGTCACTAAACCAACTAAGTTAGTTTCGATTTATATCACTCATGATCCCATGAGATTATTTCATCATCTCATTCACGTATTCATTTAATAATTTTTCTTAAGTGCATTCTTATTTTTCGCTCATTTCTATTTGCTCATTCATACTCTTGTGAGAATAAAAATCTATAGTTTCTATAGGACAAATCTTCATCAAACTTCAAAGTTTTATGCAAAATCATCTTTGAGCTTACCCATAACATGATACTTGTATGCTATTTCAATTTATTAATGTTGTTTCTTCTTTTTTGATCCGAATGATCCGAATAACATCAAAATCCTCAATTTATCTTCACGCTTTCTGTCCTCTGTCGCATGCTTTCTGCCCTTATCTGGCTTAACCCTTTTTTATACAAGTGAAAATAAATACTTTTTTATACTCCATTTCCAGCCTTTTGTTTTTTATAATAAAAAAAACGCTATGTGGATAAAAGTAAGCTTTTTAAAAATCAATTCTTTCAAACCCTTATTTGATGATTTATACTGGTAATGGTTAATTTTACTTTACACCCTCCCAGCACTTTAAGTCCCCCCCCCCCCGTAATACAATAGCCCTCCACACCACGGAATTTTTTGTTGGGAGGGGAAAGTAAAATATATAAATTTGAGGAGTCGTGGAGAAAGTAATATGTCAAGATTTAAAAAAAAAGCCCTCACCACAGCAAATGGGGGACTAAATTTCATACCCGGCAATCTTTTACATTTGCCCCCCTCTGAGCACGATTTCTGAAGTAGAAAGTTTGTGCTACAAAAGCCCCCTCCCTCACAGAATTGTATTTCAACCCCACCCCCTTTCTAAAATTTAATTAATTTCAATATTTTTGGCTAATTTATCTAGGCCTAAGCAATCATCACATAGGAAAGTCAGCTTTCAGAAAAAAGGGACAATTCATAAACAAATTGAGGAAGAAAAGTGAATAGAAGCATAGAACAACCCATTATATAATGATGCAGCATCCTATAACGACCGGGTTAAGAGACAGAGGGGTGGGGCTAAAGTTTAACAGAACTTTCGCAGTGCAGTTTGTCCTGTGAGGGTAATGTAAAATTTAATCACTGGCTATAATCAACGATTGATGCAAATTTGTATCAATATCTCATTCAAGAATATCAGTATCTCATTTTTGTATCAGTATCTCATTCTAGTTGATCGATTACATATCATTCCTGTCAGATTCTGTGTTCAATCGGGTCATTCCGGCCTCCGAAGTGTATGCGATAATTGTGATGATCGCCATCCAGTTAGTCCTTCCAATACTCTACATGTTTTTTATTCAGGGGTACTTCTAGCCGTTCAATTCAGTCAGGCTGTGTCGTATGGGTTTTTTTCAGCCTTCCCAAAAACTCTTGCCGTATCAAGCCTAGTTCCTTATTTTGTTCGGCCCACTTTCAGAATTGGTGACAATCTAAACGGATTTGATCAAGCTGGTTATACTTTGACATGACACTCTTCAGGCTTTTGCGCATCCATCCAAGTACCTGACCGACTTCAACAACAATAACAACGAGACATGGTGGCAGTCCGAGACCATGCTGGAAGGACTACAGTATCCCAACAACATCAATCTCACTCTAACGCTAGGTCGAGCTTTAAAACTATAAATTGAAAAGCGGGTGCCGGATAAAATTTCGTGTTCTCCAGAGTGACTTTAGTCAAGATTGCTCTTCAGGAAAATCCTTCGACATCACATACGTCCGGCTGAAGTTCATTTCACCTCGACCTGAGTCCTTTTCTATATACAAGAAGACGACTTCGGACGATGACTGGGAACCTTGGCAGTTTTACAGGTATCACACCACTCACATGTTTTTCCGATGTCTATTAGCTCTCTGTAAAAAGTTTATTAAACTTCTTAGTTCAATATTTTTTCTCTTTCCTATCTCTTCCATTTGCCGTTTAACTTCTAAGCTTGACTTTCTTTCAACAACACTTTTTTTACACCGATTACTTCTGTTACGGGTGGTAGCAAAGATTGTGACATCCTCTATTGAGTGGTTCTTGCCGCGCGACCTACGGACTGCCAGACAAAGCACCGATTCTGCCAGGCAACGAAGCCGTCGCCCAGTGCACGAAGGAGTTTTCCGACATTTCTCCCATCACAGGAGGCAACATCGCCTTCTCCACACTAGAGGGCAGACCGTCCGCACATGCCTTCGAAGATAGCCCCGTCCTGCAGGTAAGAATCTAAGCCTTTTCTAACTGGTTGCTTTTCGCTCTCTTCTCCTCTTTCTCTTTCTGGTGAATTCTTTCTATCTCTGACTATTTAAATTCCTTTTTACTTTCTTATTTTATTTTCCTCTCTCTCTCTTCCCCTCTCTCTCTTCCGCTCTCTCTTCCTCTTGGTTTCTTTCTCTTTCTATCCTGATAAAAGTTTGGGTGTTCACAGGAGTGGGTAACAGCATCGGCGATCCGAATCATCCTGAGCAGAATGAATACTTTCGGTGACGAAGTGTTCGGAGACCCGCAAGTACTGCAATCTTACTACTATGCCGTTTCCGACTTTGCTGTCGGAGGAAGGTAAGTATTCGTTTCAAGACTCAGTTCCTCTTTAGAAATCGTTCAGTTTTCTTTTAGCGACGTTTTCAGAACCTTTTTGAATATTCGCATATCGGATTTCTAGAACATTTGAGTAGTTAGGCTATAACCTTCATCGCACCGTGCGAATCGCACACATGAATCACACTATTTTGAATGTATGTTAATTATCAGTATTTTATCTTCAGTCTAGAAAAAAAAACCAAGAGATGAGAAAGAGAATACGAAAATTATCGAACAATATCGGCGTTCTTACCGGAATTTAAAGCATTGTTTATAAACCTTAATATGGGAATCTTTAGACTATAAGGCTTAGAGTGGATTAATTGAGATGCAAGTGCAATGGTCACGCCTCCTCGTGTGTCCCTTCAACTGGGGACGGCGTCCACAGACTGGTTTGTCGCTGTGAGCACAACACACAAGGCGCGGACTGCAACGAGTGCCTGCCCTACTACAACGACCGGCCATGGAGACCGGCGACCAGTTTGGAAGCGAACGAGTGTCTTCCTTGCAACTGTTCCCAGCTTTCCAACAGGTTACTGGATTGAATTATGGTAGAGCTCAGTCACACATTTAAGACTGGAGAGTCTGTCTTTTGAGATATGATGACCTTTGATTGCTCGAAGCAGCTGATCTGTGGTAGTGGAACGATTTTTTCGATTGCATTTACAATGCGCATCACTCCTACACTGTCGAGAATGAGCCCTTCAGTTTTCGATGATAACAAAAAGTTATTGTTCGTATGTCCAAGTATATGTTTGAGAACATTCACTTTCAACGGTTTGTCTATTCCAGATGTTATTTCGACAAGGAGCTCTATGAGAGCACTGGGAACGGAGGTCACTGCATTGATTGCCAGGGCAACACCCAAGGGGTTCACTGCGAGGACTGCGTCACCAATCACTGGAGGAGGAAGGGTGACAACTACTGTGTGCCCTGCTCCTGCAATGAAATTGGATCTCTCTCGCAGCAATGTGATTTCACCGTAAGAGTTCTATCAGGAGCTTTGTTTCAAGTGTTTCGCTTCGCTTCAGAAAAATTTTATAACGAGAGTTACGGCTTTCAGGGTCAATGTCAATGCAAACCGGGCGTTGGTGGGCGATTCTGCGACCAATGTATCAATGGATTCTACGACTTTGGGCCGAATGGCTGCAAGTTCGTTATGGGTTCCCTTCTACCATATTGGTTACGATCTTCTCTCTCGGTCTCTGTCTGTTTCTCTCTTCCCCCCTTTCCCTTTAATATCTCCAATCATGAACATTTCAGGGATTGCGAGTGCGTCGTGCCAGGCTCCATCAACAACGAGCCCCTCTGCGACCCAACAAGTGGCTCTTGCTCCTGCAAGCCGAACGTGGAGGGCCGCCAGTGTGAGAAGTGCAAGCCCGGCTACTTCGACCTGTCGGCAGACAACGAGTTCGGCTGCACGCCTTGCTTCTGCTTCGGTCACTCCTCCGTTTGTTCCACAGCCGACGGCTACTACGCATCCAACATCTCCTCCCTCTTCCACTACGACAAGCAGAAGTGGACCGGACTGGCCAATGGCAAGCCGGTCGACACTCAATGGGCCGAGCTTGACAAGGCAGTTGCCATATCGGACTTCTCCGAGGGTTCCATTGTGTACTTCGTCGCACCAGAGCAGTTCACAGGAGACCAGAGGAGCAGCTACAACCAGGACTTGGTCTTCACCCTGCGGGTGAACCGAGAGGGAGCGAGGCCCAGTGTCAAGTGAGCAATCAAACAGCCTTCATCATTGGTCATAATAACACTATTATTCATTTCAGATACAAAATACTATCTTTTCTGCCTCATTAATCGAGAAAACGGGGATAATGATACGAGTCAAAAACAGCAGGAGAAAAGAGCAGAAGTGACGTCATCAAGTATGAATTGAGGGATGTTGTTCTGGTCGGAGGAGACGGTCAGGAATTGTCTCTTCCCATCTTCGCTCAAGGACATGAGTCACCCACCACAACTGCACAGGTATAACCATTTCTCTTCATTTAACTGATATTTCTTTGTTTATGTATTTTCACACTTTAGTTTGGTTCAACATTGGAAAAATTTCCTTTTTTATATTTGTAGAATACATTATTTGAAGATTGTTATATATAAACAACGAGAAAGGACTTTCTCAAGAGAAAGTTTGTGATGATGAACTTATGTATGACCTAAAGCGAAAAGAGCTTCTGCTCTTTTCTTATTTTTTCATTCGACCCCTTTCAGACCTACCGATTCCGGATTCACGCCGACTCACAGTACCAGTGGCACCCTCGACTGAACGAGTTGGACTTTATCGGAGTACTTGCCAACATCACGGCACTGAGGATTCGGGGAACATATACCATCAATGGTGAGTTTCAAGTGACGGTTTTTGCTTCGTTAGTCGATTTTCTTCATAGCTCACTATTTCAAACAAATAAACAGATTGATGTGATCAGCTGTCAGCGGTCTTGTCTGAAATTCCATGTTATAAATGGGTAACTATGCTCCAGAATTTTCCCATATATAAACATCATCTTAATTGTGGCCGAAACTGAATCACAAACATAAATATGAGTAGGTGAAATAATAACATTTTTGAATATATTTCAGACATCGGTTTTCTGTCTGACGTCAACCTGGGGACTGCCTCACTGACGGCCTCGGTGGAAGAGCCCCGAGCTGCGCCGTGGGTGGAACATTGTCAGTGTCTGGAGGGCTTTGTCGGCCAGTTCTGCGAGTCCTGCGCCACTGGCTACAAGAGAGAGCTCAAGTGGGGAGGACCTTTCAATCGATGCATTCCCTGTGACTGCCACGGTCACTCTCAGAGCTGCGATGCTGAGAGCGGTTTCTTTTTCAATTCATTTTTTGTTCGAAAAAAGACAGGTTGATCTCGCAATCTGTCCTTAATGTTTTTATCAAAGTTTTTTTCAATTATTAAAAGAAATTTGCTATGTTTTCGAGATCAGCTTATTAATTCAAATTGATTGCTTCAACCTCTTGATGTATTCTATCAATAACACTTTAATCACAAAAGTAAAACACGGATCTTCAATAAACTTTAACAGGAGCGCTAATTATCTCAATTTAATTCAGAAATTTAAGGGAACTCAGACATTAGCGTTTTTTTTAAATCTCGTCCCAATTCTTCGTCTTGAGGTGCATGCATTTGCGAGCACAACACGGCGGGAGACACGTGCGAGAGATGTAGCAGAGGGTACTACGGCAACGCTGTCACGGGGACCGAGGAAGACTGTCAGCCTTGTCCTTGTCCCCAGGGAGGTGCCTGTGTGCTCCACTCGGATGGCGATGTCTTGTGTACTGAGTGCCCCACTGGATACACTGGCAGAAGGCTAGTTCCTCAACTATTCCTTATCCGCCAAGTCGAATCACTTGTTCGATGAGGAATACTTAACAGGGCTTTTTGAATTTTTAATTGGTCTTTATTATTATTGCATATTTCTATAAAAGTGCTTACAAATTGATAATTTTGAGGTGCGACGAGTGCCAAGATGGCTTCTATGGGCAGCCTAAAGAGAAAGAGAACTGCAGAGAATGCGAATGCAGTGGAAATGTAGATGTAAATAGCATCGGGAACTGCGACAAGTCAGTACTTTCCGCAGGCACTTTTTATCTTCTTTTTTTTAAAAACTTTAAATGGTCAGCCATGGAAATTTGTTACCGAAGTAATGCAATTTACTATTATTTTATACATATGATTTTCACTAGGAAATTTCTTTTTTTCTCGAATAGTTCATAATTTTTTTATTATTCAAGTGTGATTATTTCAATAAGCTTTCAAATGTATTATTCAAACTTGAGTGTAATTCACAAATACTTGTTGAAGAGTGACTGGCGAATCGGTGTAACCAGGCGTTGAATGAGACCGGTATAAGGCATGTTTGTACCCGCCCAGCGAGTGGTAAAAAGAATGGGGAAATGCGAAAAGAGTAAAAAAGAGAGGCAGAGAAAAGGTGAAACAGAACGGAAGGAGAAGAGAATGTAGATCATTCTCGGCACGAACATGTATGCGCCAACATAGCAGGTCCGGTAACCATTTAACACCTGGGTGTAACTCATAAATACTTGTTGAAGAGTGACTGGCGAGTGCAAGAAATGCATCTTCAACACAATTGGCGAGCACTGCGAACGATGCAAACCCGGCTATTGGGGAGATGCTCTAAAGGAACCGAAAGGCAACTGCATGGTGGGTTTTAACAACTCGATTCCGCAAGTCATAACATGCCAGAAGGTCCTGTTTAGGCCTGTCGCTGCTACGTCGCAGGAACTCGTCGTCCTCAGAATGACTACGATGTGCTGGAATGCTCTCAGGAGGACGGCCAATGTGACTGCCTCCCTCATGTTATTGGGCCTCAATGCGACTCCTGCGAGGTACTCCGAGATTGAGATATCTAAATTTGCACTCCTAGGAGGTTTTCAGCTTTCAAGCCCTAACATTTTTCTCTTTTCAACTTTGATGGGCTAGGAGATCTACACACTCTTGAGCATTTTTCAAGTTTGTTCTTCAATACCCCTACCTAATTTCTGAAGCTAGACTTATTGCAGCACGGTTTCTTCAACATCACATCGGGAGCTGGTTGCGAGTCTTGTGGATGTGACCCACTAGGATCAGTTGATGCTTCCTGTGATGCGGTCACTGGTCAATGTACTTGCAAGGAAGGCGTCACGGGAAGAAAGTAAATCGCGCCATTAAAGAAAATTTCCACACTGCAAATAATGGTTGATTAGTGTATAAAATTGTATGTGCTAGAGGTTTGATATGAAGAACGCTCAGTGCGAAAAATCGGATGGTTACAAGATCGACTCCCACCTAGTTTACAAATTTTTGCGGTACCATGTTTGGTTTCTTTCTCTGTTGCTAGCATTGCATTGTGAATGTTGTCAGATGTGACGAGTGTGCTGCGTATCACTTTGGGTTTTCCGCAAACGGCTGCTCGCCTTGCGAGTGTGAACCCGTCGGATCGGAATCCGCACAATGCGACGTCACCACGGGACAATGCCTCTGCAAACAGAATGTGGAAGGCAGAAAGTCAGCTTATTTGAGCTTTAGCATATCAGAAAAAGGATTCTTTTTGGAATAAGTTTCATGATGTCTTGCTTAGGCTGAAGATAATTTCGAGGAGATTTCGAGTTCTGAAGAAATGGTCGAGGAAAATGTTTCAGTTATCTTTGAAGAGGCTTGTTATGGTACACATCGAAGGTAGTAGCTCAATGAAAAAGTCTTCCTATTTAAGGTAAAGCTCGAGTATTCGATTATCGCCCAATAAAACGCAAACAGAAATTTCCATAAAGCATTTTTCACTTGGCTCGTTTAACGAGCAGACCTTCCAGATGCGATGTGTGCGCGGAGAACCGGTACAATTTACGCGGTGGATGCCTCCCTTGCGATGACTGCTACGCACTTATACAGTCGAGAGTGAACACTTTCCGATTTTCTCTCGCCAACCTCAATGCGACGCTGACCGAGATCATCGAGAATCCCGCACCGGTATCACAGTTTTTTATTCAAAAATTCGTATTTAAAATGCAAGAGATGGAATGTATTGGTGTGGATGATTAGCACATAGCAAAAGCGAAGACGCTACTTTGGTTCCAACCAATCATAGATTTTTGCATAAATTTTGTATGAAGTATGGACAGTTCCTCTGTTTTTGTTTTAAGATGCTGTTGTTGTTGTCTTGCCCAACGGGTAGATCTTCCTTCGCGAGACACTGGAGGAAGTCGTTGAAGCTCTCGACCCTCCACCGCTATGAGCCCACACTCTCTCTCTCTCCTCTCTTCTTCTTTTTTTTTATACTCTCCTTTGTTTTTTCTTTATCTTTTCTCTTTCACTTTTTTTTGGAGAGATTTAATTGAACATGAAATCAACAACCGAGTGCGGCCTGTACCAAAGGTCGATAGGGCTAAGTGAGGTGGGGTTACAGCGACACGAAAAAATATGTCTCGAAGTATGCGGCTCTATCCTACACAGTGGGCAGAGGGGAGATTCATTGGCCCCTATACGATGGAGGTAACTGTTAAGGAAACTAGAGTGGCCGCTACGCAATTGGGACAGAGTTATCTGATTTTCTCTGGATAGTTGGGACGTGGACTTATGTATTCTAGGAGGTTTAGTTCCCAGAACTGGGTTGGGTCGACTATTTCTAAGAAAATTTCTGACGGTCTCCGTGTGTATTTTTCTGAGGGCCACTTTATAGTCCGAATCACCTAATGCTATGTCTATATCTTTGGCGTGCTTTCTGACTGCCCTGAGAGGTTTAGCTTCAGTGCAGATGCGGTGAGAAGGATGGTTGGGCTGAAGCCTGGCCTTGGCGGTGAATTGTTTGCTGAGCATGAGGTTGTGTTCTTTAACTGGAAGAAGTTTGCTTTCGTATGCCAGGTGCTGAGTGTCCGCGATTGCAAGGTTTCCAGTTGCGATTCGAATTGCTTTGTTTTGTGCTGCTTGCAAGGAAGTCCAATGTGATTCGGCAAGCTGGGGTGAGTAGATAGGTGCTGCGTAGGACAAGACTGCTCTTGTGGTTGCTTTATAGGTGTTCAGCATTGTTTCGGTCTTCTGTCCCCATTTTTTTCCTGCGATTGCTCGGAGGACATTCAATCTTTTTGTCGCCCTTGTCTTTAATCCTTCAGCGTGTTGACGGTAGGTTCCCATCTGGTCCAAGGTGACACCAAGGATTTTGGGGGTTCTACTTGGAGGAAGTGGCTCACCGTTGACCACAACTTCTGGTACTTCACGACATTCCTTCGTGTTGGTGGTGAAGAGCGTTAAACTGGATTTAGCTGCCGAGATGTCCATTTTTAGTTCACCAAGATGACTGGTGAGGGCTGGGAGGTAGGTGTTTAGTCTGTCAGCTCCAACTCTCCAGTCATGGTGAGAGGCCAGTGTTGTCAGATCATCCGCATACCCGACCAGTTTGATCGTCTCGGGAGGTTTCGGCAGCCCATTCAAGTATATGTTGAACAGGGAAGGGCTGAGTACTCCCCCCTGAGGAACTCCTGCGTAGCAGGTTTGCTGGCTGCTGAGGCAGTTTCTGAAGTCCACACGGATGGCTCTCCGCCGTAGATAGCTGGAGAGCCATCTGACGAGGCCTCTGGAGATGGACGTTTCGGCAAGAGTGTGACACAGGCGAGAAATGTTGACCAGATCATATGCCGAGGTGAGGTCGAGCGCAACCATCACTGTGCGATGTGGAGGGAGCCGTTGGTTGATACCATTGGTTATGTGTCCCGTTATGTTTTAAGATCAGCCTGGAAAGACTAGGAGAACAATTCAAACTTTATTTACTTTTTACTAAGATGCATTTCTTTGCAGGTTGACGATGAAGACTTCAAGACGAAAGTTGAGAAAGTCGGAGAAGAAGTAACTTCACTCACTCAGCAAGTCAAAAAGTCTCTTGGTAGGTTTATTTTTCTAGAAAAGGTTTTCGAATTCGTTTTCGGCATGAACATTTTTTAACAGAAGCCGATTCGTCTTCGTTGGTGGAGAAGATCTCTCAGCTGCGAGGAGATGTCACAGATGCTCTAAGCAACATCAAACAGGTCGATTCCCTCGTCCTAAACGCGAAGAACACCGCTTCGGAAGCAGAGCAGAGCCTCAAGAGGCTAGTTGTCAGCTAACAAAGTTACCCAAAGAGGCAAGGCCGAACTTTTTCCATTCCAACCTGTTCACCGTCACCCGAAAGACAATTTTCATGTTGCAGATGGCGTATCATCCACAGTCAAGCTAAGGATGAACTGGAGAAAGCCTTGCAGTACTTGGAAACAGAAGGCAACGCACAGTGGGAGAAGGCAAGCGCGGCTTCCAAGACGTACGGGGAACAGAATCAAGAGGTCAGAGTTGCGATTCTCTCTGTCTGACTCTCTCTTTCTTTCTCTCTCATCGGCTCTATTTCATTTTGTCCCAATTTTTTGTTTAAAAGTTCCATTTATTCTCTTAAATTTACTTCTTCAAACAAAAAACTATGTCAGTCCAAACCGAATTTTTCCCAAGAGTAAAAACGTTGAAGATGAGTAAACTGGCGGAGAAGACGAGAGAAGAAGCTCAGAAGCAGGAGAAGAAGAGTCTGGAGATTGAGAAACTCGCGAAGGAATCCAGGGACAATGCCAAGAAATCACATGTCGAAGCAAAGGAAGCCATCTTTGGAGGTGAATTTACTGTGGAACTAGGCTTCTTTACCTCTTTATGTGGTCAATTGTCTTGAAAAACCTTCATCCTCAATTGTTTCCACCGCTAGAATATAATTTACTTCATAGAAGAGTAAAATTTGCTGAATTTCAACGGCGAAAAAAACACGAAGCATATTTGATTGATCTCATAACAATAAATTGTGTACCCAGCGAAGTTCAGAAGCAAAGTTGGTTAGAATGCGATAAAAGTAAGTAGTGTGGTTTCAAACACCTAGAGATTCTCTACTTTCGTGTTATTAAATCATCTGTGCAGTGTTGTCATGTTGTATATTATAAAAGCGCTGCGCTTTCACTAAGTAATCGAAACTTGAGGGGAGCTGATTTCGCGTCAAATCGAGGAGATGAGGGAGCGCGAAAAGGAGCTCGCGGAGTCTCTCAATAGGACGAAGACCCTCGCAGAGGAGCAAAAGAAGCAGGCAAGGGCTGCAAATCAAGCGGCTGCAGAAGCCCTCACAAGCGTCGAGGCACTCAAACTAACCGATCTAGACCCCAAGAAGGTCACTAATCAATCTTTCATCATTTCTCTGTTTCATGCTTACTCATGTTTCTTTCTCCATATATAAAAAGGAACAGAAAAACATGGTTTATGGTTTATCATATCGAATATTACTTGAGGGACTTCTGTGTGCAAAGGATTCTGTGAATTGGTAGCTCAATGATGAGAAAAGCAAAGGTCATGGGGATAATCTCAATGCGCAGCCTTTGAATCGGTTTTTCTGTTGTAAGTTCTCGGGTACAGCTCATGGCTCACTTACATGACCAGTCATAATTTCCAAGATTTCTTATCCATCGACGACCGCACAATTTATTGGGTTAAAAGAAAAGAGTGGAAGCCTCCTTAAGGAGTACTGATGAGTCTGAAAAACGGTACGGGTTGTATTTGAAGAGGCCTTGCCTACCCATTTCTGCAAAAGCTCAATAGATATTGCTCTCATTGCAGATAAAAGAGGACGCCGCAAGTTTACTAGAGGAAGCTCTCACTGTCAAATCAAATGTTGAGACTTTGGCTGAGCAAAACAAGGAGCTACTGGAGGAGTCCGCAAGGTGAGTCAGGATGCCGTAGGTCAACGAATCTCTCGTATTTAAACGATCAATAAAATGATTATCCTTAGCGTTTATCATGCTGATGAGCCGAGTGAGTTTTTTTTTTGAGTTATCACATCGCCACTTGAATTATATTCGGCCTCTAGTTCTCAGTGTGATATCTGCAATGACATCTAACCATCTATTCTTGGTTTACTTTTTACTCTTCAAACCTCCCTTTTCGTATTCTATCTCGACTTCGCAACAAATTTGTATTTTGAATGTCAAAGTTCCTTCAAAATGCAAAATAATCTTTACTGGTAGCTCAATGAGGAAAATTATTGCCTGAAATGCAAAGAAGCGTTTCGATTCCCACACTCAATCGTAAATTTTCAATCGAGCAAAGTCTGCTCTTCTGTTTACAGCACAATGAAAGAGATGAATAATGTTGCAGAGCTCACGAAGCGGGTCGAGCCGAGCTGCAACTGGCGGAAGACCAGCAGCGAGTCGCCGACTCTATGATGGCGGACGTCGACTCCGCGCGCCAAAGGGCCGTAGACGCTATCAAGGTCGCTGAGGACACGCTACACGAGGCGGAGAATACGCTGAAGACGCTACAAGGTTGGGGTTGTTGGGTGCTTAAATGGAAAGGGGGTTGGGTTCCATGGTCAGTGAAAGGTTTCATGAGCTTCCCGATTTGGCTATATTCTCTTGCGAGCCATTCGTTGTAAATCTGCTTTTTTTTCTTCTTCTAATCAATTGAGAGGTTTTTTATGCGTTCCCTTGCTTTAATTTTCAATCTCTAAAGCTTGGGAGCTTTCTTCCATGTCCTCAAGAACGAAACACTGGAGAAAACATCGAAAGTTGCAGAGTTCAACTCGCGCGTGGATAAAACGAAGGAACTTGCGTCAGAGGAGTTGCTGAAGTTGGCCGACATAAAGGCGACTATCACGAAGGCCCAAGATCTGACGGAGGAAGCCAAGAGAGCCATTGGCAACGCAAGGGAGGATGCCGAGAAGTCGAAGGAACTCGCTCAGCAGGCACAGAATGAAGCTGAAACGGTTGTAGAGGTGATGAGTTGTTGTTGTTGTTTGCCCATAGGTCCTGTCGAGGGAAGTCCTTTGGGATAGGTTGGTGAGGATCCTTTTGAGTCCGAAAAAATTTTCTCCGTCTACAATCGCACCGCGGTTGGCGATCCTCTTCGCGAGACCCATTCGTTAACCGGAGAAAGGCAAGAAGTTATTTTACTGGCGCTTCGACTCGCCATTACAAAGTATAGAGGAGTATCGGCTGGTGTTTTATCCGGTGGCATGCCCAGGCCAGTCCGGCATCGCTCTCCTTTGACGAACTATGATGACATCCATTTTTGGTCCGCGACGGGCAAGCCCGCTATCTCCAATGCACTTGTGCAAAGAGACATCCCTCTATCCGAAACCTGAGGACGCGCTCGATACCGGTGAGGATGAACCGGTCCCTTGCGATGGTTTGAACTTTTGGGCTGTAGCACCATCGAAGGCGAGTTCTTATGTTGTGTTCTGCTAATTGTTTTGAGTTTCTGTGGTCTAGCAGGGATTAAGATATTCAAGTTGGTTACTGCACCCAATTAGATGATAGTTCCCTAAGAATGTGGATGATTTAGCAAGTCCAGATTCGCTCTAACCTCAAGAAAATATTCTCTAAAAATTTATTCCAGGAAGCTAAAAATCTTCGAGAATCCACGAACGCCGCGAGCAGTTTAGCCGAGAAGATGAGGATCGAGGCTGAAGGCGTATTCGATGAACTCGCCAAGACCAACGCGACTCTTCAAAACTACGTTACGCAATCCGAGACAGATAGGCGTCTCGCTACTGAGGTTTTTATACGTTTTTTTTGTTGCTTATCTTCTAGCTCACAAACAAGAAAGCTCAAAAGGCGTAAAAACTTCGCATGAACATCAGGGTGTTTCTCAGCAACCGCACAACTTTTTTCGAGCGCATAGATTTTTTTAAAATTTCAGAGTTCAACATTCAGTTTTTTCAATGATATGGAATTTTACTACGAAAAACCCGAGAAAAAATTTTTCAAGCGCATAGATTTCAATGTTTTTCGGGGTTTTTGGAGAGCGCATAGATTGTTTTCACCCGCAGTGCGGGTCAGAGAAACACCCTGATGAACATAGAGAAAGTTATAAATCTCAATCTCTCTAAGAATCCAGGGTCATAGGAAGTCTACTTGAATAATTTTTTTATAACGTAAGGGTGGCCGGTAAGGTTGAAAAAGGGGCCGGAAATGTGCGCAAAAATATATGGCGAATGGTGTATAGGGATGATCCGACTGTCTAGTCTGGACATTCAAGCGAAAACCCGGTGTAAACTTGTCGTTCTTTAAGAACCTTTGCTCGGAGAAAACTAATAGCTTGAGTATTTCGAGATGTTATTGCTTGTGCTGGATTCAAATTTAGTGACGAGACTAACTAAAATGTTATCACAGGCGGTTAGAAAGGCTTCACTCGCGGAGAAGTCTGCTAGGGAAGCGAGTAATGAGACGAGTGCGCAGTTGGACACAATCAAGACACTCATTGACAGACTCAGTCAGTTATCGTGAAAGCCGTATCTATGAGGCGCAGGGAGAGGACATACATAGAGAGATTGAGAGAAGGGTGACGGTTAAAAGTAAGAGAAAAAAGAGAGATAGATAGAAAATAAGAGAGAGAAGATGCAAGATGAAAAAGGAGAAAGAGACGGTAAAAAGAGTGAGAAGCAAGAGAAAGAGAGTAAGAGGAAGAAAATCAAGTGATAGTAAGAGAAAATTAGAGAAAAAGGTTATATAAAGAGAGAAATAGAGAGAATATAGAAAGAGATTATTAAATAGAGATAGATTACAAAGGGTTATTGAAGATGCGATGGACGATGTGAACAGCCAGGAGTTGGACGAGTTGGAGAAGCTCTGCAGCGATGCCGAGGAATGGCTGAATGTCTCCGAGAGGGAGGCTCATGTAACTAATACACTTTATCGATTGATCTCATCGTGAATATTAGTATCAACCGTTCTTCTTTTATAGCACCGAAAGCTCATTAGCTTTCGAAAGACGCACGTTTTCCTCCACGGATTATTTTGTTAAGGTTTATTATGATCTGCAAATAAATGGTTTGAGTTGAATCGGATGCGAGATGAGAAGAAGAAGTTGGACAAAGGACTGCATGACATCAAGAGCAACTTGGAGTATCTCAAGAAAGAGGTCACTCTTGCATCCTTTCATTTATAATGCTTATCTGTGCTCTACTAGGAGAGCGTTCCAAGCGGTTTTACTCAAATGTCTTACTAAGATGTGTTCAAGTTCACATATAGAAGATAAGTGCATTAGCTACTTGAGAATTAACGTTGCAGCTGGCTGGTTGTAGCCCGATTTTCCATTTGCTCTGTTATCGACTTCAGTAACATCAAAAGGCATAATTTATACAATTTCACTGCTTTTCGTGTTCTTGAGGCCATTCAAGCTATAATATACAGCGTAGAGGTCCGTAAAGAATGATTATGAATACGGGTTCTAGCCCATGTAGAGGGGAAATGTGAATCTATGTAATATTCTAGAGGAGAACTATAGTCTATCGAAAAGTTCAAAAAGGCCAAATGTCTTACTGTTTGCAGCTGGAGACCTTGGAGTTTATCAGTGACAATCTGCCCCATCAATGTTTCAATCCCATCGTTCTGGAGCAAGAGGGACACAAGAAGAAGAAGAGGAAATAGATGCAGCGGCCCCTCCTCACTAGTTGACTCTAGCCCGCACCCCTGCTTACTAAGTTATAAGCTATACACTTATACGATAGGTTTATCATCATTCATGATCTGATCAAATGTGCCTTTTGTGAGCTGCCACTATTTTCTTCTGTGCTTTCCTGTTTTTCCCGCACAAAAATATAATTTTATTTGTTTGTTGATGTGTACCGTTTGGTAATGGTAGTGTTGACTATTATGTGAAAAATCACAAGTTTGGGCCTCAATGCGAACAGTTTCACAAAAACTAAAGTAATTGAAAAATATTGATATTACATGACTGTTCTTCCTTGAAATGTGACTGTTCTTCCTGCTACAGACAATAGCGAAATGCCTGTGAGCAATTCTGGTTCCATCAGGTTAGGCTCGTATCTCATCTCAGAGGAGCCTTCACTCTGTCACTGAGGAGGAAAGAGCATCAGGAAGATTATTATCCTTACTATAACAGCTTTTGAAGCTTTTGGAGTACTCAAATCATTCATGCATAGATTTACTTTCCCTACTCGTCGCTTTTTTCAATATCAAAGTTGCTTTTCTCTTATAATGAATTTATTCATGCGTTTCTCACCTCGGTGTTATTCATTCTCTCACGTGATTAAGAAACAATGAAAACGCAACAGACACTTTTGTAAATCTCTTTGTAAAATACTGAGCGACTTAATGTACAATTGTTGCCTTGCCAATGCATTTCCAACTCACTATTTCGTCACAAAACTTAATAAGTTGTTCGCACTTGTTATTGTCTTTTGTTACTCATTAACAAATATTTGCTTGTTAATTTGTTCATAAACTTATTATTTCCGATACTTAATCAAAGTCGCAATGCTTAAATGAATTCAATCTCGTCTTAACGTTTTTTCTTTTCGAAAATCTTGAAGGTCCCTCTGGGTTCAGAGACAAAAAGAAGAATCTAAACTATATTATTTCTCAATTTAAATTTATTTGAATTTACGTCATTCGGGAGTGGAGTTCAAGATCTGAACAGTAATAAGTTATTAAACTAGTGCAACTGGACTATATGCTTGTGTTTTTTTGTCGTTATTTACAACGGCGCTCTGAGTATGCTGATCACTAACATGGATATACCATATTTGCTTGATTATTAAAAAATTTCGAACATGATCACTCATAAAAATGTGCAAAAACTGAAAGAGGAGTGACAAACATGCAGCTGAAGAAATCATGTAATTGGTTTTTTAGCACTTTTAGGACTTCGACTTGAGAATTCGGCAAAATAGTGCATTCCTGGCTGGCCATTAACGGTCCAAAGACTCCAGATGCCTTCTTTCAAAGCCTGAGCTCTAGCGTTCTCATTCCCCACGTCCATATACTTGAATGGTCGTCTCCCCAACCTGTAATACTACGGTTTACCGTGGAAAAAAGCAGTAAAAGAACTTGTTCTTTGATTCTCATTTGAAATGTTTTACTTTCCTATTCTTTTCCCAGCAGAAGTCGAAGAGATTTCCGATCGGAGAAATAAACAAGCAAGGAATGCCCTAACAAGTATGTAGACAACACTAAAGTTAGTAAGAATTTCTTAAAGTATCTTATTTAAAAAAAAGGTCCGCAACTCATTTTAAACATGAAAAAACTCTGCTGATTTAAAATATTATACATATGTACCCTGTGAGAAATTATGTTTTGCGTTGTGCATTTGCTGACCTGATGAGCTTGTGTGCCAGGGCTCTCTCGACTAGACTGGCGAATCCTTGTCGTCGGTGTGTCGGCAGTGTGAATAGGTGCGCGAGCTGCCCGAATGGACTACTCAGCACCCAAGAGACTACTTTCCCTGTGGAGTTCTCTCGGAGACAAGAAGATGGCAACAAGGACAAGCGCTCCCTCAATCACTACTTACAACAGGTTTCTTAGTATTGCGGTTGAAAAAACCTAATATTTACGTTCAATTCCAAATCCTAGATTAAATGTAAATCATTAGGGAATGATGAAACATTGATCCGAATAATCACACAAGTGATTTTCGATTCATCGATATCAAATATGACTGTAATGTCGATATTGGTTTGGATAATTCAACCCCAATGTGTCTAGAACGACCTGCTCTAGCAAATTTTAATTTCGGGGAATAGAAAGCGAGGAGATAATAAGTTTTTTTGTACTTCTTAAAAGATGAAAACTAAGTTCTGTAGAACACTGGGAAAAGTTGATGTGATTGATAAAACCTGGTGTCAGCTGGATTCGTCGCGTGGACCCATGAGGAATGAATCACTTCCCAATCCCTTTCAACATTGACTTCCTCCAATGTAAAACCTACTGGCGGTTCTTTCTCTTCCTAGAAGAAAAGCTTTCGATATGGATGGCTTGCACAGAGAAGCATTATAAATGACGACTGACAATGAAAAACATTCCCAAAAGATGCAAACGTAGAACAATGTTTATGGAGATTCGTAAAGACACTTATGACTGGAGACCCATGTGAAAAACACTTCTCATGACTAATTCTAACCAAAAATTAATTCAAACCAGCTTCGAACGCCGATTTTTTCAAGGTTAACCTATGTGAAAGGCAAAACACACCTCCAGAATCCGCTGCACTTGCTCGTCATCCATGAAGAATAGGAACGTCTGGTTACTCTGGCACTTCAACTCTGGCAACAACTCGTCCGCTAGTGGAACGAACTTCAATGAGCCTTTTTTCAGAATAATTAGAAAACTTGTGAATGGAAAGCAAGATCACAAGGCTAACCATTGAGTGAATCTCTGGATAAGTATCCAAGACAAAACCATTTTCTACGAGATCGGCCTTCTCCTCCACCAACAAGAGCCTCAGTATCCCTTCGAATTCTTTTTCCTCGTCCAACTCTTTCGTCAGCGAGGCTGCGTAAATGAAGTGGCTAAAAGGAGAAGCTCATCACGTTTCTGTTTGAAAAAAGGAGAGAATGATGGATTGAAACGAACGTCCGTAATCAGTTGTTAAGGAATTATGATATTCCTTTATAGAAATGACCATTACCAACTATTTCCTATGTTTTTATGTATGTCAATTACAATTACCAACCATTTTCTAGGGTTTTTCTCAATCACAATGAAGCTGGAGGGAGTTGGAGAGGGAGCTGCGAATATTCTGAAAGAACTGGGAGGAAAGGTTGAGTCGATGATGTGGTTAATTACCGATAGAAAAGGCAGAACCGTCGGGGGAACATCCAGGAGACTTCGGAGCAGGAAAAGGTCTTCGTTACTAGAGAATTCTTTCCAGCTGCTGCCCATGTTGGGAGGCAGTAGCTGCTAGAAGAAGGTTCTGGGAGGCAGTAGCTGCTAGAAGAAGGTTCTGGGAGGTAGTAGCTGCAATAAGAAGGTTCTGGGAGGCAGTAGCTACTAGAAGAAGCTTCTGGGAGGCAGTAGCTGCTAGAAGAAGGTTCTGAGAGGTAGTAGCTGCTAGAAAAAGGTTCTGGGAGGCAGTAGCTGCTAGAAGAAGCTTCTGGGAGGCAGTAGCTGCTAGAAGAAGGTGCTGGGAGGCTCACTTCCACTTAGTATCTGAACAGATTTAGAATGCATTTACTCATTTCCGTTCTCTGAACACATTGAATTAGCGTGAAAAACTTTCATATTTGCAAACTATATAATAATAAAAATTAACAAGAATTAATATTTGTTTTAAGATATTCATGACAAAAAAAGCAAAACCGGTTCAACTCTCGTTCAATTGCGTTTGGAAAAAATAATATCAATAGCTGTCCTAACAAGAATTTTATCAATGAATGGAAAGTTGGAGGTGCTCCGACGTATCAAAATATATAGTACTATCTTTTTTATGAGAAAGTTTGCTGATGAAAAGATAACGAATCAATTGACGCTCTTGTTCAAACCAATTTGGTTGTCTTTACCGCTAAGAGCTCAAATAAACGTGTCGCAAAGCCAGTAAGAAGCTACCCTTTTTCAGATATATATATGCTTTATACGTTATTGAAAACGCAGAACAATAAAAACAGAAAAATACAGAACCATGAAAACAGAAGATCATACACACGAGGAGAAACAATCGATTCAATTCATTCGAAGAACCCGACATTTAGTATTCACTGTATTGGTACGATTAGGGGTGGCGAGTCCCTTGATCTTCTCAGTATTCTTCACTCTCTCAAGGGGTGGAGAGTCCCTTCATCGATAAATCATAGTAATGAGAAGGGAAAGTTATTTGGTAAATAAGTTCGGCATCTGTGGGGTGGCTAGTCCCATTTACATTCATAAGGATTTAGAACAAAGGGGCATCATTCATCCAACAAAAAAAAAAACAGAAAACAGTATTCAAAGAAATACTCATTCGAATTCGAAATACTCATTCGAAATATGAAGTTTTATAGAATTCATTAGCGTCTTCTGTTCCCATCAACTCAAATTGCAAGCTAAAGAGATGTTGAGAGTTCTCGCCCAATACGTGAATGTGGAAATTATTCATGCTAACTCCTCATTCAATTTTTTTATTATATGTTTTCACATGATTGAGACATTAATATTTGCACTCATAAGCAGAGAAAATCAGCTCTTATGTTTGCTCTAAAATAAATTACATAATTGCGAAAGAAAGCCTAAAACGTTATTTCAGTTTAATAGCTTTCTATATTCATTTCGGTTACCTAAGATATTTTAATTCGGCTCATCACTGCGGCACAGTGAATTTGCGAATTTTATGTTTCACAATTTTTTTGTGAATATGATGATTTCTCCAGGATACGGTATGAGATTTAAACTTCAGAAGACACACAAACAGCACTATTGGAGTGTGAAGTACCCAAGTGCACTTGATACAGTTAACCAAGCTTTCCAGCGCGACAAAAGCTTCAAAAACGTGATGATTGAATTATATTGACTCTGGGAACTCAATAGCCTCCTCGCCTACATTTATATGTACTACATACAGAGTACTGCATGAATATTTTAACTTGGTTTCGAGTCGTTTTATTTTCGAGAAAGCAAACAATTTGGCTTAACAGTACATGAAAGTTTATCAGACATATTGTAGAGAAAGATTTATTTTAAAAAAAGTCATACAAATCGGCCACCGTTCCAATTCACAACCCGCTTGACACGCTCTTCAAATCGATCGACCGCGGCTCGTAAGCATTCGATAGAAATACGCATCCATACCTTAGTCAGACGGGCCTTAAAGACGCCCAAGTTTTCTCTGTTCACAGGTTTTCGACTGCAAGTAAACAGAAAAATACAACGGGTTAAGGTCGGGATTAGGCCAGCCTCTCCGACTTCGTCTCGAAGACCTGAAGATTGGCTGCGCACCACTTCTGGGTGAACTTCGCAGTGTGGCAAAACGCTCCATCAAAGACGTATTTATTTCAACACGTCTTTTAAGAGCTTCTCCTTGTATGAGTTGCGATTGAGCTTTTACTCTCGTCTGAAAAGTTGAACGAACGGAGCGAGTCACTTGCAAGCCGCTTCAAGAGAGCCTGACATTTTTTCTTCCTCTCAAGCTTCTTCTCCGTAAATAATGCAGTTTTTCTTACCCGGTTTGCTTGCAATGAACTATACTTCAAACAGACCGCTCCGAGATCCAGCTCTTCCCCCATCTTTTACATGCTTTTTCTCAAGTTTGTTGTATGGACCTCCTTAAGTCTTCTCCAAGAAGCCCAAAAAATCCTCGGAAAGAGGATTTAAAACGGCAGTAGTAGGGTACACTCTAATTTACAAGTTTCAGTATATCCTGTTCTTCACTTTCTTGGTAATAGAAGCAGTTGCGGTTCTTGATCGACTGTTCCTGTGCGACGCTGCTTAAGAGATGCACAAAACCTGTCCTTCAAGCTTCCTGTCTCTTTTTTACGATTTACAGTCTGTCAGATCGTTGAAAAGTGCACTTTGAAGGTTTCTGGTATGACTGAATTCGATGTTCCGCGACGATGGAGATTGACGATTGAAGAACGGTTGACATTTTCCGCAACCATTTCTCTTAGAATGCGCAGATCGAGATGAAATTTGCACTCTGGATAAAAAAAACATGACAATAAACCACGGCTTTTAATTCACCATAGTGAAAATTTTATCGGGTCAAACTGAACTTTCAATAATTCTGCTGCACCCTGTACATACGTATCAGACATGGAAAATATGCATTTTTAGCAGAAAGATTATCCACGGAGAATTAACTGTACACGGAAGGACGTGTTTTGAGAAGTTTTAGCATGCAAATCGCGGTGAGAGAAAAATCTTTCAAATCGAAGCAATCAAATCTTTCGATGAAACACTAGTGCACTAGCACTAAAACTTACACTAGTGCACTACCGCCAAAAATATTTCACGTTATAACACGTCAATATAAATATCCTTCGAAACATTGCTATGTGAAATGCTTTTCTCCCTCTAATAAAAAAATGCACATTTTCCGAGCGATTCAGAACAAAGTTTTAAACTGTAAACGTCTTTTTAAGTGAGTAGTGCAAATCACAAAGTCTTTCGGCTTTTTTTTCGCGCGAACAAAGCCATGTTTTATAATGAACTATAATTGTTTTAATTTTTCATTTGCGCGACATTATTAGCTTTGTTTTTAAGTCGTTTCTATCTTTTAGGTCATTTACATTAGGTCATTTACATTATTATCTTTGTAAAGTTTGTGCTGAGTTAAACGCATTGGAGGAGTATCCAGAACACAATACACTTATTTGCTGTGTCGTGCCTTTTTAAATGCGCTGTCACTTCAACAGCGCACTTGAAAAGGCACGACACAGCAAATAAGTGTATTATTGTCTTTGTTTTCAGGTCATTTCTATCGTAAGTGAGAGTCTACTGTAGGGGCTGATGCTGATGTCCATCTTACTCGAAGCGGCTTTTTGTATTTTTCTATAATTGCACATGATTTGCGGGTCTATCTTTATTCCAGGGTGATATTTGATTTTGAATGTTTGTTTTTATATCATTCAGACTAATGTCCGATCAGTGGAGGTATCAACAGCAAGGAGGTGGACGGGTTCGATTCGGAGCGACGACTGAATTCAATCGTGGACACACTCGGAACGGTGGTTTAAGAAGATATGAAAATGGCTGCACTTTCACAACACAGCAAATGAAGAATCTTCTGCGTCAAATCTCCAAGGAGGATCGTCCCTTTTTCAATAAAGTCCTCGGTTTGAAGATGGAACCGTCAAAGCTGGAGTAAGTAATATTTGTTTCATTGGTGAATGAATAACATTCAAGGCGTTTCTTAACAACCGCAAATTTTTTACAGCGCATAGATTTTCAAAATCTCTAAAAGTTCGAAGTGTTTTTCGCAATGACTCATGAAATATCCCGAGGTAAGAATCGAGAAAAATTCTCCGAGTGCATAGATTTGAAGGTTTTCCGGTGTTTTTGAAAAGCGCATTGATTTTTTCACCCGCAGTGCGGGTGAGAGGAACACCCTGATAACATTAATGAGAACTTTCACAGAGCGCTGTTGTGAAGAACAAAGACCATCGTCAAAGCCGAAACGATTCCGATACACGAAGCGTTTTATTTAATGTAGATGAAATTTTAGAAAATAAACTGATCTAATATGAAAAATCATGTCGTTGTTGTTTTCCAATTTTGTGATGGACGCTTTTGAGAAAGAAAAACGAGTAGCGTGTTTTCCCGGTGCTGAGCAGCTGGAAAATGAAAAAGACTCAAACTTTGAAAACTAAAGTAAATAAAAGTTTAGCTGACGAGAAAAGAGATTTTTATTGTGATATCGAGTGTGCGACATGTTACTTTTCTGAAACGAGCTTTCGTGAACGCACTCTGAACGAAAATGTCGGCCTCGTTGATGCTGTGTGTTAGAAGACCTGCGCCTTTTTGAGAGAACAAATTTAAGTTTTTCTGGAAAAATCTAGTAATGGTGAAGTCAAACCATCCGGAAAAAGGTTTTGAACAAAAAAGATGAGAGGTAGGTTAAAAACATCCTTTCCCCTGACAGCCTCCCTGCGTTTGCCACACAAATTTGTGACGGGTGACGAAAATACTAAGCATGGAAACAACGAAATATCTTTCTGAATTATTTTTTATTTGGTCCAGTAGAAAAACGATCTTATTTTGGGAATGCCCATTACTAAATGCAAGTTGACCTAACCTCACAATAAAAAAAAAGCTTAATATAAACGGGGTTAGTGACTTGTTTAATACAGAATAGCTGTTCTTGAATTTATTCATATGCACTCGCGAAAACCTTTTCAAACTAATTACTTAAAAATGAATTTCATTTTTTCATTGGTAAACTTATATTAATGCATTACATGGAATGGTTTAAATAATATAGGATCAATGTTTCGCAACAATGTTGATCGGAGAGGCAAATTTGAAGAAGAAAAAAGTCCAGAGCAACAAAAAAAAAACAGAACAGAAAAACGAGGGAACAAAACGAGAACTTCTGTTACGGCTTCTGTTGGATTCATGCGAACAATGGTGCGTTAAGCCGCATTACAAAATTCATTTTTTTATTCAGTTGTTCATAACATTTCGTATTCGCTCGGATTATTTTTCATGGAAGTAGAATATGGGATAAAAAGGATAAAATAATATTGCTTCTGTTCTGGGCTCGATTACTTTCCAGTTTCGCATACCTTTTAAATTTCCAATTCATTATTGACTACACTGACGTTCCGGATAAACGAGAAAGTAATTTGTCTTGTCCTTTGAAAGGATTATAACGTCGTTCCTGTGGAAGTTAATTGCTTTCATAAATATTGACACAATTTTTTCGAATCTTTTGAAATCATCGATTGGAAAATTCTAAACAAACAAATATGAAAAGGTCTTGTCATCAAAGATTGTGTTGGGAAGGATTAATTTGTGCAATATGTATTTTATATACACATATGTATGTACACATTTTCATCTTATGAAAACAGTCAAAAACTACTAAGAAAATGAAAACAAGATAAATGTTTCTATTAAGCTCTATAGTGTGCAAAAACTGTTTTACAATGAGGTAGAGTATCAGCGATTGGAATGGATAAATGAAAGGACTTTGAAAGTGAATAGGCAAGGTCCTAAGAATCGTCCTTGTTCTCCTTAGGAATAGCCATCTCCTGGACGGCTATCTCAACAGGGCAGCCATTTCTGTGGAGTATACTCCAGAACGGCGACTCTTCTGACCATCGGTGCACTGATGTGTTGTCTGTGCAGATGACTTTGAAAGGAGCGCGGCCACTTCTGGAAATTCTCCACTTATTTACTCCGAGACAAAACCACACTTTTTAAGAGCAAACGTCCTACACAAATTTAAATTCGAAGAATTTGGCGGAAAACCGCGTAAAGTCTACCATTTGAAATCCGTATGCTCATTCGATATAGCACTTCAGAATTGTTACTCTTGTTGATGATTTCCACAGTGTGTAGTTGCTATGATTTGTAATGAAGATTTTTTCGAGAAATCTTTCAAAAATTCTCGTTAACTAGAAACAAATAGCTTACCGGGCGGTGATCTGCGCCAGTCTGAGCTCAACGAGTGGAGCGAGCCCTCTTCTTCTGTGCTGGGGTACCGTGTAGAGATGAGTCAGGGAACCCGTCTCGGCAGTCATCGCAAAGGATGCCGTCTCGCCGCCGGGACCGCGAACGAGGACCGATGGAAGGTGACACAGCCGCTCTCTTCAACCAATCAATACATTTGTCAATCGATCGATTTTTTTTCTCGACCACTAAAGTTTAAAACGTGACTTGTTTCTAGCTCAAAGTAAAACCTGTCCAGATAATAGAAAACTTCATCTTTGAATGAAAAAATTCGATGTCAACAGGCTGAGAAGATAGTAGTTAGTCTTGCTACTTTTCGAGAAGAAATGATCGAAAATATTTTCAAAAATTTTTTTTGCCATTCAACTAATGTGATTTTCCTACTTTGTCGAACGCCTTCGTGATCTACTGTGTCAAACACCTAAAAAAATCGTAGAGGTGTTTTTTCACGATTCGAACGGTTCCATAGTGTTTCAGTCTGAATCAAAATAAACATCAACAATGAGCAAGAGATGAATTGCGATTTTGACGAAACCCATGAGTGCCATAAATCTGAGAGTAGAAACTACAAAACCTCCCAAGAACTATGAAAGCAGAGATCATCAATCTCAATGACTCTCCATTTAATGTTTACCACATATAAACAATTAAAGATACACCACAGTTCACGCTAGTTGAAGAGTGAGTATAAGCCCCCCCCCTAGTTGAAGAGTGAGTATAAGCCCCCCCCTAGTTGAAGAGTGAGTATAAGCCCCCCCCCCTAGTTGAAGAGTGAGTATAAGCCCCCCCCCCTAGTAGAAGAGTGAGTATAAGCCCCCCCTAGTTGAAGAGTGAGTATAAGCCCCCCTAGTTGAAGAGTGAGTATAAGCCCCCCCCCCCTAGTTGAAGAGTGAGTATAAGCCCCCCCCCTAGTTGAAGAGTGAGTATAAGCATCCCCCCTAGTTGAAGAGTGAGTATAAGCCCCCCCTAGTTGAAGAGTGAGTATAAGCCCCCCCTAGTTGAAGAGTGAGTATAAGCCCCCCTAGTTGAAGAGTGAGTATAAGCCCCCCCCCTAGTTGAAGAGTGAGTATAAGCCCCCCCCCCTAGTTGAAGAGTGATTATAAGCATCCCCCCTAGTTGAAGAGTGAGTATAAGCCCCGCCTAGTTGAAGATTGAGTATAAGCCCCCCCCCCAGTTGAAGAGTGAGTATAAGCCCAGGCGAACATCATCGGATGGGATTGTAACAAAACAATTAATAAGATATGATAGACTATAGCGAGCTTATAGTTTGGTAACTCAAACTTTGATGAAGAGAAAGAGAGAGCAACTAATATAGAGATTCTATACTTCCGTGATACAGCATTTCCGCGTTCAGCCGAGACTTTTTCACACAGGTCCTACTTTTCTGAATTAAATTATTACCATATGTATGTATACTACGGTTTATCACAATAAAAGACTTGTGACAGTGATCACTTTTTGAGTAGAATGTTTTGGAAGAAGGGAATAGAGAGTAATAATTTACGCGAATTACAATGATGTGAAAAGTTTCAAAAGACCTGTGAATTAAAATCAATTTCTACGCACTAATAAGTTTTTTTACCTAATAGCCTCCGGGCTGAGTTTCCTCTCACTCGTACTCGCCATCAGCTCTGCGTCGTCTTGAAGTGTAGCCTCCCCAAAGCTGTATCCATACGGAGGCTGTAGCTCAATCTGACACACAAATACATTCACATCTACATATATAGTAATCTAAATTTCAAATAAGCTCACTCATAGCAACATCATACATATAGACATCTATATTACACTATACAAGCATTTTGACGCACAAATTTACATGAGGGGGCTCACACTTCACTCGTGAGGGACTGGCCTTCTTTTCGGATGGGGGTATTTTGTATTCCAACTGAATCAATCTATCAAACTGGCAAGTAACTGATATCATGAGAGTTTTTTTATGTGGTCTCGTTCTTAAGTCGTAAGGCATTGTAAGCGTAACTTTTACCTAAAACTGAGCGAAAAAAGTGCACAGTACCAGACCCCCTCAAGAGAAGTCCGGCCAACCTCAAATTAAAATTAAAAGATATAATTACATAAAATAATGTCGACATCAATATTACTATCTTTACTTTTGTATTTCTATGTAGAAAATTTAAAAGGTTGATAAAAATTGATTGAGGCATAAAAAGATTATTCGTTATTTTCTTTGATTTTTGTTATTCTCTTGTGAGAATTTTATTTATTCGCTCAAATTTGAACCTCGTAAATCTTCTCCATTTGCTCCTGGTTCATGTAGAAAAGATGATAAGGACTGCGTTTGATGGAAGAGTGCGCAGGTAGTAAAGAAGGTCGCAAGCGGAGCAACTTAATACTAAGTTCTTGAATTATAGGAGAAAATTAAGTGTACTTGATCAGGAATAATGCGAAATTCATACGAAGTGATTTTCCGCTATTTCATGTGACAAGAAGTTTTTTATGGTGAGAGTGACAAATTTGAGAGGAAAAGCGATGAATAACTGCGGTGGAGAGGTGGTACACCGATATATAATTATAGTGTTTCTTGTTCTGAAAGACTTAAAGGCTGTGAGTCATTCATGCTAACGCTGTATGGAAATTAAATTTGAGTTTACTTCTTTTCAAAAACAACCCTACTTAGTAGTAGCACATTAAATAACAGTTAACCTCGTAATTGAGTGAATTCTCGGCGAAGGTGTAAATAGCTTCCACGTTGCGGAGAGATGGCGCAATCTCAGTAAGGAACTGCATGAGCGCTGTTGAGTACGAAGAGCCGCTCTCCATGGTTGCTTCCGAGTGTCGGAGAAGTAGAATCGCCGGTCGGTCGTGCTTGTTCAGCAGCAGACAGAACCAGTACATCGGCGCATCGAAAGGGTAGGCAAAGAGACGCAGAGAGAGCGGCGAAGAGATGGCCGCCGGTGTCGAGAGAATCAGCAGAATAGACTGCTGCAGCGGCAGAAGTTCTGGCTGCGAGGACACGATCTCCAGTGCCTTTGACAATTCATCTCGTGTTGAGAATTCCCGCAGCATTCGCATCCCCGAATCACTCGACTGGTCGGGCGGACTCAACAGTAAGGACATGGAGAGCTCGAAGAGGAGACCGATATCGGACACAGGCGAAGTAAGGGAGTAGGGAAGTGACATCACTCAATCCAACTCGCTAATAATGGTGAGAATGCGCCCTGACAAGCAAAGGTCAGATGACCGAAATAGACCGGGCGCGCACTGAAAACAGAAGTTTGGAAGGTTAGAGAGTGAGGACAAGAAAGAAAGAGAAGGAAAGAAATAGAGTGAGGAGAAAGAAAACATCTGACGAGAGAGATACGTAGAGATAGTCAGAGACTCGCAGACAGTTCAGCAAAGAACGAAAGAGAGGAGAAGGTAGAGAGAAGGCGAGGCTATGAGAGAAGCAAAGAAAGGAACGGTTGATAGGGAGTTTTGGGTGTCTTATACAGAATAGAGGAGAGAGGTCAGAAAGATAAGCGGTTAAGAAAAGAATGAACAGTTCAGTGAGAAAGAACGATAGACAGACTGCAGAGAAAAAATTAACCTTGAGTGAATACCGCAGAAAGAAGCAAAGAACGCTTTATGGAAAGATAAGAGAAGAAGGCTAGTCAGACACCAGGAAAGGGGTCAGAAGGTTTGGAGAGAAAAACCGCCAAAAGATGACTGGTGAAAAAGACGACCTAATGGATGAATAAAAAGGACAATGGTTGCACATATGAAGAAAAAAAACCGTGACTCAGAAAGCAGAGAAAATTATAATGTGAAATAACAAAAAAACGGAGATGAAAAACACGCCCACCGGAGAAAATAAAGGTATCATACTGGGACAAGAATTTCACATATCAGGTAAACGTCTGCTAGCATTGAGTAGATAATAAATCATTTGTAAACTAGTTCAACGTTAAATTATTAGCCGATAGAGAGCGTGCCCATCAATTCGATGGACAAGAATTTTATCAGGAAACGGAAAAATTGCACCATTTTCCCTAGTTAAGTCTCAGATTTTCACCAAAGTACATTGAGAAAACCGTAAAAACGAATTTGATCAACCTATAAATTTATCTTAGCAAGTGATTTGAATTAGTTCTTTTGAGAGATGAAACGTTTTGCCCGAAGGAAAAGAAAATAAAGTTGATGAGAGCAAGCTTTTGGAAGAGAGCCAAGAATAAATTGGAAGAAGACGCGGGGCGGGGCTTGCAATGGACTGGAATGAGAACGGGATTATTGCATCATTCATACATCAAGGAAAGCAACTAGGCTTTCAGAGACATTCATCGGACGATCTTAGTCTTCTAAGAGTGTGGGAAGGAAGTGGTAAAGAAAGAAAGATAATAAAAATTAGAAGAGAAAGAAAGAAGTATATAATAGATAAAGAACAGATAGCGAGAGGAGAGGTTTCCTTCAAGCAGGAGATCTACATCTCCAACAGCTTAACTCGAAAACATAACTTAATGAGGTTGGAGGAGAGCGAAGCTTACCTTTATAGGAAAGGAATATGTATAAACAGGGGAGAGGAAAAGAGGGAAACACTGTAAGAAAAATGGTCTCGTGATGAGAAAAGAGAAGAGAAAGAGTCACGTGGTCGGATAAGGAACAAAGAACGGGTTGAAGAGAGAGAAAGGGAAAGAGAATGAGGAGAAAGAGAAAAAAACGATAGAAGAAAGGAAAAAACATGACGATAAAAAAGAGATAGAGAGAGAGTCAAGAAAGAAAAAAGGTTGCCTGAACTAAGGAGAGGAAGAAACGTTTAAAAAGATGTAAAATAGGGAAAACAGTGAAGACACAAATAAAAAGAGGATCGGGAAGAAATGAGAAGTTTGATAAGAGATTACATGAACTATAGAAGGATAGAGCACAAAGAAGAAACAAGGGGAGGTTGTTGATGAAAATGAGAAGAGAAGGTCGAAAGAACGATTTCATATCGGAGCCTGACGTAGTCGATTCGAAAAGGCCTTTCTTTGTAGGGGGCACTGGGTTCCTGTTTGGTGTAACCTGATTATCGGAAGTGGGATGATTCAGTGGAGGACGGTATCAGACTTACTTATTCCCGTCTCTCTCTCTCTCTCTCTCTCTCTCTCTCTTTCTCCCTCTCTCTCTCTCTCTCTCTCTCTCTCTCTCTCTCTCCCTCCATCTCTCTCTCTCTCTCTCTTTCTCTTTTCTAAGAGTTTAGGAATGCAGGTAAGAATGAGGATGAGAGCTTCTTTCCTCCCATTGCATCATTCTTACTTCATTTTCATTTTGAGGCAGCCCCAAAAACAGGATCATTCTATGCTAAAAACTTATTTTACTGACGTGGAGATAGTCTTTGCGCTTTTTGGTTTTTTCGTTGTAGAGACGTAGGTTCGATACCTTGTCGAGGTAATAAAGTTCAGCTTATAGCACAAATCATAACTGTTTTTTTCGTATACGCTATTGGGACGTCTGTAGTAATAAGATGAAAATCTTAGTAGTGACAGTGTTGAGTAGTAAACCACACCGCATCTCAACACTGGCACTACTCTAAGATCTTTTTACTTTTCACGATGCGCGTCACTCAGCATTCGAAATTCATAGACGTCTTTAGTCTTTGAAAAGAAGTGAAGGATACTGGAAAGCCTATTTTTCTATTTTAAAAATCTTTGGCGAGCTGACCGCCTATCGTGGTTGAGGTTTACTTACAGTAACTCAAAATTGTCAAACTTCCGCTTTTTCTTTGATATTAGTAAGTTATGAGTGAAGACCATCATTTGGCCGAGTCAAGACTCACACAATCTTCTCGGTACTTTCATACAACATGCAGAATTGCAGCCTTCAACCTTGTTGATCAGGGGCCATATTCAGAGATCTAAGTTGAACTCATGGGTAATTTTTAACCTAGTATATTGTAGACTTAAGTTCAACTCAGTTCCGTATTCAGTGACAAGCTGTAGGCCTACAATATTCTAGGGTGAAATTTAGTATACAAAAAAGGGCAGCACGCTGGGACCCGCAACGATTTCCCTAACTATGCAACATTATTACTGTATTTGAAAAAAAACAATTCGTTCTATTATGATAATATATAAGACGGTGCTGGGAATTTAGTTCGGCAATTCGTGTTGTTTCGGTGTCTGTGGCGAGTTTTGAAACATGGCGGTAAAAAAACTCTTTTATCCGTAAATTGCACAGAGGATTTGAAAAAGAAACATGTGTCATATTTAATACACAGATTTTTGCTTTAGCAAGATAAATAAGAAACAAAAGCACTGAGTGTCAAAAACATAAGAGTTGGCGAATTTAGAACGGTTCGAATATCGTCACCGGTTGATGATCATTACAAGGCAAATTTAGAACGGTTCGAATAACGTCACCGGTTGATGATCATTACAAGGCAAATTTAGAACGGTTCGAATAACGTCACCGGTTGATGATCATTACAAGGCAAATTTAGAACGGTTCTAATATCGTCACCGGTTTATGATCATTACAAGGCAAATTTAGAACGGTTCTAATATCGTCACCGGTTGATGATCATTACAAGGCAAATTTAGAACGGTTCGAATTTCGTCATCGGTTGATGATCAGTACAAGGCTATTCAGCAAAATAAGAGCAGACTTATATAGTATGAACAAAACGAGCAACCTATAAAGCCCGGGTTTGCACGAACGCTATACTGTTTTCTTTTTCTGTATCGCGAAAAGAGAATAGTATAGCATTCGTGCAAACCCGGTCTGTATAGGTTGATCGTTTTGTTCGTACTATATAAATCTGCTGAATAGCCAGGAGAGTGCGAAATTGCGAGAGTGCGGGGAGAGTGTGAGATTTAGAAAGCGAGAATCGTAACATGACGAAATTCGAACAGTTCGAATTTCGCCATGTGATGAGTATTGTAGCATGACGAAATCCGAACCATTCGAAATCCGTCAAGTGATGAGCAATAATACATGACGAAATTCGAACAGTTCGAAATTCGTCAAGTGCTGAGCATCGTAACGTGACGACATTCGAACCATTCGAATTTCGCCATGTGATGAGTATTGTAGCATGACGAAATCCGAACCATTCGAAATCCGTCAAGTTATGAGCAACAATACATGACGAAATTCGAACAGTTCGAGTTCCGTCAGGCAAGATTCGCTATCTGCTTACTCTTGTGTTTCATATTTGATTGTTTATTGTGCCAGAAGTGATGAAATAAAATAAAATATTGATTCCATGAATTCACAAAGAAATGGCGAGAAATTCCGATGAATTTTACGATAAACTTGCCACAGACACCGAAACAACACGAATTGGCGAACTAAATTCCCAGCACCGTCTTATATAATGAATGAGCTTTGTTATGCATGATTTATTCGGATTCATGTACTTACTATTCTAATTTTTCTCGTTTACAATTTTTTTCGATCTCGTTCCTATTCGAATTATTTTTGTTCTTGTTCCTATTCGAATTTCTTTTCGTTCTTGTTCCAATTCGAATAATACAATAATGATTGGCACAATTTTACTTAGGGGGGGCGCACTCTACTTGGAGGGTTTTTTTTGTTGAGGGACCTGCCCCCAATAATAAACATGAAGATGAGATTGAATATGAGTGCATTTTTCATGAAAACATTGTATGAATCAAAATTACAATTCATTACGAAGGAAATGAAGTGACTGGAGTAATGAGTATAATGATTAATGTGGAGATGATTTGAAAAAATTCATGAAAAAGAATGTTTTAGGCACGGCTGAGACGGGTAAGAGAGTCTCAGCTTTCCAACTAAACTTTAGTATAAACTTTAGTATAAAGTTTACTCTCTGAATTCCATTTTGGCAAAACTAAAACTTAGTATAAAGTTTACTATAAATTTTAGTATAAAGTTTTGTCTCTGAATACGGCCCCGGAATTCGCCTGTTCAATTCAATTAAATTCAAACGCTTTATTCTCGATGTCATGGGACATGAAGCGCCATTGACTCGAACGACTTCAGCTTCTTACCAGTTTCTTGATGTTGGAAACGAGACCGTTGAAAGTAGACTGGAGTGTCGATTACGGTTTGGACGATACGGCCTCGAGGTGTCCAATTTCTGCTAGAGACCGGAATCCTTCATTCTGGGCGATAGAAATGAAGAGCGAGATGTCAGTCGACAGCTCTCAGCCACGACGAGTTGAAGGAATTCGTCGTGGCTGAGAGAATCCGCCTGTATGCGTTTGAAATTTTTAGTTCTTACAATACTTCTCTGAATATCTACGAAGCTATAGAAGCCAATTACTCTACCTTGACTATGTACATATAATAAAGCTTGGTGTTCCAAAAAGCTTCAGAAAAACCGATTAGTTTCAAAAAAGTTTTTTCTCGGGATTTATTTCGTTCTAGATGCCGATGGCAATCTGAAAACTCGTTTTGTTTCTGCTGTGAAACAATATTAGTTTTCAAATTCAATTTTTTTTGGGTGTATACCGGGGTGAGGTAGCCGCGAAACATTATTTATGAAATAATGGATGAGTACAAATCATAAACTGCATAACCCAAAAGAGAAGGATACATCTATCAACAATCAACAAACAGCTCGCTGTCACTCTGAGTCAATACGCAGTCAATACTAAATATATGTATATATAGAGATCACGATGTTATGAAGCGAGATTAGCTGAACTTCTCACCTTAATCCGTCTGAGAATGTATCATTGCCACGAATCATAGCATACTATCACGAGCATACTTTTACAAGAACGAGTTTAGACATTTGTACTTTGTTCTGAATGAACGAAAGGTTTTTCAACAAAATTAATGTACATCTGGATGATATTTTCATTTTGACTGGAAACATTTAGTCAATAGGTTAATATTTATGATACACTCGTTCGCATCCCAACAGTAAGAAGCTTGAGGGAGCGAACGGTATAAATTATATTCACAACAAGCAGACCAGACACAGTTAACTACAACTGTTGGAAATGCAACACAAGGCTTGAGAGCGGTAATAAATCAATAGTTACTCGTTAGCAGCATGAGGAATCTGTGTATATGTAAACAAACATATGAATAAGGATAGACTCTCTAATTTTGCCGTTTCAAATCCTCTTTCCGAGGATTTTTTGGGCTTCTTGGAGAAGACTTAGTGGAAGGAGAAGACTCGTTTGGGCGCCGCTTAACCAAATGTTCTTGGCTGCCTTTCGGAGTTGAGACATTGGTCGCTTTGGCTGACTTAAGCGTAGAAGCGGGCAGGGCCGCTTTACGAGGGATGGATGAGCGATTGGTGGGCGAGGCTTTGGATTGCACACTTGAGCCAGTTATGACTGCGGATGTGCGAGCTGTCTTAGAAGAAGATGGAGTGATCCGCGGTGTGCTAGACGAAGATGGAGTGATCCGTGGAAGGCTCTTCTGGCCAGCGAGAGACGGCTCTTGTTGCATTGGTTTCACCACTGATTTCGGCTTCTCGGAGAGTAGCTGTAAGTTAAACTAGTTAGGGTTCATTCACGTGGATCATCAATCGCTCACAGATGACTGAATACTTTCTTAGTAATGACAGTAAAAAAAACTTTTTTGGGAGAAACGGGTCCTGGAAGATTGGCGGCGGCTTCTTTAATGGAATCGCTGGTTGTGATTATTGTGTGAGTAGCTTGTCGTTCCAATCGGCCCTAGAAAAGGCAGGTCTTTCGCTGTCTATGGAGCTAAAAATTTTGAGTTACACCATTTAAAGGCAGTCAAATGGCAACGCGCTCAATCCCGGATAGAGATATGAGAGATGACTGGGTTCAAACCCGCCCAGTGGACGAGCTTTTTTCCTCGCAATTGTTTAATCAATCTCTATGAAGCTTTGAGCTAGAGCGTCTTTGAGCAAGAAAAGCACCAACTTCTTCAGTTTCGATGGCTTTCTTCTTGATTGGAGATCTCCTGCCTTCCTTCTTACCCGGGTGCGTGGGCGAATTCGGTTGTCTTTTTGGTGAAGACACTCAAAAGGAAGTCGGTGTCATGAAATAATGACTTATACTTAACATTTACATTCGTTGTTATTCTTTTTATTTTTAACTTTTTTTAGTGATACTTGTAAAAAAAGATTAAGGCCACTGTATGGATGAAGAAATCAAGTAAGTGACAAACTGCCGGTCACTGAAAACTAAACCAACCACCGTTATCTTATAAGGGGGAGAGAGTGGGCTTACTACGCGCAGAGAATCGTTTCGCATGAGTACTCTGGGGCAGTGTTGAAAACAGTTACCAGGAATCGGAGGTTTCTTGTCAGGGCTTCTCTGCTTCTGAGTCTCCGTCGGCGCCTTCTCCTTCTCTGCCTCTTCCTCTGTCGGAAGAGCTTCTTGTGCCTGCACATCAGAAGATTCTTTTCATCATAATCCCAACTCTCAGGTGTCGTAACTCATGTATACTTTTACAACAAAACAAAGGGACAACATTCAAAAACAACAAGATAAGGGGGTTACAAAATCTTTCATGGTCATAGACATGCATAACGCGAGAAGAGAAAACCAGCTGTGAGTTCGGCTGGAATAATAACCGACTAGTGGCTGCTGCTCCTTTTCTCGCAGCTCTTTCGGCTGTGGTTCTTCTTTCTGCTGCAACTGTTGTTGGGATTCAGCTTCTTTATTCTCGGCACTCGGCTGGAGTGTGGACAGGGGACGCCCTCTCTCAATCGACTGATTTCTTTCGCGGAAGAACACGTTGCTGGGCTGGACTCCTGCCGAAGCTGATCTCTTGTATGTCTGAATAAGGGCGCTGAACTTTTCCACAAATGCTAACGACTTCTACATCAGTTAGGGTGAAGAATTGTACACACCAAAAAAGGACGCTTGCTTCTAAAACTAGTACAATACTTCAAGGATTTCTACAAAAAGTATGTAGATACCGTACAACACCACATATTATTGAACTCAAATCAACTCTAAAACATACCCGATAAAGAGAAGACAACCGGGGCGGGGGCATCCTCGGTTCCCTCATCTCGACGAAGATTCCAGCTAAACAATGCTATTTCAAGCATGAAGCAGACAGAGATTATTGTTAGATTTTTCTTCACTCTTTTATCTTCGGCACTCGGTTACTTCGTCTTTTTCTCGCTCGTTCAAAAGAATTTTTGATCTGAAGGACTCCTCAAAAAAATTTACTCAGATGTTGAGCTGACTACAAACATTCAATTTAAAAAAACTTTTTCTTTTAAAGATGACTCAAGTCATTCACTTACGATATCAATCAATAATTCAAACAATCAGTGATCTACTATCAAAAAACAACTATCTATCAATATTTTATCAAAATCAATCCTCTAACTTTCTTGTATTCTGTTCTGGTCATGGAGAGAGAGGAGGCTCCAAGACTCGGCCTTCACCACTGAAGCAGCGAAGTGGAGGAGGTGCTTGTCTACCAATTCGTATAGTCGCTGCACTAGTTGGACGAATCTCTACAAACAGAAGAGGTTTTCAGGATACCTTATTATCTTGCAATAATAATGAGATCAACAGTTGATTTTTGATTGCACAACCTTTGTTACGTTTACCGTGGGAAACGACAAGATAAAACACGAAATTTAGCAAAAAAAGGGAAACCTTCGAACGGTACCAACCTCAAGATTTCATCTTCTTAAACCTTATCTAATGTTCATCCCTTGTAAAGTTGATTTTGATGTTCTCATTAACACTTTCGAAAACGTTTTCATTTCTTCAGAAAATTGGGTTAATCGGTATTTTAGAAATTAGCAGATAGAAAATTAACTAACCGGGCTGGACTCCTCCGAAGTGAGCACTGATCGATCAAGAGGACCTGTCGGAGTCCTGGCCGAGGCTGCGATGCTCTCTCGCAGTTGACTGAGGCCTAAGTAGGACTTGATGGCAACATCTGCAGATAGCGAGTGGACCAGAGGAGGCAGAAGATCTTCCAGCATTCCAACATTCAGAGCCAATCCCTGAGTCAATCAATTCTTAAACTCTTGTAATTAAAAATAGCTGATTGAAAAACATTTGAGGCTCATTAGAGAAATCTAGCATTCTCTAATAATATTATGTGATAGGTAAAAAAGAATTAGGTCTGTGGCAGAGTTTAGACTATAATGTTCTATGTAACTCAATCAATTCTACATTCCACTTTCTGGCGAAGGTTAACTATTTCGGTCCCTCCATAACTGACTCAGTTTTGACTGGATAATTTTTTTCTGTGATGTTTTAGGCATGAAAAAAGCGAAAATGTGTTTAAAAGAAGAAAAAACTTTTCATTAAAAAATTGAGTTAAAAATTTAGATTTTCCAATTTTTTGTTTGTTTTTTTCTCCTTTTTTATCCAATATTATGGACTCTGGAATTGTTCAGAGCGGGTTTTGCTCGAAAACTCGCTAAGCTTGAGCCTAAACTAATTTTGACGTTCTAAATTGATTGTTGAAACTTCAAAGTGAGAACTACAGAAAGTGAGAACTTGCTGCTCACTCATTTTCATGCTTTTTATATTTTATCATTCGTTGGCAAATAGTGAATTTGATTCTAATTCAGAACCTGAATTTACTCTTTGTTGTTCAAGTAAGTTAGAGCTTAAAGTTTACTAAGCAATTGATTGAACATTTTCTGAGCAACTGACTCCGACGTTTCAACAATCATCAAAGATCCTTAAAAGAAGTTTAGGCTTAGAACTCGCGATTTTTTTCACACGAAAACGTTTCTGAGCGTTTTAATAGTCTAGTATACTTGAAAAAAACAACAAAAATTGAAATTATTTTTGAAAAGTTGAAAAAGAAAGTTGCAATTTTCAAACCAATGATTTTTTTGAAAAAAATTTCGTCTTTCAAATTGGTTTTGCATTTTTTTGTTCAAGCCTAAAACATAACGACAAATTAGAAAAAGTCATTCAATCAATGCTGAGTCAGTTATGGAGGGACCACAATAGTCATTCAATCAATGCTGAGTCAGTTATGGAGGGACCACAATAGTCATTCAATCAATGCTGAGTCAGTTATGGAGGGACCACAATAGTCATTCAATCAATGCTGAGTCAGTTATGGAGGGACCACAATAGTCATTCAATCAATGCTGAGTCAGTTATGGAGGGACCACAATAGTCATTCAATCAATGCTGAGTCAGTTATGGAGGGACCACAATAGTCATTCAATCAATGCTGAGTCAGTTATGGAGGGACCACAATAGTCATTCAATCAATGCTGAGTCAGTTATGGAGGGACCACAATAGTCATTCAATCAATGCTGAGTCAGTTATGGAGGGACCACAATAGTCATTCAATCAATGCTGAGTCAGTTATGGAGGGACCACAATAGTCATTCAATCAATGCTGAGTCAGTTATGGAGGGACCACAATAGTCAATCAATCAATGCTGAGTCAGTTATGGAGGGACCACAATAGTCATTCAATCAATGCTGAGTCAGTTATGGAGGGACCACAATAGTCATTCAATCAATGCTGAGTCAGTTATGGAGGTACCACAATAGTCATTCAATCAATGCTGAGTCAGTTATGGAGGGACCACAATAGTCATTCAATCAATGCTGAGTCAGTTATGGAGGGACCACAATAGTTAACCTTCGCACACTTTCTCACGCTACTCAGTCCAAGAATTGAGAAGGTAGACACGGAATTCTCTAGTCTTTCCATCACTTCTACTATAAACATGAAACAAACTCTAGTTTTGCGATGTATTTTTGTATATTATTGTATCCATCTGCCTCGGATATTCATTGAAGATGACCATAGAGTATGAGCAACCTTTCCTTGAGTGACGAAGGCGCGACTGGTCACTATAAGATGGAAGGAGTGAGTGAGGAACTGTAGAGACATGTCCAGGATGTCATTCACTAGCGACTGCACCAGCTGCGAGGCTTCGGATTTACAGCGCGGCAGAGCAGTCTGCAGATACAAACACTTCAAAAAACCTTAGCTTTCTTTGTATCCTTCTAAAGGTTTTGAGAACTACCCTTGAAGAAGAATGGAAAACGGAAGGAAGAAGAGACTTATCTTTCATATTTTTTGGGTAATGAATATAGAAAATTAAAACAATTGATGGAGAGTATTTAACTTCTAGTGAGAAAAAACATATGAGGAGAAAGAAAACGATAAAGATACAGGAGAGTCAGAAAAGAAGTGAAAGATATAGTAGAAGATTAGAGTGAGAGAGAAAGACAGAGAAAATGAAGAGATAGATAGGTAAAGAGAGAGCCAGAGAAGGAGCAAGCAGACCTGGAGTCGTTCGCAGCCAAGGATGATATCAATGACAGTCTCGTCGTCCATGTATGCGACAAGGGCATCGCAGCATTCCTTTTGCCACTTCTCTGGCAGATGGAGAAAAACTCGCCCTTTCCATATACGAGAAAAGTGCTTCGCTTGCCAAGCCATCGCCTCAACAATACCGAAATGAAAATATTAGGCAAACAAATGATTGAACTATCGCACAGAAAAAAGCTAGTCCACCAGGCGGGATCGACCCCAAACCATCTCGACTCAAACAGGGAGCGCGTTTTACCATTACACGTGTGTGGAGATGGTTTGGGTTCGATCCCGCCTGGTAGGCTAGCTTTTTTTCTGTGCGATAGGTCAATCATTTGTCATATTAACCAGGCGTCACTGCCTTTAAACTGTGTAACTTAGCATTTGAAGAGTAGGGAAACAAGTATCAGTCCAGGTACATCCATAAAGGAGTGAGCAGTCCGAATCTCCCGATAATTAGAATGTTAACCTGCCGCAAGTTCAATCTATCTATAGTGACCTCACATGTCACCTCGAGAAAAAGATCATTAATTCACATCAAAAATCATCGACCATGGAGTCCTGAATAGAATTTTCCCGGTTTTGAAAACTGATTTACGTTTAATAGTGTTCAATTAGGGCACATGCATTAGGTGTTCATTCCGTTTTCCTCACTCCTCAATTGAAATTTCTGTAGTTTGAATTCAATTAATACCCTTTCGAATAGTAAAGTTTGCCAAAATCTTGATGAAGTTTTTAGGAAAAATTTACTCGAAAAAGACCCGTATAAAATTTTTTCTCATTAAAACCTGAGCAATGAAAATGTTCTTTCAGAAAAGAACAGCTGTGAAAAACGATTGAAAACAAACATATTTGGTTGAAAAAGACAAAAAATCGAGAAGCATGAGAAAAAACGCGATGAAATGTTAGGAAAAATAAGACAATTGATAAACATTTGAAAATAAATTTCATGAGTTTTCCAAGTTCAATCATGATTAGGCATGGATCTTAAATCACCGGACATGAAGAAAAAAACTTTGCTTTTCGAATTTGGAGACAGTATTGTGATAGAGACCCCGGCTCTCATATACTCATGGGCATACTAGACTCCAGGCAGTGCAGAATGGCATTTTTTTTGTGATACGGTCTCGTTAGCCTAAGCCGTACGACCTCGTTAGCGTAAACTTTTACTGAGCCTAAGCGTTTTTATGTAATGTAAAAAGAACTTTTAATGTAAAAAAATTTTTTGTAATTATTTTTTCATGAACCGGAGTCTCTGATGTTCAAAATGATCACATATGAAGAAAAATTCGAAACCGTAGCGTTTAAAGCCAGTTTTTCGTCTAGTAATCCAATGTCTGCTACACAAGACGCAGGGTATGCCCATGAGGGAATAAGAGCCGAGACTCCTATGGCACTTCTTTAATTAGAAAACAAACGACAAAAGTTTAAAAGCAAAACCAAATTTTATAAGAACCTTTAAAAATATTTCGTTCTAATTCTCTACCCTATAAATTAATCACAGGTTTTTCATGAGTAATCAAGCTCGTTGGCTGTGAAACGAACGTTTTCACACTGTTTCAGAGCTTTTGCTGTAAGCGGACCCAATGTTGTTAGTTTTTATTGTAAAAACTGCTAATAATTACAGCCTGTTAACATCTTGCATTCTGTTCGTAATTAAAATAGGCTAGCATATGAAATCTCTACTTCTCTGAATTTATGCGCTATATTTCTTTCTCTCACACTGATTGTTGTTTACGTCGTAGTTTAAGGCTGCGCACTGTTTTGCTCACCAACCGTTTTTAACCGTACAAAAGTAAAACTAATTTGCTCACATACAGTTGAAAATTTGCTCACATACAGTTAATTTTTACGGTTAAAAACGGTTGGTGATCAAAAGAATGCGCAGCCTTACAGTGAGTTCGTAAACGGAACAATGAGCTCACGCTCTCTTGTATGACTTTCTATTTTCTTCAGTGTTAATTACACTGAGAAAAACAAAAGTTCATGTGGCAGCCAACGAGCTAGGTCGACGACCGGTCACCCAGTTAAAACAGAGATGGAACGTGCGGCAGTATTTTTTTGTTCACTTATTAACGTAATATGTTTGTAAATCTTGGTGCAATGATGTTTCCTGACAGGAATCGACCCCACCATACTTGACAAACCAGACGAACTGTACGCGCATACGATCCCATGCCCTCACAAATAACCGTATTTATCAACTTCTGGTTAAGGAATTTCAACTTCTGGTCAAAACAAACTTCATCAAACAAAGGTCGGAGACATCGAATGGAGTGCAGCTGGGGGAGAGCGTCGAAGACAGCCGAGACACAAGTCGCGCACGGCTACAATCAGAACTCTGTATTTTTCTTTCTCTCCCCCTCTCTCTATTTCTCTTTCTTCTTTCCTCCATATCACTCCCTCACTTTACTCTCGCTTTCTCTGTATTTTTATCTCTCCTTCTCTCTATTCTCTCTAAATCTCTCCCTACCTTTCTCTCTCTTTCTTACTCGAGCTTGCTCTCTCTTTTTTCCTTTCACTCTCTCTATTCATTTTTTCCTTCCAATAATTCAACTGCATACTGTAGAACATCACAAACCCTGTGGAAGAAATGACATTTCGTCATTTTGAGATGTAAAATGACTACGTCCACGAGGTCCTTGAGATTGAGATGAGTTGCCAGTGACACCACTTCCCACACATCAACCTGAAATACTGTAATTTATTTAAACGAAAACTTTCAGATACCAAAACATTTAAACCAAAACAAAGATACGGATATATAAATGCATCAGTTTCATATTTTGTACTTTCGCATGAGCAAGAGATATTCAGTTAAGAAAAAGCACGTTATCATAACTTTACTTATGTACGTAGCATTTATAATCCTTGCGACCAAAGAAAAGCTTATGACTAACTCTGTTTAAAAGCGGAATTCTACAAAGAAAATATTTATTATGACGGACCTCTTCAGGAATGGAGGTGAGACCTCCATAGAAGAAGGAGAGGAGGAAATGAACTGTGCTCTTGGAATACCCTTTCATCTCTATCTTCGGGGACTTCTTCAACTGCTGGCGAAAGAAAGGCGAGAGGACCGAGAGAATGCATCTGAAGAAGGAATTTAATCAATATTATCAATTGTTTCCTGGAGTATAACCTGACTAGAAATATCGGTAACACGGAGAGACAAATTGGTAAGAAAAATCTGTTAATTGTTCTTCTTCATCAACCGCCGAGATAATACGGAACAGTAAACTTTATATAGAAGAAAGATTAGCGATCTGAATAGTTAGTTATATATTGAACACATTTAAGTGTTGAATAATATAATTAACAAAAAACAGCTTTTTTCAAATGTTTATAAATATGTGTAGAAAAGTGACTTATGAGCGAAAAGGTCGCCATTTTGGGTGCGAACGACGACGTCAGTATCGATTCCTTCGGTGTACATCTTGAGTAGATCAGATGCCAGACGACAACTCGTCTGCTTTTCTGAAGAGGGCATCTTCACTGAAAAAAACTGCTCAGCTATCAATTTAAATGGGTCCACTTCAATAACCGATAACTGTCATACTCCTCTACCTAATAGGTCAGTCACCATTTGAGCACTTTTTTTCATCGATAAATAATGTCTGTGGCTTATCCAAATTTCTCAAATTGTTTGGTATGATAATAATGCTAATTACACTCGCATAACATCCATGGATAACAGGATTCTACTATAGACAAACAGGTTGGTTGCAAAATACACCTTTTTCTGACGCAAGAAACCCTGAAAAATAAGAGGAAAAGTTCGTCGAACCTTCAGTGCTGGAACTCATGTCGATGGAAGCGAGAGAGGTGAGAGAGGCGACGGATAGCCGCTTTGCCATTATAGCCCTACCCCTGATGCCCTCGGGAACACTCCCCCTGCACTCTTCGTCACCGTCGCAGAGGCCGATGAATAGAGGGAAGATGGCCTTGGAGAGAGAAGACGCCGATCGCTTCCTCTCCATAGATCCCTCCGATGGTGGGCTGTCAAAGCTGTCCAGACGAATGAACTTGCCCATGGCTGCAAATAACTTATTGCGATCAAGTTGTTGTATGGGCCTTAAAATGTGCATTATCATGTGTGCGTGTGTAGCTCAGTGGGTAGAGCATTCGCCCGGAATGCGAAAGATCACGGATTCGGTTCCCGTCACACCATACGATTTTTGCACAAGTTTCTGCGAACAATCCGCTCCTCTGCTCGGTATGAAAATCCGTTGCTTGAGATCAACGAGGAGTAGGGTATACTCTTTTTTCATGGGGGCCGAACCGGGATGAGAAGAGGATATAAAGAGAAAAAGAGAAAAAAGAGAGAAAAAGAAGAAAACCCGAGCATGAACTAGTTCGAAGAAACAAAGGCGCCTAGACCTCTAACCCTAGACCTCGAGAGACCTCGGTGTTGAGAGAGGGGCATGTTGTATAGGCCTTAGAATGTGCATTATCATGTGTGCGTGTGTAGCTCAGTGGTAAGAGCATTTTCCCGGAATGCGAAAGATCACGGGTTTGGTTGCCGTCACACCACACGATTTTTGCCCAAGTTTCTTCAAACAATCCGCTCCTCTGCTCGGTATGAAAATCCGTTGCTTGAGATCAACGAGGATTAGGGTATACTTTAATTTACAAAGTTTCTGCTGCAAAAATTACCAATGCAAGAAAAAATTGAGCTGCAAAATCGTACACTGCCTCGTGTTAGTATTTTGTCCTTCTTCCTCTTCCTCTGGAATATCTGGTCCTATCTCGCTTCTTCCTCCCAGCGAATAAACAGAACTATTCAGCGGCGAAGAAGTCGCAAGGTCTCGAAAGGAAGTCATATGTGGAGTAGCATACTGTAAAACGAGTATACGAGCATTTACCAAAGAGGGTTCAGTTTAATCAGATGAAGGTCAATTACGTCACATCCCTGTTACATCTATAGTTATAGAATTGAGTCGCTTATTTTTTTCATCTACGACATATAAGGTCACACTGGAAGTTTTTTGCTGTATTGAATAATAATAATAATCTTAAGAATATATGAAATTAAGTGCATTATTTCAACAAACAAAAAAAGATATCCTGTGTAGTGAAGAAAAATATCCTTCATAAATGATCAACTAACAATGGGTTGAGATCCATGTCGAGACAGGGCTGGATGAGATGGCAAGGGCTGTATAATAGAGTGTTGCAAATGCGGTGGAAGAGAATGCTGCATTTGCTGCGAGGTCTGTGGTGGGCCTTGAGCCAAGCTCGATTCGTTGTACCTGTAAAACTTAAATTTGAGGATAGTATTATAATAATTCCCTATTTTTCAGCTGTAAACTGCTTGAAAAAAAGTTATAAAAAACCAATAATTAAGTTATTTTTCCTAAACTTCCGAGATAAAATAGTTTATATAATGTTTACTGATGAAATAATTCATTTTTTACTGATAGGCTGTTTTATTATTGAAGCATGTTCACAGAAAAAATTTTGTGAAACACATTCCTTCTTTGCAGGAATTTCGTATCAACTCCTAATTTCATGTAAAAAGATATTTATAAGAAATAATTGAAAGCTTGATTAAAATAAGAGTTTTAGATGTTGAAGTTACTAAAAAAGCCTATAAAAGTAACTAAGAAACTAACCAACAAGGCAGATTGGGAAATAATCAACTCAGACCTCTTTAGCATCGACTGGACTTACATGCTCTCAAACCTAACTATTGACGAAAGTGTCGATAAATTAACCAACATCATCCAATTCATAATGGATAATAGGATTCCAAAAAATAAGAATATCAAAACACATTTGAAATATCCCCCCAAGATAAGAAGATTATACAGCTTCCTACAGAGAAGTAACAAACGAAACCCTCTCTCCATTACGTCATTACGCACATCCAAGAAACTTCACAAAGAACTAGTCAAATTCGAGGTTCTTAGGGAAGACAAGCTTAAGTTCCCGAGAAACTATAAGGTATTCTTCAGAACTATATCCAACCGCGTTAAAAGCAACACATCTATTCCTGCTCTCATAGTGAACAATAAACCAACTACTATCCCCTTCGAACAAGCAACTCACTTCGCCGAGTATTTTGATAAGTTACAACCCTTACCAATCAGTGGACCCCTTCAAATCTCTCGCCCGAATTTTCACCTCGACCACATTAATGACATCTCCCCTTTTGAGGTGAACTCCATTCTGAAACGAATAGCTCCGAAACTGAACTCTTCCCCTGACTTTATTCCAAGTAGACTACTCAAAAATTGTCTGGACTCACTGGCCATACCTCTCTCCATCATTTTCACCAACTCACTAACCTTAGGGCACTACCCTCTGGCCTGGAAAAAAGGAATAATCAAACCAGTTCATAAAAAAGGGCCCCGCTCTCAGATCGAAAATTATCGTCCTATCACTATGGTGTGCTCTATGTCAAAGGTATTCGAGAGACTGATCTTCAATATAACTTATCAATATCTGGAAACCAATGGCATACTACATCCCAAACAACATGGTTTCCGTCGGAGACGGTCCACGGTAACATCCCTGGTAGAGGCTCATTCCATTTACCTCACGCTTCAGAATAAAAAAATAGACTTTGACATCTGTCTAGTCGACTTTTCACGGGCTTTCGACTCTGTAAACATAAGATTTCTTATTCACAAACTTGAAAAAGTGGGAATAACGGGCAACCTCCTCTATCTTATCCGTTCTTTTCTCACGAGCAGGTCCTCGAAAGTCTCAATCGAAGATACATTATCAGGCCCTAAAGTATACAACAGTGGTGTTCCCCAGGGGAGTTGCCTTGGACCCCTCCTCTTTTCAATATTTATAAATGATATCATGGAGCACATAGAGCCAGATGTCCATGGTTTTCTATATGCCGATGACCTCAAAATTTTTTCCAAAAACAGAGACTCTCTTCAGAAAAGTCTGGATTCCATTTCCGATTACTCACTGACCTGGGGACTTGTGATATCAACTCAAAAATGCTTTATCATGCACTGTGGTCCTAGGAATCCAAAAGTAACATATAACCTAGAAGACAATATCATACCAACTACTTCATTAGTGAAAGATCTTGGCATTACATTTCAGGAAGATATCACATTCTCTAAACATATTGAACTAACCTCCCTAAAGTCCCAAAAATGTATAAACATGATCTTCAGAGCCTTTAAAACCAAATCAATTAAAGTTCTGCTCAGAATATACACCACATACATAAGACCCCTTATTGAATATGGGAGTGAGGTATGGTCCCCAGTAACTATCGGTCTCGTTAACTGCATAGAAAAAGTGCAAAGATCATTTACACGAAGGTTACTAAAAAGGGCCGGATTACCCAAAATGAGTTATGTTGCTAGACTGAATTTTCTTTCCATCTCCTCGCTTGAATATAGAAGAAATGTGGCCGATCTTGTGTTCATCCATAAATGTCTGCACGGAAATATTCAAGTAGATTACTCAAATATGTTTAAACTTTGCCCATCGCCTTATTCGCTGAGAGAATCGAATAACTACAGAATATGCTTGCCGTGTAAATATCAAAGCAGAACAAGCACTTGTGCCTCAAGAATGATTAATGTCTGGAATAAGTTACCTTGTTCTTTGGTTTCTACGAGCTCTTCTAGCATTTTTAGAAATGAACTTATCAAGCTTGATTGTGAGACCATTGTCACCAACTCTAGAATACATTTTTAATTCAAGTGCTTTGTTTCTTCAAATGTTTTGTTTCTGTTTCTCCTCTTTTTTCCATTATATTTGTGTTCTCGGTTAGCTCTCGAATGATAAAGAGTGAGTTGAATTTTTGGAATTTCAAGTTATTATTGCGGATGAATAGTTCTTAATTGCTGATGAATAGTTCACAACTGAAGATACAAGCTTTGCTTTCTTTGCTTTTTTTTGTGTGCTTTCCTATTTTCCTAAAATTAAATGTTCCTCATTGTTCTTGTCATATTTAGATCTCACTTTTCATAACCTTCACTGAATTCACTTTTCTTGTGACAGTGTCATCTGTTTCGTCACTTAACATTATGTTTTGTTTCAAGCGGAATAAAGAATTGAATTGAATTGAACTTATACATAATTAGAGGGTTTTTATCAACTCAAGGCTTTTTGGGAAGAGACCATGAAGTAAAATCTGGGTGATGGACAGAGGATCTTGTAAGGTTCACAAAAGTGCTTTCCAAATGACTCTTTGACCTGTGGTTCTTGCATCAATTCCCTAAAGTTTTCTTGAAATGTGTACCAGACCTGAGGTTGTTGTAAGATGCCCCGGGGCGGGCAGATTCGGACTCTGTCGTTGTGTGATTACTCCGATTTGAGAAGCCCTCCAAGTCCGAGCGAATATCTTCCAAGTCCGTCGTCGAGTCATCCATTTGGAATGACCGCTGGGAGTTGCGAGAGTGAGAATCTCCTGCAGAATCAAGCATTCACGATAGAAATGAAGTTGGTGCCGAGGAAGAATGAGCGGGGAATTGCAGGAGAAAAAAGAGAAAGGAAGAATATATAGAAGACTGGTGAAAGATTCGTTGTGGGAAAGAGAAAAGCGAGATGAAAAGTCCATTTGAGTCACAGAAAAATTTCGCATTTTCTAATGCAGAGCAGCAGAAGGGCGAGGAATGAGGGAGGTGTTTTTAGACCGAAAGAGGTTTTGACACTACCTCTAAAAAAAGGAGAAAAACACGAAAACAGTAGAAGCTTTTCTAAAAGAGTGCGGAGGGTCTTTTCTCATTGGTCAAAGTTTCGACGTAGCTTTTATGAACTTTAACAGTATTGAAAAAGGCCTTTTCTTACAGTTTTATAGATGTATGTTCAAAAAAGTTCAAAAAGGTAGAGTAGTTATAGAAAATACATACTATGATTCTTTATTTCATACTACTGTTATTCGGAAAAGCGAACTAGCCTCACAGTAATTCAGCTATAAAGAGTAAAT